>OX638146.1:41410325-42067825 GCA_951805005.1 Othius punctulatus
CGTATCACGGGTGAGCATTTACCCACATATACCCAATTATTTGGCAAATGCTCATGATTTTACACTCATACGTTGAAATGTATTCGGGTTAAGATAAACATCAGTTAATCTCGGCATTAATCTAGCTGTTTTGAAGCTCTTATCAAGTTCGTAGGTTGTTAATACGTCTTGAAAACGAATTTCCTTGTCACTGCCATTATGTCTAAAATATCCGTTCAAAAGATTGTTTCGTATGCTTTTAAATAGATGAGATGCATCATAAAAAACAAACACTCTTTCATTCCCTACAGTAAAATAAGGATTGTTACAGCCAATGACTTATGGCATACACATTCGAGGTTCCTTGATCACATACCATAGCTTTGATAATAATTTCACACCTTTCGAGCTAATTTATGTTTTTTTTTTAATATAGAAATCAAATTGAGCTTTGGTATTTCGATTTCACTTAGAAAATAAGCTACTTGCAATTTCCATTTTGCAAAAAGACCTCGAGTCATCAAAACTGTCGCCTTTTTGCAGGTTTATCTTTCCTTCCTAAGTATCCTAGATCATGTAACCCTTCTATTACATTAAGGGCTTTGGAATACTCATAGCACTGCTTAATTGCAACTTCGTCGAAAGACAAAACTGCATTTTTTTCAGCATCTTGCATTCCCGCAGCCTTCATTATAATATGATTCAAAAGTTCCCTATTGAACCCAGGTACAAAGGCAGAGTTTCCGATCCATTTTTTGAAGGTACTCAGTCCTGGAAGCACATTTTTTTGCCACCGCATACTTTAATATGCAGCAGGCGATGTGGAAAAAAGAGATATTGCCAAATATTTTTCCTGCTTTTTCTTCTGTGTCTGCATTTGGCCCAGTATTCTCGCATGCAGTGAGCATAATTCGTTGATGTTTGTACGATTTTGTACTTTGTTTTAGATGCTCGTAATTGTGCTTTCAATCTACTAATCTGTCTGGTTATATTTTCAATAACTTGGACTGCTTTTGTAGTTGCTCTGCCATATTTTTTATATAGCACTTTTACCCTCCGGATCTGTACCAGATTTTCGTCTTGTTCCGAGATAGGAAATTAATAATGGTACTAATTTGCTCTTCATCGAATAGATGCGGCGATGATATTAATGGACTATCTAGGTATATCCTTCGTACCTTTGATGAATGCTCTGAATCTGAACATAATTTTCTTTTTGGTGTTTTTAAATACTCAAGGACACAAGTTAGCTCTTTATCGATTAAATGCTCCGATGATGTGGATGGGTTTTCTAGGTCGTTATTCTGCAATTTTGCAGAATAATTACTAGTATCACATGTTTTTTTTTTATGTTAGCACTCTTTATGGTGACGAAGATGATACATACATCAGAGGAACTGCATCCTTTGACAACCGTCCTGACTTCAAGATGCTTTCTGGTTTGAAATGGAATTAGCAAACAAACCTGTAAGGACCTAATAATATTAAATTCCATAATTTTACGAGTCAAAACAAGAGACCGAGCGAGGTCATTCATTTCGGGCGCGCACATATTGAAATACGCTGACTTCTAATTTTTGGGTAAATTTAAATAAGCACACGATCAAATGATGACACAGAAATAGGTCAAGGGAATACGACTGGGCAACTGCAACTGCGTAATTCAGTGACTCATATGGGATTGAGTCACTTTGAAGAGGAACGCAGATTTAGCATAGGACAGGGGAAGAAGAGTAAAGATTGGGGACAGTATAAATATAACTGCTGAAATTAAGTAAAAGCAGTTAGATGAACCAATCTATACAGAACGTCACGCTGCCCGACGGCGACTCATATACTTTGAGCATTAATTCCTCAGGTGAATATAATACACAAGTTTATCAAATGTACTTCACACTAACAACTCTTAAGTCAATTCCATACTAATAATATAACCTATCTAGTGACATTACCGCGCCTTGCCGCTGGTAGTGAGCCAAGTTTAATAAGGGTATAAAATGTGGGATCATTACGCCGAAAACTGCGGAGTTGACCTTAACTGTATTTTATACTTTGTCCTGACAATATTTTCGTACTGACTGGAGAATATTGTAACATGCCTTCCTTACCTTCGTCGCAAAACATTTGATCAAACATATCTTCACACTAACAACTCTAAAGTCAATTCCATACTAATAATATAACCTATCTAGTGACATTACCGCGCCTTATCGTTGGTAGTGAGCGAAGTTTAATAAAGGTATAAAATGTGGGATCCTTACGCCACAAAATGCGGAGTCGAACCTTACTGCATTTTATACTTTGTCCTGACAATATTTTCGTACTGACAAGAAAATATTGTAACATGCCTTCCTTTCCCCGTCGCAAACATTTGACAAACAATGTGGCTTCATTAATCAAAGACGTAAATTATAGTTTTGAATCGGGAAGTTTTATAATGATAACATATATGATTTCTTAAAGCCGGTTGCAGATTTATTTGTAATTATATCGTATCATTAAACTTGCTCAGCGCTCCGATATTCAAGTAATCTCAGAATTATGAATGAATCAAACGAATGTTTGCATGTGCATAAGTAGTTACAAAAGTAGAATAGAGCTTTATCATACTAATCTATAATCAATTTTGAATAACATCACCTATTAACCCAGATTTACCTATAGTCCTATATGTAGGACGGCAGTTTAAAAAATCATACTACACTTATATGGCCTACTATGATAGCGCCCTCTACCATTTTCTGTTCAAACAAGTTGGTGTAGTGATACTTCATAGCAATTTAACAGAAGAAGGTATTTATAAGCGAGATATAAAACAATTAAATCTGTGAAAATGGAACCACGCGACATCAATTTTATGGGGTATGTATATTTTTATATTTATAAATCACATTTGTCAAGTAATTCTGGATTAGGTATTACAAATAATAGAATTATGTGACAGCTGTAAATTTTTAGGTTATCTTAACCGATCTGTCAATATTTGCATTTTTATACAGCGGTCCTACATGTAGGACGCTAGTAATATAAGTAACTATGATTGACTTATTTTTTTTCATAAATAAGCTTCAAAAATGAAATGAAATCGGTACCGGATCAATATGATTTAATGACATTTATTTTATTGTAGAGGGTTAACTCTCACAGAGGCTCTTGCAATGGTAGAAGATGAAAATTTTCCGTATTCTGAAGCAGATATTGCCTTCCTTCCTCCTGAAAACTCGTGTGGGTGGCTTACTGACGAAGATTCTGGAGATGAGCACAACTTCAATGCCAACAATCTACCAACTAGTCAGCTAAGAGGACCGGCAGAAATAATGCATGCCCAACCCAACCTAACTCAACACGATAATGTTGATGAACACTTCGAAAGTGAAGACGACATTCCCCTGGCGGAATTGTTTCAGCCTGGAAAGCGGCAAAAAAAAAATATAAATGGGTAAATAAAGATTTTGAAGTACAAGATGTGGTTGAATGGCCAAAAGACGCAAATAATGAGCGAAAGCAGTTAAATCCATTAGAATTATTTGAGTTATTTTTCGATAACAACCTTATTGACTTGATTGTGAGAGAATCAAATAAATATGCTTCTCAAGAAAACAATCCAGGAAATATTACTCCAACCGAAATAAAGAGTTTCTTGGGAGTACTTATTTTAAGCGGTTATGTTCAATTACCTAGACGTCGTATGTTTTGGGAGCGAGAAAAGGACGCACATAATGATCTAGTTGCATCGGCTATATCTAGAGATCGCTTTGAGTTTATTATGAGCCATTTTCATGTTGCAGATAATAATAGTTTGAGCCAAACTGACAAATTCGCCAAAGTTAGGCCTATATTTACGCATCTCAATCAAGCATTTTTGAAAGTAGCCCCTTTGCAAGAACCTCATAGCATATATGAAGCGATGGTCCCTTACTATGGCCGTCATGGATGTAAGCAGTATATCCATGGCAAGCCAATTCGATATGGCTATAAGCTGTGGATGGGTTGTTCTCGGTTGGGATATGTATACTGGTTCGAACCTTATCAAGGAGCAAGTACTCACATTGGAACGAAATATAGGGAATTTGGAGTAGGAGCAGGTGTGGTACTGTCATATATTGATGTGCTACAATCTAAGTGGCCTAATACAAAATTTCATTTGTATTGTGATAATTTGTTTACTTCTTTGCCACTCCTACAAAAGATGTCAGAAAAAAATATATTTGGTACGGGAACAATTAGGACAAACAGGCTCCTAAATAAACCATTTCCTTTGATGGCCTGGAAAACAAAATGTAGAGGGTACTATGAATACAAAATGTGTGAGGAAAATAAAATTTTGGCTGTTCAATGGAATGACAACAAAATTGTAAGTATGTGCTCAAATGCTGTTGGTATACAACCTGTGCAGAAAGTAAAGAGGTTCTCTCAGAAAGAGAAAAAAACAGTATATGTTGATCAACCCCACATGATTCGTTTGTACAATGCAAATATGGGTGGTGTTGACCGTTGTGATGAAAATATAAGTCTCTACAGGACTTCCATCAGGGGCAAGAAGTGGTATTTTCCACTAATAGCTCAAGCTATCGACAAGGCTATCCATAACACTTGAGTAGCCCACTTGCAAATCACGTTATGTTAAAAAAACGTTTTTTTTTTAAATGGCGTCAATCGGTTGATGAAATTAAAATACTAATGTCTGTGTTTAACATAATCCGTCAAAACTTGTTATATTAGGAATAAAATGGAATAGAAAACTCAATACTCTTGCAAAAGTCGCTATGTCGATCCGCAGTCCACTTTCAAAAGTATCTAAGTTACTGATAAATTGCATACATCGCTATCTTGCGCAGTAACTCGTGCAAAATCCTCCATCTTGGGCCAGTACACATGATAGAGTCTGTTGAAGTGCACGTGTTACTTTGTTTATGTACTGCAGGTGATTAAAAACAAGGTTTTTTGTGTTAAAATTATCATGGAGTGTCAAGAAAAAGAAGTTGTTTTTGCACCAAATAGAAGAGGACGTAAAAAGATACTTGATAAATCTACATGGAAGAGACAACTTGAAAAGTCGAAACGGTAAGATTATTGTTTTATTTGGTCATTTTTTATAAATCCTTTACTTATCTGGTACTGATTTTTCGCTCGATTATTACTGGTCATTGTGTCTAAATACCTATATGTTTTTTTTTAGACATAAGCCCAAGGGGCTGCCAGTTATACCACAATGTGTACATGGGAATCTAAAACAGGGATACAAGTGTAACGACTTAACGATTCAAGACTACAGTAAATTTCACCGCAATTTTTATTCAACCTCAGATATAATCACCCAAGATACGTTTTTATTAAAATATTGTACAGCACAAACCCCGAAAAAAGAAGGCAAGAAAAAAACCCAGACTATATGTTATTTTATACCAAAGCACGATACTTTGAGTGGAAGACGCCGCGTCAAATTAATTAAAGTGTGTCAAAAAGCAATGACCACTATTCTGGGATTCTCTAGGGACAGAATACAAAGAATTTGTAAGCAGCATCTAACCACAATGGCAATGCCGAAAGAACGAAGAGGAGGGGATAGAAGGTCCAATCTGTATTCTGATCGCACAGAATCCGTAAAATCGTACATAAAAGGGCTTAAATCTTTGGAATCACATTATGTGAGAGGGAGATCTGCTGTGCAATATCTTAGCAGTGATCTAAATATAAGAAAACTGCACAAGGCTTACAATGATGATGCTCATAACGTGCCGGTGAGATATGAATTTTTCCGACGTATATTTAATAAAAACTTCAATTTGAGTTTTAAATCTCCCGCTACAGACGCTTGTTCGAAATGCATTGAATTAAGAGAATCTATCAAAAGTGAACGTGGCTCAGCTAAAAAACAGCTGCAAATAGCGCAACTTCGTATCCACAAGCTAAAGGCCAAATGGTTTTACACTAGTCTCAAAACACAACTGGACAACGATATAATTTTATCTTTTGATTGTCAAAAAAATTTGGTTTTGCCAAAAGTGGAGGATCAGAGTGCCTACTTTAGCCGACAACTTTATTTGTACAACTTAACAATATGCCATGGACCATCTCGTGGGCCTCAAAGCCCTTCAAACACATTTATTTACACGTGGCTGGAAACCGAGGCTATGAAAGGATCCAATCAAATTGCTTCGGCGGTATTTCATCGGCTAATGAATACCGATATTGACGAAACTGTGAGTCATGTTAAATTATTCTGCGACGGTTGCGGGGGGCAAAATAAAAACTCAATAGTTTTGGGAATGTTGGCATATTGGCTAAAAACAAAAGCTCCACGACACATCAAGAAGATTATAGTAATATTCCCAGTAGTAGGGCACTCATTTTTGCCCCCCGACCGCGTATTCGGCAATATCGAAAGAGAGGTACGACCTTTGGAAGTCATTGTGGAACCCCAGATGTATTTTGATATTTTCAAAAAGTATGGAACGGTTCTCAGACTCGGAAGCGACTTTCATTTTTATGATTGGAAATCGAGCGTCAAAAACGTACTAAAGTTACCTGGATCATGGCACTTTAAATTCAATGCCTCTAAAAGATTCTTGTTAAGAAAAGATGCAAATAATAGAATTGCAGCTAAAGGGGAACCTAATTATGCATCCGACCTAATAAATTATGAAAACATTTGTAAAAGAGGCAAATCATTCGAAAATATTGAACCCGTTTTAATGAATGTTGGAGTTCCTGTAAAAACAGCAAAGTTAAATGATGTACGAAATCTTCTCATAAAACATTTCGGTGAAGATTGGGCTTCTTACGATCATCTGCGCTTCTACAGTTTTCTTCAAGAACAACAAAATGAAACTACAGTAGAAGAAACTGATAGTGAAGAAACTTTAATGCTTGAAGAAATAGACATAAGAGTGTAATAATAGATTAAAATTTTAAATTCTTAAGAGTAAATTAATAGTAAGTTTAAATATAAAACTGTTTCAAAAATGCCTATGTTGATTGAATACAACTACAAAACTGTCTATGTTTAAAATACTTCTGCAAAACTGTCTATGTTTAATTTAATAATGCAAATTAAATGATTATTGATGAACAGTGATTTCATTTCTTAACACACACAAATTTGATATGATCCTACACTTAAGTAATACGCAAATTAATGCACCTTTATATCTTAATTATAATGATACACATTTTTACTAGTTTTCTCAAATAATTGCTTCATTAACATAACGTGGTTTGCAAGTGGGCTACTCACTTGGCAGATACATAAATACCATCAAGACGAAATCGACCATCTTGCCTTTAGAAGACAGATAGCACCTTCTTTACTGACCCAAAATAAAAAGAAGACAAGCAATTTTAGTAGAGGAAGGCCCAGCCAAACAGAGAATATGGGCATTAGATATGACAGAATGGATCATTTTGTTATCCCTCAAGATAAGCAGACAAAATGCCGACATTGCCATACGAAAACTACAACCCGCTGCCAAAAATGCGACATTGGTTTACATGTAAAATGTTTTGTTGCATATCATGCTGTTTAATTTTTTTTTAAATCTACAATATTAATATATTTGTTGTATTTTTGATTAAAAAAAATTAAATTAAAAAAAAAGTTTTATCACAGTGCATTTTCCTAAAGTCCTAAATATAGGCCGGTATCTAAAGTGCCCTTCTGAACAGAAACAATTCTGATTAATAATATTTCTGAGTTTTTTAGATCCTAATTACATAGTTTAGACAAAAATATCAGTTATTTTTCTTTTATTTCAATTTCAGGCATATCTGGGTTAAAGTTGTTACGATCACATGGCTGATAATGTTGGTAGACGCGGATACTAGCAACATCTCCGAATTAGGACACATTGGGTGCTTGAAGTACTTTAATCTGTGAAGTTATGTGATTCGTTCCTATCCACAAGGTGGCGTTGAAATGACTACAGATAATTTTTTCACCGTAAAATAACGTTAATAGGAACTATACGAAAGAATTGGAAAGATTTACCAAAAAGTACTGAATATCAAAAACCGTGCTCCGCATTCGTCAGACTTTTTATTTACTTACGAAATATCATTGGTGTCCTATGTGACAAAACCATGTAAGTTTGTTGTATTATTATCAACAATGCACAACTCTCATGAAATTACTGGTACCAAAACTAAGTTCAAACCTGAAATTATACAGAAATACAACGAAACCAAAAGCGGTGTGGATGTCCTTGATAAATTGGTAAACGAGTACAGATGCAGGCGAGCTACCAGACGATGGCCATTTGCTATATTTATGAATTTTATAGACATTGCTGCCTACAATGCTTTTGTAATTTGGAAAAATATAAACCCGTCCTGGACGGGCAATGTTTCGGAAAAACGGAGAAGAAAATTATTCTTGCAACAATTAGGATTGGTTCTAGGCGAAGAACACATTGAGAGAAGGTGTGAGCAAAAACGACAGGATGGCAGAGGACTTTCGAAATGTACACTCCGAGACATCGAAAGTACTTGAAGAAAGTTGATCAAACCACAAATACCAACCGTACAAGCAGCAAAACGTGGAAGATGTTTTAGTGCAGCTAAGGACTGTGGTAGAATACTTTTTAGATAAACTACATCTGAACATAAGAAGAATATGTTGGTATCAACTCGATGGGGCCCCTGATTGCTCCCTGGAGGTATCTCACCAACTGACGGATATGTTCAAGGTAATTAGAGATGTGTCTAAAACATATTATGTTCTCGATAATTATATATTTATCATGCATTGTACATATCGCGACACTGTATATTTGAAGTGTGGCATAGACAATTGTACTGCTCCTGCTTTCTTTTACACTGAAGACAACTTTAATGTGATCCGTCCACATATTCATGCACCTTATGGCGCTAAGGTGGACAAATACATTTTAGTGTACGTTTACGTGAACGAGGAGCAAATGAGGTAAAAGCACCTAAACATATATTTAAGGAAGAGGAAATAAATCACCCTGCAGATAACTAAGTTTTTTCGTATTAATTTTTATGCGTAAAGAAATATATTTTGTGTGCATCATAGGCACCTTTTTAGCTTAGTCTTTAATTTATAGTTAACTGCGTAGCGACCTCGCTACTTGATAGCTTTGTTTTTCTCTTTTCGATAATATGCTCTCCTTAGATATAAGTTCAGTCTAGAGTCTGCTTTCATTTGGTACGGTTCTTATAAAAATTGTAATTAGTAATAAACTCAATAAATATTTTAAATCATCAAACGCAATGTAATTCTGGGCAATATGTACCTAGTGTGAAGTGTTCCGAATTGTAATGGTTCTGTTGTGGTACCAAGTATTATCCTGATACGTTTAGGTCAACCTCACAACTACGTTGCAGATCCTAGTGAAGTAGATAAAATAAAATAAAGCATTTTAATTAAAGAGAACAGCTACCAAGGGACAGTTGTGCGATGTTGTCATGGACGCTGAAGTTTTGCTTTTCAGTGGTAATAGAATACTGCGAAATTGTGTATTTATTCCTTAAATAATTATTTATTTAAGAAGCATCTAGGATGAATTACTGTGCAGCGAAATGCCGTATGTGGCGCAGTAAAAGTAAAAGAGTTCCGCCGAACCCTTTAACTCTACAAACAGCATACGAGTCAATGCATCAAGAACAGTAAGTAACTTTTTGTTTTCTGCATGCAAAATATAAGCGTTATTTTTTAATTGAAATTAGGTGTAATGCAATGAAATTTCTTGAAATTCCTTACAATAACACAATTATTACGATTACTTCAACACATAGTTTTGCACAGTCGTTAATGATATGATAAATTGTGGCCATATGAATTGATTTGTTCTAGAATGATATTAACTTTCAGCGTATTTATAGCAATAATTATTTGCTACAAACTGTTCCACTTATGCTTCAGATATAATGCAAGTTTAGGGGTAAAATTATATTTATAAGTAGTATACTTGGGCAGGAGCTGCCACAGTAAGAGCTGATTAAGTTAACAAAATGAAATCAGCTGTTTAAAAATATATCACTTACGTTAACTTGCCAAAACACTTATCGATAGGTAAGAATTTAAAAAAAAGAATGAATGAGGAGGATATGTTTTTCCTACAAGACAGTGCGACCTGCCACACCGCACATGAAACAATGGTGTTACTGCAGACTAAGTTTCCAGGCCGTGTCATTTCTCGATTTGGCGATAACATTGACCACCAAGGTCGTGCGATCTAACACGGATGAACTTTTTGCTTTGGGGAAGGAAAAGGTGTATGCGAATAAGCCCGAAACGTTGAATATTTTAAAAAGGAAATACGGCGCCTTACTGGTGAAATGTGATAGGTATTTACTACGCATACATTACTGGTTTGTTGGAAGTACTTACTGTGCATACAGAACTTGTTTGTTGCAAGTACTGCTATGCATACAGTACTTGTTTGTTGCAAGTACTTACTATGTATACAGTATTTGTTTGTTGCAAGTACACCCACCCTTATACCGCGATATTTCTTATTTTACATGTTGCACGTTTGCTTCAGAGCGCGTTTCATAACAACTGTGTTATAGCGTCACACGCCGCCTGAGTGAGCAGGGGTTTTCTTACAGTTGCGCCATTTATATATGTGTACTGTCGGCGTATATCCTCGCTCTGGGACGTACTTATATACCTTGTGCCGCGTATATGTATGTTCAGGGTTATTTTCCTCATATGTGCGCACACATCGTTGCGCTCGTACATCGAAATTGTAACGAGCAGGGTTTTTCTTACTGCTGCGCCACTCATATTTTCATGTTGTCAGCGCATATTCCCGTTCTGTAAGACGTACTTACTAGATGAACATCATATAATTAGAACCACGTCGTTGCGCCCATGCATCGAACAGGGTTTTCCTTTCCAGGTACAATCTTTTAGCAACATTTAAAGTAGATGAATGTAAAACTGCACCTTGCGTGGGTTCCTTTAAAGATGTTTTCTGTACTACTATGGATACCGTACTTGTTTGTTGCAAGTACAAACAATAGCATTATCTCTTACATTTACTATAAACCGCGCCTATATTGGGTTCCTCTAAATAAGTTCTCTTAAATTAACATATAGTAGGTACTTGTGAGTTCCAAGTACTAACAATAGCATTTTCTCTTTTATTTACTAAAAAACTGCGCCTATATTTGGTTCCTCTAAACAGGTTCTCTTAAATTATAATATATAGTAGGTACTTGAAAGTTCCGCGTACTAACAATAGCATTTTCTCTTTCATTTATTATAAACTGGGCTTATATTGGGTTCCTCTAAACAGGTTCTCCTAAAATATAATATATAGTAAACAAAGTAAACAATGTTGAAGTTGGCAACAACACTCAACAAATCCATCACCCATTAACCGCAATCCAAACCGAAGTTATCGAGAGAAAGAGTGCCACTACCAGCACCAGGACATCAAAATCACCAAACAACTCGCCTGACGCCCATAAGGCGCTCAAGGTGAGCAATCATGAAGAAATCTGGGAGATTAAATCGGACTCTATCGCCCAAGGAAGCGCAGAAAAAGATTTCTCCGTTGTAAAAAATAGACGGCGGAGGAATAAACCGAACGGTAAATGCATCGTGGGAACCGGCGATAAAAGTTCCATAAAAATCCAAGCGGAACCTAAAAGAGCATGGATCTTAATAAAACGCATACAAGAGCGTTTCACTGAAAGCGACATGCGCGATCACATCAGTGCTATCACCGCACAAGATGAATTTATTTGCGAAAAAATACAACTAACTGCAGCCCACGCTGCATTTAAAGTAGGTATTGATTTTAAATACTATGAAAAGATGTTAGACGCAAATAATTGGCCCCAAGGAGTCACTCTGAGCCGATATATTTTTAAATGGGCCAGTCGAAGACCAAAACAGAAATAGTACAGAGAGTCGAGATAACTCGATACTAAATATTTACTTCACTAACATACAAAGCATTCGCAATAAAATTAATGAATTTGAAGCATTCCTTCAGTGCAATAAAGACGTGTTCAACGTAATATGCCTATGCGAACACTGGCTTAGAGACGAGGAAATAGACTGCATACGTATAGGAAACCTTGTGCTGGGACCACACTTTACAAGAAGTGAATACATTCATGGAGGTGTTCTGCAACTCTACAAAAATAGTGAGCCATTCAAAATCCACAAGTGCGCATTAACCCTCTCTCGGGAAAAGGACTGCGAACTAGCATCAGCTTTCTTACCGAAACACGACCTAATCTTAATTACTGTATACCGCTCGCCATCTGGCAACTTCAATAATTTTACTCTAATTCTAGGAAACCTGTTGGATAATGTAAACATAAAGAAAAACATCATCCTTGTTGTCGATTTCAATGTAAAATTCCACAGGGATGATCCTCGTGAAACGCATCTGTGTGATGTCTTGTCCTCATTCGGGCTGTTTCCTGCTGTCTCCTTCAATACCAGGAAAGGTAACTGTCTGGATAATGTGTTTTCGAATATGGGTGGCAATCAACTCTTTGTTCGGCCATTGGACTCGGAACTATCCGATCACATCGGCCTGCACATAAGGCTGGATATTAAACCAATCTTGCGTGATGAAATAGCCCAGGTAATACGGCCAATCACAGCGATTGGGAAAAGCAAATTATACAGCTTACTTGATGCAACTGATTTCAGTTTTATCAATTCAGCTGATACTACTATTACAAGCAAATTCGAGAGATTCAATAACATATTACTGAAATATACTCTTGATTGTTTTCCTGTGAGGGTGGTCAAGTGTAAAAATAGAACGAAAATAACCTGGTTCAACAACCACCTGAAACAAATGAGAGCCACTCTTGCTCTTATGAGGGAAGCATGTGGTAGACCACACAACCTTACAATCATGGGCCAAATTATAAGAGATTCTTAAAGTAGCACGGAGGTGCTCTTCCAATCATGGGCCAAATTATAATAGTTTGTTGTAGTAGCACGGGGGTGCTCTTACAATCAAGGGCCAAATTATAATAGATTGTTGATAGTAGCATAAAGATGCTCTTACAATCATGGGCCACATTATACGAGATTGTTGAAGTAGCACGGGGATGCTCTTACAATCATGTGCCAAATTATAATAGATTGTTGACAGTAGCATAAAGATGCTCTTACAATCATGGAGCAAATTATAATAGATTGTTGAAGTAGCACGGGGGTGCTCTTACAATCATGGGCCAAATTATAAGAGACTATTAAAGTAGCACGGAGGTGCTCTTCCAATCATGGGCCAAATTATACGAGATTGTTGAAGTAGCACGGGGGTGCTCTTACAATCATGTGCCAAATTATAATAGATTGTTGATAGTGGCATAAAGATGCTCTTACAATCATGGGCCAAATTATAAGAGATTGTTGAAATAGCACGGGGGTGCTCTTACAATCAAGGGCCAAATTATAAGAGATTGTTGATAATAGCATACAGATGCTCTTCCAATCATGGGATGTAAAAACAATAGCGCCAGATTATAATTAATAAGCGTTAAGTCAAGAAGTAAATATGATATATATGTAGCATAGTAGCATGTAGTAGCATAGGGATGCTCTCACTATCGTGGGACAAATTATAAGAGATTGTTGACAGTAGGACAGAGATGCTCTTTCAATCATGGGATGTAAAAACATTAACGCCAGATTATAATTAATAAGCGTTAAGTCTAGAAATAAATATGGGTATGAATGAACATGCGGAAACTATATGCGCCTCGATATAATGCGCAATGTGTACACATATTAGGGAATTCAGTTACAATTAATTAGATATTAGATTTGAGGTAGTTGTATTGCATCCAGAAACTATATCCCAAATAGAAAATCGTATATTAGAATTGAGTTTAACACAAATTGTACGGTTTTCAAATAAGCTATTACCGTCCGACTAAGAACGTATTACGAATGTCTGTTGGAATAAATGGCCCCAAAACTAGAATGTGTTTTGTGATTGAATGTGTGTTTTAAATGGGTATGATTGGTACGAAATAAATTAGAAGAATTGGCCCAGATGAATCATCAAATTCAGTAAAATGGTTAAGTTTTGTAATTCTGCAATCCACTGCAATGACAACAGAAATGCCAGCATTCTAGGCAGGTGGTTGAGAAGGGCGGAAAGCCCCCTGGTAAGTTGTGATTCCAATTAAATTATATTTGGTGTATTAAAAGGCTTTGTTATTTATATGAACTCGTGACCCGGCAATGGAATGCGAAATCAGGGGATCCTGTCTGATTGGGCCATCTTGACAAGTTACATGGTGATAATGTAGACCCAATAAGTGACGCATGAGTAATTAGAATATGTATACGCCCTTACATGTTTTATAGATATGATTAGAGAGCAATTGAAAGAGGCGAAAAATTTGTACGCCCAGGAATTGTGCTCCTAACACTAGTTTCAATAAATATTTTCTCAATATTTATGGCAGTTTCTATGAAAAATTTCAAACACACTTTTCCTGAAAACCTGACGTGCTGGAAAAAAATACTTGAAACACTTTTTTGTGAAAAAAAAAATGTATGCCTGTGTAATGTGTTCGAGTTATTTTTAAATATAATGCAGCAGGCCTAAGAAAATAAGCGACCTTAGACAGTTCGGCTTCAGGCGGGGACGGTCAACGGTCGGCGCCATCATGATCGTCAGACGGATCGCGGCGGAGGCCAACAGTGGGGCGAGGTTAAGAAGATGGTGGAGCTGGCCTTCTTTAGATCCGGGATCCTGGTGGAGGCGTACAAGCTACCGAAGGCACCCGGAGGCCCTCTGACCAGGGCAAAGGACGGGGGTGCGGAAGGGGAAGTGAGTGCCGGGAGCCTGACGGTACAAGGCGGTGGGCGGCAGAGCGAGAAGGAGGCAGGACGTAGCAGGGAGGAGGCCAGAACCAGAAAAAGGAGCGCCCCGACAAGGATCATTGTTGACCTGAAGGGCAGAGGATATGCTGAAGTCCTCAAGCAGATTAAGGCAGTGGACAAAGACGCTGATCCCCAAGATAGAAGCGTGGACACACCGGAAGCACGGGGAGTTAAACTACCAAATCACCCAGTTCCTGACGGGACACGGCTGCTTCGAGAATTATAAACTGCGATTTAAACTCGGAGGCGTGGTGGGCGATGATTGCCGCTACTGTGGGGGGCAAGACAGCCCCAAGCACACAATTTTCGTCTGCAATTACTGGAGATCAGGCAGGCTTGACACGGAGAGGGAACTGGGCAGAGAACTAAGGGCGGAAAGCATAATCGGCATTATGCTCGAAAGCGAATCTAACTGGAGGGTGGTAGAAAACTTTATTGTGACCACTATGGCCAAGAAAGAGGAGGATGAAAGGAGGAGTCCGGAACGACCTAACAGCGACAACGACAACAGCGACCTAACCTAGGTTAGGTCAGGGCACCAAGCCCCGAAGCAATGCCGAAAGGCGACTCCCGGGGCTCGGCTGAACCACCCAGAGAAGTGAGAGCAGGTTTAGTGGGTAGGGCCTACTTTGAACAGTAGGAGGAGTCCCACACACGCCTGGTTGAAGGGGGGTGCTTAACGCATTCCTGCTCTCAAAAAAAAAAAGGTTAGGTTAGGTTAGGTTGGTGAAGTGAGGCTCAACACGCCGAACCCGGCACACGTGCAATTTTTGCTCCGGGCGTAGATAGTGTCAGAGCGCGGCAAAAAGTGTGAATAAGTAAAAAATATTGTAGGGACGAAGAGTGCAGTTGACTACACGGGGTGTATCGTTTGGGGCCCGATCCCCCCAAGGATTGCGAAGATTACGACGGATCTCCTCAGACCACGCGGGGATAACCTCAAACCACGCGGCGACCACGTGGTGATTAACCGGCGAGAGGGACACGGGGAAGGCGGTGGTCGCGTTAAAGGGGTAAGCAGTACGAAGGGTGCAACTGGGGCAAACAGCCTGAGGCGCTGCGCCCTCCGGAAGGGCCCAGGGCGCCCATCACGGCTCGCATAGGCGTCGGGCGGGCGGAAAGTTGCTGCTGCAGCCGCGGTCGCTCTAAGGAGCTCTTGTAGTTGCGGTCGCTGACACGCAGACTTGCAGTTGCGGTCGCTCTGAGGAGCTCTTGCAGTTGCGGTCGCTGTGGGGCGCTGATGCGGCTGCGGTCGCGCTGAAGCGCTGTTGCACTTGCGGTCGCCCTAATACGCGGTTCGCGTATTACAATGGTGCGATCCAGGAGCAGGAGCTGCCGCAGCGGGAGCCCCAACGGGGACGATCCGACAGTGAGCATGGAGACTCCGCAGTCCACCCAGACTACGATAGAGAGCGTTATCAAGGAGCTCGAGGCGGCCTCAACCAAAACGACAAAGTTTGTAGAGGAAAATAAGAATGTTCATGTTCCCCTCAAGACCATTCTGGGTGAAATGACCAGGGCCATAGGGCGGCTAAGAAGAATGAGGGACCAGGAAGTAAAGGAGAGGGAGGATAACTCGGCAGCGAAGCTGGAGCTGGAGGAGGCCACGAGAAAAATCCAAGGGGTCAGGGGTGAGCTGATGAACGAGAAGGAACGCTGCTCACACATGGACTCGAGGCTTGAGGACGAAAGGGCCATAGTGACCGATCTGAAAGAAAAGTTGGCCATCCTTCATAAGAGGCCCAATTCAGGGGTGGGCGATAAGTCGGAGCTAATCAAGAAAATCAGGGGAAAGATGAACTTGCACGCGGATCACGGGACGTTTCTCAGGGAAGCTGCTAAACAGTCTCCCAAGGAGACATACGTGGCGGTGTCGGAGGTGCCCTGGGAGGATAGGCCAGAGGAGGCTATAGTTGTTCAAGTTACGAACACCGAAGACCAGCAGAACAATGATCCTCACGCTGGAGGCCTCTCTTGGCAGGTAAACAGGACAACCACCCACAGGGGCCAGAACAGTGAGGAGGTCGAGACCCGCAGCTTCGAGCTGACAGCGACCGGAATCCAGGCTGGAAGCGAGGAGCTGTACGGCGGGGTCAGGGATCTTAGGGCGGAGCTTGAAAAGCAAAACATCAAGCGGGTGCAGGTCAAGTCCGTGGGGTTATTTATGGCCGACTTCGTGCACCTCAAAAAAAATACTGGAGTGGGTCATGGCAGACTCAGGATGCGACATAATCCTAGTCCGGCCCAGGACGAGGCGGGCTAGAGAGGAGGGGCGACCGGAGGTCAGGGACAGCGCAGGTACCGCTGAAGGGGGTACAGGGGGACCGACGAGGGCGGCAGGAATACAGAAGAGGCGCAGGCCTGCGGCCGCTAAAGTCGTGGTCAACACGCAAGGCGAAAGGTACGCGGACGTACTGAAGAGGATCCGCTCCGGGGTCGGTGCAGCTGAGGCAGAGGCCGTCAAACTGGTGCACCGGAGCAGAGACGGCAACATCGTCCTGGAGATGCAAAGGGGGCAAGGGGCTCCCCTGAAGCTAGCCGAGGAAATAGGCAAGGTGGTGGGGCCGGAAAGGGTAAATACCCTGAGCGAGGGCGATACTGCAATAGAAATTAAGGGACTCGAGGAGGACTCTACCAATGATGACGTAATAAAGGCCATCAGCGCCCATCTTGGCGCATCCGGCGACGGCGTCAAAGTCAGATGGATCAGGAACTACGGACCTAACCTGAGGATCGCGACGGTCGAGCTGGGTAAGGCTGGCGCCGAGAGCCTCCTTAAGTCCGGCAGGATCAGGATCGGCTGGTCTAGCTGCAGGGTGAAGGAGAGGGAGGAAGGACCCCAAAAGTGCTACAGGTGCCTGGGCCACGGGCACAGGGCAGGACCGCAGTGGCGCCTGCTTCAGATGCGGAGATAAGGGCCATAAGGCCGCGGAGTGTCCCGGGGAACCCAGGTGTCCACTATGCGCGGCGGAAGGGCACCGCGAGGTGGGCCTGAACGACAAAGGCACGGAGAGCAAGGGCACCCGACTCGGAGAGGGGTGCCCCCCGATCTGCAGGCTTAGGGGCGGCGCCAGCCTGGAGGGGGTGACACACAACCCCCGGGCCGCCCTAACGGCTTCTCAGGAGGCAGAGAGGACGCTGGAGGTGGTCCAGGCCAACCTGCAGCGCAGTAGAGCGGCCCACGACCTGCTGCAGGCCGATGTAGCCGCTCGCGGCTTGGGGGTGCTTATGATTAGCGAGCCTAACAGGGCCAGGATGACGGGGGACTGGCTGAGCGACGAGGAGGGACTGGCCGCGATCTAGGTTCGGGGAGGGCTTCGCTCCGCCGTTAGGGGCTGGGGCTAGCCGGCGGCAGGCATCGTCTGGGTAAGGCAGGAGGACCTTACCTTTGTTAGCTGCTACGCCTCCCCAAATCAGACCAGGCTGGAATTCGCCGAGTGGTTGGTCGCGCTGGAGGACTGTGCGCGAAGTCAGGGCCCCAGGGCGATCGTCGGCGGCGACTTCAATGCTAAGTCGGCGGAGTGGGGCTCCCACAGGACAGACCGGAGAGGGGCACAGCTGGCAGAGATGCTCGGGGCCCTCAACCTAACGATCCTCAACGAGGGAGGCGTCGCCACTTTCGCGAGGTAGCGGAGGCCCGACGAATCGGGAGCCGCCGAGGAGGAACTCGAGCAGCTTCAGAGCACGCAGCGGAGTCAAAGGAAGACTCTAAAGATGGAGATCCGGCGGAGCAAGGAGTCGCGCTGGAAGGCTCTGATACAGAAGTTTACAGCGACCCCTGGGGGCTCCCCTATCGACTGGTCCGCAAGAAGACGGGCCCCGCGTTCCTTGGCCTCATACCCAACATCAATGAGTGGGTCTCGAGGCCGCACGGAGAGGTAAATTACCATCTTACCCAAATCCTCTCCGGTTACGGATGCTTCCGCTCCTACATACATAGGTTCAGGGAGAGCGTAAACCCTGACTGTCCCGAATGTCCGGGTGCGCGAGAGGACGCTCAACACGTTCTAATCTCGTGCCCTCGATTCAAGGACGAAAAGAAGGAACTGGAGGACAGCATGAAGGAACCACTGAGAACACCCAGGGGACTTATCATGTTCATGCTGGAAACCAAGTCAAGCTGGGATGCAGGAATTCGATTTGCTGTAGCTATTACATCGATGCTACAGCAGATCGAAAACGAAAGTAGGAGATCAAGTCCTACAGCCACTGTCGACAACAGTGGCTGATATCACTTGCTGAGGTGACGCCACGCTAATGCCGATGCTCCCCCCGCGAGTAGTGTAAAAATAAGGTCCGCGGGGAAAAGGAGTAAGCGATGGAAGGTGGTTTTAGTGGGTAGGGAGGCACCGCAAGGTCCTCGAGTCCCACACTACACAGAGGGAAGGACCTCTGTGTGTGCGTAAAAGCATTTCCACCTTCCCAAAAAAAAAAAACAAAGGTCAGGTCAGGTCAGGTCAGGTTGGGGAGTTCGGGTGGAGGTGCCGAACTAGTTAGAGATGTGTTAAGTGTGCTCCGGCGTTTTTGAGAATTTTTTGTGCCCAAAGTGCTAGTGAGGGAAAAATATCTTCCGCAAGTGAGAGGTGACACGCAGGGTCCCCTTCGGGTGACAGGATGCCTCCCCACAGGCGAGTGACAGGACACGTATAGATTAAGACTTAGTTTTAGTTGTATAGTTTTAATAGGAGACAGGACACGGTGGACTAATTTAGTGGAAGGTGCGCAAGGATGAGCGACGGTGCTTTCGGGAGGAGCGAAAGGACATTGCGATCCCCGGCAGAAATAGAAGGAATGAGTCAAGCGGGAAAGGGGGATGACGCTATGACCGTGGACCGAGGAACCGTGCAAGGGGACGAAATGGCCTCCGAAGACGGCTCCTTGTTGCCAGGCGACACGCCGGAGTGGGATACCTCGGCCGACCCTTTCACCCTGCCGTTCGGCAGGAGTAGGAGGACGTCGCGCTCTGGTGATAGGAGCACCAGGAGCACGCGACCAGAAATAAACCCATCTGTTCAGTCGTCAAATTAGACGCTTTACGGATTGTCTACCGTTGGGGTCCGCCGAGTGAGCCGGTTTTGAATACGCTACCATCGGCCAATACGCGGCGCGCCCGGCGGACTTTTTGTTAGGTCCGTGAAGTTAGCCCCCCCCAACTTTGAATACATTTTTTTTTATGCCAATATTTAGTGCTTAATTAGTGCTAATTTGTGCCGTTAATCCCAGAATTTGTGCTTCTTTAGTTTAGCTGCAATTTTGATGTATGTTCGGGAGGGGCTAACTTCACGCAGCCCCCCCGCCACTATGAGTTTTCCAATTATTTTTATGCCAATATTTAGTGCTTAATTAGTGCTAATTTGTGCCGTTAATTTTAGAATTTGTGCGTAATTAATAAAAGAGTTATTCAGGTCTAACCAAACCGCTCCAGCCCCCCCCACTATGAATTTTCCAATTTTTTTTTTGCCAATATTTAGTGCTTAATTAGTGCTAATTTGTGCCGTTAATTTTAGAATTTGTGCGTAATTAATAAAAGAGTTATTCATGTCTAACCAAACCGCTCCAGCCCCCCCCCCATGAATTTTCTAATTTTTTTTATGCCAATATTTAGTGCTTAATTAGTGCTAATTTGTGCCGTTAATTTTAGAATTTGTGCGTAATTAATAAAAGAGTTATTCATGTCTAACTAAACCGCTCCAGCCCCCCCCCACCCCATGAATTTTCCAATTTTTTTTATGCCAATATTTAGTGCTTAATTAGTGCTAATTTGTGGGGTTAATGTTAGAATTTGTGCGTAATTAATAAAAGAGTTATTCAGGTCTAACCAAACCGCTCCAGCCCCCCCCCCTCCCTCCGGAAGTATTTTCCCCCCTTTTCATTGGGAATTTAGGTATGTATTGCCATTTATAGATACTACAAGATCGCCAAATAATACTTTTAATTTTATTTACAGTTTTACTTTAAAACAAAAAACTAAATCGTTATAAAATCATGAAATACAGTAAATACATTACGTTTTCTCTATGAATGTAAATAATGTCAAGGAATATGAACCAGATAATTCGTTAGAATGTAGTTTCGGGAAGCTGTAGAATTTTTTTGAACGACACAATGCTAAACATAAAAGCTGTGGAAGAGTGCAAAGACTGTGAATTTTCTATGAATATGACGCGCGCTTATGCGGTCGTACTCCTCGACATGATTTTTATGGGCTCGCTATACAATTTCTTCAGATTGCAACGCACATATTTCAGAAAATCTTCTATAGCTCTATAGTGGTCGGTGAAATAGACTTATACTTGCAAATATTTTTAATTGTTGTGAAACGGTCGTGTTAATTGTGTCAAAAAGTGCAGAAAAAAAACTGTTAATGTAAGTACACTTTTCCATATATTTTTTTTATATTTTTGAATTATTTTTATATTACCTATTACGTTATGATTTAAATCACTTTTTTTGAAATGGTTAATTTAAACCAGATGTACTAGTCCATTCAAATTAGTCAAAAAATGCCAGAATTCAGAAATTTTTGAACGTTGAGGTTTCTCTTAACAAAAATGTAGTTTTATATGTTTGTATGGATGTATGTAGTTTTCGTAACATCGCCACGTGACCGGTGTGAAGTTAGCAATAGATTTCAGCAATAGATTTTAAATTTTATAATTTCAATAATATACTCATATATGCATTTAATGTCTTTCAAATCTAACGCCACATAGTTATACTCCTCGTACCGGTTCCCTCACTACCCTGTTCCACGTCATTCACCCCTAAAATAAGAGATTTCGCATTTTTCTGTTTTGCACTAAATGAGGCGAGACCACTCATTTAAAAAATATCCAGTTTATATCGATGAGATCTGGGTTTATTTTTCAGAAAATCAAAATTATTTCTCAAACTACGAACTTTTAGGAAAAAGTATAAGGGGCAAAATAGATGTAAAATAAGATGCTCTATACGACTAAGTAACGAAATATAGGATGTGCCATTTGAAAAAATCAAGTTATGGCTCTTCAAAGTTTACCAAAATTAATGTCCCACAGCAAGTTGATGCCACAATGCAAATCAACGATCTTGCCGCTAGAAGATACCCCAGATAGATGTTTAGAATCTGACACAGTCCTAACCCGATAACCTAGAAAATAAATGCCCTGCGATTTTTTTAATAAGTGCCTGTATATGCATTAAATTTTAGAAAAACATAAATAACTTCTGAACGGTGAAAGCAAATTAAAGCAAAAATGGCAAATTCAAATACATATGTTTATACAGGGGGTGCCATTTTAAAAAACTAGGTCCAAAGCTGCCCTGCAAATATGGAACACCCTGTATATGGCAAAATCATTTTACAAACTGCACTTTGGCCTCTAGTTTGCAGTGCCGTTTGGTTCATTACGATATCATTAACGGTGTAGGTGTAATGGAGCCCGCCTGTCCTATTGACTCACCCTGTATGAGTATATTGTAGAAATTATTAAATTTAAAATCTATTGCTTTAATCTATTGCTAACTTTACACCGGTACAAAACTACACTTTTATGAAGAGAAACCCCAGCTTTAAATAAAGTCCATGTATTTTGCCTTATTTGATGAGAAAAATTATATCGTATGTTTGGGGACAAGTAAATGAAGTAGCATACATATTTTTTTTAACGCCACATTTTATGTTTTTGTTTTGAAGGCGGTAAACGGCACTAACGATGTGTTGCTAATTCATGCAAACATATTTTGAAAAACTCTAAAAACAAGAAAAAAATCCGCACGGCGCCAGCGTGAAGTCTGCAGAAAAAATTAAAACGCTGTAACTTTTGATGTCCTGATGTTCCTGAACAGTAAACAGCATTAACGTAAGGCTATAAATTGAGTCTAATTTGATCGTGACTGTTTCCAACTTTCCGCAAACTTCACGCACCTTCAGTAGACTGAAAGTTATAAAAATATGCTACTATAATTTATTACGACTTTTTATTTTATTTCTCCAAATTTTAATGTTCTAATCTATCTATTTGTATTGAAAATTTGTAAAGCGGGTAAAGCCTAAAATTCCCGCAAAACATAAAAAATTACACACTTTATTTTAATTTTATTTTTATTCACACTAGATGGTTAAGCCAGGAAGACCTTCGGCGATGTGTCCCGAGATATTATTAAATATAATAAAATCGCATTTGAATGATATAAGAAGGACTGAATATGATATTCTATCGCGAAGAGATCCAATTTGGATGAACATTAAGATAGAACATTCAATTCCAATGACTCCGCAGGCAATTCATGAATTTGTTCGAAAAAGGGTACATATTTTATTTCCTAGAAGCGCCGTAGAAGATATTGCGAGCAGTTCCTCCTCCATATCTCAGAATGATACTTCCGATGAGATTAACAGTGACCAAACAGACAGCAGCCGCCAATTTCTTATTAAAATTTCAGCAGAGCAGTGGAAATTAATTAAACCATTGGAAATATTATATGCGAGGAAAGACGAACAAAGAAAAAACAGCTCCAGAAAATACAAAGTAATGCACCCAAGGGCTTGGACTGACATTATTGCTTCAAATGTTTGGAAGAAGGAGAAGTACCCTTGCACATGGATTTTTCGCAGGAATAAAGTACATGGTGATGGTTCACAGTATTACATAAAGTTTACGGCTTCTTGCAAACAATGCCAGGCAAAAATGATCGGTAAATGCGAAGATAAGCCTGCTAATGATGACCAAGGTATTATTTTTTCGATAAAAGTAAGTGGATTTTCACGGTCAAATCCTTTACATTCAACTCGCATCAAGAGACGGTTTGGAGGAATGTATAGAAGGGAGGTTTGTACGCACCTCGTAGACGCAGATAAAACTGCATCATTATATAGAAAAGAAGTTGCAGCAGAGGAAATGACAATCTTTGAGAAAGAACCTGCCCACATACCGAGTCTTGACGTGCTACGTAAGGCAAAATCCTTGAAGCGACAAGATAAAAGAATTGCTGATTGCCCAATTACTTCACTGGCAATATTAAAAAGCGACGAGCCCTATTGTCACAGCATAAAAGAAGTTGGCCATATTCCATTTTTTTTGCACTACAGGTCAACCGAGCACCTTCGTGTATATTCAGCGTATAGAAAGTCGACAAAGTCAATCAAGATGACTATTGATGCGACGGGTACTGAAGTTAGAAAATTACAACGGGCAGGATATTCATCATCCGGGCATATATTTTTATATGTAGCAGTTGTCAGTATTCCCGGAGAAAGAGAAGGGCAAATTCCTGTCTTCCAAATGTTGTCGGAAAGACAAAATTCAAATGCCATTACATATTGGTTAACGGAATGGCTTCGTTCTGGAGGGTCCAGTCCAGATGAATTAGTGTGCGATTTTTCGATGGCACTAATTAGTGCTGCTATAAGGGCATTTGGAAGTTTGGCTGACACCAAAACTTACATAAATGTTTGTTTTCAAATTCTAACTGGCGATGGCCAGTCAAAGTTACCCATGTGTTTTGTACGCGTCGACAATGCGCATCTCATAAAATCGATCACAAAATGGAAATGCCTGAAGACGAAAGAAAGAAAAATCAGAGAATTTTATATTCGTGGGGTAGCCCAATTAATCTTGGCAAAATCTTTAAAGCAGGCAAAAAAAGTTTTGCGGGCTTTATTTGTTGTTGCCCTAACATCTACTGAGGGGAATTCTATCGCAACAGGACACAAAGTCTCTTGTGAGAAATTCAAAGTTAAATTGAAAAGACTTTATTCCTCCGAGCATTTAGATGTAGAAGATGTGAATTGCAATTCAGAAGATACAGGGGAATGCGATGTTACGGAGGAGGAAGATCTAAATTGCACGGGAATGGCTCAATGGGTTACAAACATTTTGCAGCTTAGCAAAATATTAGCTTCTAACGACGATGGTGATAGAGACAATATTTTTAAATTACCACAAATTATCGAACCATTGTGCAAATTAGCATACAAGTTGCCTCTTTGGTCAGGCATTATGATCGAGAAGTTTGGCAGAGGCAACAACACAGCTAGTAGTGCTGCAGTGGAGAGCCACTTTAACGAAATTAAAACACGACTATTAAAAAAGGATCTTCGTACCCGAGTGGACGAATTTGCAATCAAACATCTAGCAGTGATCGACGGCATTATGAAGATTGCCGGAGGTAGTGATTACTGGGATAAAATCTCATCCTTGGGAAAAGAAATTTCAGTAGAAGCAGATAATGCAGATAATGCAGAAGGCCTTATTCAGCAACGTTGCATTGCGTGCAGCCAAGGTGATGAACCAACAGGAGCACATTGCTGCATGAGATGCAATAAAAACGTCCATTTGTTGGAGGGCTGTTCCGTCTCTGTTGGAGCAGATGAGGGATTTGGAGAAGTAAGATTATGCAATGTTTGCTTCATACCTGGCCGTCTTCCACTACTTTCATCGCCCATTATTCCACAACTCTACCCGTCACCAACATCCGAAGGACAAATAATTGCGATGACAGATCTCACCACCAAATCGCCTGATATGCTATCTGATATTCCCTTACCTCTAAACCCGTCCCCTACTACAGAATCAACGCTAAATGATAAATTTACAGAATTTAATTATATTGAAAATTGGAAGGGACAGGCTGTTCCACCCAGAAAAAGACGAAAGGCATTTTATACGACACCTGCGCCGGAATGGGCAGTAACTAACGAATTAGCTTTAAAAAAAAAAGTCAAAATAGGTTTGTTAAAAAATGGGAACTGTTTTGACTTAAAAAACATAAAAATAGGCAAGGAAGTGGTATCGTTTTCGAATACGTGCGCCTATGATTCGCTGCTACAACTATTTGCAGTATCATATTGTGACAGCGAACAGTACCGACGATACGTTGATGCCATGGAGGAATCCAAAAGGGGATCATTGCAGCTAGCTATAATCTTGGCAACCAAGTAAGATGTTTTTCATTTTTTACTTAGTAAAGTATAGTAATAGTGATAATTTTTCAAACTCCAGTTTTTTGCAGAATTATCCGTTTTAAGGTTCTCAGAGTCAGAAAAAGAAGTTTTCTAAGTGGCGTTTCCATTTTTATTAAAATATGTGCTAATTTCAATTTATCCCTAATTAATTTGTAGTTTTGCTGCTTCCATATTGTAGAGAATTAAATTTGAAGTGTTTTATGTCCTTTGCACCATATCGAAAAATGGAGAAGAAACGGGACAAAAAGACCACAAACGTCACTTTTGACAGGAGATTTTAATATGAGCTGAAAGTTGACAAGCTTTGTAAAAAAAAGTCCTGTGGTGATCACACTACCACTTTTTTATAATAATTTTATAACTGGATTAATTAAATGAATATTTTATATGCACACCGTGTACTCTATGTTAATTTATAATAATTTCTCTTAATTTATTATAGGGGCACGAGCGCATCTGCCTATAAACTTCGTGGGCATATCATGTACCCAGAATTCGGGAAAGGGCAGCTAGTTGCGGGTGTTGTGCGCTCCAATTGCGAGGTAGTAATAGCCGAGGTGGCAAAAAAATTTTATAAAAACACTCCCAGTCTTGAGGAAACTTCCATTTGTTCATCGCCTTACTGCCCCGAACCAGAAAAAAATTTCTCTATAATGATTCTAAAGATAAATTCCAACGAATTAAACAGTGATTTTTCTGGCCTTGAAAAATCAGTAATTGGTGCATTTCCTGGAAATTTGACGGAATGCCTAAGACCGGTGAACATAACAACTCCCGAAAATTTCGCTGTATCTGATAGCACTATTTCTAAAAATCATAGATTGTGTTCAGGTATAAGAACCAGAACTGCCACGACTGGAAAAAGTTTACTCGTTGAGGTAAGATATTTTACCTACATTACGTATCTTTAAATTTCATGTTAAAATGTGCACTACAGCGAAATAATAATAATGAAATATGCGACACTTGAGAGAAATGTAATATCCATGACAGCAAATGAGCTTTGAATTTTCATGTAATTACAATTTATAGCAAATGCAGTTATTTCATAAAATTATGTTTGTTTTAGATTATGGGACATCAACAAATATTTCCTAAAGAAGGAGATTTTGGTGTGGATGCGCCAATAACAGGAGTGTTGAAGGACGTGCCAATAAATTTTAAAATAATGGACCATGTGTTTCATCTTCGGGGATGCGTTTCATTCACACCACCACTGTCAAGCCAAGGAGTGGGACATTACTCTGCGTATGGCCATCGTCTCGATAGAACATGGGAGCTATACGACGACTTAAGCAGAAAAGTGACC
This sequence comes from Othius punctulatus, assembly GCA_951805005.1. NCBI lineage: Eukaryota > Metazoa > Arthropoda > Insecta > Coleoptera > Staphylinidae > Othius > Othius punctulatus. The sequence continues at coordinate 41,437,398 of OX638146.1, forward strand.
TGTGTTAAGGATGACAACAACATAATTCCTCATTTACTGCTATATACAATTTAACATTAAAATGACTTTTTTATAATTTACGACTACTCATTTCCACCCTTTTATTGCACGGAAAATTTAGTTTTTCAATGTTGGTATAGCTCCGGCCCGTACTGCGCACACACTCAAATTATAAAAAAAAATGTACAAAAAAACTCGTTCATAAGTCAATTCTAGCATTTCAATTCATATTTTAACATTGTGATTAATTAAATCGTAGAATCAACGTAGAATCCTTGTTATTAAAATTAGTATCATTCTACCTCAAAACCTCAAAAGAATAATTTTTAAGTAGAATTTCCATTATTGCAGTAAAAGCAGTAAACAAAATTGGAAAATTCATAGTGGGGGGCTAGAGCGGTTTGGTTAGACATGAATAACTTTTATTACGCACAAATTCTAAAATTAACGGCGCAAATTAGCACTAATTAAGCACTAAATATTGGCATAAATTTGTTTTGGAAATTAATAGGGGGAGGGGGGGGGGGCTGCAGCGGTTAGGTTAGACACGAATAACTCTTTTATTAATTACGCACAAATTCTAAAATTAACGGCGCAAATTAGCACTAATGAAGCACTAAATATTGGCATAAATTTGTTTTGAAAATTTATAGGGGGGGGGGGGGCTGCAGCGGTTAGGTTAGACACGAATAACTCTTTCATTCTTCTTCTTGCTTCAGCTTCTCCGACGGAGGTTGCTGATCATCGTGGCAATTCTAACTTTGGAGATAGCCGAACGAAACAGGTCCGCCGACGATACTCATTAATTACGCACAAATTCTAAAATTAACGGCACAAATTAGCACTAATTAGGCACTAAATATTGGTATAAAAAAAATTGGAAAATTCATAGTGGGGGGGGGGCTGGAGCGGTTTGGTTATACATGAATAACTCTTTTATTAATTACGCACAAATTCTAAAATTAACGGCACAAATTAGCACTAATTAAGCACTAAATATTGGCATAAAAATAATTGGAAAACTCATAGTGGGGGGGCTGCGTGAAGTTAGCCCCTCCCGAACATACATCAAAATTGCAGCTAAACTAAAGAAGCACAAATTCTGGGATAAACGGCACAAATTAGCACTAATTAAGCACTAAATATTGGCATAAAAAAAAATCAATTCAAAGTTGGGGGGGGGGCTAACTTCACGGACCTCTTTTTGTTCGTTAGTTTTTATGTATTTTCTCGAAAAAGAGAGTGGAATTTAAATTGTACGTTCGAGAGCAAGTGGTGTTCGCCATCCCAGGGTTCCCTACGATTTCCCAACTTGCTGCGGGACGTCGCCCGGAAGTTCGAGGAGCACCGCGCCAGAGCACCGTACACAAGGTAGGTGGTAGTGCTAAGTACAAATCGGCTCACTCGCTAATACAGTCCACAACCCCCATCGCCGTGCGAAATCGTGACAACCTACCAGCCCTTTCAGCTGTATTAGGCCCACGATCGCACACAATTACTAGCACGAACCTCTCTTATTGCAATTACTAGGACGAATCTCTCTTATTCCAATTACTAGAACACACCTCCCTTATTGCAATTACTAGCACGTACCTCTCTTATTGCAATTACTAGCACGAACCTTTCTTATTTCAATTACAAGGACGAACCTCTCTTATTTCAATTACTAGGACGAACCTCTCTTATTGCAATTACTAGGACGAACCTCTCTTATTGCAATTACTAGCACTAACCTCTCTTATTGCAATTACTAGGAAGAATTTCTCTTATTGCAATTACTAGGACGAACCTCTCTTATTTCATTTACTAGGACGAATTTTTCTTATTGCAGTTACTAGGACAAACCTCTCTTACTGCAATTACTAGGACGAACCTCAATTATTGCAATTACTAGGACGAACCTCTCTTATTGCAATTACTAGGACGAACCTCTCTTATTGCAATTACTAGGACGAATCTCTCTTAGTGTAATTATCTAGGAGGAACCTCTCTTATTGCAATTACTAGGACGAACCTCTCTTATTGCAATTACTAGCACGAACCTCTCTTATTGCAATTACTAGGACGAACCCCTCTTATTTCAATTACTAGGACGAACCTCTCTTATTGCAATTACTAGGACGAACCTCTCTTATTGCAATTACTAGGACGAACCTCTCATTGCAATTACCAGGACGAACCTCTCTTAGTGTAATTATCTAGGACGAACCTCTCTTATTGCAATTACTAGGACGAACCTCTCTTATTGCAATTACTAGCACGAACCTCTCTTATTGCAATTACTAGGACGAACCCCTCTTATTTCAATTACTAGGACGAACCTCTCTTATTGCAATTACTAGGACGAATCTCTCTTAGTGTAATTATCTAGGACGAACCTCTCTTATTGCAATTACTAGGACGAACCTCTCTTATTGCAATTACTAGGACGAACCTCTCTTATTGCAATTACTAGGACGAACCTCTCATTGCAATTACCAGGACGAACCTCTCTTATTGCAGTTACTAGGACGAACCTCTCTTATTTCAATTACTAGGATGAACCTCTCTTATTGCAATTAATAAGACGAACCTCTCTTATTGCAATTACTAGGACGAACCTCTCTTATTGCAAGTACTAGGACGAACCTCCCCTTTATGTGAGCCCCGCAGTTACAAATATCATTCGTTTACATAACACTGGACAACAGCATTTCTGATGATTGAGTTATGTTACATGATACTAGCCTAATTTTTAATGACGTTTTCAAATCTGTGATCGAAATTTATGTATCAGCTCTTGTTTAAAAAATATGACACATGAGCCGTTTTACAATAAAACACAACACGTTTAAAGTTAATCCTATTTTATTGATTTCTTAAGTTAAAAAAACTTTCTTTTATAAGACTTCCTTACAGAAGTTGAAGTTGAAGAGCTGTTCTGAATGCTCCAACAATAGTCAGCCATCATGTGTGCGTTCCAGTAGCCTTGATAGCGTTCCTCCATCGTACGAAGGTCCTGGTGGAATCGCTCGCCCTGTTCTTCACTTACATCCCCAAGATTAGCAGGAAAATAGTCTAGGTGGTTGTGAAGAAAGTGTAACTTGTTGCTCATGTTACATCCAAGAGCTTGAAAGTGACTCATTAATTGTTCAACATGTTGAAAATAGTCAGCACCTTTCTTATTTCCCAAAAAATTTTGAACAAGCCAAACAAACTCATTCCATGCCTTTTTCTCAATCTCTGTCATAGTGTCCGTAAAATTTGTGTCTTTTATGAATGATCTTATCTGTGGCCCATCAAAAATGCCCGCGTTTATCTTTTCTGCACTCAGTTTTGGGAACTTTTTTGGTAGAAAAAGGAAGCAATTTCCATTTTTGTCAAGACCTTTAATAAATTGTTTTATAAGCCCTAATTTTATATGCAATGGAGGCAAAATTATACGATTCCTTCATACTAAAGGGGGGTTTATCACGTTATGTTGTCCTGGAACTAACATTTCCCGAGTAGGCCAATCCTTTTTAACCCAGTGTTGATCTTTAGCTCTACTATCCCATAAGCAAATAAAACAGGGATACTTTGGGTAACCACCTTGTTGGCCTAATAGAAAGTTGACCATTTTTAAATCAACACATATGAGCCAGTTGTTTTCCACATATTTAATTTTGTCCAAAACCAGAGCAATAGATGTATATTCTTCTTTTACTTTAGTAGAATGTGCAATAGGTAATGACCCTAATTTATTCCCATTGTGTAAGAGAACACATTTTAGACTCCGTTTTGACGAATCTATGAATAAACGCCACTCACTTGGAACATAATTTCGTAATCCCATTGCAGTCACTAAACCAGGTACATCTCTACAAAATACGAAATCATCTTCTTCATCAAAATATTTTAGGAGATTCTGTTCTCTTGTGCGGTAATATGAAATTTTAGTTCCTTTTGTTATTAAGTTCCTTTCTTTTAGCCTAGAAGCCAAAATTTCTGAAGCAGACTTCGACAGTCCCAGATCTCTGATTAGGTCATTTAAATCATCTTGGTTGAATGGTTTTGGCTTTTCCAGGTCACATTCAAAGTCACTATCACTACTGTCAAGTTTCGTCTCCAAATCAAATGGCTCCGCCTGTGAAGCATAAGCTTAAGGTTCAGGTGTCTTAGGACTCAAGACACGTCTATGTGCCGATCGTATGGACGGATATTTCCATTTGGCTCTATTTGTTCGGTTAATGCCAGTTATGTTCACCAAACAAAAATAGCAGTCGTCATGGTGGTTCCGTGGTTCATTCCAGAGCATAGCGGTTTGGTTCCGGAAACTATTTCTTTTCTTATTTGTCCATAAGCGTAGAAACTCAACGCACGTTTTGCATACCTTTTGAGGAATCCAAGGCTTATCTTTCATATCCAACGTGTCCCCAAAGTAATTTTTGTAAGCCTCATTTACGAACGTTGTCACATTTAAACGGCATACTTTAGACATATACTCTCCGCAAATGAAACAAAAATGGTTTGGATCATTCACACAATGTCTTCTTGACGATGCCATATCAAAATATAGTTAGATAACTCAATAATTTGTAAATTAATAGCAAATAAACACAGCAAGAAAGCTAATTTTAAGTGAAAGCTGTAACTTGTAAACAAGAGCTGTCAGAAAAGAAATGAGGTTATATTTGGAATCAGCGACGCCAAATTAGTAAACATCAAGTGACATAAGTCATTCATCAGTCATAAGGTTCAATTTTGTTGGCCAGTGTAATGTGAATATTACAATCTAATTACATATGTCGGAACACCTCAATCTGATATACATATTGTACTTTAGGTACTGACCTTTAATCCATTTCAACACCTAATTCATAACCGTCCACATTGCAACACACACCAAAACATTAGATAACACATCCTTTCCCCACAATCAATACCCGAACTTGCATGCACACTCCATGAGGGCCAGTAACTCAGTGCCCTTCGTTCGTAAGCTGAGCGCGTCGCTCCGGCTTATATAAACAAATAAAGGCACATATCCCGCCTCTAATATTAATAATCAATTATTAGCCAATAATACAATTTGATACCTAACAATTTATATGAACTAAATAATTATCGTCACATTTGAATGTATTAAATGGAAGAGTGATTATTAAAAGAAGAAAACACTATACAGGGTCGCTAAAAACTACGGATACATTTAAATATTTTGAAAACATTTTATCAAAATTTGTTGAAATTTTGTACACGCTTAAAGTATTTCAAATCTATCGTCTGAGATGTTTTTGAAATTTCTGTTGTTATTTATTTTTAATATTGAGGGCAAACTTGTTTCTTTTTAAATAGCACGAGGGGTACAATGTAATATTTATTATGAGTATTTTTATCTAAATTTATTGATGTAACGCATGTATATTTTTATAAACCTAACCTCAAAAAAAAAATACTGAACTAATACGATTTTTGAACAAATATAAAATTTTGTAACCTGTGGCAATATTGTCTTTATATTTCGTTAAAAATTACACTGAAACGGAAAACGGAAAAACACATTTTAATGAAGTAAATAACAAAATATTGTTCAACATATTCATTATTATCAGAAAGTAAATGAAATTCATTTTGAGCATCTTTGTAGAATAGAAAATATTCCCGTATAACCGTTTTTAAATTGTTTTTTGTTAAAATGTATTCTGTTTGAGTTAAATATGTTATTATTGCAATTATTTTTAACTTCAATTTAATTTTTAGTGAATGTGAAGGTTACATAAAGACAACATCTCCAAGGGTACCAGTTCAACTATGTTCTTTAAAGCTTTTTTTATAATACTTATGCATGTGTTACAATACTGACTTTATAAAAAAAACTCTTTCCAAAATTATTAAATTTTACCCCTCATGCCTTTTAAAAACAAACAAGTTAGCCTTGAATCTCCAATGCAAATGACGGCAGGGATTAACATCTGAGGCAATAAAATGTATTACTTTTAAGTCTGTATCAATTTCAACTATTTTTGGTAAACCATTTTAAAAATATTTCACGTAATATTTCTCTTATTCAAACGATTTAGCGACCCTGTATAAACAAGTACTATGGATGAAGTTATTTGCATTTTCTAGAGTACTACAAAACACAGTTAAAAATTATTCACATTTGAATATTAGATTTAATTCACAAGATTGTTATTTAAAGGTGTTCCCGTTGATATATGCGCCGATGGCGAGGCGCACGTATGAAGATTACAGCCATATTTTTGAATATATGCGGGAATTATTGGATGGTAAGTGATCGATATATGCTATTTAACTATTCAAAGTTGTCACTAAGGATTATTTATATGAAGCAATATATGAAGCAATATAATATTTATAACAATTACCGCTTTCGAAATTATATTTTGTAGGTATTTTATTTTTTGTATTTTCTAAATTGATAACAATGTGGAACTAAATGTATGATTGAGGAATTTAATGTGGTTATAAAATCGCTCCAACCGATGAAGTTGATGATTAATATTTTTGGGTCATCCAACATTATTTCGTGTCGGATAAAAATTTTAATTAAACTAAATATTTCCATATTTAGGTGTTGTAGTGGAATCTATAATGGGAGATTACGAAAGACCGATGAGGGAGGCAGCTCAGGATACGTATCCACAGGCACGGATTCTGGGCTGCTGGTTTCATTATTACCAGGCAATTTTCCGCAACAGTACGTATTATATAAAATTCAGTTAAGCTTGTTCTATTGCTCTCACGAATTATATATTTTTAGGCAAATCTATTGGTATTTACCTGCCTAATACCCGGCGGCTTATTAGGCAGGTGATGTCGCTGCCATTATTCCCAGAGGAGGCAATTCCAGCTGGAGTTGAATACATCTTTGACACCATGGGGAACATAAACCTACCGGAAACTGCACGATTTATTAATTATTGGAGACGTCAGTGGCAAGACGTCAACATTTCTGTTGTGGGAGCTCCTTATCGTACGAATAATGCGATGGAGAGCTTCCACAACAAACTTCATTTCATTGAAACACAACCAAATTTTTGGGTGTTTGTCAATGGAATGAAAAAAAATGGAGAATTCTTTAGCAATTAAATTAAAACGTGTGGTTGACGGCGTGGAACAGCCTCATGTTTCTAAGAGGAACTATCGTGCTTTAAATGCAACCATTGGTAATCATTTCGCATATACCTACAACTAATATTGAGCTACAATTAATACCTACTCATATTTAGCTAGAGAGCAGGCAAGATTTGCTGAAGACTGGAACGTCGCCGAATGTCTGGGAAGGACTGGCTATTTTGTAGTGGGTCTGGTCATAAAACTCAATCAAGGAAGTGAGTTACGTTCAAAAATAACTAAACCTAAGGTTACTTATTTTATTAATGCTTTCAGCCCATAGGGAAATAGCTCGAGGTTCTTCCGTACGCGCAATTGCCGCCACCTCAACCTGTGGAAGCACCTCTGCAGCCACCACTCGAACCACCTCTGGAACCGCTACTGACACAAAACAGGCCACTATTCAGGCCGTATTTATTGTAATTGCTCTAAGCAATTAACATGAGCCATAAGGCTTCATGACCTTTAAAGGGTTGTGGGCTAAAATGGGTTCAAAAATAACTAAACCATAGGTAAACCATTTTATTAACCCTCGTACTGCCGAAACCAGGTCAACAATGACCCAGAATTATTATTTTTGTGTATATTTGTATTAATGTAATCTTTTATGAGTTGTCCTGATATAAATGCTTCTTTGAGTATATTTTCAATATATTCTTGTTAAAAAAATCTATTTATAGATCATAGTTTTGCTAAAATTGAAATAAAAACCCAGTTTCTGTACTGCGCGTAATAGATATATTTTCTTTGCAATTCTGTTCAAGTCGATGCTTGCGTTTATGAATCATCTTTATACGTTGCTATTTCACGTTCATTACATTTATCTAACTAGACAGTGCCACTTGTGGTTGACTGAGATTTATAATGAATTACAACAATAAAAGACCGCTGGCCGAAAAGGAATTACATGCTGCTGCCGCAGCTATCTTTCTTAAAGATAGCGATAACGATTCTGAATGTGAATCACATTCAGGTAATGAAGAAATACCTATTCGAGTAAGTGGTTACGACTCTTCAGATTCAGATTCAGAATATCTCGAGGAAGAAATTAGCGAAGCAAATGGTATGTGTAAATAAAATAAATATCAAAGTAATACGTAATATCTAAATATATTGTCATGTTTGCAGATGAAGACGATGAAGTAAGTTCTAATTCTAAAACTCAGGAATTGGCTGGACGTACCTGGAAATATCTCTCGACAAGTGCAACAAAAACCAGAAAGGTTAATATTTTGAGTGAAGCACCTGGAATACATAATAAAAGTGCTGGCATCTCTACGATAATGGATTCATTTTCATTATTCATATCTGATGATATAATAGAAATAATAGTGCCATTCACAAATATGAAGGCCCTAATTGAAATCGCTAAATGGAATTCGATGCAAGAAGAACATAAGGAATGGCAGCCTTTAGATAAAATAGAAATACGTGCTTTTATTGGCATTCTTTTGACTCGTCGTTTTCGCAAATCAAGCGAAGTCCCAGCAATTTGTGAATGGAAAATAATGCTTGCGGTAGGCCCATTTATCAAGCTACAATGAGCAGACAGAGATTTTAAGATATATTGAGATATGTTCGTTTTGATGACCTCTCTACACGCGAAGAAAAATATCGGACAAACTAGCACCTATTCGCGAATTTAGTGATATGTTTGCTAAGAACTGCAGGGAGTCATATAACGCTACTGCTTATGGAACCATAGACGAACAACTATTATCTTTTCGTGGACGCTGTTCGTTTAGAGTATATAAGCCAAATAAACCAGGGAAGTATGGTATCAAAATATGGATCCTGTGAGATGCGAATTCGTCCTATTGCAGTAATTTTGAGATTTACCTTGGTAAAATTGGAAATATGCCGGATCATAAATCAAGGTCTAGAGTTGCGAAAACTGAGCTCGTTTTGGTATGGCAGTGGCCGTAATATTACTACAGATAATTTTTTCACCGATATATCATTGGCAGAAGAGCTTCTCTCCAATAAAATAACGTTAATATGAACTATACGAAAGAATAGGAAAGATTAACCAAAAAGTGTACTGGATATCAAAAACCGCGCTACGCATTCATCAGACTTTTTATTTACTTACGATATATCATTGGTGTCCTATGTGACAAAACCACGTAAGTTTGTTGTATTATTATCAACAATGCACAAATCTCATGAAATTACTGGTGCCGAAACTAAGTTCAAACCTGAAATTATACAGAAATACAACGAAACCAAAAGCGGTGTGGATGTCCTTGATAAATTGGTAAACGAGTACACATGCAGGCGAGCTACCAGACGATGGCCATTTGCTATATTTATGAATTTTATAGACATTTCTACCTACAATGCCTTTGTAATTTGGAAAAATAAAAACCCGTCATGGACGGGCAGCGTTTCGGAAAAACGGAGAACATAAATATTCTTGCAACAATTAGGATTGGTTCTAGGCGAGGAACACATTGAGAGAAGGTGTGAACAAATACGACAGGATGGCAGAGGACTTTCGAAGTGTACACTCCGAGCCATCAAAAGTACTGGAAGAAAGTTGAACAAACCACAAATACCAACCGTACAAGCAGCAAAACGTGGAAGACGTTTTATGTGCAGGGCAAATGATAACAAATACTCTAGAAGGTGCAATAATTGCAACAAAATTGTTTGCAATATTCACTCAGAATGCACTAAACAAGTGTCACATATATGCAAGTATTGCTTTGGCAAAGAAGATGGGGAGTAGATAGAAAAGCAATATTTTTTTATAAAAACTAAATAATAATTATGTTATTTTTTCATTAAAAATACATTTAATTTACAGATTTGTGTGTATTTTATCCTATCCTATAAATATTTAATAACTTGGTAGTAAAAAAGAAATGGGTAAAAAATGACCCCATTATGGTAGTATATGTTTGTATTTTTATTATGGTAGTACTAAGGAATTAGATGCGATGTACGGCGTTTAAAGTATGCTTCAAAAGAAGAACACTCTCTGATTGAGGAACAGCGCATCAACATCAAGTTTCATGCAAAGCTACGCAAGAATGGAAACAGTCCATTGCTTACTACTTTACTAAATTAAATTTCGGGTTTCAGAAAATGTGGCATTTATCCAGTTAATGTCCAAGAGCTTTTGGCAATGATTCCACGACCTCCAGGTGACAATAATGCTGTAGAACATTCATTTCTACAATCTTTAGAATCAAAAAGATTAGAATTAACCGAAACAAAAACCAGGAAATGAAAGAAAATTACTGTTGCTGCTGGTAAGAGTATCGGGCTTGAAGTCCTTGATGATGAACAAGCTGGCGAAGAACCACAGACATCAGTGAAGAAATGTCGCAAAACAATAAATGTGCATAGTGACTTGTCAAATGATCAAATATCTTTGCGGGATTCTTCTGAAGACGAGCATTTTGTGGGAAATATATTAGGAGAAACCGCGGAGGATGATGTAACTGAAATGGTCGGTTCTGGACAAACGAGCATTAAAGACCTTCTTTCATTGTCGGATGCTGTCAAAGAAATATGAGAATATGTTCTCGTCCAATATGAAGGTGACATTTTTCCAGGTAAAATAATATCATTTGATAACAATGGAGCTACACTAAGTGCAATGGTGAAGTCCTTAAAAAACTGGAAATGGCCTGATAAGTCAGACACTCTTCACTATGATTGAAATCATGGGCAGAATTCAAGAGCCAAAAAAGGTCTTGAATCGGGGATTATTTTCTGTTCCAGTCTTAGACAGACTGTGGGGTAGATAAAGGATAAGATGTGCTTCAGATGAATGTTTCAAACTTACTTTGAGTTATTTTAGTACCTATGGAAAAGGTTTTCATTAATAAGTTTGTATTGATAATATGACAATATATTTTTCCGACACATACCTAGATAACCTACATACTATTTTGTGTGTGGTACATTTGCAACCCATAAAATAGTCTTACTATGCTCCAATTCATGTTGTAAAGCTGAATAACTTACAATGTCTCTGTTGGTGCAAAGTTCCTCCGCTTATGAGGGAACATTGTCCCAAACTAAATAATAATTTTAAAAAATATTCCTTTCTTGCACAATTAATCTCTAGTGCCCATTATCATACGGTGTTCTAGCAGTTTCTATATTATCAACATTTCATGGAAATGAAAAGGTAAGTTTTATAAGTACTATTTAAAATTTCAGTTAAAAATGGAGCTAAGTAACCTCGTTTTACGATACTTATTTATGGAAATACATTAGAAATTAAAAAAATGTTAACTGCATCAAATTTGGGCGTGGTTTGCAGAAAAGGAAGTAAGACTAGCACCCGAAATATGGTGAAATACATAATATATTCCGGGAATAAACAAAATGTACCGGCTTTCGCGTTTGGCGTACCCCATGAGATAGATGCCCCATGAGATAGTTGAGATAAATGAGATAGGGCTTCACTAGATGGCATTATTGGTAGTGACCATCTTGTCGACGTGAAATACATTTATTCTTGCCAAGACCTGACACCACAGCAAGGAATCGATCTACGAAATATTACTTTCTGGAACAAAAATGGCAGAGTAAACAAAAAACATCGCTGGTATTAAAATACAAGGTCAATTACATATGTGCCGTAAAAAGTTTTTATACTTTGCAGTTTGGACAACTAACGGGATAAAGTATGAAAAATTTAAAAGAGACGATGAATTTTGGTCAAACGAAGTGGAATCAAAATTGATCCACTTTTACAATAACTGCCTACTACTGGAGATTTTAGATCCTCGGCGTCTTTGAAATATGCCCTTGAGAGACATAAAATATAGAATGCAAAACAAACCAATAAAATTTCTAATGAAGACAAAGTAGGTTTCATATAAACACTTTGCTATTAATGTTATTTACATGCCACATTTTTGATGCAGAATGAAGCTTGGAAACATGTCCTGCTTGCATTTAATGCAAAATCAATGCGAATGGGGCTAAATTAAATCCAAATTCGATAATTTAAAAACGATGGTCAGGAAGGTTGTAAACATAAGAGTAGATGACGTTTTAGTATCCTTAATAGAATCCTATCTGCAAAATAGACCACAAATAACTAAAATCGACAACCCAACGAGCAACATACGGCGAATACGATCTACCACAAGGATATTATTAGACCTTCCACCCATATAATACATCTTGTACACAAACGACCTATTAAATGAAAATATCAAAGGATATATAACTATGTACGCGGATAACATTTGCCTGATACATGCATATAAGGAAATAACGAAACTACAGTACATACTAAATGAAGACCTACAAATCCTAAGCGACTGGTGCATCAATTTTCAGTTTGTTTGAACTGTACTAAATTAGTTTCAGTGGAAAATTTAGAATCTCAACACATATTAACTATGTTCAAGGAATTAGACGATGTAAGGCGTTTAAAGTATGCTTCAAGAGAATTGCAATTGTAACAGAATCGTACTTTTCAGATGCCACTTGTGATACTCAAGCTGTTGCCTATGTTTGTGGATCTTTAATAAACAAACTTCAATTTTCGGATTGTTTGAACTGTACTAAATTAGTTTCAGTGGAAAATTTAGAATCTCAACACACATTAACTATGTTCAAGGAATTAGACGATGTAAGGCGTTTAATGTATGCTTCAAGAGAATTGCAATTGTAACAGAATCGCACTTTTCTCGTGCCACTTTTGATACTCAAGCTGTTGCCTATGTTTGTGGATCTTTAATAAACAAACTCCAATTTTCGGATTGTTTGAACTGTACTAAATTAGTTTCAGTGGAAAATTTAGAATCTCAACACACATTAACTATGTTCAAGGAATTAGACGATGTAAGGCGTTTAAAGTATGCTTCAAGAGAATTGCATTTGTAACCGAATCGCACTTTTCAGATGCCACTTTTGATACTCAAGCTGTTGCCAATGTTTGTGGATCTTTAATAAACAAACTTCAATTTTCGGATTGTTTGAACTGTACTAAATTAGTTTCAGTGGAAAATTTAGAATCTCAACACACATTAACTATGTTCAAGGAATTAGACGATGTAAGGCGTTTAAAGTATGCTTCAAGAGAATTGCAATTGAAGCAGAATCGCACTTTTCAGATGCCACTTGTGATACTCAAGCTGTTGCGAATGTTTGTGGATCTTTAATAAACAAACTTCAATTTTCGGATTGTTTGAACTGTACTAAATTAGTTTCAGTGGAAAATTTAGAATCTCAACACACATTAACTATGTTCAAGGAATTAGACGATGTAAGGCGTTTAAAGTATGCTTCAAGAGAATTGCAATTGTAGCAGAATCGCACTTTTCAGATGCCACTTTTGATACTCAAGCTGTTGCCTATGTTTGTGGATCTTTAATAAACAAACTTCAATTTTCGGATTGTTTGAACTGTACTAAATTAGTTTCAGTGGAAAATTTAGAATCTCAACACACATTAACTATGTTCAAGGAATTAGACGATGTAAGGCGTTTAAAGTATGCTTCAAGAGAATTGCAATTGAAGCAGAATCGTACTTTTCAGATGCCACTTTTGATACTCAAGCTGTTGCCTATGTTTGTGGATCTTTAATAAACAAACTTCAATTTTCGGATTGTTTGAACTATACTAAATTAGTTTCAGTGGAAAATTTAGAATCTCAACACACATTAACTATGTTCAAGGAATTAGACGATGTAAGGCGTTTAGAGTATCCTTCAAGAGAATTGCATTTGTAACCGAATCGCACTTTTCAGATGTCAATTTTGATACTCGGGCTGTTGCCTATGTTTGTGGATCTTTAATAAACAAACTCCAATTTTCGGATTGTTTGATCTGTACTAAATTAGTTTCAGTGGAAAATTTAGAATCTCAACACAAATTAACTATGTTTAAGGAATTAGACGATGTAAGGCTTTTAAGGTATGCTTCAAGAGAATTGCAATTGTAACAGAATCGCACTTTTCAGATGTCAATTTTGATATTCAGGCTGTTGCCTATGTTTGTGGTTCATTAATAAACAAACTCCAATTTTCGGATTGTTTGAACTGTACTAAATTAGTTTCAGTGGAAAATTTAGAATCTCAACACACATTAACTATGTTAAAGGAATTAGACGATGTAAGGCGTTTAAAGTATGCTTCAAGAGAATTGTTCATATATACGAGGATTGTCCGGAAAATACGTTGAAAGTAATCCTTTTTTACCTGCCGTCGGTATGGAACTCTCTTTAATTGAGGAACAGCGCATCAACATCAAGTTTCATGCAAAGCTAGGTAGGAATGGAAACAGCCCATTGCTTACTACTTTACTAAGGATGTTATTTTAACAGATAATTTAAAAAAATTAATCAAAGAAATCATTTCTGCCCTTCCGACAACCGGATTGAATGTGCTCTGCGAACAACAATCTCATTTAATACAACATGAAGCTGGAAAAAAGCATAGACAGAATATAAACATTAATAAAAACCAGTTGCAATTGCAAATTGCCGAATGTTCAGGCAAATATGTGGTGCGACAAATTAAAATAGATAACAATGACGAGAGAAATCGTCTCCATTTTTTATGGTCGAGTTGGAAATCGGAGAAAGCGGAAATAACTAGGAAAATCAAACAATCAGGAAAGTAAGGTTAGTGATAGGCTTAAGTGCTAAAGTCACATACGGGTGACCCACGAAAGGCACCTGGCGCCAGCTAGAGGAGAAAAGCACAAGCAGACAGACAAAATCGAAAGAGATAAGAGATACCGCGGCAACCGGTGATAGCAGGAAACGCAAAATCCGACGGGTAGACCGGTTTTGCACACTCCTGGCGCCATCTAACAACAAACGGGGCAAGCGCGAGTAAACAAAATTTGCAGAATAATTACCTACTTGATGAAACGAGGAGTAAAGACACAAGTTTTGAGGCTACTGAAGACCCTGATACGAAACAAAAACAAAAAATAGCGAACAGGGATAAAGACAGAAGAACACCCGCAGTTGTAGAAACGGAAATGGAGGCATTTAAAAAAATGCTGAAGAAATGCAACAAGACATAAAACAAGACATAGAAACAAGCAGAAAAGAAAGCACAGAAGACATGGAAGAGCTTCAAAAAGATATAAAAGTAATGAGAGAGGGAATACTGCAAAACAAGGAAGAAAAGGGGCACCGGAAGTGCCCCTTTGCTGTCGACAGGCGCCCACACAAGACGAGGTGAGGATTCCGGCACCGGAAGTACCCCTTTGCTGTCGACAGGCGCCCACACAACACGGGATGTGGACTCGGGCACCGGAAGTGTCCCTTTGCTGTCGACAGGTGCCCACACAACACGAGGCGTGGATTCCGGCACCGGAAGTGCCCCTATGCTGCCGGCAGGTGCCCACACGCCCACATTATGGGGGCATTTTTACTCAGTAATGGGGAGAATTCATTCTGAGCTGTGCGCTGGATGTAATCATCGTAATTTTGAATAAAATTATTTTATACCTTTTATCATAAACTTTATTTAAACAAAACCCCATCACGCCGGATAGAATCATGAACGATATTGACCTGAAATATAACATCAAAGCTGCACGGGTAAACAGCATGAGAGGCACGGACTGGCACACATTCATGGTTGTAATGCCGAAAGGTACAGTGCTAAAGTTCCTCCGTGAAAAGATCAAAATTAAATATATGCAGCGTGCGAATAAGATGGGTGGCATACAGAGCCAAGTCCGGGCTCACCCAGTGCCACCGATGCCAACGGTGGGGACATGCAAGGAGCAACTGCTTTTCTAAAGCATTCTGCATGAAATGCGCCGAGCCCCACCTCACCTCAGAGTCACCCTGCCCAAGGAATCAGACCCGGCACTGTTGCATTGCATTAATTGCGACAAATCGGGGCACACGTCCAATAACATCCGAGTGCGAAACATACTTTGCGGCGCTGGACGAGAACCACAAGAGGACTGAGACGGCCAGGAACCGAAACATTAGGAGCGGCAAGAAGTATCAGGACCCCTCCCCCCCCGCGAACGTATGCTCGATGTCCGTGTCTATTAAACAGCAAAGTGAGGGCACGTCCCCGCATTCGAGCTTAACAACTCGATACGAACAGTCAGCCGAGATCGCCTGCATCTCCTGACGCTCTCATCCGCCGATCCTCGTAACTGCGATTTGCTTCATCGCAGTTATGGTGAAGACCCGCTCTAAAGCCGACACCGATCCGGGGATTCCCTCGGATCGCGCCTGCTCTCCGACTGCCTCACCACCTGCCGCCGACGTTTCGGCACCACCACTCGGCAACGGCCTTCTGCCAACGCCTTCTTCACCACCGCTCTCGATGCCGCTTCTTCTAACGCCGACTTCTGCACCGACCTCTACTTCTGCTACACCATCTACTTCAACTTCAACTTCCACATCTTCGCTAACTCCTCCCGCCGCGTTACCGGATCACGTCAGTCCGGTAACAGGTCAAGGGATTTCGGTTCTTCAAACCACGACCTTGCCGCATCTCATCACCGCCGACGACGACGACGCCAACGGCTCGTGCAGACCCAGGCCGTACACCAAGCCAGCTCCGAGCCGAGCAACACGTAGGCGCCGTCCGCCCCGGCCGACAGCCAGCCGGGCCCGAGCCGGGAATCTCCGCCGGCCTCGCAGCACCAAGCCAGGCCCGCAGCGCCCCCCCGGCCGCCGCCGATCTGGGGACCGCCGCCAGTGGTCATCCACGATGCCGGCGCCTGGGCAGCCATCTCGCGAGAGATGACCAACCGACACATCCGCACCACAAGGACGGCGTCGGCAAACGGAGCCACGCGCCTATTCCCGGAGGAAGTCCCCGACTAGAGGGCCCTAATTCGGCTGCTCGAGGAGCGAAAGACCAAGTTTCATTGTTACGAGCTCCCCGAGGAGCGATCTATCAAAGTGATCATACGCGGCGTGCCTATGGAGATCGACCTGCCGGAAATCGACCAGGATATTAGAGACAAGGGCTTCTCGCCGATATCCATCAGGCGGATTTGCAAACTTGGCCTGGAGACCCCGCTGATTTTCCTGGAGCTGGCCAGGAACGCCGCCAACAAGGAGATCTTTGCCTTGCAGGAGATCCTCCGGCTCACCATCAGGGTCGAACACAAACACCGTGGGACACACGTCACCCAGTGCTTCCGGTGCCTGAAGTTCGGCCACATCGCCAAGATGTGTTCCGGGGACTCACGCTGGTGAAAGTGCGCAAGGGGACCACGAAGGCCGCGACTGCCCTCACCCCGGTGGTCACCCAGAGAAATGCGCCAACTGCGGAGGCCCGCACTCCGCCAGGTGGATGTCCTGCCCCCGGTTCCCACAACCGAGGCCCGCTCTGTCAGCCGATGCCTCCGATGTCTCTCCAGAAGCCCCGCCAGCTGCCAGTCGCCGCCCTCGGCCACTTCCTCGCCTTCAGCACCTCCACCATCAGCCTGGGGCCCCAGGCCGTCCGCCGCCATCGAAATCATGAGGAGCCTCATCCTGCTCGCCAGAGATGCGAACACACCGGCTCAGAAGAACGCCGCATTCGAGGCTTTCCTGGCCATATCGAAAGCGTTCGATGTCTAGGCGCGCTCTACCCTCCCTTAAGATTGCCTTCTGGAATGCTGATGGCATTCGCAGGCAAAGGACCGAGGTTTCGGAGTTTCTGGAGGACTACCAGATCGACCTGCTGCTGGTGGCTGAAACGCACCTGAAGGGAGGACAATCCGCCAACATCGCGAACTACACACTCCTGCGGTGCGACAGGGCCATCGGCAGAGGAGGCGGAACGGCCGTCTACGCCAAGAATGACCTCCAGGCGTGGCAGGACGAACCGCTCCAGGACCTCGTTTCGGCTGAGGTAACCTCCGTCAGGGTCCTCACATCCAAAAGGCAAATCCGAGTGGCCGCCATCTACAGTCCCTGCTCACATTATTATAGTCACTCATAAAATTTAAATTTTTTTCAGATTACATAAAAATATCACTGAATAATGTAGGCAACTTTATAAATTCGTAATGTTAAAAGGTTGCCTAATGATATATTAGAAATTTAGAGCCATAATTCTGTTGGTAATGAAGATATTTAATTTTATATCAATAATGGTCAATACTCTTTTGAGGTTAAGCTGTTATGGTGTTACTGTGTAATGTTTTAAAGTTGAATTTATTGTGTTTTAGTAGATTTTTGATCAAGGTAAGTGATTACTGACATCAAATATAGTGTAGCGTCTTAGCACTCCCCGCTAGGTAAGCCGCAACGGCGCCAGCCACGGCTCGGCGCTAACGATGCGAGCCGACAACAGCCGACAACAACGGCACCCCCACCAACGGACGACGACGCGTGCCCCCACACAGCACCCACGGACGATGACGCAATACCCCCCACCCGAGCGAGCGCCTTTAAAAGGCAGAGCGCCGGACCACAGAGGATCAGTACCAGCGTGATTTTGAACCTGGTAGCTGAGGCTCCGCTGCGTGATTACGAACCAGCGAGCCACGATACGAGCAGCCGCGTGATTCTGAACCGGCCCGCTCAACGAACAAGCTGCGTGATCTGAACCGGCTTGTTCCCGAGTACGCTGCGTGATCTGAACCGCATGGAGGCCCGGACCCGCGACACCACACCCCCACGCCGACTCCAGCGGAACGTTGTCCGGGAGTTCCTGAAACGTACACCACACCCTCAGGTCCTCAGCCCGCTGCCTCCGACGCCGCCGAAGCTGCCGCCCCGACAGGACGCCTCTGCCCCGGCCAGCACGATTGTAAGCCCCCCCAGGATCGCCTACAAACTCCACGCCCTCGCCATATCCCCCAGGACACCGTACCCGGGGATAAGCCCCTCAAAGGTGGGTTTAGAGGATCCGCGGCGATTTACGATCCGCGCCAACCGACGCCGCGCGCTGTGTTAACATTGTGAGATTTATATATCTGTATGTTGTGGAAATTAATAAATAATCTGTAAAAACTGATAAAGAGGTTTCAGTCGACCGACAACGACCCCCAAAATAGTATAAAAAAATATTTATTTATATTTTGAAGCATGTTTTAAAAAAATTAATGTCAAAACTTTGTACCAATATTTTTTTTAGATGGGAAAGTTAAAAGACCTTACCTCGGAACAAAAGTGTGCTATTAGAACATTGTTAAATAATACTGAACTGAGCCAGCGACAAATTGCCACAAAATGTGGGGTATCACAAGGGTCAGTATGGCAGATTAATAAAAAAATTGAATTAAACGAGCCTTCCGATACTGCTCGGAAAGGAAGATGTGGTAGGAAAGCTATTGTAACTCCAAGGGGAAAACGAATATTGAGGAACATTATCCTGGAAAATCGAAGAGGAAGCCATCTGACAATAAAGAAAAAAATTGAGGAAGCTGGGTGCAGCGTATCAGTCGCTACGGTACGGAGAAATACTTACGATCTTGGGTTCAAATGTCGTAGACCGATTAAGAAGCCTAAATTGACACCTGCCATGGTCCAAAAGAGGCTGAAATGGGCAAATGCCCACAAAGACTTAAACCTTGAAGACTGGAGACTAGTAAGATGTTTCAAATCTTTTAATTTTGCATTTGTTAATTTTTTTTTGCCCGTTTACAGACTTGCTTCAGTGATGAGTCAACGTTCCAGGTGATGAACGACAAGGCACAATTTGTCAAGCGCCGCCCAGGAGAGAAATATCACAAAGACTGTGTAATACGGACAGTGAAGCATCCGCCGTCTGTGATGATATGGTCTGTGATCAGCAGTAAAGGTCTTGGACAATTGTACGTTGTCGAAGGAACGATGCGCCAAGACCAATACCGAAGGGTGTTACAAACAAAACTCATTCCACAAATGGAGGAATGGTTTGGAGATGGCAGAAAGGTGTTCATGCAGGATGGGGCACCTTGTCACACTGCAAAATCTATTAAAAAGTTCCTCGAAGAAGAAAATATTCCCCTTTTGCCTTGGGCGGGCAACTCTCCGGATATGAACCCAATTGAAAATGTTTGGGAGTGTTTGAAGAGGGAACTCGCGAAAGAAAACATTACAACAAAAGTCCAGCTCATAGAGCGGATAATATTTCATTGGAATCACAATGATCAATTAAAACAAATTGCTATAAACTGCATTGACAGCATGCCGAGGAGAGTTGCTGCAGTTATTAAAGCCAAAGGTGATTTAACTAAATATTAATTATTTTTTTGTATCATTTTACATTGTTAAATAAAATATATATATCAAACAATTACATCTTAGTGACATCATATTACAATTTACTAAAATTTTAAGGTACTTAAACACTCAAATTCTTCAAAAAATTTAAATTTTATGAGTGACTATAATAATGTGAGCAGGGACTGTACATCCCGCCGGGAAGAGTGTTCGACGAGGCCGACCTGGGCGCCGTCTTCCGGGGCCCGCCCTCCATCGTCGCAGGCGACCTGAATGCGAAACACACCACCTGGGGCGCCCGCCGCTCGAACACGAGGGGCCGCGAGCTGCTCAACTACGCTGCCAGGAGAGGCATCGAGGTTGTTTCACCCGGGGTACCCACCTTCTTCCCGGCCAGACTGGACCATCACCCAGACGTCCTGGACATCGCCCTCCTGAAGGACGTGTCCGCCGACGTGGAGATCCACTCGCCGCAGGAGCTGAGCTTGGACCACAACCCCGTGGTGATGAGGCTCCAGTTCGACCAGCAGGATGCAGCCAACGCCAGGAGGACCAAGAGGGTCAACTGGCGGGTGTTCCAGACGGCTATGGAGCGGACCTGGCCCGGCGTCAGACCCATCTCATCCACGGAGGCCCTAGACGAGGTCAACAGCGACCTTGAAGCAGCCATGCGGGATGCCATCTCCGCCGCAACATGGACCTCGACCGCTCCTACGGCACCCTGGAAACTCCCTATGAGGCTGATGGAGGACATGCGGGCCAAAAACAGGGCCAGGAGGATCTGGCAGCGCCTCCGCACTCCTGAGACGAGGGCGCGATACGTCGCTCTGGCCGCCACCGCCAAGGAGCAGCTTGCAGAGTTCCGCAACCTCTCATGGCAGGACACACTCCGGGACGTGGGTGACGACCATCTCGCCCTCTGGAAGCTGGTGAAGAGGGTGGCCAGACCCCGAACCCTGCAACCGGCTCTCCACGGACGACAGGGCTTGGTCTACGGAGATGAGGAAATTGCAGAGACAATGGCAGACGACCTGGAGCTCCGGTGCACCGACACCGACTTCGACCCGGACTCGGACGACCTGGTTGACGAGCGGCTCCGACGCTACGTCCTCCAGGACACCCGGCCTATGGATCCCATCAACCCCGAAGAGCTCCAGGCCGCCATAAAGCGGATCCACTCCAAGAAGGCCCCCGGCCCCGACGGAATCCCTGGCCAGGCCCTGAAGATGCTGCCCAGGCTCCCCCTCGCTCAGCTGCTGGGAATTGGCAACGCAGTCCTGAGGTTGGGCCACCTCCCCCCCCCCCCCCCCCCCCCTAGGAAGGTCGCCGAGGTCGTCATGATTCCCAAGAAGGGCGGGGACGCGAGATTCACATCTGACTACAGGCCCATCAGTCTGCTCAACACCACCGCTAAGCTGATGGAATCTCTGGTCCTGCGGCGCCTGAAAGCCGCCACCGAAGATGCAATCCCCGCCATCCAACACGGCTTCCAGGAGGGGCTCTCCACCCAGCACCAGCTGGCCAGAGTCGCGGACCACATAGCCATGGGATTCAACAAGCGATTCCACACCGTCGGGGTCTTCTTCGACGTGGAGAAGGCGTTCGACAAGGTCTGGCACCGAGGACTGCTGCTGAAGATGATCAGGTCCAAGATTCCGGGCTACCTGATCGGGATTATCGCAGCCTTCCTGAGGGACCGCCATTTCAGAGTTCGCCACCGAGGTGCCAGATCTTCGCTGAAGAACGTAGAAGCAGGACTTCCCCAGGGCTCGCCGCTATCTCCCAGGCTCTTCAATATCTTTGCGGCCGACATGCCGCAACCCGCAGGAGTCCTGATGGCCCAGTACGCCGACGACACGGCATACTTTGCACAGGGCAGGGACGCCGCCAAGGCCAGGAACCTGGTGGAAACGGCTGCCAACGCCCTGGACCGCTGGTGCAAGGATTGGGGCCTCCGCCTCAACCCCGCCAAATCCGAGGCGATGGTTTTCTCTTGGAGACGGCCGCCAGTGCTACCTAACCTTCATGTAGGACGCGACGCCATCCCCTGGGTCAGGCACTGTAAATACCTTGGCGTAACCCTCGACCCCAGACTGGTGTGGACAACCCACGTCCATAACCAAATCTCCAGCACAAAAGCCGCCATCACCAGACTCCGGCCGTTCGTGTGGGGAAATGAGCTGGACGCAGGATCAAAGCTGCTACTATACAAGTCGGTCATCCGCCCGAGGCTGACCTACGGGGCTGCTGCCTGGGCGTCCACCTGCTGCTCTAACATCAAGGCCCTCCAGAGCGTCCAGAACCAGTGTTTGCGCTGGGTCTTCAACGCCCCGGTCTACGTCCGACGCAGGAGACTGGAGATCGACGCCGAGCTTCCGAGGATGGACGAGCACCTGGAGGACATCGTCGAGAAGTTCAGGGACAACGTGGAGACCCAGGCCCACGAATCGATGACAGCCTACCTGAGACCGTCGATCCAGCGCAGACACCACCGCCCCAAGGACATCCCCGGCATCCTGAGGGACAGGAGAGCTGCCCAGCGGCAGCCCCCCCTGACCCCCCATGAAGACCACGGTCCACCGCCCCCGAACATTAAGTGCACCCTGACACTCCAAGTGACCCCCGGTGAGCGCGTGTTCCCCCCTCTAAGTGATTTTTCGCCCCGTTTGTTCCTCCCATTAGTTTTTTACACCCCCTCTTTTGTTTTTTTTTCTCGCGGTACTGTTTACCCGTCTTTTCCATGTTTTTATGTATATATGTTTTTAATGGTTTTATTGCATGTACTTGTTAATTTACTAAGTTTTATATATCTCTGTAGTTTTTAATTAATTGTATATATTGTCTGTGTAAAATTTCGCTGCAATTTCGGCAGCCACCAAGGCACATATGTAGGCCTTCGGCCTTAGGCAATTTGTATAATAAAGGATGTTTAAACTGAACTGAACTCTCGATCTCCATTCGAGCTTAACAACTCGATACGAGCAGTCAGCCGAGATCGCCTGCATCTCCCGACACTCTCATCCGCCGATCTTTGTAACTGCGATTTGCTTCATCGCAGTTACGATGAAGACACGCTCCAAAGCCGACACCGATCCGGGGATTCCCTCGGATCGCGCCTGCTCTCCGACTGCTCCACCGACTGATGCCTCACCACCTGTCGCCGACGTTTCGGCACCACCACTCGGCAACGGCCTTCTGCCAACGCCTTCTTCACCACCGCTCTCGATGCCGCTCCTTCTAACGCCGACTTCTGCACCGACCTCTACTTCTGCTACACCATCTACTTCAACTTCAACTTCCACATCTTCGCTAACTCCTCCCGCCGCGTTACCGGATCACGTCACTCCGGTAACAGGTCAAGGGATTTCGGTTCTTCAAACCACGACCTTGCCCCATCTCATCACCGCCGACGACGACGACGCCAACGGCTTTCAGTTAGTTACGTCACGCCGCAACAATCCAGGGGTAAGTAGCTCACCACACACCACACCCGCGAGCACACCTACCACAAACACAAACACCCCCCTAACCACCACCGGCTTAAAAACAACCCAAATTTTCACCTTCGCAATCCGCAACCCACCTCCACAATTCTCCACTAACCTCCAGTTGATCCACCATATGTCCAGGGCCGGCATTGTAATTCATGCCATCAATCGCCGACCCGAAGGCATTATAATTCACACCCCAACTCTGCAGTGGGCCTCGCTCGCTCAGAGAATTCCCATCCTTGGGAATGCCACCGTCCAACCTTCCACTGTTGTTGTTGCCAACTCAATTTGAATTAGATGGTAACATATTTTCTGTGCAACATTTGTTACATATGACAATGATTAACGGAAAAACATTTAACACTCAATCGTGTGCAATTTGTGGAATAACTCCAAAATTTATGAATCAATTGGATAGAATGTCGAAGCAAGCAATTAATGCAAGTACCTATCAATATGGCCTTTCCACACTACACGCGTGGATTCGGTGTTTCGAGTGCATTCTCCATATTGCATACCGCCAAGATATAAAAAAATGGCAAAATCGCAGCGAAGAAGACAAAGCAACATTTAAAACAAGAAAAATTCAAATTCAAAATGAATTAAAGTTGAGGATGGGTTTGTTAGTGGACATACCTAAACATGGATTTGGAACAACAAACGACGGAAATACAGCAAGCCGTTTTTTCGATGATCTACAGCTTGCTGCTTCTGTAGTAGGGGTTGATGAAGATCTGATTAGACGCTTTAAAGTTATTTTGCAAACAGTGTCAACTGGTTATGCGATTAACGTAGAAAAATTTAAAATATATGCGACATCCACAGCACAAAAATATGTAGAATTATATCCATGGTGTAATCCTTATATGCCATCGAGTGTCCATAAATTGCTCATCCATGGTTCCGAAATAATAGAAGCTTCTGTCTTGCCAATTGGAATGTTTTCTGAGGCCATGGAAGCTCGGAATAAAGACGTTCGAAAATTTAGAGAGTTTCACGCTAGAAAATTTTCCCGCTTAGAAAACATAACAGATCTGTTTCATATTTTATTATTTACATCAGACCCACTCATCTCATCTTTATCCAGAGGTAATAATCGATCACGACATTATAACATAATAGCTCTGGATGATGAAGTTATGCAGCTTTTAAGAGAACCAGAAATTGTAGGCCATCATGAGAGTGATGATCATGACTGATTCGGAATAATTTTATTTTTAATATTTAAATCCTAATAATTATTGTAAATAATCATTAAATATTTTTAATCTTTTTGTATATTTTGCATATATTGTTTTGTATATTTTGTAATTTGTTGTAAATAGAAATACGATGAACAGTGTATTTTAATCTTGTTTAAATTTATTGTAAATATAAATAGGAGAAGCAGTGTATTTTTAATCTTATTTAAATTTGTTGTTAATAGAAATAGGACAAGCAGTGTCCTAGATAACCTGATATCATTAATATATCTTCACCTAACCTGATTTATATTCATCCAGAAAAGACAACCGCTAATAAAATTACATTTAATCCACATAACAAACTTGTTTTTATTTTCTGCAAGCTAGACTAGGAGAATCGACCTCCGTGCTCCGGTGGCCTCCGCCAAACCTCCGCCCAAGCCATGCGCTCCTCCAGGCATTACTGTCCTGGATGAGACGGTGTGGCCTAAAGTTCGCGCGCTCATGGCCGCAAATAACATTCGTTCGCTGGAAAAATCCGGCAGTGTCGTGAAGGCCATCGCGTCTTCACGGAGACTTCTGACGACTTCCGTCGTCTTACAAGCCTGCTGGAAGCTAACGGCTTCCAGTTTTTCTCGACTCAGCTACACGCTGAGCAAACCGTCAAGGCTGTGATCCGTGGCCTCCACAGATCACTCCCCCTACAAGAAATCTCCGAGGAGATCTCCGATCGTGGCTTCTCAGTGAAGTCCATCACGAGGCTGGGCACTTCTGATCACCCGTCAGACCTCATCTACGTACAACTGGCTCGCACCGAGTCGGCAGCGGCGATTTTTAAGCTTCGCTCCTTGTACGGCCTCGCCGTACGCGTGGAGCGCAAGCAGAAATCGTCGAAGCCAACCCAGTGCTATCGATGCCAGCGTCCCGGGCACGGTCAATCTCAATGCCGTGCCTCTCCTACTTGCCTCAAGTGTGGAATGGGGCACTTCTCACACGAGTGCTCCAAACCTCCTGGCACCGAGGCCTACTGTATTAATTGCGGCAACAGCCATCCCGCCAACTACATGGGATGCTCAGTTCTCAAGCGAGTCGCTGGAAAGGGTAAACCTCCTTCAGCCAGATCTCAAAGCGGATTTGTCCGCGAGGGTCTGTCCTACGGCGGCGCCACCAGCAATTCCAGCCCATTTTCGAAGGTCGAAATGACCTTCAAATCTATTTTCAAAAGCATGTTCGACTTAAACCCGGACACGCTGGACACGGATAAGCTGGAGGCGTCGGCGTGGGCGGCCACCTCAGGAGCACCAGGACTTTTCAATGCCAGCACAGCATAGGCGAGTTCCCGGTGTGCTCCGCGTTGCGTACGCCCGCGGAGTTACTGATCAGCTGGGGGAGGTGGACCACTTCCTTAGACTCCATGAAATCGACGTTTTCCTTGTGTGCGAGACATTTCTTAAGTCTCGTCACAAGGCAAAAGTCCGCAAATTCTACTCAGTCCGAAATGATCGGCCCCTCCGTCCTGGAGGCGGCACGATCATCTTCATCAAAAACAACCTTTCTTCTTTCACGGAAGACATTGCCACTCCCGACCTTGAATCTTCTTCTGTCTCCATTAACTTAAATGGAGGCCGCTCCGTCCGCCTGGCGGCCGTCTATGTGCCCCCAGGTGTTCCCTTCAACCCTGCTGCTCTGGACCCCCTCTTCGTAGGGCGTCCAGCCATAGTTGCAGGCGACCTCAATGCCAAGCACACTGCTTGGCACAGCCGACTCATTTGTCCCCGTGGCCGTACTCTTCACGAGTACTCCGAGGACCACGGGTACGAAGTCCACGCCCCGTTTGACCATACTCATTTTCCTGAGCAGGCCAACCACCAATCTGATGTCCTTGACATCGCAATACGCTCTCGCATCGACCCCCCGCTTAACATCTGGACCACAGATGACCTTAACTCCGACCACCGTGTGGTTACATGAACTTCTCAATAGGTCCAGCGTCCGCCATTTGGCGGACGTCCACTCACACGGACTGGAAGGCGTTTCCCAAAGTGGCAGCCGACCTCCATGGCCCACTTACCCCCATCCACGACATCAGGGACCTAGAGCTCGCCTCTAGGCACCTCACCAAAGTCCTAGCTGACGCACAGGACTCCTGCACCAAAGCCACGATCCGGACACCCAGGTGTCCTCTCACACTTCCCCGGCCGGTTTTGGAGCTGGTTAGGCGGAAGAATGCGGCCCGCCGCAGGTGACAGAAGTTTGCGCGGCCTGATGACCGGATCCTCTATCGGAGGCTAAAGCACCAGGTCGAGGAGGAGATCCGCTCTCTCAAAAATGAGAGGTGGAACTCGGCCATGGACGAGATCAACGACGACCCGAATTTCCGGGGAGTTTGGCGTCTCGCCCGTAGGCTTAAATCCACAACGCACGCTCCTGCCATGCTGCGCGGGGCTGCTGGCGCCCCGCCGCTGAGTGCGTTCCCGCTGAGCCGCTCTTTTATAAGTCCGAGGCACGCTGCGAAGGGGAATTCGAGCGCGGCGCTGGCCAATCAGCGCGCCGCGTTTGGACGCGTTTTCCCCCCGTGTTAACACCAACACACACACAGAACACACGGACACTCAGACCCACGAAAACCGAGAGAGAGGTGCACGGACGGTGGCCAGAACCTCTCTGAACACTGACACCGGCGATTAGTCGCCGTTTTGGCATGTCAACGTTTTTTTTATTATCCGTTTTCATTTAATTGCAGAGTTATCCATTGCTCAATTAACTTCATTCAAACGTCATTCAAAACCGCGTTCATTAGTTTACCGAATGAATAAGTTCCCATTAACCTACGCTGTCAGATGTCGAAGCTAGAACGTCCCCAAACCCCACAACACACCACACACACACGCCGCGTCATAACACATCAACACGCCACGCAGGCCACACACATCACACACGCGCGCGACACAGCTCATTCGATTCCTCATACATTTCTGATCAACACACACAAATTGCATCGACTACCTTTCAAAATTAAAGCTACAATCATGAGGAACGTTTACTTAGGCCCTTCTGGCACCCGCGAACAAAGAACGTGACGTCACGAGCTGACGTCACGCGGGAAAAGCCAACTTTCTTAATTACTAATAAACCCCGCGGAATTAAGCGCCGTGTTTCCGGCAGGAGCTAGAGATACCATTCTGGAACTTCCCTTAGAACACTAATTAATTTCGGACATTAGCTTTCCGAATTAGAACCAATCTCATCCGCCGGAACTCTCAGTCAGATGCATGAGACCTCAAAAGTTGCACAAAAATCGCGCGCGTATTTTGATGCTAGGCTCATTAAAATCCGCGAACGCGCCGCGGGGTTATCGAATTTACCGATTTTAAGCCGAAATTAAGCCCCGCACTATGGCTAGGGGAGGCCGCGGGGGTGAAACTCACCCCTATGTAGGAGGAGCCTGTTGCTAACAGGGTCGCGCCCTTAAGTAGGGGTGGTGTTTCACTCGATCTCCAGTCCAGTTTTTCGCGTCTCGTGTTCACGTCGCCCGTGACCGAGATCCACGACACCCACACACCGCCACGGTTTTACACAGTCCGGTTTTTTTACGTCTCGTGTCCACGTCGCCCGTGACCGAGACCCACGACACCCACACACCGCTACGGTTTTACCCAGTTTTTTCTTCACCGCGTCTCGCGCTCACGACGCCGTGAGCGAGACCCCGTGCGCCTACACACACTACGCAAGCCCGTTCCACGCCACGGCACCCGCTGCCCGTCGACGTGCGTCCGGCCGTACCTACACCACCGACTACGAGCCCCCAGGTTCACCGCTTCCCTGCTCGTTGCAGTCACTGCAGCAGGACGGGTTCCTCGCGCGCTCCGGTGCCACTCACACGCTCTTTTCCCACTTCCCCGTCGACTCATTCATTTTTTTTGCTTTTTCCTCATAGTCACCGTAAATTCATTCATTGCCATATTTTTTTGTTATTTGTTAATTGCTTCGCTTTATTTAATCATTTTGTTATCAACCTACTCCTTGCGTCAATAAATCCTTGTTTAAGTGCATACGTTGTTGCGTTCCTCATTCTTGTTCTGCTATTGTTTTTTTTATTCCCCGTGTGAAACCCCTGTGTGCGCCGCCAGTGAAGTGCCGCCGCCGTGCGGAGTGCTGCGAATTCTTCCGGGACTAGCCGCTCGCCGTCGCCGCACGCCGCCTCCGCTGCCGTCCGCCTTCACCGCCGCTCTGTGCGAGCCGCCCCAGCTACCGTTACCGGCCGCCGCCGCCCAGACGCCGCCGTTCCATCCCGGAGTCCTGGTCCGCTGGAGAGTAACCGAGTCGACAAGCTCCTCGGCCGACAAGGTTAGTCTAAGTGCGTTCCCGCTGAGCTGCGCTTTTTATAAGCCCGAGGCACGCTGCGAAGGGGAATTCGGACGCGGCGCTGGCCAATCAGCGCGCCGCGTTTGTTTGTACGCGTTTTCCCCCCGTGTTAACACACACACAGACGCAAATCTGCGGACACAAGAGTTCTGGTCCAGCAGTTGGACAGAACGGTTGTGCTCTCCAGAGCCTGAGTAGATTTACCGTTGTAGGGTGGCGATTCCAGTTACCTACCTACAGCTGGCTGCTCTCCTCTGTTGCGTGCTCCGTCTTTGTTCGGTGCTTAGATGCACTAGCCTGTGACCAAAGGCCGTTATCAATTAATTGAGCGGTATAATAAACACCTGGCCATGCCGGCCACCCACTCAAGCCCGGAGACTAATTCTTCCGACGTCGTTTTGAACGACGTCGCGTCGCCGTCCCCTGCCCCCGCTGTCTCTGCGGCATCCGTCCCTTCGGGAACGATGTTGTACGAGTAGCTGCTCTCGGCTCATCGAGGGCTCCAAGCCCGCTTCGAAGCGCTCGAAGCCCTTCTCAACTCGGAGAAATCCGACGACTGGGTTGATGTGCGAAAGCGCAAAAAAGCCCGCGCCGTTAAGAGCCCTGTGCTCTCGGCCACTCCTATGGAGATCTCCGAAGGAGTCTCCACCTTGCCTTGCCTTGTTAGGACGCAGTCGGCAACTTCGAAAGGCCCCTCCAAGCCCACGCGCAAGGTCGGCCCCATCCGGGTCGTATCCCCCCAGCCCGCTGCTGCCTCCGTGCAAGCCGCCGCCTCACCTATGACCGTCGCGAGCGCCCCCTCAGCCCCCTCGGGGGCAAAGGGGGGTGTTCCCCAGGCTAAGGCTGCCGCCCCCTTATCAATGGCCGCTGTGGTAAAGGCCACAGCTTCTCCGGCCGTCTCCGTGGAGGCGGTGACCGTGGAGTCCTCTCAAGAGGGCGCCTCGGCCGCCGGACCCGCGGCTACGGCCCGTGCCGCTTCCACTCAGGAGGCAACCAAGCCTGCTTAGCCTACTCCTAGGCTTAAGAGCAAGAAGTCCTCCGCTAATAAAGCGGAAGCAAAGTCTAAGGCGGCGGCGGCTTCCACGAAGCCTTCCGCAGACAGCGCGGCGGCCACTTCGGCAAACCCGACGGCCCCCCCCACAGCCCCCAAGCCCCGGCCTCCTCCAGGCATCACCGTCATCGGTGTGGAGAACTGGCCTAAAGTTCGCGAGCTTATGCTCGCCAACAACGTTAATTCTCTGGGTAAAACCACCCAAACCCGCGAAGGCCATCGTGTCTTCACGGCCACTCCCGCTGACTTCCGTCAGCTTACTAGCCTGCTGGAAGCGAATCGCTTCCAGTTCTTCTCTACGCAACTTCAAGGCGAGAGAACAATCAAGGCAATCCGGCAATCCAATCCGGGCCAATCAATGGCCAATCAAGGCAACAATCCGGGGAATAGATAAGTCTATTCCCATCGAGGAAATTTCGAACGAGATCGCACATCTGGGTTTCACATTGAAATCCATAACTAGACTGGGCTCTTCCAAAAAGCCATCGGACCTCCTGTACGTCCAACTCGATCAGTCAAAGCTGTCAGCTTCGTTCTTCAAACTCCGCTCTCTTTATGGTTTAGCCATAACAGTTGAGCGGAAAATCCGCTCCACTAGACCCACGCAGTGCTATAAATGCCAGCGTACTGGGCATGGGCAATCTAATTGCCATGCCTCTCCTGCCTGCATGAAATGCGGCAATCCGCACTGGACTTTCGAGTGCACAAAACCGTCCGACAGTAAGGCCTACTGTATCAACTGCGGAAATAATCATCCCGCAAATTTCTCTGGCTGCAAAGCCTTCAAAAAAGCCAAAGGAAGCCGGAAACGAAACCTTGCTGGTGGGCAAAGTAGGGCTACTAATAGTGCCAAGCGTTGGGGGACGATATTGCACGGGAGTCAAAGAACTGCTAATTTGTGCCTGCTTCGACTTTCAACATACACGGCGAAAAATGAACGGACAAAAGCATTCGTCCTACACGGCATGCTGGCAGACATCACGCCGGATAGGATTATGAACGACATCGAGCTTAAATAGAACATCAGAGCCGCCCGGGTCAACAGTATGAGAGGCACTTACTGGCCCACCATGAGTGATGTTTACCTATACACCACAAAAATGATTCATTATTGTATTCCTACATTGAACATTGAACCAGAGAACAGAGAACACCGTAGCTTGGGGGATCTTATTATTTCTCAAATCTACCATGACAATTCCGAATACATGCAGAAGAAGAAACCTCATAGCAGGAATGGAAATATGGCACAGCCTCCAAAATGGTTATTTTCATTTTCAACTCCCACGCAAATATCCATTCTATGTAAGGATTCCGAAACAGAGGAAGTAGTATTATCCGAATTCGGAATTCTAGAACTTCAAGCAGGATGCACAGCCTTTTCCAGAAACACCATATTGGTGGCATCATCAACAATTGATGGAAGTAATTCCTCAACTAACATCCCCTTCACTGACATAACAATGGATGATTGTTGTATCAACTTATCGACTCTCGTTGTATCGACTCTCTTAAGGGCTGGTAAACTTTAGTCTACCAGACCAAATGGCCTGATGTTCTGCGTCCGAATACTTTGTATCACGCGAGAGTCGGTAACGTATTTGATAGCCCTGAGGCTGTCCGATGCGGCCAAGTGAACCAGGCCTGGCGGCAGGGGGGTTACCAGCCCTCCTGCTAGCAACATGGATTGGTCCAAAAGCTATAACGTTTAGTATGACAAGCCGCGAGCCACAGCTCGCGGTACCAATCTTGGCTGAGGAAGCGTCACTTGTGAGCGACGAGCCCACTCAGAACCAATGTCCGCACTGCGACAGAGCGTTTAAGGCCAGTTTACCCCACGAAATTGGGGTTTCTGGCAGGCGAGGAAAAAGTACCAGAGTCGTTATCCCTTTGGCTTGAATTTCCTTTAATTTTTTAATTTAATTTTGATGAAAATACACCATAAACAGCCATGTGCTGAAGGTGGCGTACGTAGCCCTGCGTATATATGTAACCAATTGTACATGAAACTAAAATAAATCATTTGTTATTATTATTGTATTGTTTAAGACCAGCTCTGGTCGGGGTGTGCACAATGCCCGATGTCACCCAGAGGAAGCAAACAACGCGATTGACGTTAACCGGGTGAAAGCCCGGCGGCACCTGGAGGAGCAGCGCTTGCTAGCCAAGGCCGAAGCCGAGGCGCATGCGGTTGGTGAAGTTAAATTCATGAACATGCATCTTCACACCCTGTTTCCGAGTAGGACCCTTGAAGCCATTAAAGGTCGGCGGAAGAATCCGTTGCACCGGGAATGGGTGAAGGAGTATCGAAAGGAGCAGGAGGAGACCCGTGCAGAAGACCGCACGGCTCCACGTGGGGAGGAAAGCGCTGCTCATAACGAGGCTACTTCCGTGACTCCGCGAGACCGGGAGTCACTAGCCGAGGAGATTGAAAAGCTTATCGAAAAGCTCGATATCAACTCGGTAAAGGAAAGACGGCTCTGTGATCTTGCATCCAGAGCGCTAGGGGGGGAAGATGTCGCGGAGGCTACCGTGAGGTGGATTCGGGACTTCCTCGCAGCTCGTCGGCCCCCAGAACGTCAATCGCAGGCCCACCACGACGAACCAAAGAATAGGAGGGAGAGGCGTCGGCGTGAGTACCGCCTTACGCAACGGCTGTTCAAGCGTAACCCTCGCACGTGCGCGAGGGTGATTCTGGACAGGACCGAGGTAGTATCCGATCCGAACATCTCGATCCATTCGGGGGAGTTTGCGGAGTACTGGCGAGGGATCTTTGAGACCCCGAGCGAGGCTTCGTTGACTCTGGAGAACCCCCACTGCCTAACCTCGGCGACTTGTGGGCTCCGATTTCTCCTGAGGAATCGGTTGCCTCGCGGGTCAAAGAGGGGATGGCAGCTGGTCCAGACGGTATCGCGCCTGCTGCGTGGAATAAGATTCCAGCTGCAGCTCAGGCGCTTCTCTTTAACACCTTCCTCCTGCGTGAGAGGATCCCCGCGGATCTCCTTCGAAGTCGCACTGTTTTCATGTTTTCATACCCAGAAGGGGCAAGCTGGTCACCCTAGTGGCTACCGACCGACTTCCATATCGTCGGTCGTGGTCAGACACTTCCACAAGCTTTTGGCCGGCCGGCTTCAAAGCATTGATGGGTTAACGGACGTCCGGCAGAGAGCATTCCGAGGGGGGGTTGATGGTGTTGCAGATAACCTCTGTGCACTATCATGTATCCTCGACGATGCCCGAACCCGGCTGCGTCCTGTCTTTATGGCGACCCTAGATGTGGCGAAGGCCTTCGACACTGTTTCGCAAGAAGCAGTGCTTGCCGTAGCGCGAAGGGCTGGGCTTCCACCGCCCATGATCTCATATTTGAGGTCAGTGTATGAGCTTGCATGCACGCAATTGGAAGTGCCCGGAGACGGTCAAAAGATCGACGTGCGACAACTCTGCGGAGTGAAACAGGGCGATCCTCTGTCCCCCACACTTTTTAACCTGGTGGTGGACCAGGCTTTGGCGAGTCTTAGCACAGAGGTGGGCTACCAGCTGGGTGACGTCAAGGCGACTGCACTAGCATTTGCTGACGACGTTGTACTGTTTGCCAGTACTGAAGTCGGGCTGTGTACGAGGAGCAAGCCTACGACACGGCAGTAGGGCGACGACGCCCGGATATTACGGCCGTACGTGACCACCGTACGGTTGTCGTCGATGCACAAGTGGTAAGGTGCACAGTAGAGCTACTCGAAGCTCACCGTGCCAAGATACCTAAGTATCGGGACTCGGCCAGCTTGAGTCCTTATGTCGCTGCATGGCTGCAAACAGGTGCACCGGCGGGCCGGATAGAATATGCCACTTTAACCATCAACTGGCGTTTGGTCTGCGGAGTCAGCCCTTGGACTTCAGTCTATGGGTCTGTCAGAAGCATTCCTGCGTCGATTCACGACCATTGCGCTGCAGGGGAGTTGGTTGAACTGGGTGAGGTTCAACAGAATGACCAGTGTCTCTCGGAGTTTGTCATAGACACTGGTTGGGCCACCGACGCGAGTCGCCGTTCACGAAGGCGGTGGAATCGCCAAAACCTAACAGCTAGGCCTGTTTCGGCTGGCCGGGTTTCTCTCAGAGCCACCGCAGTGGGAATCTGGGATAATGATCCTGAGTGCGCGTCCAGATTCGATGTTACTTCGGTAACTGTGCCCCATGATTATTACGCCCGGGATGGTTGAGCTTGCTCACCAAAACCATATATCCCACAGGGGCACCCCTCGGAGCTCGACTTGACGCTCGGGTGATATGATAGAACATGCCAGATAAAGAAGTCAATCTAGAACCAATCAAGTTCTCTACATTGGATCTAGATCAGTTAAAGTTCGCGAAACATAAACTTAATCAGTTCGACGAATAACTAAAGTGAATACAAGTGAATAAGTCGCTTATAATACAAAAACAACATTGGTATACTTCAATTATATCGGCTGTATTTGGTGTGATAGTGCTAATAAACCTGTACAATCAATTGAAATGGTGCGGATTAATGAAGTGCATTAAAAACTATTGTTGTTTCACAAGAGAACCTTGTAATGAACATAAATCACCAATCTGTAAAATTTTCAATCAATGCTTCAAGAAAGAAGATTCTCCCTCCACTCACCATCTAGTTCAACAAAGAGAGACAATCAAACTCTTTTCAACACGAAGCTCAGCCCATAGAAGTACGAGTTACACCAGATGACGATTCGGCGTCAACATCTTCACTACGACGTTCAAAGCGTCTACAAAGCAATGGACTTTTCCAAAATTTATTTTTATATTTATATTTTATATATTACATTTTATATGTTAATCATATTTTTTAAATTTCATGTTTCATATTTTTCATATTTCATATGTTCATATTTTTTATATTCTGTTTTAAGATATTCAGCATCAGTTATTACAGTTCGTCAAACATGGAAAACAACGAAATTATAATCATCCAGGATAGTGACAGTGAAGACGAAGGGGTCACGTCGATGCAGGCAGCCCCACAATATAATCAATTTTCACCATCGCCCGCGACGTATAGCGACTATTCGCCACGCTCGCCTGATGGGGCACCCCATTATCAACACACCCCCGGCCCGTGGGGGCATCAGCCTGTGCCGAAAACCCACTAGACGTGGGTACCGACACCAGAAGTGCCCCTATGTTGCCGGCAGGTGCCCACATGACACGAGGCGTGGATACCGACACCGGAAGTGTCGGAAGTTTTAAAACAAGGGGGTGCTTTTCTGAGGGAAATAGAATATAAAACGGATGTATTAAGATATTCAGCATCAGTTATCACAGTGTATCAAATATGCAAAGCCCTAAAATTATAATGATCCACGACAGCGAGAGTGAAGATGAGGGGGCCACGCCGATGTGGGTAGCACCGCAGTATAATCAATTTGAGGCATCGCCCGCCACATTTAGCGCCTATTCTCACACCCCCGAAATGTTGAGAAATCAACCAGAGCCGCAGACCCTCGAACCGTGCATTCCGGCACCGGAAGTGCCCCTTTGCTGCCGGCAGGCGCCCGCACAACACGGGATGTGGACTCCGGCACCGGAAGTACCAATTTGCTGTCGGCAGGCGCCCGCAGAACACGGGATGTGGACTCCGGCACTGGAAGTACCAATTTGCTGTCGGCAGGCGGCCACACAACACGGGATGTGGACTCCGGCACCGGAAGTACCAATTTGCTGCCGGCAGGCGCCCGCACAACACGGGATGTGGACTCCGGCACCGGAAGTACCAATTTGCTGTCGGCTGGCGGCACTTCACTCTCAGTTGTGCGCTAGATGCAATAATCATAATTTCGAATTAAAATATTTTATCTTTTATCATAAACTTTATTTATGCAAAACCCCAATGTTTTCAATGTTAAGGGACGAAGCTCTCACCATGGAATTAGAAAGTCGACGGATATTCGATTCTAGAGTGCTCAAGAGTATGTATACCAAATTTCAGAACTATATAATTTATTTCCGCCAAAAAGTCTAATCTGACTGATTTAAGCCCGTATCTGTAGTCCGTACTTGAGCCTGAGTTCGACTCAAGTCGAATATTTGCGTATATTTAGTTGCGTTTGGTGCATACACGTTTAAAGAGAATACGCAACCAAATATACGACTTGAGTCGAACTCGTGTTCAAGTACGGACTATAGCTATGGGCCCTAACGTTCGCCCCTTATATCAAGTTAGTTAAATGATTAGTTAACTGTAGTCTTAATATTTAAATAAATATCTTGTTATCTTTACATACTTCTAAGACCTAACTAAATACTGTAAGCCATCGTCTTCAGTATGGGCAAATATTATATTAAATACATATTTCATAACCAAGTAATGGTTACCTTAACTTACGTCAAAATATTGTACGTGAAATTGTAAAGGAATATTTCTTAAAAAGAAATAATTCATTTGGCCATTTTATTAACTACCTGTCCAAAATACGCCCAATTAATATACCTTTAGCAAACGAACATTAAGTTGCATATAACAATGGCCTAAAAATCGTATAAATAATATTTTAACACAATTTGCTACAAATATGCGCAAAGTGCGAAAAACACAATACAATTTCAGTTTTTTACACAATCGCCGTTGGAGAATTCTTTATTCTCCTTTTGGCCAGGCAAAGAGAAGGCCACGTCTGGTTGAACACGTGTTAACCGTTTTACACAATTTTAATTAATCCAGTAAAAGCAAGAAGATGGTAAGTTATTTCCTATAATCTTCACTAATATTTCGTCGTCTTAAAACTATAATTTTATAATTAAAATTTAGGAGTTACATTTTTTTGGTGTATTAAATAAGGTTGAAATCCTTCTACTTCCTGCCGTATTATCTTACCATTTTATTATTTTTTCAAAATGGGAAAAAGTAGTACATATATTACTATTTCTAATATTGCCACCATATTTCATAATCATATTAATTGGTATTAGAATTATTACATTAATATTAAAATTATAGTTAATATGAATAAATAAAATATACAGGGTCCGTCATTCCACCTCCCGTCTTCTATAGCTCAGTTACTGATTGAGTTACGATTTTGATATTTTGCAGACTTTACTTACATTCTGGGGTGTATTTCAGGAAAATATTTTTGATTATACAGGGTGTCCCAAAAAAGTGTGACGTCATCATGATGTATATATTTAGATTGCATGGTATGACAAAGATAACAAATAAAATCCATCCATGCATAATTACAATATTATATAATTATGCAATTAAAATAGAGCACAATATTATACATCGTATAAAATAACGGTGTACAATTGTTAAATAAAAGATTATATATATTGCCATTGCCCGTCTTCTCGTGGTAGTAAACAGTAATAAACGTTGCATGTTTTATAAAATAGATTCGTGTGATCGTGTAAAATGTGTTCAAAGGGGAAGAAAGGTGTGCATTATTCCCAGGAGGAAAAGCATACATTAATCACCTTGGTGGAAGGTCTAAAGCATGTGATCGTAATTAAAAAAACCAATGCCGTTACCAAGAAGCAGAAAGATGCGGCGTGGGAAGTAGTGGCCCAACGGTTTCATGCCAGAGAGTCGATTATGCGCGATGTTGATTCACTGAGGAAGCAGTGGAGTAACATTAAACAGGATGCCAAGAAGAAAGCGGTAAAGGAAAGATCAGAGGTCTAAAAGACTGGCGGTGGCCCTAAAGAATTGGGTACCGTAACTACAACAAGCAGTCTTGCATTGTCCATCATACACGAAAAAACTGCGTATGGGATGGACGTGGACAATGATTGCGATTTAGTAGACGAGGAATTAGATGCAGGTAATAATTTCTGAATTATTAATTTACATTGGTATTTATAATAGTTACATTTATAAGTATATGTACATAATCTATTATTTTATATTACAGAAACCTTGAAGTATGAAGATTTGCAGGCAACTGCGCTACTAGAAATAGTGGAGACTCCAACACGGGCACCAGTCGCGTCCAGATCAGAAGCGGTGGAGGAAGCAGCACCAACTGATGTCACCTGCGAGGAGGATGATGGTGAACAAGGGGCTCACTATTTAGACTTACTGATCTGCACTTAACCTTCGTAAAGTTTCTTAGCCTGACGCCAGGGCAAAGGCTAAGACTTTACGAAGGTTAAGTGGGGATCAGTAAGTATAAATAGTAAGCGCATGCCTGTCTTATTAGTATGTCTGTTACATTCAAAATACGCGGGGAATGGATTGATGGATTGTGCTGCCTCGGTGCATTAGCGGTACTGGACACTTTCCGATCAGAGTTCAATTGACGCGGACGAGAAGTTGTATCTTCACGATAATCGCTTGATAGCGACCGCGTGTTAGCGGGATTTAGTGAGTACATCTATAGGGATTGCCCCAGTGAGGGAACGCCTAAAACGGCAGTGCCGGATATTCGTTTCGTGAGCTCTAAAGGGTAAGCCTAATCAATTCCTCGTCGTTCGAATGCTTATCTTCGATTCGTAGGTTCTATTCTATTATCTACTGTCTTGTGCTTCGTCTCCTTCCTGTTGTTCGTCTGGGTTCATCTGTCCGTAATTCGAGGACAACCCTCGACCGAAACCCTACAGCCCCGACGGCGTGACCAGCTCGACGGTGTACTTCCGCCGCCCGGAAATCCTGGACCATTCGGATTCATCATCAGATAAGCTCCACCCAGTATATACGTACTAACATACTTATCTCGGGATAGTACGCCTCGTGGCCGCAACGCACTTCCGGCTTAAGTTAAGCCGGTGCGCGCGCCATCACGTGTAGCGTGACGTCGGCGGTCTTAGGATCTCGTCGGTTTAGGCTATTGTGCCTATCACTGTTAATCACCCCATCCATTTAATCATCTAGCATTTAAGAGTTAAGCGTAATCGCGTTCGCGTGGCCACCGGACGACGTAATCCTGTAATTCCGCTTAGGAGCGTATCAATAAACGCTGTTTTGTGTACCCTTTGTTTTCTTGTTTTGTCGAGTAGCGACACCAGCTGTCATCGCAGCGACAGTCTATTCACCAGGGGAGGAGATATCTGCGTGGCGCCCTTAACCCCCCCCTCTCCACTGGACTAGCCAGGTCCGCCCTTGGTGAAGGTGTTGGCGAGCCAGTTCACTCGCCCTGTCAGGATAGAGGCCCATCTGGCCCTGTCCTCATTTAACTGACCTGCCCACCGTGCAGGTGAATTATTGGTGTGGCAGATTTGGCGCCCAACGTGGGGCCCACTTTTTTTAAATAAGCCCTTTTTGAAATAAGCCCTTCAAGTACATATTATGTTTTATGGCCTATATCAAGGTAACTCGTTTTTTTGAGTGTATACCGGCGTTCAGCGTAAAACCCTTCAGGCATATTAAAATTGTGATGTGTAATTGTATAAATTGTATGTATTGCCTATGCGCTACTTTATTGTAAAGTTAGTACGGATGTTGCTGACGCGAGTCGACTATCATAAGATAAGAACCCTTTAGAGTGGAGGTCGCACTTCGGAGTTTATTAATGAATTAGGAATACAATTCGTTCAGTAAATGTTTTTGTTACTGCCGAGAGTGCAGGAATTTGGTTTAAAACTCGTGCGAGATTAGTTAAATTCTAGAGATTTTTTAAATTCCGTGGATTTCATTATACTTCCTTCTATTATACTTAGTGCAAATTGTGTTGAGGAATTCCACGCAAGTGCATTCAGTTTGTCGCGTTGTACTGCGGAACGCTTAAAAACCGCAACGCGTAATTGTTATTGTTGTGTATCGCAACGTTGCTGGAACGCGGATGGTCCTGCTGGTCACATTCGGTCCAAGTTTTCTTTTCTCTTATTGTTATTATTGTGGTCGTTGATATCCAAAACGTAGTCGTATTGGCATTAAGTAATTATTCTTGGTAATTATATTGTTTTGTGTTGCGAAAGCGACACTACAGTCATGTCGACGCCTCGTATCGAAGTGGGTCGTCTTAGCAAGGACGAACTGACCTATGAATTGTTGTGTTGGGGTATTAAGGAAGATGCTCCAGTGGAGCGATTGCGACAGTCCCTTCGTGGATTTGTTCGCGCTGAGCGCGAGGGTCACGCAATCTCTCGCCCGACTTACACTGTAGAGTTCGCGACCGACGCGACTGCGCTGACTGATAAAATTAAAGAGTTGCGTAAGGCGGTGGGCGAATTTTCAGATAGCTCGAGTAGTCCTGACTACCGGAGACTTATCGCAAAATTGACGTGCGCCGTGAATCGCGCCAACAGATGTTTACCGACAAAAAGCGAGGAGACCGCGCGACGCGCCATGTTTTTGTCGGACTTGATGGCTTTATCGACTGAACTCCGCTCTAAGGCTCGATCGTTCGTTCGCCAGTCCACGAGAATTGACGCCGGTGTTTTAGACTTATCGGCGCTGAATGTCGACAATGACTCGGACGGTAGCTCGAGTTCTGATGATGACGCAAGCGGCTTAAGTACCGACCGATCACACGCCGTGGTTGCTGAACGTCCTCGTCAGGAACGACCCGCGCCGGTGGATACGTGGGGTCTCCACTTCTCGGGCGGAACAGGGAGTTCACTTAACGCGTTTTTAGAACGGGCCGATGAACTGTGCGTTGCAAGAAATGTGCCCCGCGAGGCATTGTATCGGTCGGCGGTGGATTTATTTACGGGAAACGCGCTTATCTGGTACCGCGCGATCCGCGATTTTAATGTGTTCCTTCTGGTTTTGTTCGGTTGCGTCTAAGGGAAATTATGCAGCTGTGTTCGATTCTTTTCCTAGGTAACCATCTTTTCACTTTTCTTTTGTTGACTATCTAGT
This sequence comes from Othius punctulatus, assembly GCA_951805005.1. Classification (NCBI taxonomy): domain Eukaryota; kingdom Metazoa; phylum Arthropoda; class Insecta; order Coleoptera; family Staphylinidae; genus Othius; species Othius punctulatus. The sequence goes on from OX638146.1 coordinate 41,478,484, forward strand.
CATGTCCTTGGTGTCGATTCGTTGCAAACCACCTGAGCTTTACGATTGCTCGTGGGTGCGGAAATCGATTGTTGTTAGTCGTAGACTATCCGTCTAGTTACGGGATTTTTTGATGACGATTCCTTAGAGACCACGACCATTAGTATGTTCATGGTGCGTTGCGTTTCGATATCTTTTCTTCTTCTTCATTTCGTTAGAGAGCTCGCAGTAGCGCGTGGGTGATTTAATTTTTTTCGTAGTTTGTGTGGATTCGGATCCAATGATTCCGAGATCCTGACGACGGCCATTATCTGTTCGCACTCGGCTCGTCTTTTTATACAGTATATTTTGTAGGTTTTGTAATTTGTTAGTTATCGCATACTGTTTTGTTTCACGTATTTGTATAACGTGAGTTAGTTATTTTTGTTCCGGCTACCCATAGCGGTGAGTCGATGATTTTACTCTACTATAGTTGGCGCGTATGCCGTTTTGACTTATTGGTTGTTCAACGAGTTAGTTAGTTAGTTTGTCTTACGGATACGTCGCTTAAACTTTTTTTTTGTTATCATTTTCATGTCACGTCCAGCCCTTCTGGCGTTAATATTGTAACTTTTTCTGATTAATTGTAATAGTAATTTTGAATTCATGTCCTTATGACTTTTTCTTGTAATTTGCTAACGCTCATTAGCTGTCACAAACGTTGTAGCACAATCTTGTAGCCCATACTTTGTTATTTGGTAGTGATAGTATCGATGCTAGAACCTGTGGGATCGTGCATCGGGAGATCTGTTGTGTTGGTTCTATGTAACCATCCGCTTGCGGGATTTTTGCGACAATCTCTGAGGCACACCAACAGAGTTCAAAGTGCACCGGACTTTCAAAATTTTTAATCGCTTCTCGATTGGGTTTTTGTGATTTTGATTTTTGGTAAACTTTTTTTGATTTGTGGATCAATGGTTGTTGGACCTAGTTTCTGCTTGTATCAGGGGATTCGCCATTTGTTGGGTCATAGTGGTTAGTTTTTGGGACCAGCCGCATAGCGGGATTATAATGGCAATCTCGAAGCCTTTGGGTATTTTTTTTTTTTTGTACATGACTGTAGGGTGCCATACATGTTGACCAGTCAAATAATAGTTATTGTTGGAATAGTGGTAGTTAGTTGAGTCGACGCTCGAACACCTACGGTTAAGTGTGTTTTGGGTGTTGTCGTCGTATGTTCGGATAGGTCCTGCCACCGAAATGGGGGTGGTATTATGGCGACAACCATATCTCGTTAGGATGCTGGCATACTAAAGATTTGAAACCCGATCCTTCAGACGCCAATGACCAGCGCTAAATTTTGAATTAGATTTTTGTTACTTGGATATCAACGCACGATCACTTGTTCTTTAACTGTCTTTTTTTTTTTGATCTTCTTCGTGTATTCGTTCCTAGTTCTTCTGTCCCTCTTCTGCATGTTTACCTTCCTATACCTCTGCTATTTTGGCATGTTCGGATGGCTTCGATGCAGTTTTCTGCTTTACATTGGGCACTTCAGCAACCGCCGGTGCAGTCTCAACAGTATTTACACTTTTCACTTGTTTCTGAATTTTTGCCGAACCACCTCCATTCAAATTATCACCTTTGTATTTCCGTTTAAGCTTCTTGCCATTGTAAGTATTGGCATTATTGCTTGTTTTGCAGACGGTCGTTTTGTCGAGAACATAGTTTTCTTTATTGAGTGTGATCTTGAGGTCACTTTCGCTACTCGTTTTAACCCTATACATTGGCACGTTGTCATCGTATTTACTGACTTTGGTAGAACTAATCTGGTATTCGCACGATTTTAGGTGTATCTTCAGCAAGGCGTATTTCGAGAATGATGTGGAGCACAACTTGCACGTAAAATGTGATTTGCTGTGCACCCGCAGCTTCTTCTTGGTGTTAAACAAACAGTTGCAATCATCACACACGTAAATAGAGTTTGTCTTGCGGATACAGAGCAGCGACTTGCCAATGTCCGTGTCGTCTAGTTGTGGGTCGACAGGGGCGGGAGTACTCTAAAGTACTGGAGTACTCTAAAGTACTGGAGGACTGAAGAAATGCCTACGGGTCTTCAGTGCGATGAAAGGAAAATCCCTATCTGCAACCTCCCCGCGGTAGAGTATGGAAACACCAGAAAGGTGGCTAATGCAGAGGGGGACCGAATCGTTACCGGGATAAGTAACAAGCTTTTTCCTTCGAGAAAAAGATGGGCACCCTCTTGTCCAGGGGGCGGGAAAAAAGCCCCCAAAGGCGGATGAACCGGAAGACAGGTCAACGGCATAGGATGTAGAAGGCAATGGGAAACCACTACATTAAAGATCCGTTTGGATATCCTCAGGAAAAATCATCATGATGACTTCATTTAATTCTAATTTAATATCCGGAGTATCAATTCCCCCAGTCGGATCTCCGGGGGGGAAAGTCTTGAATGACGAAATCAAAAAGATCAAAGAAGGTTCCAAGAGAATAGGAACATGGAATGTAAGAAGTTTATACCAACCCGGTAAAATACACAATGTTATAGCGGAAATGAAACGAATGGACATAGAGATCTTAGGTATTAGTGACGTACAATGGCCAGATTGTGGAGAATACTCTATCAACAACTATAACATGTATTACTCAGGAGGAATCGATGCGCAGCATAGATACGGAGTGGCCATAATAGTGTCACAAAATATCAGGAGGACTGTCTTGAATGTTGTGAACCTATCAAACAGAGTGATAATGGTACAACTCAGAGCACATACAGGCAAAATCAAAATCAACATCATCCAAGTGTATGCACCCACAGCAGATAAAAACGAACAAGAAATCGAAGAATTCTACAGCCAACTAAACGAAATTATGAAAATGGTCAAAAGCTCAGATGTTACCATTGTTTTAGGGGACTTTAACGCAAAAGTCGGGGAAGAAAGTGTAGATGAATGCGTGGGCCCATATGGGCTGGGGGAGAGAAATGAGAGAGGCGAAAAACTCATTGAGTTCTCTCAGATTAGAAACATGATCATTACAAACACCTGGTTTAAACTACCAAAACGAAGATTATACACTTGGACATCACCAGCTCACACAACAGATAAAATAGTACGGAATCAAATAGATTACATCCTAATCAACAAAAGATATAAAAATGCTATTAGCTCAGTAAAAGCGTACCCAGGGGCAGATGTATATTCCGATCATAACCCTATTATAGCCATCCTAAAAGTTAAGCTAAAGAAGGTCCAAAGAAAGTATCCAAAACTTAAATTAAATACAACTATGCTCCGAGAAGATCAAATCAGACAAAGTGTAAAGACAAATATTAACGAAAATCTCAGCCGACTCATACAGGGAGACGTAGAGGACAGTGACGTAAATGAGACATGGAAAAACCTAAAAGGTGCCTTGCTGAATGGAAGTAAGAATGAACTAAAAAGCAGTACTCGGTTTCCCAAAGAGCAATGGATGACTGATGAAATCTTAATACTAATGGAAAATAGAAGAAAATACAAAGGACAGGATAGGACTACATATAAAGATATTCAACAACATATAAGACGAAAAATTAGAGTGGCCAAAGGGACTTTCATTAGAAAAAAGTGTGAAGAGATAGAAGCATTAGAACAGAGATATGACTCATTTAATCTACATAAAAAGGTCAAAGAGTTTACAGGCATAGGAAGGAAAAAACAAAATGGTCTAATAAAAGATTTGAACGGAAACATTATAGTGGACATAGAGAAAAAAATCAAAAGGTGGGAGGAATACGTACAACAACTATTTGATGACACTAGAAATGAAATAAATATAGAAGAAACTACGACAGGACCTTTAATAACTGCCGAAGAGGTAAGCCACGCTATTAAAAACTCAAAAGATAGGAAGGCGATAGGTCCAGATGAGATACCAGTAGACCTCCTCAAACTTATTGATGAAGACAAGTTGAATATCCTAGTAAGTCTATATAATACCATTTACAAGACCGGAATTATACCACAAGAATGGCTGAAGTCAACCTTCATTCCGATACCAAAAAAGCAAAACGCAAGAGAGTGCTCCGACTTTAGAACTGTTAGCCTGATGAGCCATACCTTAAAAGTGTTTTTAAAAGTTATTCATAGTCGCATATACAAGAAACTAGAAGCGGATATCAGCGAGACACAGTTTGGATTTCGTAAGAACTTAGGTACAAGAGAGGCGCTATTTAGCATGAATGTCATAATACAACGATGCCTAGACATGAACGTCGACCTTTACATCGGATTTATCGACTACGCGAAAGCCTTCGATAAAGTGAGACACGAACAGTTAATGGAAATAGCACAACAGAAAGGCCTTGACTACGATGACATCAGAATAATAAAAAACTTGTACTGGAATCAGAAAGCCCAAATAAATGTTGAGGGACAGGACTCTGGGGAATTAGAAATCTGTCGAGGAGTTCGACAAGGCTGCATACTATCACCAACTCTATTCAATATGTACTCCGAATGCATATTTAAGGAAGCCATCAACGAAGACTCCGGGGGAATAGTTATAAATGGGCAAACTATCAATAACATTCGATACGCAGACGATACCGCGATAATAACAACAAACATCCAAGATCTTCAGAGAATGCTTCTAGATATAAATACTGTTAGCCAATCCTACGGACTAAGTATGAATTTAAATAAAACTAAAATTATGGTATTTAGAAAGAACAACGACAATAATATCCCAGCCGTCACAATAGATAATACCATAATAGAAAGAGTGAGAAGCTATCAGTACTTGGGAACACGAATAGGGGACAATAACGATCAAACCATAGAGATCAGTAAGAGGATAGAAATAGCAAGAGCAACATTCGTGAAAATGAAGAAATTGTTCGTAGATAGAAACATCGACCTAGCCCTGCGAATGCGAATGGTGCGATGCTATATCTTCTCAACTTTGCTGTATGGTATGGAGGCATGGACGCTCAATAAAAACAATATTAAAAAGATCGAGTCATTCGAAATGTGGCTTTACCGTCGCATGCTCAAGATATCCTGGACAGACCATATAACCAATGAAGATGTACTGCGAAGAATGCACAAAGAAAGAGAACTTTTACTTACCATCAAAACAAGGAAACTCCAGTATTTGGGGCATATTTCCCGGGGAGAGAGATACTCAACTCTCCAACTAATTATGCAAGGAAAGATACAGGGAAATAGATCCGTAGGGCGCCGCAGAACATCGTGGTTGAAAAACCTCCGGGAATGGTACGGGAAAACTTCGGTAGAACTGTTTAGAGCTGCAGTTTCAAAAATTAGGATCGCTATGATGATTGCTAACCTCCGTTAGGAGATGGCACCATAAGAAGAAGGGGCGAGTTCCAAATGCGAGGCAAACATCTCCTTGCTCAGTGGCGAATAATTGTACCTCAGAGCTATTTTAGGTATCATGGTCTTCTCCAATTTTATTACAGGACAAAAGTCAGAGAGATAGCAATCGGTAGGTATTTGAAGATCGGTGTATAGCTCAAGTATTTTTGCGACTGACGGATGCACGACTTGTTGTACGGGGGGTGTTGATTCAGAAAATGAAGTTTTGTTCTTCTCATTTTTAGAAGGTGTCACTTCTACTAATGCTGTCAGGTTGACTTTCCTCTTTTCACTTACTTCCACATCCTTTACAGGTGACAGCTTTTGTTTCGTATTCTTACGAGATAGCACTTCCACTTTTGGTAGCAATATATATCTGAATTTTCAATGATTTGTACGTCTTCTTGATCCAACTTTTGCTGACTTTCAACCTTTTGGATCTCATCGTTTCTTATCGCATTCATGCGAAATTGGTACATGTTATGGGTTATCATCAAGCATTTGTTGCAAACGCACTTGCTGGCTATGTCGTCTTCTTTGATCTTGACGCCAACCGCAGCTTCAATGTACCGGCGGTGTCTGGTTAGCCCCTTCACTTTGTCGTCGAACATGTTGACGAGCTCATCCACATCGCCGTCCCGGCATATTCGACACTCCATGTCCAACGCGATACTGAAGCGAACTGTGGAATCTGTTACATTCAAAATACGCGGGGAATGGATTGATGGATTGTGCCGCCTCGGTGCATTAGCGGTACTGGACACTTTCCGATCAGAGTTCAATTGACGCGGACGAGAAGTTGTATCTTCACGATAATCGCTTGATAGCGACCGCGTGTTTGCGGGATTTAGTGAGTACAACTATAGGGATTGCCCCAGTGAGGGAACGCCTAAAACGGCAGTGCCGGATATTCGTTTCGTGAGCTCTAAAGGGTAAGCCTAATCAATTCCTCGTCGTTCGAATGCTTATCTTCGATTCGTAGGTTCTATTCTATTATCTACTGTCTTGTGCTTCGTCTCCTTCCTGTTGTTCGTCTGGGTTCATCTGTCCGTAATTCGAGGACAACCCTCGACCGAAACCCTACAGCCCCGACGGCGTGACCAGCTCGACGGTGTACTTCCGCCGCCCGGAAATCCTGGACCATTCGGATTCATCATCAGATAAGCTCCACCCAGTATATACGTACTAACATACTTATCTCGGGATAGTACGCCTCGTGGCCGCAACGCACTTCCGGCTTAAGTTAAGCCGGTGCGCGCGCCATCACGTGTAGCGTGACGTCGGCGGTCTTAGGATCTCGTCGGTTTAGGCTATTGTGCCTATCACTGTTAATCACCCCATCCATTTAATCATCTAGCATTTAAGAGTTAATCGTAATCGCGTTCGCGTGGCCACCGGACGACGTAATCCTGTAATTCCGCTTAGGAGCGTATCAATAAACGCTGTTTTGTGTACCCTTTGTTTTCTTGTTTTGTCGAGTAGCGACACCAGCTGTCATCGCAGCGACAGTCTATTCACCAGGGGAGGAGATATCTGCGTGGCGCCCTTAACCCCCCCCCCTCTCCACTGGACTAGCCAGGTCCGCCCTTGGTGAAGGTGTTGGCGAGCCAGTTCGCTCGCCCTGTCAGGATAGAGGCCCATCTGGCCCTGTCCTCATTTAACTGCCCTGCCCACCGTGCAGGTGAATTATTGGTGTGGCATGTCTTTAACCGGCAACGGCTTAACAAGTGATAACATTCTAGACGAGTTTGAACTCCTCCAGCAATATGGGACGATCTTCACCACCACCAACGAAGAAGAGCAAGGTGACATTTCTGCCAGAAACCCAGGATATGTTACAGGACAACCAATTACTGGAGAGCGACGTAGAGGAGATGCAGATGATCATCAAACCGGGTTCATTTTTGTTTCACCTAGCGAATGTGTGGATCGACGGCAAAACGGCCAAGATTTGAGCCCTATTAGCGACCCCTATTAGCGAAACTTAAGATACGCAGACGACACACTCATTATTGCATCGAATCAATTGGAGCTAGAAGCTATCATGGCAAAAGTTACAAATATAAGTAACCATTATGGGCTTAAACTTAACCACTCAAAAACCCAAGTCATGATAGTCGATCGAGCTAATAACAACTCCACTCACATTCGGCAAGTGGCAGGTTTCGAGGTTGTTGATAAGTTCATTTACCTGGGATCAATCATTACCAATGGTGGAGGAAGCGAAGCCGAAATAAGACGTCGGCTAGCAATTGCCAGAACCGCAACAACTAAACTGAGCCGAGTGTGGAAAGATAGCGCAATATCAAAAGCGACTAAACTGAAATTGGCGCAAACACTAATCTTCCCAATCGCAACCTATGCAGCAGCCGAAACCTGGACCATGAAGCAGGCTGACCGCAAAAAAGTCGACTCTTTTGAGATGTGGGTATACAGGAAGATGCTTAAAATACAATGGACCGAACACCGAACAAACGTATCAATCTTAAATGAACTACGAATTACTACCAGATTGTCCAAAAGAGTGAACCAAAAATACCTACAATACTTCGGCCACATATCAAGACGAACTGACGGAATGGAGAAGCTCATGGTGCAGGGAAAGGTTAACGGAAAAAGATCAAGAGGAAGGTCACCATCACGATGGATTGACCAAATGCAGCCGCTTGTTGGACAAGGTCTACATGGGGCCACGTCAATGGCACAGGATCGGGAGACATGGAGGCATACCGTGCAAAGGGCCACAACATAATGCCACCAAACCCTTCTTAGGGTAGCTGGACTGAGAAGAAGATTAGCGAAAATTTTGCTAACATTAACTCTCGATGGTTTGTTCGAGGTGAAGAGGGAAGTGCAAGTAGTCAATGGCTGTCTACGGAAAGCAATGAAGGATCTCTGCCAACAATACAACAACAAGGAACGTTTGCACAATTTGCCGCTCGAAAAATTTCTCGAATTCCTCTCAAGAGACGAATATTACACGACATTATTCCAGTATCAGGTACGAGAGGAATTTCAGAAATTGTTATACCAGAACCAAACGTTAGAACTGCAAAATTCAACTTCTGCCTCGTGTTCAAGCATGGAGAAGACCACTACCACTTCATCCACGACTGCTCCTACAGTACCGATCACTGTCGCTGCTCCCGTCTCAAAGATATCCTTGGATCAAGATTCATCGGACGAAGACGAGTTATTTGGCGAAGGGACTTCGGCAAAGAGCACGTCGAAAATCTCCTTTCGTATGCAGAAAAAGACGAACGAGAAATTAATTACATGGAGTGCGGAGGAGATGTCTGGATTCGAGGTGGTAAAGTTAGATGTAATGCCATTCAAAAAGTGCGCCGTGACAGACAAGAGGGATTGGTGGAGGAGCGCATCACGCCGGATTCAATTTGTGACTTCTTCTCCGTTGGATCCAATTCAAGAACATAAATGTTTGTTAGGGCATTTCGTTGAATTTAGTTTACAATTACTGCGGCGCATCAGACAATGCCCATAGAAACTGTAATCGGTTTATTGCTGCAGCAATCGACTTTTGGTCGCCAGGAGGCTGCGTAATTTCCAAGAACCGAACATCGGCAGGGTCTGCAATGCAAGTACCCAAAATTGAGCCCTCTTATGTTTCTACAAAACCGACCAGTTCTCCTTCTGCAGTTCACTTGCAAACATCTCGCTTTTTAATGTAATATCTTGTGTAAATATATACATAGTTTAAATTGTGAGACTTTATTTATTCTTTACACCGAGACGCATCATCGAAAGAAATAACGGTCGACTCGACGAACCACGAGCATTACGCGGCCGTAACAATGGGCTTGTACAATATAATGACCTATTCTGTACCAAATTTAATCTCATTTAATTGCTACACTTTCCATAACTACCTAGCAAGATTTTATCTAATTTATTTTTTCTTTTGTTCCAGTTTACAAATATTTCGACGAATACAATGAGCGCTGCAGAGATGACCAACCGAATGCCATCTGCAGATTCAATCAACGTTGCAGTCAACCCGTTCAATTGCTACAGATACGTTTCGATGAGTCGACTCTCCGATCTCAAGTGAGACCTGGTGCCAGCTACCGAGCAATCATCGTTGCTGTCCGATTAAACCGTTCAAGTCGTACACTTACGTTTCGATTTTGAGAATAGTTTTTACAATTCTCCGATCTTGGGCGAGACATGACGCCAACTGCCGATTCAATAGGCGAACATTATCGATCCTGTTGCCGGGATGTCATGATGAAGATTGTTTTACAATTCTCCGATCTTGGGCGAGACATGATGCCAACTGCCCATACAATAGGCGAACATTATCGATCCTGTTGCCGGGATGTCATGATGAAGATTGTACGTTGAAGATCCAACCATCAAGATCCCTCGATGAAGATTCAACTGAAGATTCAGCGATTGAATATTCTTTGACGAAGATACAACCGCGAAGATTCTTCGATGAAGATTCTACCATGAAGATTCTTCGATGAAGATTCTTCGATGAAGATTCCATCATGAAGATTCCACCATGAAGATTCTTCGATGAAGGTTCCACCATGAAGATTCTTCGATGAAGGTTCCACCATGAAGATTCTTCGGTGAAGGTTCTACCATGAAGATTCTTCGATGAAGATTCCATCACGTATATCGCTGAAAGCGATATACAAACTCCTAAATCAACGAATGCTCGAAAAACCGGAGAAACAGAAGGAGGAAAAGGATGTCGGTTCCAAGTTTGGTTAGTTAATCATGTTAGCAGTCAGTGAAATTACATTTTTCAGACAACTTTTTTTTTGGAATCACCATTCAGATACTGGGTTTTATCGCGTAATAATATTCAAATACCATTAAAACAAACTAATGCAAAAATTCAGGACATGTCGATTTTAGAATTGGAACGTTATGCTGCAAATGCAGATTTCTGTATTTATAATGCACCTTTGGGTAATGTCCCCGAACACTATTACGACATTGCATATTCGTTACAAATCATAGATAACCTTTTGCAATTTCAATTTAACGATAACTTAGTAAATATTTCAAACTTCCTTCAGAAATTAGCAAATATTATTAATCGTTGTAATGGAAAACAAAATACCATTGTGTGTATTAGTGAACCTTGTGCGGGAAAAAAAATCTTTTTCGATACGGTCTTACATTTTTGCATTAGTGTTGGATACGTAGCGTCTTAGCACCCCCCGCTAGGTAAGCCGCGACGGCACCAGCCTGGCGCCTCGGCGCTAACGACTCGAACGGACAACGACGGCATCCCCACCCACGGACGACGACGCGCGCCCCCACAAAACACCCTGGCGACACGGCACAGCATCCCCCACCCGAGCGAGCGCCTTTAAAAGGCAGAATTTCGCCAGTGTTCATCAGTACCAGCGTGATCTTGAACCTGGGCACTGAGTCTCCACCACGCGACATTTGAGCAAGTCGAACTGAATAAAGCTGCGTGATTCTGAACCGGCTTATTCATAGGGTGCAGCTGCGTGATTCTGAACCGGCTGCACTTCGCCATAGCTGCGTGATTGTGAACCGGCTCCCTGGCATACGCTCCGCTCCCCCACGTCGCCGACACGATCGTCCCCTCGACGAGCAGGTTCAGAAGAGGCGACTTGCATGGAGTCCAGTGCACGAGACATCTCGCCCCCGCGCCAGCTCCAGCGGAATATAATCCGGGAATTCCTCAAGCGCCCAACGCACCCCCAGGTCCTCAGCCCGCTGCCCCCGACGAAGCTGCTGCCCCGCCGGGACGAACCAGCCCCAAGCGACCTACGACTGCACGAGCCGCCGGCCATCGCCATCGTACGCCCGTCTCCCCGCAGCACCGCCGTGAGCCCCCCCAGGATACCGCCCTCGCCGTGTCCCCCAGGACGCCATACTCGGGGATAAGTCCCTCCAAGGTGGGCTTGGACGACCCACGGCGGTTCACCATTCGTGCCAATCGGCGACGCGCGCTTGCCCTAATTTAACTTGTTATGTTGTGTTATGATTGATTAATAAAAACTATAAAACTGATAAAGAGGATTCAGTCGACGTACGACCCCGACCCCAAAGATATTTAGCGAACTTCAATAAGTATACTGGATTTCCATTACAAGATTGCGTCAATAGAAGAATTTTGTGTTGGAACGAACCAAACTGTGAACCGGCTGCCTGGGATACAATCAAAATTATTTTTGGTGGTGATACATGTCCTGTTCGTATTAAATATTCTGATGATCAACAAGTTACTAAAACACCACTAATTGTCTTATCCAACAACGATATTTTTCTGAAAAATGATGCCTTTAATTGTCGAATTTATAAATTACATTGGAGGCCATGTTCTATGTTAAAAGATTTAAGAAAAAACCACATCCTTTATGTTTTCCTTTATTGTTACGTAAATATAAATGTATTTCGCCCCGTATAGTTGACGACAGTAAGGTAGGACAGGATGAATTTTATAATAGCGATGATAGTTTTTAATAAAGTGTTACGCGTGAATAATTTCGATTTCCCGTATCTTCCCGCTTGAGCTCCAGTAACGTTTATTTACACAAGTCAGCACATTCCCGCACGTCCTCGCATGACTCGTAGCGGCCTCTTGGGCGACCGGGCGCTTATGTCATTCATTAGTACGCATTTATCCACCAAGTTGAATAGTTCCATATAATAGTAAATAGTGCCTGCAGTCCATAGTATTAAATAATGTAAGTACACCTTCGTAGATTGCACGGTAGAGTAATGTAGAAATATAACAAGTAGAGAGACTTATTGGCCATCGTCGTATATGGGATCCCACACGTCAACGGTAGTTTTACCTACTATTTATGGATAGTAGATCCTAATCTTCTAACCCCTGGCCGGGCATATGTTCCGTCCTCAGGGGTGATTGTGAGTAGTCCCTGGGGAGCATTCGTTATATGGCAGTCTCAATAGATATATATGATTGCAGAATGTGTTCAGGGGCAGTTTAGGGTCAACGGTATTTTTACCTACTATTTATGGATAGTAGATCCTAATCTCCTAACCCCTGGCCGGGCATATGTTCCATCCCCAGGGGTGAGTTTGAGTAGTCCCTGGGGAGCATTCGTAATATGCAGTCTATATACCCAAAACATTAACCTTTACAGGGTATTGCGTATGTTCTTCTCTCATCGAGTGAGGATTTTCCGTCAACCAATAGCGGCAATTTTGACGATTAGCATGACCGTGAAGTGTAAAGGTGCACTCATCAGAAAACAAAACATGTTCTAATTGGATCACATTGTTATCTAACATTGCCATCATTTGTGTTACGCGTCAATAATTTCGATTTTCCTGTATCTTCCCGCTTTGCTCCAGTAACGTTTATTTACTTAAGTCAGCACATTCCCGCATGAACTCGCATGGATCGAAGGGGCCTCTTTAGGAGACCGGGCGCTTATGTCATTCATTAGTACGCATTAATCTAGCAAGATAAGTAGTAGTCATAAAAGTATATAGTGCCTGCCGCCCACAGAATTAGATAATGTAAGTACACCTTCGTAGATTGCACGGTAGAATAAGGTAGAAAGACTAACCAGTAGAGAGACTTATTTGCCATCGTCGTATATGGGATCCTGCACTCTACAATTATGAAACGCATATATTTTGCGGGATGTGTCCAGGGGGAGGTTGGGGTCGTCGGTGTTATTGCCAATTATTTACGGATAGTTAGATCCCCATCTCTTACTCCTGGCCGGGCATAGGTTCCGTCCTCATGGGGTGAGTTTGAGTAGTCCCTGAGGAGCATTCGTTTATGGCAATATTGTTTATGGCAATATTGCCCACCGTGCAATTTGGGATCCCACAACTCTACATATTTGAATCGCATATATTTTGCGGGATGTGTCCAGGGGGAGGTTGGGGTCGTCGGTGTTATTGCCAGCTATTTACGGATAGTTAGATCCCAATCTCTTACTCCTGGCCGGGCATAGGTTCCGTCCTCATGGGGTGAGTTTGAGTAGTCCCTGGGGAGCATTCGTTATATGGCAGTCTCAATAGATATATGTATATGTGCATGTGTATATCCATCACTTCTTTGGAAGGGTGCTTACTGAGCTTTGGCTCAGGAATATCTTCTCTTCGTTACAGAATCGTGTCGCTCCCGCAAAGCCCTGACACGTCGAAACAAACCTGGGTGCCCTAGCATTAATGAAATAATGATTAATGTATTATTATAATAAATGTGATTTAAGAGTTCGTCTTGTATTAATGACGTATTAAACTTGCTCTTAATTACGTCCCTTTTCACCACTCAAATTATCGGCCTGACATTTGTTCACAAAAATACGTTCTCCTATCAAACTCGTCTTCCATGAGCTCCTGAGTTGGTATCATTTTATAGGGATGCATTTTAGTTTCTTTTAATGTTCGAAAAATCGATGAATGGCTAACATTGAACATTGTGGCTGCTTGTCGACTAGAAGTACGTGGGTTTTCCACAAACTCAAGCATAATATCCAATTTGGTATCATCACTCGTTGGCATATCATCGCATTGGCAGCTGCTTTTTTTTATCTGCCTTACATGTCCAAGCTCACGAAACTGCTTTTCTATTTTACTAATTGTCCCTTGGGATATGGGCGGCAAATTTGGAAATTTTTCATGAAATAAGCGAGCAACTTCCATTTGTGTCCGTGTGTTATCTCCATAACCAATCATCTGTAGAATTGTAATTTTGTGCATTTCTGTTAAATTAACCATTTTTCTGATATGCAGTTAACGAAATTCAAACGACTATAACACTGACAACTAAACTGTCATGCAGGCAGACAATAATTTCCTAAGGCCAGGCGTTTTAAACAAAAGTAAACAAAAGTATTTATAGCTTTTGTTTATTTCATATCTGTAAAAAGGTAAAAAGGAACGCTGAAATGGTTTTTGCTTACTTTCTCATTATCAAGACCTAAAAGGGAAATAATTATTGAATGTGTTGTAGTGAATATCTGTAATCAAATCATTTTCTTTTTTTAATGTTAATTTTTGCAATAAATCTGAAAACACTTAATATTTCCGAAACAGTTGAAGATAGGTATAGGACATTGTACATGAAATATGTCTAGAATTTTCTGAAGAATCCAAAAATTGAATAATATACCAGGTGTTGCATTTAAAATAAGAAAGTTGGTATTGGCCACGGTCACATGACACACCCAGTATAAAAAGTTTTTGTTGAAAAAAATGCGCAACTAAAAATAACAATCGACGTGTCCGAGCGTTTTTTCGAACACGCCCCCATTTATTTATTATTGAATTTATTCCATTTGGCTGATACACCCTGTATCAGTGTATATGTATATGTATATGTGCATGTGTATATTCATCACTTCTTGGGAAGGGTGCTTACTGAGCTTTGGCTCAAGAATATTTTCTCTTCGTTACAGAATCGTGCCGCCCCGCCAAGCCCTGACACGTCCAAACCAACCTAGGTGCCCTAGCCATTAACGTAATAATAATTACTGTATTATAATAATAAATATGTCTTAAGAGTTCGTCTTGTGTTAATGGCGTATTAAACAATCTCTTAATTACGTCCCTTTTCACCACTCAAATTATCGGCCTGACAAAAGTTTATTCATCATAGTACACATGTTGTTTCTTATTACCTATTTTTAATTTAGACAATGATTTGGCGCAAAATTCTCTTTCAGGTGTACAATCTACACTAGTTGAAGTAGACCCCATATCTGATGGTGTTGGCGTTGGACAGTCGGTGTTTTGCCACAGTTCGATATCACCGGCATCGGTATCATTTACACCTAATAGTGTTTCTCCAGAAGTATATTTCTTATTTACATTTGGATAAAAGACAACTTCCGTAGGATACGATGCAAGTGAACCTTTGCTGTGTGCACTTCTGTGATTAATATTTACATCTAATTCACACTCCATAAGCCAATAACAAGCAGGATTCAAAAACGTGGTATGTTCAGTGGCTGGATTTAGTTGTGGTGTTGCTATTAAGCCGACATGTACTTGCGGTTGAGGTGTTGGAACTAACGGCCCACCGATAGGATGATGAGCACCGTAACTTTCTAGTTGTTGGTAATATGCAGCAGTAATAGAATTGATGCTTGTGTTTGCAAGACTTTCACTTTTAATCCCAAGTCGTTCCTTTCAAAATCTTTTGACCACTTTTATAATATTGTAACGATGCTCTTTTCGCACACGGTTTATTTAAATACACATCAGCATCTTTACGAGACCATGGAATCCAATGTTGTTTTCGTGGAGTTGGCATTCCGGATTTTATCTGATATTGATAGTCAATAATTAACTCTCCCAAACAGTTGTTGACCATAAAACAATCAACATTTTCATCTTGTCGAAACATTCCTTCATTGTGCACAACATAATCTGGATATGTTCCCGTATTGGGATTAGAACTTTTATTCCATTCGTGAACCCAAAAATGAGAATTACTGCGGGGAACATATCAGCAAGATATCAAAATCCATGGTGGCAAAACTCGTTGATATGATTTGATATTCATCCCAATAGATTTCATGCCTATTGGAATATACTCAGAAGTGGCTGTTTGATTGGTTTTACATACGAGGCATGTTTTTTAAGTAAATAAGTTTTGATATTCCGCAGATTTAGTGCTGCGGTGGGTATTCCGCGCATGTACGCTATGAACCTGCATCTATTGGCAAGGCTGAGACGCCATTACGGCAACAATCGTCAGTGATTACGTGTGTTAGCAAGCATTTAAAATTGCAACGCCGATTGAGAGTACCGCAAACTGTGAAGTTAGGTCTGTTATTGGTTTTCCGAGTGCAAAATGCTTAAAAGCGATCGATATTCATCGTGAGATCTGTGCAGTTTGCGGAGAAAACATGATGAGCGATGGAATGGTTAGAGTGGGTTCGAACATTTAAAGATGGCCGCACAAATGTGCATGATGACGAACGGAGTGGGCGCATTACAGACGATTTGGTGCAGAAAGTTAACCAAAAAGTGAGAGAAAACAGCCGCTTTACGATTAAGTCGTTATCTGATGACTTTCCCCAAGTTTGTCGAAGTGTTATTTATTCAATAGTGTCTAACATATTAAATTTCAGAAAGCTGTGCACACGCTGGGTACCGAAAAAGTTGACGGAGGTGCACAAAACCAAACGTATGGGCAGTACTTTAACTTTCCTTGAGCGTTACCATGATGAAGATGATGCTTTTTTCAGCCAAATTCAGTTTGTAAAATTCTGAATAAATCAGAAAAATATATAAAAGTTACACAAGTTGTTCCAATAGTTGCAGACCTTATCAATGAATATGATCAAGGTACTGTTCCTAATTTTAATATGTTGAATTCTAATAATCCGTGGTCGTCTCCGATATGTTTGGTCCCCAAGAAATTGGACGCGTCCGGCAAACGGAAAAGGCGAGTAGTTGTGACTATAGGAAATTGAATGAGAAAACGATTGGTGATACGATACCCACTGCCAAATATTAATAACTTGCTCGACAAACTTGGTCGCTGTCAGTATTTATAACTCTCGATTTGGCATCGGGTTTCCACCAGATCGATGATATACCGAAAAACGGCGTTCAACACGCAAAACGGACATTGCAAATTTTTGAGAATGCGTTTGGGCTAAAAAACGCTCCCGCTACGTTCCAGCGTGTAATGGATAATGTTTTACGCGGAATCCAAAATGAACATTGTCTTGTGTGCATGGATGATATTATAATCTTTAGCACAAGTCTTTAGGACCACATTCAAAGTCTACGAGAGGTTTTTAAGAGGCTTTGCGAGTCGAATTTAAAAAATCTGGTCGATAAGTCGGAGTTTTTACGAAAAGAGCTCGCTTATCTGGGACACATCTTTACCCCAGAAGGTGTCAGGCCTAAGTCGGAAAAAAATCAGACCATTCAAACCTTCCCTATTCCAAAGACAACCAAGCAGATCAAGGGATTCCTTGGCCTCCTCGGATATTAAAGGAAGTTCATAAAAAACTTTGCTTACCTAACAAAACCTCTAACTAAATTATTGAAAAGGACGCTATTATTAATATTAATGATCCTGAATACATAAATTATTTTAACTCTGCAAGAATTTATTAATTAACGAGCCTTTACTGCAGTATACCGACTTTTCTAAACCATTTGTACTTACTACAGACGCGAGTAACAATGCCATCGGTGCAGTTCTTTCACAGGGAGCAATTAGTTCCGATTTGCCAATCGCATATGCCAGCCGAACGCTGAACGATTCGGAAACTAATTATTCAACTATCAAGAAAACTCCTCGCAATTGTCTGGGCAGTCAAGTACTTCAGACCCTACTTGTTTTTTTGCGGTAAATTCATTATAACATTTACACATCTCAACAGATCTTAATTCTGCCACTTGCATCGGCTAAAGTTTATTAGGGCGCATGGAAAAATTGCATTCTGAATGTTATCGGTCATATCAGAGCACCCCTAAATATTGAAAATGTGTTATTTCCAAATACACATGTTTACGGTAAATTCGTTATGACATTTACAAATCTCAACGGATTTTAATTCTGCGACTTGCATCGGCTAAAGCTCGTTACAAGAAAGTGAAATTCAAACAAACAATTTCAGCCTGGAAAATCATGTGTACCGTGTTTCGGGACACACGGGGGTGTTGATAGTGGACTTTTTGCCCCGTGGTGACACAATCAATTCAATAACCTATTGTGCTTAGTCAAAAATCATTCGCCCATCCCATAGTCCGTGGTCGTCTCCGATTTGGGTGGTCCCCAAGAAATTGGACGCGTCCGGCAAACGGAAATGGCGAGTAGTTGTTGACTATAGGAAGTTGAATGAGAAAACGATCGGTGATAGATACCCACTGCCAAATATTAATGAATTGCTCGACAAACTTGGTCGCTGTCAGTATTTTACAACTCTCGATTTGGCATCGGGTTTCCGCCAGATCGAAATCGATGAAGATGATATTCCGAAAACGGCGTTCAACACGCAAAACGGACATTGCAAATTTTTGAGAATGCCGTTTGGGCTAAAAAAACGCTCCCGCTACGTTCCAGCGTGTAATGGATAATGTTTTACGCGGAATCCAAAATGAACATTGTCTTGTGTGCATGGATGATATTATAATCTTTAGCACAAGTCTTCAGGAACACATTCAAAGTCTACGAGAGGTTTTTAAGAGGCTTTGCGAGTCGAATTTAAAAAATCTGGTCGATAAGTCGGAGTTTTTACGAAAAGAGCTCGCTTATCTGGGACACATCTTTACTCCAGAAGGTGTCAGGCCTAATCCGGAAAAAAATCAGACCATTCAAACCTTCCCTATTCCAAAGACAACCAAGCAGATCAAGGGATTCCTTGGCCTCCTCGGATCTTAAAGGAAGTTCATAAAAAACTTTGCTTACCTAACAACACCTTTAACTAAATTATTGAAAAGGGCGCTATTATTAATATTAATGATCCTGAATACATAAATTGTTTTAACCTCTGCAAGAATTTATTAATTAACGAGCCTTTACTCCAGTATACTGACTTTTCTAAACCATTTGTACTTACTACAGACGCGAGTAACTATGCCATCGGTGCAGTTCTTTCACAGGGAGCAATTAGTTCCGATTTGCCAATCGCATATGCCAGCCGAACGCTGAACGATTCGGAAACTAATTATTCAACTATCGAAAAATAACTATTCGCAATTGTCTGGGCAGTCAAGTACTTCAGACCCTACTTGTTTTTTTGCGGTAAATTCATTATAACATTTACAAATCTCAACAGATCTTAATTCTGCCACTTGCATCGGCTAAAGTTTGTTAGGGCGCATGGAAAAATTGCATTCTGAATGTTATCGGTCATATCAGAGTACCCCTAAATGTTGAAAATGTGTTATTTCCAAATACATATGTTTACGGTAAATTCGTTATAACATTTACAAATCTCAACAGATTTTAATTCTGCGACTTGCATCGGCTAAAGCTCGTTACAAGAAAGTGAAATTCAAACAAACAATTTCAGCCTGGAAAATCATGTGTACCGTATTTTGGGACACACGGGGGTGTTGATAGTGGACTCTTTGCCCCGTGGTGACACAATCAATTCAATAACCTATTGTGCTTAGTCAAAAAATCATTCGCCCATCCCATAGTTCGTGGTCGTCTCCGATTTAGATGGTCTCCAAGAAATTGGACGCGTCCGGCAAACGGAAAAGGCGAGTAGTTGTTGACTATAGGAAGTTGAACGAGAAAACGATCGGTGATAGATACCCACTGCCTAATATTAATAAATTGCTCGACAAACTTGGTCACCGTCAGAATATATAACTCTCGATTTGGCATAGAGTTTCCACCAGATCGATGATATACTGAAAAACGGCGTTAAACACACAAAACGGACATTGCGAATTTTAGAGAATGGCGTTTGGGCTAAAAAACGCGCCCGCTACGTTCCAGCGTGTAATGGATAATGTTTTACGCGGAATCCAAAATGAACATTATTTTGTGTGCATGGATGATATTATAATCTTTAGCACAAGTCTTCAGGAACACATTCAAAGTCTACGAGAGGTTTTTAAGAGGCTTTGCGAGTCGAATTTAAAAAATCTGGTCGATAAGTCGGAGTTTTTACGAAAAGAGCTCGCTTATCTGGGACACATCTTTACCCCATAAGGTGTCAGGCCTAATCCGGAAAAAAATCAGACCATTCAAACCTCCCCTATTCCAAAGACAACCAAGCAGATCAAGGGATTCCTTGGCCTCCTCGGATATTAAAGGAAGTTCATAAAAAACTTTGCTTACCTAACAAAACCTCTAACTAAATTATTGAAAAGGACGCTATTATGAATATTAATGATCCTGAATACATAAATTGTTTTAATCTCTGCAAGAATTGATTAATTAACGAGCCTTTACTCCAGTATACCGACTTTTCTAAACCATTTGTACTTACTACAGACGCGAGTAACTATGCCATCGGTGCAGTTCTTTCACAGGGAGCAATTAGTTCCGATTTGCCAATCGCATATGCCAGCCGAACGCTGAACGATTCGGAAACTAATTATTCAACTATCAAGAAAACTCCTCGCAATTGTCTGGGCAGTCAAGTACTTCAGACCCTACTTGTTTTTTTGCGGTAAATTCATTATAACATTTACAAATCTCAACAGATCTTCATTCTGCCACTTGCATCGGCTAAAGTTTGTTAGGGCGCATGGAAAAATTGCATTCTGAATGTTATCGGTCATATCAGAGTACCCCTAAATGTTGAAAATGTGTTATTTCCAAATCCACATGTTTGCGGTAAATTCCTTATAACATTTACAAATCTCAACAGATTTTAATTCTGCGACTTGCATCGGCTAAAGCTCGTTCCAAGAAAGTGAAATTCAAACAAACAATTTCAGCCTGGAAAATCATGTGTACCGTGTTTTGGGACACACGGGGGTGTTGATAGTGGACTTTTTGCCCCGTGGTGACACAATCAATTCAATAACCTATTGTGCTTAGTCAAAATATCATTCGCCCATCCCATAGTCCGTGGTCGTCTCCGATTTGGGTGGTCCCCAAGAAATTGGACGCGTCCGGCAAACGGAAATGGCGAGTAGTTGTTGACTAAAGGAAGTTGATTGAGAAAACGATCGGTGATAGACTGCCAAATATTAATGAATTGCTCGACAAACTTGGTCGCTGTCAGAATTTATAACTCTCGATTTGGCATCGGGTTTCCGCCAGATCGAAATCGATGAAGATGATATTCCGAAAACGGCGTTCAACACACAAAACGGACATTACGAATTTTTGAGAATGCCGTTTGGGCTAAAAAACGCGCCCGCTACGTTCCAGCGTGTAATGGATCATGTTTTACGCGGAATCCAAAATGAAATGATATTAGAATCTTTAGCACAAGTCTTCAGGAACACATTCAAAGTCTACGAGATTTTTTTAAGAGGCATCGCGAGTCAAATATAAAAAATCAGGTCGATAAATCGGTGATTTTACGTAAAGAGGTGGCTTATCTGGGACACATCTTTACCCCAGAAGGTGTCAGGCCTAATCCGGAAAAAAATCAGACCATTCAAACCTTCCCTTTTCCAAAGACAACCAAGCAGATCAAGGGATTCCTTGGCCTCCTCGGATATTAAAGGAAGTTCATAAAAACCTTTGCTTACCTAACAAAACCTGTAACTAAATTATTGAAAAAGAACGCTATTATTAATATTAATGATCCTGAATACATAAATTGTTTTAACCTCTGCAAAAATTTATTAATTAACGAGCCTTTACTCCAGTATACCGACTTTTCTAAACCATTTGTACTTACTACAGACGCGAGTAACTATGCCATCGGTGCAGTTCTTTCACAGGGAGCAATTGGTTCTGATTTGCCAATCGCATATGCCAGCCGAACGCTGAACGATTCGGAAACTAATTATTCAACTATCGAGAAAGAACTCGCAATTATCTGGGCAGTCAAGTACTTCAGACCCTACTTGTTGCGGAGAACATTCAAAATTGTAACAGACCATAAGCCGTTGAAATGGCTCATGTCAATTAAGGAACCTAACTCTAAATTAGTCAGGTGGAGGCTAAAACTTTCCGAATATGATTATATTATAGTATACAAGAAAGGTACACTAAATAAACCGTTGCAATGGCTCATGTCAATTAAGGAACCCAACTCTAAATTAGTCAGGAGGAGGCTAAAACTTTCCGAATATGATTATGTTATAGTACACAAGAAAGGTACACTAAATAAGAATGCTGATACGCTATCACGATTAGAATTAAATGTAAACGATGAGAATAAATTAATAGACTTCTACACCGATGACCTTGCCGATGTTATTAATGCGAACTATGTAAACGAATCGCTTATAGTTGAACCAGGATGCTTAGATGAAATGATAGATTTAGAAATTGATAATGATAGTGATGATACCGTTCACTCTAACGTAGAGGAACCAATTTTTAATATTCCAATTTCAAATAAACCCGTACACATAGGGCATAATCAAATAATTGTTTCAGAGGTAAACTATGCCCCTGCAAAACCTAAAATATTGTCACTATTTAACAATAGCAGTATACGAATTCATGTTCAATTATCATAATCAAATTTTGAAACAGATTTCATTCGTTTTGTAAAAGAATATATAAAACCGAAAATAAAATATCATCTGTATTTTCAAACACCCATTTACGAGAAACTCTCTTTCTTGATGCAAAAATACTTTAAGAATTCAAATACATTTTTTATTAAATGCACAGAAATGGTGAGTGACATAGAAAAAAAATATTAAAAATACGGTTAAAATTCATCATGAAGGTACCACAAACCATAGAGGTATCGATGAAACAGAACAACAAATAAAAAGACCATTTTATTGGCCAAAAATGAGGCATTATATGCAAAGTTATATTAATGAATGCTAAACGTGCTTGCTAAGCAAATATGATAGGAATCCTGTTAAACCAAAATTCAATATAACGCATCCCAATTCTATAAGTATTCACGAAATGGATTTGCAATTAGGAATAGATAGAGTAAAAATTGAGATTAATAACATTAAACGAGGTAGCAGATATAATTCTGTACATGTAGTTAAATCGTCCATGGTAAAAAGACTAATTGACGGAATCGGCTGTCCGATCAAAAAATATGATGTACCTGGGTATACAGAACCGTTTATTAAATCTGTAAATGAAAAGAATGCTGATGATGAAGACGAACTGTTAACTGAAAACGAAATTCAGAACATATTTGATGGAATACATAAAAAACGAGAAGAGAGAGAAAAAGAAAGAGGGTTTACGAATAACAGGAATGCTCGTCAAAGAGGAAGAGGCAGAGGTGGTAGAGGAGCAAATATAAACAGATCTGGTAGTGGATCCTCCGTTGTCAAATTATCATACAATAAAGAGAAGGAGATAGAGAATGAAGATTTTGAAGATGATGAAAGTGATAATTCGGGAGACGAAATCAGCTTACCCGAAGCTGTTGACAGGGAGGAAGATATGGTCGGCAATATTGAGGAAGAAATAAGAGATGAAGAGGAGGCTCCGGGCTATGGTTTATTTGATGATGATTATAAAGAAACTATAGTAGAAAAGAAAGAAATTCCAACGAAGAAAACGAAATCTAGAAAAACAGATTGGAGTGAAGAAATCGCAGCTAAAGAAATCAGTCAATTTGACAAAGAAAAGAGCAAATTCTTTGAAGATGTAGTTCACGTAACAAAACTAAGTGAAATAAATGATAAATTAAAATATTTAGCTGTAACGGACATGCTTGCGGTGCCAAAAGAACAAAATATTGTACAAAGACATTGCTTCTCGATCTCCAAGGGCCCGAACCATACTATAAAGAATATAGACTATGTAGGCAATGCGAGAGTTAAATGTTTGATAAAAATTGTGGATAAAAGAAACAAAGATCGTAACTATTATAGATTCCTGTTTTAAATATGTTCAAATGTATAGATTAGATTCGTACCAAGGAATCGAGGTTGCGATCAAAGTAATTAAGTTCTTTTGTCATCACAGCATAAGCCGATCCATAAGTAAAAAGAACAGTAGAACTAAGATGTGTAGCCCTCAAAGCACCCCAATGTCAGTTGAGCCAACTGACCCAGTTAAAAGAAAATCCGACTATTTAAGTGTAGATGTAGACACTGGCGCTGGAGAAGGAAGATAGAATTGAGCTCCGATACGAAAGTCAAAGCTCTTAGTACCATGTTAGAAGCTTATGCACCCATAAGAGACAAGATGCTTATACCTAAAATGTCTCAGGATGCCACTGTGGACAAGAACCTATCTGTGTCACAAATTACAAGCATCATGCAGACCTGTCACAACATCATGCGTCAAAGACTAAACCAAGGGGGAACAACACCAGATATAGAGACTAAAGCAGCATCAAACTCATTCCAGGTCATGTACAAGGGGGCAAACTATGCTTTGACAAAAGATAAAGCCCTTGCTTGATGGTACAAAGCAATGGCAGACAATGGTCATGTGTACAAAAAGTATGCTGCCAGAGATGTGGACAACTGGATAGGAACAATGAGTCCATACCTTTCTTATTCAGCAGCGTTCAATTTAAGGCTCAAAGAAGTAAGAATGGGTCAAGGAAAAATGGTACTGGGTGGAGACAAGAATGGTGATGTAAAGGGGGCCTCTGTCTCAAGCATGGGACTTAATTCAGCACACCATATCTTACTTGAAGGTATAACCTACGGCCCAGAGAGACGATCAGCTATGGTTTAAAGCATTGGACCAATGACTGTTTTCCTTACAATGCTTAGAACCACTGATGCCAAATTCATAAAGAAGTGGGAAGACGCCGTGAAGAACATGATGGATCACATTCCTGGAATTGACGATCTAATTGTGGCTACTAGAGGTGTGGGAAGAGACAGATTTGGCAGCAATAAACACTCTCCTTGCAGAGATACTCCTGATAACCACGTCAAGGCAGAGTCATCGCATATATTTTCCCATGTGCATGCTCCTCTTTGTTTGGGAAAAATCAACCGGCAAGAAAAACCTTCTTGAGAACTTTGACGTGTCAAGTCATGGGGGTTTCAGGATGTATAAAGAAGCTGCGGCCACAACTGGTGTATCAATGGGCAAATGGACGCAGCAAAAGCTTCAAAGATAATCTTCCATGCCATGTTGGGCACATTTTGTGAAGACCTTGGAATTCTGGAAACTATCACCGATATAGCAAGGTGGTTCACCAGGGATGAAATGGGCAAGTGTTTCACAGGAATGGGGTCATCATCCGAAGCTACAAAGATTGCCATCCCCAATTACAAAGTTTATGCCTCGACTTGCCAGAACACCTATCTAGCTGAAACTTATGAGCAGGTTCAATACAGTCCAGTTTTTGCAGGTCTGAGAAATCACAACTTCGATGTCAACACGAGACGGAATCTCGGTTCCGATGGTTTTTATACCCATTGTGTAGAAGAGCTTTTAAACTGTGCTTATAGCCGTCAATGAATAATCTCCATTTTTTTTTTCATATGGTTGGTTCATTTTTTGAAATAAACCTTGAATGTCGTTACAGTAGAGAATAGTGTTTTTTTTTCTCAAAATATGCAGCCAATTCTAAGCTTATTTCTCTATAAACTGTTACTTTTGTCCCAACTGCAAGATGTTTCCATTGTTGCATAGGTGAAGCCAATAATTCTGCGTCTTGCTTTGATAAATGCAAATCACGAACTAGTTCATTAAGTTCAGCTTGAGTCACTAAATGGCATTCACTAGACTCATACAAACTACCACTGCTGGGAACAATGTCATTGAAAGATGATTCCGAATCACTGATTCTAGTACTAGGAACGACTGGCAATGTTTCATTTGGTAAACGTTGAACTGGTTTTGAAACAGATGGAACATTTGCGTATTGCACACTTGCTCGATTTTTCATATTGATCCCAACCACTTTGATAAACAAAAATAACAATCGGTTTAGTGATTACTTTGCTCTCTCCATTTTACTGGAACTGAAAAGTCGAAATATTTCCACTCGCCATTCGGCCACTAGTATAAAATAGCTCTGCAACTATGACAAAACCTAAATGTCCACGTTTTGTCTAAATTTCTGACAGCAAAACCAAAGTAATGTATATATGCATATATTAACGGTTCTGTTATTGCATATCCTTTTTTTCGAACCATATATTTACCACAAAGAAAGCAGAAATGGCGTGAATTAGTAACACACGGTCTACTTGACATATTTGAGCACTATTATTATGAAGATGGAGAATAAACGTGGGTTTCCGTGAAATTACTTTACAGTAGCGCCATCCATGCGACATAAAAAAAACTTGACCTGATAGCGCAATTCTAGTGGTAAATTTGAATTCTAAGCACACAAATGACTTGGAAAACATCCTCCTCTTTTCCAGTCAATTTTTTTATTTTTATTTGTAGACCAGCGTTATTTATTCGCCCCTGTAAGTTGCCTAAACGGGGTCGCCATATTGGCTTTTATTTATTTTCAGATTATCCCCGTGAATTATTATTCGATCACCCTGTATATTGGTTATTTGAACACCCTGTATATTGTTTATTTGAACATCCTGTGTATTGTTCAGTTGAACACCTTGTATGGTGTTTATTTGAACACCCTGTATATTGTTCATTTAATCAAAATGTGTATTGTTCATTTAATGTGTATTGCTCATTTGAACACCTTGTATATTGTTTTTGAACACCTTGTATATTGTTTTTTGAACACCCTGTATGTCGTTTATTTGATCACCCGGTATAGTGTTTATTTGATCACCCGGTATAGTGTTTATTTGAGTACCCTGTATATAACCTTCGTGGTTAGAGGTCATTCAAGATCGTCTCAACTGACGGAATGCCTACTAATCTGCAATACAGATTCAATAAAGATAGAATGTATTTGTTCAATTTTAGCACTTTAGCACGTTAACAATTGACGAAGATCTAGATGTCTTTTAAAAATCTATTGAAACATATTTGAATCAAATTTAACCTGAATATACAACATATGCAATAGCAGTTAAGTCTGAAATGGAATTTTGGAAATTACACTGGCAAAAGAAAACTGGAATCAACTGGAAGAACATTTGCCAGAAAATACTTTAGATGCATACAAAGAATGCGACGCAAATATTTACCCAACATTGAAAGTAATTTTACAAATATTATGCATTCTACCCGTTAACATTGCTTCAGCAGAGAGAAGTTTTTCTGCACTGAAAATGTTAAAATCCTGGTTACAAGCCACTATGTCTTAAGACTAACCGGCTTAGCTCTACCACAGTAGTGGTGATTGTATTTGTTAGGGATATTATCCCTAACATCGATCTTAGAGCGCCGTTAATGAGCTCCCAACGGCGAATGATTCTCAGTACAACTCTACTACATATTCATAGATATTTGGATATTAATATTGACAATATTATAAACAAGTTTGCTGGTAAAGACAGAAAACTTGATTTTATTATCTACAAAATATTTTAAATAGTTTCTTTTTCTTGTTTTATGAAAAGTCTTAGTCTCAAAGTTTGCAGAAAACTTTCTTTTTATCTCTTGTATTATATGTATATGCGTTTATTTTGTTTGTTATTTTACATATTAATTTAAAATGAGTTGAATTTTAAATTGTTATTCTCATTTATTGTTTATACTATTTCTTCTTGTTCTTCTTCTTCTTGTTTATAGATCTTTTTGTTTATATATATTTGTTGTTTATACATTTATAATATATTTTTTGATGTTGTTTGTTTGTTGTACTTGCAAAATAAAATATATATTTATCTTTTTTCCAATTACCTTCCACCCTCACAAGACTAGTGGGCTGAAAACACCCCTGCTGTTAGCACCCCACATGAAAGCGATATCAACTCCATTACCAACACAAAATAGAAACAAATATAGTCATCTGGCAATAAATTATGTACACCCTGTACAAGACTTGTCTAACATTGTTTATAAATTTTACATTTGTTTTTTATTGTCGTTGCCACGAACCATCTACCATAACTTGTGAATTTTGCATCTACGGATATCACATCATTCACATAAGATGTTAAAGAACGGCGCAGACACAATTCTGAAGAACAAAAACTCTCGGGGCCAACAGGGTGGACATCTGCGACCCATGGAATAATATACTGAAGTATGTTATCTTCGTATTATGATATACAAATGAGATCTCCGGTAATTTCATGATTATCAAGGTAAACGACAAAACCTTGCAAAATGCTCGTAGAATACTGCAAGCAGCTTTTACGTGGCAAGATACTATTACAGCACAGCCAAGTGACTCTTGCGTATTGTTGGACCGTCGTAACCAAATGTATCATTTCATTTAATCGATTTAAATTTCTCGTAAGCTCAATGGATTTGTAGATGTCGAGAATTTAATTTCATTAAAAGTACTGAAAAGATTTTCACAGTAAAATGAGGGTAGCATAAATATCTCATTTACATTCCCTTCACAAACATTGAGAATTCTCGTTTTCGTTTATTTTATTGCGACTGCCACGAGTTGGTTGGCCATTTTATGAAAAATCATAAAATATCATGCATCATATCAATGATATGAATGCATGATTGTCTTCGTTTTTAATTAGCTTTGTGAAACAGGTTTTAGACGTACATTTCATCGGTGGTTCTTGACGAACACATCATGAAATCTGGTACACGTGACTTTTCACCTCCAAATTGATATCATGCACACAAAAATTTGAATCAAGTTCCATTCCATTCATGATTATTTGAAGACTGCTATAGTTCTGGTACATATTATTTGGAGAGCAACTATTAGGTAACCAATTCTTCATCAAACACAAATTGCATGCATTGTTTATGCATGTTGCTATGCATTGTCATCAATGCTACTACGCAAAGTAAATTACTATGCTAGTATGCACACATAAATGTTAAGCTCATCAACACAAATCAAATATGACGGTAGTTAAAAATTAACGACTTCTTTGCGTTGTAAACCACATTAATTTTGTCCTATTTTGATAATTATTTTAAGGTGCTAGCAGAACGAAGAACATTCTTCAAATACAGCAGGGACCTTGTAATCTTCTAATAATGAATGAAGATCTGCTACGTTTAAATGCCATCTGCACAAACTAAAATGTGGTGTTTACATGAAGATTTTGCTCTTCAAAACACGGTACGGCGTCTTACAATCTTCTATGACGAGTGAAGATCTGCTTACTGCAGCAGCATTAAATTGATGAGTCATGAAATCTGGTAAACCTGACTTTTCACCTCCAAATTGATATCATGCACACAAAAATTTGAATTGAGTTCCATTTCATTAATGATTATTTGAAGACTGCTATAGTTCTGGTACATATTATTTGGAGAGCAACTATTAGGTAACCAATTCTTCATCAAACTCAAATTAAAATACTATGCATTGTTTATGCATGTTGTTATGCATTGTTGTCAATGCCACTACGCAAAGTAAATTACTATGCTAGTATGCACACATAAATGTTAAGTTCATCAACACAAATCAAATATGACATTAGTCAAAAATTAACGACTTCTTTGCGGTATAAACCACATTAATTTTATCCTATTTTGATAATTATGTTAAGGTGCTAGAGCTGCAGCAGAACGAAGAATATTCTTCAAATACAGCAGGGATCTTGTAATCTTCTAGTGAGTGAAGGTCTGCTACGTTTAAATGCCATCTGCAGAAACTAAAATGCGATGATTACACGAAGATTATGCTCTTCAAAACACGGTGTGGCATCTTATAATCTCCTAATGACGAATGAAGATCTGCTTATGGCAGCAGCATTAACAATATTCTTCAAACACGGCAGGACTACAGTAATTTAGTTACAGGCAGCATGGATCATGTGGTCTTCTAATGATGAGTGAAGATTTGCTTGCTTTGATCCGTCCTCTGTACCAACATAAATACGGTGTTTACATGAAGATGTTCTTCAAAAACGGCAGGGATCCCGTAATCTTCTAATGAGGAGTGAAGATATGCTTGCAGCAACAGCATTAACACAGTTTTTCAAATACAGCAGGACAATAAGAATAATAGTAATAATTTCTAGTTATAGACACCAGGGATCTTATAATCCCCTAATGATGCATGAAGATCTGCTTCCTTTGCATAACATAGATGTGATGGGGTTCACATTAAGATATTGTTCTTCAAAATAAGGCAGGGATCCTATAATCTTCTAATGCAGATCTGCTTGCTGCAGCGGCACTGACATTGTTCTTCAAATACAGCAGGACAGCAGAGATCTTGTAGTCTTCTAATGATATGTGAAGATCTGCTTTTTTTGATTCCTTGCAGAGTAGTGACGTTTACATGAAGATAACATTCTTCGAAATACGGCTGGGATCCTTATAATCTAATGCGAGTGAAGATGTGCCTCTTGCAGCAGCACTAACAATGTGCTTCAAATAAAGCAGGACAATAATAATAATTTATAGTTATAGACAGCAGGAATCTTATAATCTAATGATGCGTGAAGATCTCCTTCCTCTCCACAAAGTAGATATGACGGGCTTCACATGAAGATATTGTTCTTCAAAATACGCCAGGGATGCTAGATTCTTCTAATGATGTGAAGATCTGCTTGCTGCAGCAGCATAAACAATGTTCTTCAAATGCAGCAGGACAGCAGGGATATTGTAGTCTTCTAATGACGCGTGAAGATCTGCTTCCATTAATTCGTCCTATGCACAAAGTAGATGTGGTGGTGTTTACATGAAGATAATGTTCTTCATATACAGCAGGGATCCCATAATCTTGTAATGACGTGTGAAGATCTGCTTCCTTTGATTCGCCCTCTATACCAAAGTAGATGTGGTGGAGAAGATTTCTTTGCTGATTGGGCTGCTGAAGAAATATTTGCCTCTTCATGATAATTTCTGGTGATTCCTCCTCTTCACGTGTAGTATGAAGATTCATTCTGCTTCCATTCACCAGATGTTATTTGACTACGCCCTTCATGATTCTTTAGCACCTTCTGGAGAAATTATTAGGCTCCTGAAAACAAAGAGAATACAATTAAGTAACAGGAATAATATTTAGGAGTTCACATAAAAAATGCATACAAATTTCCTACATTTTTGCAAAATTGTATTTAATATGAATGAAGATAACGCCCACTTGTTTTTTTTTTAATGGTAAACTAACGAGGGATTTTATGGTTGCAACTTTTGAGATACAGAAAGATTTAGATACACACAAAGGCAATAGTATGTTAATGAGTATTAGGTAGGTCCATAATTTCACTGGCTATAAAACATCTTGTTATTTATAGGGCGAAAGGAAAAAGCAAATGAAATATGCAGCAATTTGTACAGGTTTCTAAATGAAAAAGATCAAGCATATATTAACACAAAAGGGGCAGTGACTGTTTCGTCCCCGTAATCCACTATAATCCTAATCCGATGTTACTACCCCTTAAGACCTATGGACATTTTGCCCCAACGGATCAGAAGCTACCTGAGCAGACATCGGCAATCGAAGAGTTTCGAAGGTAATTGAAACATAATAAGAATATTTAATATTGTTGATATACAATATATCACCAATAAGTGGCACATATAACATATATACAATTTGTTAAACTGACCTCACTATTTTGGTAATATTTAATATTTTTTATTTTATTTAGTATTTAGTTTCAATGTTCATTATTTTTATGTCCTTTTAATATATTAAAATTTGTGGTATATATATAAATATAAATTCATGTATTTTTGAACTCATTTTATTGATTTCGTACCTACAGAAGAAAGATATTTTAAATAAATAATTTGTTCTGAGACGAAATGTTCAAGGAGATTAAGGAGCATCTTTCCAATCGGGTGAAATGTCTATGCGGATTAGTTCTGAATGAGCTTCTGGGGCGAAATGGACATCGCCCCACAAAAGTGTCACTATATTGTGATCACTGCTGTGGTCAAAATAAATATAAGTATATGCTCGCAATGATCAAAACATTTATTGAGGATGCATCAAACATTAAAAATATTACCATATCACTTTTAATCAGTGACCATACATGCCTGTAGATTCTATGCAGATGCATAAACAAAATTTAGATTCTTGAAATTTTTCTATTGCTGTTCGCTAAACAAAACAATAGATATTTACGTAACAAGTACTGAAAAAGTGGTCTTTATTGGAATAGTAAGCAATTTACAGGACAAACCAAAGGCAAGTCAGATAGTGATTTTAGTAATCAATTTAATTGAAATATTCACTTTGCTAATAATAAAATTTGAAATTTATTTGTATGTTTATAAACAGTTTGTTCGTACCGTAAAGTATTCACATTACAGTACTAGTACCGTAAAACGGTCATTCTGTTGATTCTTTGGTAACCATAATATTGACATTGTACTATGATTTTTAAAAACATTTTTATTTGGTAATTTTTGTAATATGAAAAATTGTGTGATATAAATGTTAGTAGTTTCTCAACATTCTAATACTGTTAATAGTTTTGTTAACATTCTGGGCATTTCAACTCTCTTGATATTTTGGAAAATGTGTGCTTGTCCCGTAAATAAATAAATAAATATCTTCTTACATTTTTTGGTGAATTTATAAAAAAAATATGAACGTATTTTAACTTCATTGTTTTTTTTATGCCAATAGTTATATGCTAATAGTTAGAATGTTTTAACTTTCTTGATGTTATGGAAAATATCTCCATAAATTTACTTCACAATTTCTAAAATCTTTATAAAATGTATATTTAACAACACTGATTTATGTTATCGAAATTTCTGCAAGTTTAGTATGCATTGCTCAAAACATTTATTGAGAATGCATTAAACATTAAAAATATTCCCTTGTCACTTTTAATAGTGGACGTACACGCCTGTAGATTCTATGCAGATGCATAATCAAAATATAGATTTTTGAAATTTTTCTACTGCTCTTCACTAAACAAAACAATAGATTTTTAGGTAACAAGTACTGAAAGTGAGTCTTTATTGGAATAGCAAGAAATTTACTGGACAAACCATCTTTCGTAATAATAAAATTTGAAATATATTTGTATGTTTATAATACTATTACTGTAAAATAGTATTTTCTGTCAATTCTTTGATAACCATAATATTGACATTGTACTATGATTTTGAAAAACTTTTTTTTGGTAATTTTCGTTATATGAAAAATTGTATGATATAAATGTTAGCAGTTTCTGAACATTCTAATACTTTTAATAGTTTTGTTAACATTATGGACATTTGAACTCTCTTGATATTTTGAAAAATATGTGTGCTTGTCCCGTAAATAAATAATTAAATAAAATGTCTTCATACATTTATTGGCCAATTTATAAAATAATTATGAAACGTATTTTAAAATCATTGATTTTTTTTATGCTAAAAACATACTATAGTTTAGTATGTTTTAACTGTCTTGATATTATGGAAAAAATCTCCATAAATTTACTTCACAATTTCTAAAATCTTTATAAAATGTATATTTAACATCACTGATTTATGTTATCAAAATTTCTGCAAGTTTAGTAAGCATTGCTCAAAACATTTATTGAGAATGCATTAAACATTAAAAATATTCCCTTATCACTTTTAATAGTGGACGTACACGCCTGTAGATTCTATGCAGATGCATAGTCAAAATATAGATTTTTGAAATCTTTCTACTGCTCTTCACTAAACAAAACAATAGATTTTTACGTAACAAGTACTGAAAGTGAGTCTTTATTGAAATAGTAAGCAATTTACAGGACAAACCATAGGCAAGTCAGGAAGGGATTTTAATAATCGTTCTAATTGTAATATTCACGTTCGTAATAAAAAAATTTGAAATTTATTTGTATGTTTATAAACAGTTTGTTCGTACCGTAAAGTATTCACATTACAGTACTAGTACCGTAAAACAGTCATTCTGTTGATTCTATGGTAACCAAAATATTGACATTGTACTATGATTTAAAAAAACTTTTTTTGTGGTAATTTTCGTTATATGAAAAATTGTGTGATATAAATGTTAGCAGTTTCTGAACATTCTAATACTTTTAATAGTTTTGTTAACATAATAGACATTTGAACTCTCTTGATATTTTGGAAAATATGTGTGCTTGTCCCATAAATAAATAAATAAAATATCTTCATACATTTTTTGGCCAATTTATAAAAAAAATATGAAACGTATTTAAACTTCACTGATTTGTTTTATGCCAATAGTTATATGCTAATAGTTAGAATTTTTGACTTTCTTGATGTTATGGAAAATATCTCCATAAATTTACTTCACAATTTCAAAAATCTTTATAAAATGTATATTTAACATCACTGATTTATGTTATCAAAATGGCTGCAAGTTTAGTATGCATTGGTCAAAACATTTATTGAGAATGCATTAAACATTAAAAATATTCCCTTATCACTTTTAATAGTGGACGTACACGCCTGTAGATGCTATGCAGATGCATAATCAAAATATAGATTTTTGAAAAATTTCTACTGCTCTTCACTAAACAAAACAATAGATTTTTATGTAACAAGTACTGAAAGTGAGTCTTTATTGGAATAGTAAGAAATTTACTGGACAAACCATCTTTCGTAATAATAAAATTTGAGATATATTTGTATGTTTATAAACAGTTTGTTCGTACCGTAAAGTATTCACTTTACAGTACTAGTACTGTAAACCAGTATTTTCTGTCAATTCTTTGGTAACCATAATATCGACATTGTACTATGATTTTGAAAAACTTTTTTTTTTTGTAATTTTCGTTATATGAAAAATTTTATGATATAAATGTTAGCAGTTTCTGAACATTCTAATACTTTTAATAGTTTTGTTAACATTATGGACATTTGAACTCTCTTGATATTTTGGAAAATATGTGTGCTTGTCCCGTAAATAAATAAATAAAATATCTTCTTACATTTTTTGGTGTATTTATAAAAAAATTATGAAACGTATTTTAACTTCATTGATTTTTTTTATGCCAATAGTAATATGCTAATAGTTAAAATGTTTCTTGATGTTATGGAAATTATCTCCATAAATTTACTTCACAATATCTAAAATCTTTATAAAATATATTGTAACTTCATTGATTATTTTATCAAAATTGCTGCAAGTTTAGTATGCATTGGTATTCGTATCAAGTTTGCTAATAGTTTAGTATGTTTTTTCCGTCTTGATATTATGGAAAATCTCTATAAATTTCTTCTCAATACCTAAAATCTTTATAAAATGTATATTTAACATCATTTATTATTTTATCAAAAATTCTGCAAGTTTCGTATGCATTGGTATTCGTATCAAGTTGCAAAAAAATCTTCTGGATTTTCACTTTCTTCGGTTTCATAATACTTTCAATGTTTGAGGTTTGCTGCATTGTTCACAATTCTGAACTTTTGTTATTGCGATTAAAATTCTGGAACTTTAACTCTTTTGATTGCATATTTTAGAATTATTAATAATACTTTGTTGCTGTTTTGTTTTGTTAAATGGGTGTAACTCATATAATTTGAAGTTTTTTAGATTTACCAGTATATTTCAGTATTTTCAGAAACATTTCCGAAATTTGAAGTATTTTGATTTAAAGGTGTAACAATATTTGGTAACAAAACTAAATTGTAATCGTCCGAAGCGTGCAAAATTGGCAATCATAAAATGAGCCAAACATTATTGTTGCCTCAGTTTTCATAATAAGAGGGATCTCCACAAAACCGCAAGGATCTATGCAGTGATATTGCACTGCTTGACTACGATTATATAATGTTAAAATACACCTCAAAAATCACACGACAAATTATTCAGACTGCTTAAAGAAATGCAATGCGAATGATAACTAAGATATTAATAACCCATTGCACCCTAGCATCAAAACTCTATATGAACTTACAAAAATATTACTAATCTCTTCTAGGTTAGAAAAACTTTGATCTAAATTCATACACTATATTGTAAACTGGGAAATTACGGACGATTATGCTTGAGAAGAACTACACGACCAAAGTACCAACCGGACTATTCCATACAAAACACTATGCGAATCATACAATAATAACTGACGTGTCTCACTTTGACGACTTTCAGTTACACAATTTACACTTTCATCAAACCTGATGTGTTTTTTCAGTCTCATTTTGTTTAATATTTTTCATCTTAATTATTTATTAAATTTAATATTGCAATTATCTACCAAAATAACTAGTACCAATAATACCCATAATACCTACATTATTAATGTAAAGGCAGAAAGACCTCTGATCAATAGAGTAATAAAGATTGTTTATACTACTAATTTTAAGGGTTTTTAGTTGCAGCTTCTGATGCTTCTTAATATTTCATTAAAATGTTTTGATTTTTATTATATTTAAAAAAAACACAATTGACATAACTTTTCCGCTCTTTGAATGTAGTTTCTGCAACTATAAGATCTATTCACTTTTAATAAATGTTTTAGCTGTATTAGAAAATTAATTAATTATATTTACACTAAAATTCTACCTGCAAAATTTGTATTTGTATTGTATTGTTGTATCTTGTAATTTATTTGTATATTCTGATAGACAAGTTTTTCAGATTGACCGGTATATTTCAGAATTTCATGAAACATTTCTAAAACTTGCAAGCATTTAAATTTAAAGAGTTTTTAGTAGCAGCTTTTCATATTTGCGCGATTTTTTTGTTGCTTATTGTCAATAACTTTGAATACATTTTCTGCGAATTTAAGGGAAAAAATTGAAACCAGTAGTATTTTAATTAAAACTGTTTTTAATCGCAGCTTCCGTTATTTCTGCGATTATAAGTTATTCAGATTCACCTGTGGATTACAGAATTAATTAGAAAGATTTATGAAACTTATGTTTTGATTTTTCAATTGCAGATTCTGAAGTTTGTGCGATCATGTTTTCGATAAATTTTCAACACCTTATATAAAATCTCTGAATCATGAATAAATTTTCTACGATATTATGAATTATTTTATTATTTGTTTTAGAAAATTAATCAACAAGATGAGTTATTCAGATTCACCTTTAGATTACATAATTTTTAGAAAGATTTATGAAATTTATATTTTGATCTTTCAGTTGCAGGTTCGAAAGTTTGTGATTTTTTATTATCATATTGTCGATAAATGTTCAATAACTTAAATAAAGTTTCTGAATTATGAATAAATTTTCTGTGATATTATGAATTATTTTATTAAATGTTTTAGAAAATTAATCAACAAGATATCCACGGAAATTCTACCTGTAATGTGACCTTTTCAGTACATTTTTTGCAATTTACAATTTGCTGTGATTTCAATAAATTTTCTGCGATTTTATGTTTTATTTTATTGCATTTTTATTAAATGCATTAGATGTATTAGCAAATTAATTCATAATATTTTCATGAAAATTCTATCTAAAATTAGACGAATTTTTGTGAATATGGTGTAACTTGAACTTTATTTCAAAATTTTAAGAAATATTTTTGAAACTTTTAGTATTTTTATTGTATCGGTTTTTACTTGCAGTTTAAGATATTTCTGCGATTATCAGCATTTCAGATTTACTAGTGCATTTTAGAATATTTAGAAACATTTCTGAAACTTATATGTTGATTTACAAATTCTGAGTTTTATGTGGATTTTTTCATATTTTCAATAAATTTTCTGTAGTTTGAATAGATTTCCTGATTTATTTCATTGCACATTTATTGAATAGAAGTACATATTTGGGGAAAATGCTCCGAGAGTTCCGTAATCGTGAAACGACGATTTTCACAGATTTTTCATTCATTTTCACCAACAATTCATCAGTCAGAAGACTAGGCCTACCACTGCGATCCTCATCGTGAACATTGGTTCGGCCATTTTAGAGTCAATGCACCACTGCCTCACTCGGCTTTCACTCATTATTCCGTTGCCGTACATGTCACAAATCTGGCGTTAAATTTCAATCGGTTTGTAATTTTTCGCCAACAAAAATCTATCACACCACGCACTTCACAACTGGCGGGATTTTCAATTTCAGCGCTCATTTTAATACGCCACTGTATAAAAAGTACAATATGCACGATGTTCTAGTCACCACGGCTGGTTGCGTAGTGGGTGTAGAAACATTCTGTAGCCAAGATGGTGGCGCCAGTGCCGCGCCAGGCCAAAACGTCTGTCACTATCTGGATTGCCCTCGTACCTTAGCATTTGAATGTTTTCTTCATTCGTCTGCTCAGCTCTTTATTTGTCAGCTCACTGATTTGATAATTGACTGCTTATTGATTCTTTGATATTATTTCATACATTTGTATTTTAATATAATTTTTTTTATATATTTAATTAATTTGTATGACGTGTGTAAGTTGTGTAACGAAACCGATAAGTAAAATATTTCTATTTCTATTCGATTCTATAAAGGCGGCCGCAGGCGCATATATTTGCATTAATGCAATAACATACATCATTAACGAGCAAGCAATAATGCATGCAATGTCCACAGACGTATGGATATTTGTATCGGTTTTATGTATTGGCTACTGTACGAGATGTTCTCCGATGAAGAACAAGCTGCAATCGCAGTGGCTTGAGCATAAATAGTAAACAAAAGAAAAAGTGTAGCTGAATATGGTTTCTAAAGCGTGAAAAGTTTTCTCATATCAACTTAAAAGTGTTAGAAGAATTGAAATTGGTCCCTGATAAGTGGCACAATTATGTCAGTATGGATGAACAAACTTATGCACTTTTGAGCTTTTCTGGTAACATTTAATACGCCTCCGTTTTTGAAATTCGATTCAAATAATCAGATTCAAATAATAAGGTTGGCCATTAGCAAGGAAATGTTTGATATAGTGATATAAAGTTTTTCATGAATTCTCTCAACATTGTTCCGATATCCGACATGACGACGAATGTACGCTACTGATATTAGCGTCACGTTAATGCACACTCTGACCACACACGTACAGAATTGTTGAGTGTACGTACGTAAATGATTTAATGAAAATCTTGATAAATTCCGCGACACCCATTCTGCATGTGCATGCAACAACTTGGTGTTATTGAGTGCCCTGATCGACGCTATTGAATGTGGTTGAGGAATGTACGTAATTGCAACTACGTCCGTCTATAGCCGCCTTAATATCTGCATCAAGCATGTACGACTTTCACAACAGTTGTGTGGAGTGAGGCGATAAAACAAGTTGAGTATCTCAGAACGATTATTTGAGGATGTATTTGAACATTTTGCTCTGCGGTGAGTGCGTGACTCAAATATCTGGGCAAGGTCACGTGGTCAATGTGATCTATTCAATGTTAATTTTTAACACCCAATAGATTGATGAATCCGTTGGTTATGTTAATGAGTGTACGTACCTATAGTTTCATGTTATGGTCATGTATATGATGTATATTTTTTATTGACTTGACAAATATCAGGTAAAAATGATCACTGTTGTACAAAATAACTATTTTTTTATAATCGTGTGATGCGCAGTCACAACAGTGAAATAAGTCATGCGCTTAATAGGCAGTAGCTGTGCTTCACTTTTAAACACGAATTGGGCTTGCTCTGCAATGTTTACTTTAAATTCTGAACAAATTACGCCGGCTTATAATGGCAAAACGAAGCATGTTAAAAGGTGTTGCCAGCTCAAATCGAAAGAAAACATTGCAGCAATATTTCTGCCTACATATATGTGAAGAAGTTACTAGGAGCAGTACAGATTACAAATTAAGTTATGTGAAAATTAATATTGTACAACTACAGTGTGGAATCGGCAAACAAACTTAAGAACATTAGAAGTCAGTAGTGTCACATAACTGTTACGTTACATTATACGTGTTGAAAATATACAATTGTGATTATGTATTATTTGCAGCACGTATTACTAAAATATACAATTCGTGACGGAGACGGTAGTGGCTCCACCTGTACTACTCCGTGCTTTAAAATGTGCAGTTTCGTTTGCGTGTGACAATGCAGTACGAAAACTAATCGTGTAAATGCTCGAGATACTCATTATGCAAGAGGAACTATTGCAAACAAAGTTGTTAGCGCTAACAAATAAATGCATGGGGTACACATTACGCAAGAGGGGCCGCCGCAAAATAAAGTTGATAGCGATAATAAAACAGCAAGCGAGATGTATTGAGTGCCACCGTGGTACCAGACGTTTGCGTTCGCATGTTGGAGAGACTACGACTATCATATCCAACATCACAATGAACCGCGTCTACGCATCGGAATTAAATAGGCATTGGTTTTCTAGTAACAATTTAATTGGTGGCATCGTAACAGTAGAGTGGTGAAATCGATGGCACAAACTTCAAGGCTCAAACTCACAGTCCTTAACCTTGACTGGTCTTCATTATGGGTAGCGATTTTGTGCCGATGCTCAATAGTTGAACGGTTACTGCATCGGCACAGACTACCGGTCAAGGCCATGATAAAGCCGGACAATGAATTAAGGTCTGAATGCGACATGATTCAAGCAATTTAATATTGGCAGTGCGGGGTTTATATTAACCGACTGTGGTATAATATTTTTCAAATGAAAGAGGCAAGCACGCAAGTTCCTATTATCAATACAGTTGAGGCATTTATTTAAAAATCAATGTATGAATTGATGTAAGTGCAAGCATTTGCAGTAGACTTGTAATAAGTTATTAATTGAATTGAAACCTAGAAATTCAAATGCATTAAAAGTGCAAACCGTCTCTATAGTAAAATGCAAAGGCTGTAATGGCCGTGCAATGCAGAAAATATGGCGGCAGTAAAAACCCTCCAAATAATGCGGAATGTTGGAACAATGAAACAAACATGCGTGTTTGCCAACAAGCTTTTGATAAGTTCTGCATAATGTATTACAGCGGTTATTGATGCAGTAGCACGATCGTGCCCAATATTATTTACATGATTAACCTGAATCATAGAATCTAAACTCACCAAAATTATCTTCACGTGCAGCCAGGATCAAAGTTACGTTAAAAGTGGCGTAATGGACGCCACAGGCTATAAAACCATGGATACCGTGATTACATTGGGAACACTGGCGCAGCATTGCCAACACAATATAATGAAAATCCCTATACGGTTTCGTATGCGCAGTTGCCAGATGCAGAATTATAGAGACTTCACAATCGCCCGGGAACGGGAACGGGAAAATTAAATTCACTTTTAACTTTTAATTGGTGGTTGTGCTTTTAACCATGCACAACGAAACGGAATGGGA
The DNA here is from genome assembly GCA_951805005.1 of Othius punctulatus. NCBI lineage: Eukaryota > Metazoa > Arthropoda > Insecta > Coleoptera > Staphylinidae > Othius > Othius punctulatus. Next base: position 41,519,492 of record OX638146.1, read on the forward strand.
ACAGGCATTTGTTGTGCTTGGTTACAAGTGAATGATAATAGGTGCTTTCCTTTCACACATAATCTCAGCTCAGTTTCGTACTGATGCATGTATGAACTAATCTTTAAATCTCACTTACCTTTTAATCCCTGACATCTCCTTCCGCGGTTCATCTCTAGGGCACTGCTAGGAACGAGTATAGAGGGAAAATGACGATACTCACGAATATAACGTTTAACACTTATGTTAAGTTAAGATTTAAATACAGTAACAACCGCGAGGTTTTACACATGTCGCGAACATTTGATCTAACATGCGTGAACAGTATCAATCCAGAATAGCGAATAATAGAGAGCGAGTGAACATTGGCTTGCTCTTATATAATCTTTCCTAAGAATAAAGGAGAATCAAGGTTCACTCTGGTATATTTCCCGTTGGAACTTATACATCCATACATTCAGTCTAACAATGATTGTTCAGGCTAGTTTTAGGCTTTAATTCACTTGACCCTGTTTAATGGGTGTAATAGATGTATGTAATATAGATGTATTGATGTAATGTATGTAATGTATGTGCCTTAGAGGTAAAGAAGGTTGTCTAACTTACCGCAACGACCACGCATAGAAGTTTAATAAAGATAGTATACACATGGCAGTTGTGTTGTTCAGTCGATTCCTAGATCCACTTCTAGATATATAACATAGCGCAGCTTAACGGAGATTAAAAGGAGAAATAAAAAGAAGACGTGAAAATGGAAAGCAGAGGAATCCAACCAATTAAATTAAACGGCAATCTCAGTGAGAATTGGAGACAATGGAAGCAGAGGTATGAAATACACTCCGCCGCTGTAGAATTAGACTCAAACCCAGAAAAAATGCAATGTGCACATTTACTGCATTTAATGGGCGAAGAAGCCATTGCAATAGCTTCACATTTAGTGACGATGATAAGGACAAAATTACTGTACTAAAGAAGAAATGTAATGACTATTTCATTCCAAAAAAGAACCTAACCTACGAGAGATATAAATTTTTCACGTCCCGCCAAAATGAGGAAAGCACAGAACAGTATTTCACGTCATTAAAAAACCAAGCAAAACAGTGCGAATTCCCTGAAAATTTTAAAACGGAATTAATAAAAACGATGCTAATCATTGGGATAAAAGATGAGAAGGTTCGAGAGCAACTTCTACAACATCAAGAGTACACCCTGGAAAAAGCAATCGAGATATGTGTGTTAACCGAAACATCCAGACAGCAGCTTCAGGATTTGAAACAATCAACGAGTGGAGACAAGACAAGAAATTACAAAGAAGTGGATCAAGTAATAAATCAGAAGAAAACAACACAAAAATTCCGAGAAGATTCTTCAAGATCGAACGAAGATGGAAATTACAATCAGGTACAAAGAGAAATTAAAGACTGTTCAAGATGTGGTAAATCACAACCGATAAATAAATGTCCAGCATACGGTAAAAAATGTTTAAAATGTAAAAAGGACAATCACTTTGCAAATAAATGTAGGAATAAATCTGTAAACCAAGTGAATCAATCGGATAATTGTAATGATCACTTGAGTATAGACACAATTAATAATGGAAACAAAAACCTCAATAATTTTAATCATTGCATTATAGAGTTGGGTATAGGTGAAGATGCAGATGTAAAGGCTAAATTTAAAATAGATACGGGAGCAAGTGTCAATATAATTTCCTACTTTGAATTAAAAGCGTGTAAATTTAATTTAAAATATATTGAGAACATTAAGGAACACTTAGTCACATTTACTGGAGATAAAATTCCTATATTGGGAATATGTTATCTAGATTTATACTATAATGGAAATTGTTTCAAGAAAACTGAATTCTTTGTAGACAAAAGTAATAAGGGGTCAATCTTAGGTTTAAAAACATGTATTCAATTAGGAATAGTAAACATAAAAAATGATGAGGATATTAAATTCATTAATACAGTAAATAAAAACCAAATTAAGAATTATGAAGAATTAACCAATAGATATAAAGATGTATTTGAAGGTATAGGTAAAACAAGTAAGCCATATCACATTGATATACAAAAACATGCAAAACCATTAGTAAATCCAATAAGAAATGTACCTTTTGCTATACAAGATCAACTTAAAAAATGTTTAGAAAATTTAGAAAAATTAAAAATAATAGAAAAAGTTCAAGGCAGCTCAGAATAGATAAATTCATATGTACTAGTTTTAAAAGAAGATGGTTCTCTACGAATCTGCTTAGATCCAAGAGATTTAAATGAAGTTATAATAGATAAAAAATACAAAATACCAAACATGGACGAAATAACAAGAAATTTGAATGGTTCAAAAATATTCACAATATTAGATGCAGCTAGTGGATTTTGGAACATTCCATTAGATGAAAAATCTATTAAGTTATACACTTTTGCAACCCCTCATGGTAGATACAAATTTAATAGACTACCATTTGGTATTAAAACTGCTAGTGAAGTATTCCAAGAAACTTTTCTAGAAATTTTTCATATAAAAGGTGTAGTAATCTATGTCGATGATATTTTAATTCATGCCGAGACTAAAGAAGAACATGACAAAATATTGGAAGAAGTATTTAAGATAGCTAGAGAAAAAAATGTAAAATTTAATAAAAACAAATTTAAATTTGGTCCAGATGAAGTTAAGTATTTAGGACATAAGTTTTCAAATAAAGGTATATCAGTGGATGAAGATAAAATTGAAGCCATCGTAGGAATGCCCAAACCAATTAATAAAAAAGATGTCCAAAGATTCCTAGGTTTCATAACTTATGTAGGAAAATTTATTCCAAACTTATCAGAAATTACTCAACCATTAAGGGATTTAATTAAAGATAACAATATATTTTCATGGGAACACCCTCAAGAAAAAGCATTTATCGAATTAAAAAAGATAATTTCACAAGAACAAATTTTAAAGTATTTTAATCCAAGAGAGCAAATAACAATATCAGTTGATGCATCTAGCTCAGGCTTAGGAGCAGCACTTTTGCAAAATGAAAAACCATGTGCATATGCTTCTAGAGCTATGATAGAAACTCAGCAAAGATATGCTCAAATAGAGAAGGAACTATTAGCAATATGTTTTGGCGTACAAAAGTTCTATCAATATGTTTATGGAAGAGAGTTTACAGTTGAAACCGATCACAAACCATTAATTTCCATATTCAGAATATCGTTAAACTCATGCCCAGCTAGATTACAAAGGATGCTTTTGACATTACAAAAATATAAAATAAATTTAGTTTACAAACCAGGGAAATATCTAATAATAGCTGATACATTATCACGAGCAACAGTAAATAAAGTATTCGAAGATAATTTAGAATTAAACGCTCAAGTATGCCTAATCGGAAAAAAATTAACAATTAAAGAGGACAGGTTAAAACAGTTGATAAAAGCAACTGAAGATGATGAAGAATTAAAAGTGATAAAAACCTTTATTAAGGATGGATGGCCAAAGAGCATAAATAAAATGACAGTAAATTTGGAACCATTTTACAAATTAAAGTCAGAAATAACAATGGGAAGCAATAACTTAATATATATGAATCAAAGAGTCATTATACCAAAATCATGGAGAAACAAAGTCCTTGAAGACATACACACAGCTCATTTAGGTATAAATAAATGCATATCGAGAGCAAAATTTGCAGTATATTGGCCTAATATGATAACACATATAGAAAATGTAATTAATAGATGTTACGTATGTAATAAATATTCAAACTCGAATAGAAGAGAGCCTATGATAAATCATCAAATAATTATAAAACCATGGCAAACAATAGGAATTGACTTATTTGAAATACAAGGTGAAACATTCCTTATTGCAGTGGAATACTACTCAAAATGTCCCGAAATCATGACGTTGAACAAAAATCTAACTTCCAAAAATGTAATCAACAAATTAAAATCCATATTTGCTAGACATGGAATACCCAAAATTATTGTATCAGTTAGTGGAAGATAATTCATCAGTGAAGAATATGAAACATTTTCTAAAGAATGGAATTTTCAAATAACTAAATCATCCCCATATCACCAACAATCCAACGGTTTTACAGAATGATCAATTCAAACCATTAAGAAATTAATTAAAAAGACATTAGAAAATAAAGAAAACATATACTTAGCTGTATTAAGTTACCGTAACACCCCTGTCTATGGTACCTACACACCATCTCAGATATTAATGTCACGATACTTAAGAGACAACTTACCCATTAATGAAAACAAACTAAATTCTCAAATTATAAATAAGACAAAACTAAAGAACAAAATTGACACAAGACAAATCAAATCAAAAATTTATTATGACAAATCAGGTGTACGTTCAAACGTTGAACTTAGAAATGGAATGCAAGTTTGGTTCCAAGAAAAGCCTAAAAGCACTTGGAAACTAGGAAAAATTAAGAATAAAATAAGAGAAAGAACTTACGAAATAGAAAAAGAGGATGGAAGATTGTAACGGTCCAAAAATAGCGTTCGGCAGAAACGGCTTTTAATAAATTAACTAGCGTGTAGACCTACACGGTAGGCAACCATGCTTGCATTTTTTTTTGTTGTGGTGACGCGTCTCCCCGGTGAGCGATTTTTAAATTCACCGGCGTAAAGCGCCACCACGGGCAGAACTACATTGACTCGTGCCCGAGATAGATCGTGTCAGAAGAACCGTTGCAGATAAGGTATTTCACCATCCGTTTTACGGGAATAATCAACGGTTCTCAACTAACCACCCTTGAGGGGGATTGAGGCATCGACTGGAGGGCAGAGAACACGCTCATAACACCGGAGCGTCTAGCAGCGGGGTAAGCAGCTCGGCCGGAACATTCCTGGCTGGAGGTCGCAAGCGAGCTTCAGGTCCACGACGCGAGCCGTCGGCCCTTCTGGAGCTGTAGCAGTCACCGGCGACGACCACCCGGAACGCAGGCCAGATATAAAAATTCCAATAATATAATTCTTTTTGTGTGCTCGATTGAGCCATCTTTGCCGATTATTGTTTTGTGTGTAAATTGCGTCGACGTGTTCTGTATCGTACGTGTTTTGCGCTAGTGTACGAGAAAGGTCGCTCCCTCTGCCCTTTAAATCGCGCGATTAGGAGCTTATTTTATTCGGCCGAATAGAGTAGACCCTGCGCGAAAGGGTGGCGCTCGGAGGTATTTGTTTTCAGGAGCGCAGGACACGGTGTCCGTCTTGATTTGTGTGTGCGAATAAACGCCATCTTACCATACCAAACTCACAGCTGTTATTTTTTGCTCCCCCCCACGTTTTCTCTTTATAGTTTTCTATTCCAGTCATTTCAGTTACAGTTTTACAGTTTTCTATTCTCACTGCGAGATTTACACCTGGTGGTGTTGGCGTCAAACGGTCAGCGTTGTGACAGTTCGTGATTTCTGAGCTTCGCTGACTGTCTGCCGTCCACCCACGCAGGTAGAGTGGAGCCTCCCTTGCGACGAAGTAGCAACGAGGTAAAATTACGTGGAGCCTTTTTTTAACCCCCCCCACTCTCTGACACCGAGAGCCTGGCCCTCGTCACTACTTCAAAGGGACCCTCCACTCGCTCCACGGCCTAACGCGCCGACTGCCCTTCAGGTACGTCACAAGATGTATAATAAGAAATAGTGTTTACATAAAAAACTTCAAAGGTTCAAACGAAGTGATACAACGTTCAAATTTTGTATATAATAATAATATTGTAAATGATAACATTGCAGATGATAATATTGTAAATGACAACATTACAGATGATAATATTGTAAATGACAACATTACAGATGATTGTATTGTAAATGATAACTTTGTAGATGATAACATTGTAAAAAGAGTGAACTGTAAAAGAGTAACCGGAAAACCAAAAATACTGTATGACTATGTAACGTAATAAGGGAGATGTAATAGATGTATGTAATATAGATGTAATGATGTAATGTATGTAATGTATGTGCCTTAGAGGTAAAGAAGGTTGTCTAACCTACCGCAACGACACGCATAGAAGTTTAATAAAGAGAGATACACATGGCAGTTGTGTTGCTCAGTCGATTCCGAGATCCACTCCTAGATATATAACAAACACTTATATTAAGTTAAGATTTAAATACAATAACAACCGCGAGGGTTTACACATGTCGCGAACATTTGATCTAACATGCGTGTGAACAGTATCAATCGAGAATAGCGAATAATAGAGAGCGAGTTAACATTGACTCGCCCTTATATAATCTTTCCATAGAATAAAGGAGAATCAGGCTTCACTCTGGTATCTTTCCCGTTGGAACATATACATCCATACATTCAGTCTAACAATGTTTGTTCAGGCTAGTTTTAGGCTTTAATTCACTTGATCCTGTTTAATGGGTTATACACTTATTCCCACTTATGCACCTGTGTATCCTAGATATAATGCGGTATTAAAAATGAAGCCTGCTATGCGTATAATTAACTAGTTTAAACATTACCGGTCGTAAACATCTTATCTACTTATGTGTTTTTATCCCCAATACATTTATTTACATAACGGGTTTTCTTTCTGTTACCTTCATGTGATTACAAAATAACTAACACTATTGAATTGCTTGTACTTTAATTATCATCTCTAGTTAATTATACGTTTGAACTTCATTCCATAATGAAGTTATTAACCATTAAATATTAAATAAACTATTTGTAGAGTGTTAACATAGGCAACTTAATTTACACATGAATATCAGTGACGGTTTTCAACATTTTCAAATCGATTAAACCGTTGAATATACATAATTAGATGCTTTCCATTAACAAATTTACTGAGTATTAAGTGTCAAATCTGTCACAGTCAAACTGTACTCTCCAATTAAAATTGGCATTGCTTCTTAAGTGGAAATTAGAAACGTTTTTACTTACAATGGTTGCAAATTCCCCACATAACTTGTCCTTTCGTTTTGCATTAAGGTCACGATCCAGATATTAGGAGAATATTAAATAGTTGATGATTTTATTCATTAAAGCTGGAAAATTATCATTTAAATTTCTGCCAGCTCAAGTTAAAAAGTGACAAGATTGTATGCGGAAGTACCAAAAACATTCAGTGTTATTTATTTTTTTCTGCTATTTCCAAATACGCAAACAAAATTTTAAGATATTGGTATACAGGGTGTTGTATCGAGTCGAAACCTATTTATTATTTTTTTTAAGGCCGGACTTGGAATAAGATTTTTATTAATCATATTAATCGAGTGCACAACGAACGTAAGTACCAAATATTAGAAAAACTTGTAATATGGTTCGTAAGTTATTGCGAGGTAAAACTCCCTGACGCATTCGTCCACCTTGCATGTTACATTTAATCGCTTAATAATAATTAATGATGTTATGGTGTACATGTGTAAATTAGGTTGCCTATGTTACAACCGTCACTAATATACATGTGTAAATTGAGTTGCCTATGTTAACACTCTACAAACAGTTTAATTAATATTTAATAGTTAATAACTTCATTATAGAATGAAGTTCAAACGTATAAATAGCAAGAGATGATAATTAAAATACAAGCAATTTAATACTGTTAGTTATTTTGTAATCGCATGAAGGTAAAAATGGGCTGAGATTCTGTGTGATAGGAAAGCACCTGTTATCATTCACTTGTAACCATTCACATCACATTCCCGTTCTCGTTCCGTTTCATTTTGCATGGTTACAAGTGAATTATATATTTTAACTTTCCCGTTCCCGTTCACCGGCGATTGTGAAGCCGTCTATAATTCTGCATCTGGCAACTGCGCTTACGAAACCGTATAGGGATTTACATTATATTGTGTTGGCAATGCTGCGCCAGTGTTCCCAATGTAATCACGGTCTCGCCTACAGCGCCCATTTCGCGCCACTTTTACCGTAACTTTGACCTTGGCTGCACGTGAAGATAATTTTGGTTAGGTTACATTCTGTGATTCGGGTTAATCATGTAAATAATAATGGGCACGATCGCGTTGCAGCAATAACCGCTGTAATACATTATACTGAATATATCAAATGCGTGTTCGCAGTATTCGGTTTCATTGTTCCAACATTCGGCATTATTTGGAGGGTTTTTACTGCCGCCAAATTTTCTGCATCGCCCGGCCATTACAGGTTTTGCATTTTACCATAGAGACAGTTTGCACTTTTATGTATCTGAATTTCTAGGTTTGAATTCAATTAATAACTTATTACAAATCTACTGCAAATGTTTGCACTTACATCAATGCATACATTGATTTTAAGATAAATGCCTTAACTGTATTGATAATAGGAACTTGTGTGCTTGCCTCTTTCATTTGAAAAATATTATACCACAGTCGGTTAATATAAACCCCGCACTGTCAATATTAAATTGCTTGAATTATGTCGCATTCAGACCTTAATTCATTGTCCGGCTTTATCATGGACTTGATCTCGGCTTGAGCGGTAGTCTGTGCCGATGCAGTAACCGTTCAACTGTTGAGCATCGGCACAGACTCGCTACCCATAATGAAGATCAGTCAAGGTTAAGGACTCTGAGTTTGAGCCTTGAAGTTTGTGCCATCGATTTCACCACTCTACTGTTACGATGCCACCAAATAAATTGTTACTAGAAAACCAATGCCTATTTAATTCCGATGTGTAGACACGGTTCATTGTGATGTTGGATATGATTGTCGTAGTCTCTCCAACATGCGAACGCAAACGTCTGGTACCACGGTGGCACTCAATACATTTCTCTCGTTGTTTTATTAGCGCCATCAACCTTTTTTTTTGTGGTGGCACCTCCTGCGAAATGTGTACCCCATGCATTTATTTGTTAGCGCTAACAACTTTTTTTGCAATAGTTCCTCTTGCATAATGAGTATCTCGAGCATTTACACAATTAGTTTTCGTACCGCATTGTCACACCCAAACGAAACTGCACATTTTAAAGCACGGAGTAGTACAGGTGGAGCCACTACCGTCTCCACCACGGATTGTATATTTTAGTAATACGTGCTGCAAATAATACATAATCACAATTGTATATTTTCAACACGTATAATGTAACGTAACAGTTATGTGACACTACTGACTTCTAATGTTCTTAAGTTTGTTTGCCGATTCCACACTGTAGTTGTACAATATTAATTTTCACATGACTTAATTTGTAATCTGTACTGCTCCTAGTAACATCTTTACATATATGTAGCCAGAAATATTGCTGCAATGTTTTCTTTCGTTTTGAGCTGGCAACACCTTTTAACATGCTTCGTTTTGCCACTATAAGCTGGCGTAATTTGCTCAAAATTTGAAGTAAACATCTAGGAGCAAACCCTATTCATGCTAAAAAGTGGAGCACAGCTACTGAGCCAATTAAGCACATTGGCAATTAAGCACATGACTTGGTTCACTGTTGTGACTGCGCATCACACGATTATAAATATTTATTTTGTACAACTGTGATCATTTTTACGTGATATTTGTCAAGTAAATAAAAAGTATACATCATATTATGACCATAACATGAAACTATAGGTACGTACACTCAATATTATAACCAAGGGATTCGTCATGCTATTGGGTGTTAAAAATTAACATTGAATAGATCACATTGACTGCGTGACCTGACCCAGATATTTCTTTGAGTCACGTACTCACCGCAGAGCAATATGTCATTCAAATACATCCTCAAATAATCTTTCTGTGACACTCACATCGTTTTATCGCCTCACTCCACATAACTGTTCTGAAAGTCGTACAGGCTTGATGCAGATATTAAAGCGGCTATAGACAGACGTAGTTGCAATTACGTACATTCCTTAACTACATTCAATAACGTCGATCAGGGCACTCAATAACACCAAGTTGTTGCATGCACACGCAGAATGCGTGTCACAGAATTTATCAAGATTTTCATTAAATCATCTACGTACGTACATTCAACAAGTCTGTACATGTGCGGGCAAAGTGTGCATTAACGTGACACTAATATCAGTAGCGTATTGACAGTCGCAGTCATGTCGGATATCGTAACAAAATCAAGAGAATTCATGACAAACTTTATTGCACTATGTCAAACATTTCCTTGCCCATGGCCAACATTATCTCCAAAGATTATTTGGATCGAATTGCCAAGACCCTGTATAAATAAATCAATGTTTTAATAACTGAAACGGTAGTTTAAGGCTAAGCAGAAATTTTAATTCCAATAACATTAACACTTACAAGTAAATTTAAAAAAAAATCCCTCTTGTAAACTCAATCCGGGGACACATACTGTATGCTCTGATCTTTTTCGTTTAGAAACCTGTATAAATTGCTTGATTACATTCCAACAAATTCCATTTCATGAAGATGTTTTATAGCTAGTGAAATTATGGACCTACACCATAATACTTCGCCTTTGGGAGTATTTAAAACTTTCAGCAAGTCAAAAGTTGCAACCTTAAAATCCCTCTTTGTTTGCCATTTAAAAAAAAAAAAACAATTGGGTGTTATCTTCATTCCTGTTCAATACAATTTTGCAAAAATGTGAGAAATTTGTGTTGATTTTTTATGTGTACTCCTAAATATTATTCCTGTTATTTAATTGTATTCTCTTTGTTTTCAGGAGCCTGATAATTTATCCAGAAGGTGCTAAAGAATCATGAAGAATCTGTGGTCGTAGTCAAACCACATCTGGTGATTGGAAGCAGAATGAATCTTTATACTACACGTGAAGATGAATCGCCAGAAATTATCATGAAGATGCGAAGATTACTTCGGCAGCACAATCAGCAAACAAATCTTCTCCACCACATCTACTTTGGTATAGAGGGCGAATCAAAGGAACCGAATCTTCACGCATCATTATAAGATTATGGGATCCCTGCTGTACTTGAAGAACATTATCGTCATGTAAATACCACCACATCTACTTTGTGCATAGGACGAATGAATGGAAGCAGATATTCACGCTTCAATAGAAGACTACAAGATCCATACTGTCCTGCATTTGAAGAACATTACTAATGCTGCTGCAAGCAAGCATATGTTCTCTCATCATTATAAGATTTTAGAATCCCTGCCGTATTTTGAAGAACAATGGGGTTCATGTGAACCCCATCATACCTACTTTGTGCAGAGGAAGCATCTTCACCCAACATTGGATTATAAGATTCCTGCTGTCTATAACTATAAATTATTATTATTGTCCTGCTGTATTTGAAGTACATTGTTAGTGCTGATGCAAGAGGCAAATCTTCAATCACATTAGATTATAGGATCCCTGCTGTATTTCAAATAATGTTGTCTTCATGTAAACATCACTACTCTGCTACAAATCAAAAAAAGCAGATCTTCACATATCATTAGAGGACTACAAGATCCCTGCTGTCCTGCTGTATTTGAAGAAAAATTTTAGTGTTGATGCAGCAAGCAGATCTGCACTTAGCATTAGAAGATTATAGTGTCCTTGCCGTAATTTGAACATCTTCATGTGAACCAGATCACATCTATGTTGTGCAGAGGAAGCAGATCTTCATGCATCATTAGAAGATTATAAGATCCCTGGTGTCTATAACTAGAAATTATTACTATTGTTATTATTGTCCTGCTGCATTTGAAGAACCTTATTAATGCTGCTGATGCAATTAGATCTACACTCTTCATTAGAAGATTACGGGAACCCTGCCGTTTTTGAAGAACATTATCTACATGTAAATACCATGTTGACGAATCAAAGCAAGCATATTTTCACTCATAATTAGAAGACTACATGATCCCTGCTGTGTATAGCTATAAATTATTATTATTGTCCTGCAGTATTTGAAGGATATTGTTAATGCTGCTGCAGTAAGCAGATGTTCACTTGTCATTAGAAGATTACAGGACACCTGCCGTATTTTGAAGAGCCTAATCTTCACCACCACATTTCAGTTGGTGCAGATGGCATTTAAACGTAGCAGACTTCACTCATTATTAGAAGATACAAGATCCCTACTGTATTTGAAGAATATTCTTTATTCTGCTGCAGAATAATTATCAAAATAGGATTAAATTAATGTGTTTTATACCACAAAGAAGTCGTTAATTTTCGACTACTGTCGTATTTGACATTTATGCCTGCATAGTAGCATAGTAATTTACTTTGCATAGTAGCATTGGCAACAATGCATAGTATTTGAATTCGTGTTTGATGAAGAATTGGTTACATAATAGTGGCTCTCCAAATAATATGTACCAAAACTATAGCAGCATTCAAATAATCATGAATGAAATGGAACTCGATTCAAATTTTTGTGTGCATGATATCAATTTGGAGGTGAAAAGTCACGTCTTACCAGATTTCATGACTTATTCGTCAAGAACCACCGATGAAATGTATGACTAAAACCCGTTTCACAAAACTAACTAACTACGAGCATTTTGCAAGGTTTTATCGTTGACCTCAATAACCAAGAAATTACCGGTGATCTCATTTGCATATAAATAATTCGAAGATAATATACATCAGTCTCTCATTCCATGGGTCGGAAATGTCCAACCTGTGGGGCCCCGAGGGTTTTTGTTCTTCGGAATTGTGTTCGCGCAGTTCTTGAACACAAATTAACAAGTTATGGTAGATGGTTCGTGGCAACGACAATAACAATGTTGAACCACTCTAGTACAGGGTGTACATCATTCATTGCCAGATAACGGTATTTGTTTTGTGTTGGTACTGGAGCGGTTATGGCTTTCATGTGGGGTGCTACAGCAGTGGTGTTGCATTCTTTGTATGCATCTTAAAGTATTTCCTGGCAAATGTTCTTCCAATTGATTTTTCTTTTGCCTGTAGATCCTCTAACTGTAGATTTTTTAGTGCTGTCGAGTGTCGAATCGACCCACTTATTTTTGTTGGCGTATCCGTCAATTTTAGTTTTTATTTTTTGCTTAATGATTCCGACACCAGATTGGATTGAGCGGCACAGTCCAATAAAGCTCGGCATGTATGAACCTTGCCTGTGATGTCATACACATTTATCATAGCAGTAAATAGTAACATTTTGTGACGTGCCTGAAGGGCTATCAGCGCGTTAAGCCGCGGAGCGAGTGGAGGTTCCCTTCGAAGTAGCGACGAGGGCCAGGCTGTCGATGTCGGAGAGGGGGGGGGAGTTAAAAAAGGCTCCACGTAATTTTAAAAACTTAAACTTAAAAACTTTATGTAATTACTAATGTAATTAGTTTATGTAAGTCTCCACATTATCCTTAAATAAAAAAAGGCTCCACGTAATCATAACCTCGCTACTACTTCGTGACAAAGGGGCTCCACCCTATCTGCGTGGGTTGACGGGCGACAGTCGGCGAAGCTCAGAAATTACGAACTGTCGCAACGGCTGACCATCTGACGCCCACACCACCAGATTTATATCTCGCAATGAGAAAAAAGAAGTTAAATTTTGAAAAGAATGCCCGATTGAGAAAACTTGGGGAACAAAAAAAAAACAGAAGTGAGTTTTGCGGTTGTAAAATATCGGCGTTTATTAAAACACAAAAGGACGGGACACCGTGTCCGCGCTCCCTGAAAGAAAATACCTCCGCTCGTAGATTTATCGCGCCGCATTCACCGAATTTGGCCAAATTACGCTTATCTCGTGATGCGAACTGCTCCCGGAGCTACCTCTTTTTACAAAAACGCAAAACACGTACGGCACGAAACACGCAACGCAAGTTTACACAAAAGAAAACGATGTAACAAAAAAAAAGAACGATAAAGGTAAAAAAAGTATGGATCTGGCCTGCTCTTCCAGCGAAGCCTCCGCTCCCGGTGATCGTGGGGATGCCGCCGCTAGCCTGCGGTCTTAAAAAAAAACTCTGGCAGGATGGTCGTCGCCCCTAGCCGAGAAATTGACTGACTGTTAATGAAATGAATTTTTCAGCCCCTACCCAAAAAAACGCCTGTAAAGTACATGGCCTTATTAATAATGGCCGGACACGTGTCTTTACAAAAATGAGGTTGATTCTAATTACTTACTCTGGTGTTTGAGCATGTATAGCTGATTATTGCTGCTCCCTCTTGCCTCGTGTGCCGGTGTCGCTTAATCCCTCATAGGGCGGGTATTAGAGAACACACTTGAAATCTCGGTAACCGGGTGGCCATATGCCCAAAGAAAACGTGTATTTCCCGACACTTTTACACTCGACGAGAGTCTGCTGCGTTCTGCCGCATCCTAGCGCCTCGTGGCCCGATCATAATTATACGCAGCCCGGAAATGCGTGCACGCTTAACCCTTCAGTACTCGCGGTCATATTTGTTACGTGGGAGATCGCGTGGGATACATTTGTATCCCAGCATTAGTAACTCGATTCTACTGTACAAGTTTTGGTAAGGAGATGCAGAAAGTTTAGTAGTGTCTTTATTATTTTTTAATGAACATTTATAAAAATTAAAAAAATTAAGAAATTTAATATAATCAAGAGTTTCTATTCTCTACACATCTGACACATGTAATCAAAATTTGCTCTTGATGATCTTTCAGACCTATTTATTACAGGATGTACAAGAGTTTCTTGTTTTTCTGTCTTCTGTCCTAGGACAAATATGACACCTACCATTTCCAGTTTTGCGTATTTTGGGTTCTGAACCGTTATTATTAGTAGATTCTTCGATGCGTAGAATAAAGCTGCATTTTGTTCTAAGTGTCACAAGGATGGTTGGGAGGGGCTAATGATTTATATTAATACTAAAAACTTAATTTATTTTTATCATTATAAAATATAAAGTATAATATCTCAAATGAAAATGGCCGCTGTCGGCATCGCCCTGGTTCGGCTCTCGTTAGTTCTGTAACATGAGAAAACGTATCTGAGCATTGAATAACAACACTCTGTGAGCCTCTCAATATGGTATTATCTTGTATATCAGGATACAGTAATTGTTGATCAACGTAAGCTTATCGATAAACGGAATATAGTTCAGGGTGCTTCCTGTCTAAGACAAAGGGGCCCAGTCGAACAATCCCTACTCATATCCACAATGTTACACACATATGTACCTGGGAGTTACCTCCCCCACATGCCAAAGTGTTCCAGACAATACCTATCCATACCCGGTAATACCTTAAGAACAATGAGTAGCAACTCACCAATTAACAGCTCAGAAAGGAAATACACATTTCACCACCACAGTCACCGGGATTATGACGCGAGCAACGCGCGTCCCTTCGACTTGCACCCCATATGCAACCCTTGTGGCGGTGATGTAACAAATTAAATATATATTATATCTCTACTAAAGAATTAAAAAATAATTAAATTAATTTATATTTATGTGTCGAATCATTGAACCCTTGAATTGTATGTAACATAAGTTGTTTCGGAATCGATTCAATTTGAAGTCTTCTCTCTATTGCCGGTCTCATAATATCTAAGGCAAGTGAACTTAAGAAATCCCGCCTAATTATCTGTTCCTCGGTATGATTTAGTTGATATAATACTAGTGCATTTATTCCTGATATATTCATTAAATCAAAGAAGATAGTTAGCGGCCATCTTCTACTGTTTCTGGCAACATTATAACTAGCACACATTTGATCCACTACATCTACCCCATATTTAGAATTGTTATAATCTATAATCATCATTGGTTTACCTGTAGCGTTATCTATGTTGTTATCTGCATGTGCCGTAGGTATAAGAAGTACGTTTTTCTTCTTAGGAACGTAAGAAACGAGTGTACAGTCAACGTTAAAGGCAAATTGACTACTTTTTTCAGGCCTATCAGTAATATTTATAAATTCGGGAGGAATTTCTCTTTTATTTTTTTTTCAAGGTTCCTAACATAGTTAGTCTGAAGTCTGTTTTGAGTTCTAGTGCCAGTGGAAAACTAGAGAACCAATTATCCATAGTTATATTCCAATATGTTCCCCTAACTACCTTTACAAGATGTTTGACGACTTCCGAAGGAGAGTTGGATATTTGAAAAGGACCTTCTGGTTGTGTTCCTGCATATATCTCGAGATTCACAGTGTACATGTTTTTAGGATCGACCAGAGCGAATATTTTTATGCCATATTTGGCTGGTTTTGATGGAATATATTGGCGGAAAGGACATCGACCTCTAAATGCAACAAGTTGTTCATCAATCGTAATATTCGGTCCTGGTATAACTGATTTCTGGAAATTATCTACAAAAATTTCGAAAACTCCTCTTATTGCTGCCAATTTGTCCACTCTTCTTCGTTCTTCACGAGTATTTATATCATCAAATAGTAAGCAACGCAACAGAAATCGAAATCGATTGTAAGACATTGTGCAATATACGGCGTCAATTCCAGTACCATCTGTTTTCCATATGTCTTTCAGATTTTGTCGTCCTGATTTGCAAAATCCAAGGAGATACAGCATTCCAAGTAAAGCCCTCACTTCAGTAGTATCCGTCTGTTTTGCATCTCTGTCACGTTGATAATGTTTTTTTTATTCCTTCAATGTATATATTCGTTGAATTGGTTATGATCTCTAAGATATTATCGCTCATGAAAATTTTAAAACATTCTAGAAAACTACCAGCGTCAGCTGCTTCTTTTATAGGCCCTGGTTTCTTTGTGAAAATGTTGTGTGCTCTAGTCCTTGTCTTGGGTGGACATTCCTTCGTCCATTTAGTTATCCCGTCTTTTCCAAAATAATACGAAACATTTTCCAAACTTTCGTCATCAGAGGCTTCTACCTCATCGTCGATTTCCTCATCTTGCTCAGATTCTGAATCGTGATCACTTGTTTGACAGAAATCTCCGTCTTCTTCATTGGGATCAATTTCACCTAAAATTTCCTCTTCTTCTATCTCGTTCAACCATTGCAGCCATTGATCTGGATCTCTGCTCGCCATATTGAAGTTTCTGAATGTGAAAATGGACGAAATAGTGCGTAAATTACCAATAAAAAAACAAAATTCTTACCGAAAAATGTATTGCTAGAA
Organism: Othius punctulatus; assembly: GCA_951805005.1. Taxonomy (NCBI): domain Eukaryota; kingdom Metazoa; phylum Arthropoda; class Insecta; order Coleoptera; family Staphylinidae; genus Othius; species Othius punctulatus. The sequence continues at coordinate 41,536,394 of OX638146.1, forward strand.
TTAGTATTTAGCCGTCGAGCGGGATACACTTGTATCCCACAATAAATAACTGATATAAATGAGTTAACTAAATCGTAAAATAAGCATCTGCACCCTGCCACAGCCACTAGTACACTGTTGCTAGGAATACGTGTAGTCTATGCCGTACCCCCCACATTAATCAGTACGCAATCGCAGTTTGAAGTAGCTTAGGATACACGTGTATCCCGCGCGAATACTGAAGGGTTAAAAAAACGTGTGCGTAGCGGTTGCCTACGTTGACGGTCTGTGAGCGCAATTAAAAATTAAAGGCAGATTTCGTCGTAGTCAAAACCGACCCGTTACAATTTCGTCAGGTAGTGCGACATGCGCCACGGATGTTGACGCTTCAAATGCTTCAGGTGCGCCCGTGTTCGTACGCTGAAATCTATGCAATAAGACATTGTGCTTTTTATTGCAGTGACGACAACCACTTTTGCGACAATTGAAACTACTGTGATTGCCCGGGCGCCTTCGATTCCATAGCGTTACTTGGGCGAACCCTCGGCGCGGTACCCAGCGAACGCGATAAGTGGCCACTTACCTCGACGCGCAATCCAAGGACTATCGCCGGGAATCGTATTCCGTAACACCGGAAATCTTACAGTTAGACGCAGGCGGAACAATATAAATCATAAATACTTCACAAATAACCTAGAATTACCGTGAGAGGATGAAATGATAATGAGTGAATGACGCAGTGAATGAAAAAAAATGGGAATGTGGCTTGGCTGTTCTGCGCGGCTCTGACGACGGTTCTCGGTGAATCTCGAGGCTGGTCCATCAACGTGTACATCCTGGAGAAGGCTGGGAAAAATTCAATGTGGTTCCAACATACCTTATGAAATCAAAGCAGACCAAACATGTCAACCTGTTGCTGCTCCAGGAGGCAGCATCAAACATTCTTTTGTGACCGCTGCTTGCACTACTTCCGTTCCTCGACGAAGTTGGAGGCGCACATGGAGGACTGCGAGACGATGAACGAGTGTAAGGTTCAGCTACCAACACCCGAAAATGCCCGCGTTCAATTCAAGAACCATTTGAACGGGGAGGCAATGCCGTTCATCGTTTATGGTGACCTGGAATGTTTACTCACACCGCCACCAGCCGGCAAAACTACTCCAACAACTACAACTCTCCAAGACCACACACCCCATAGTGCTGCATATTTTGTTAAATGTTCGTACGATGACTCATTGAGTTTCTACCGGAGTTACCGTGGTGAGGACTGTCGTCAATGGTTTGCGGCTGAAATGAAGCAGCTAACAGAAGATGTTGAGACTGTGTTTTTGTGTCCCCTTCCGATGGAGCCTCTTACACCTGCACAACAGCTTGAATTCCGCTCAATAGGGTCTTCCGCGACTTTTCAAAAACCTTGAAACTGAACTCTAGACACATTAAAAACATCCTTGGCACTAATTTTTGTGCTGAGACAAATCGTTGTACTTAGCAAACACGATTTTAAAATTAACGGCGTTTGAAAAGGTCCCGAAAGCCCGCCATGTTGCTGTGACGTCACAACGCACGTGGCGCTCAGCTGTAGCATTGCTTACAATGGAGCGACAGAAAGAAAACGTCGGTTTTACGAAAAAAAGGACGAATAAGTATTGCATTGTGCCTGGATGTGATAGCAGCAGTAAATGCGAACCAAATAAGTTGTTTATAAACGTCCCAACAGGGGATATACGGAAAAGGGGGTTACAACAAGTCCGAAGTGATTCCGCGAGTGTCACTTTGACGTCTCACTATTTTTGTGAAGACCATTTTAATGTAAGTACATAATTTTTCAATAAATTATCGACGAAATTCGATAAATATATATAATTAACTATCATCATTAGTAATGGGTATTCAAGGGGATTTCCGATTATATATATATACATTAGTAATAGCATAACCTCAAAATAGTTTTGTGGGTTCCATTCTAAAACAATACCTTCCATATCATTATTACTTTTTTAAAGTACTGTGAGATTTTGTACAATATGTTCTTATACAAACGTTTTGTTAAAACTAAAAAACATGTTGAAACAATATTTGTAGCAAACTGTTGATTTTATAAATTTGATTAGATGATTAATAATTACAAATTTTGAAATCAGCATTACCAATTCGTATGAGATGTAGGATATATTGCAAAGTTTAAACAGTATTTTATTTGTTCTTACAGCTGGAAGAGGATTTGGAAAATTATATGCGACTCCACGCGTTTCGGCTACGTTGAAAAATTCACTTTTTGAGAAAAAGTCGGGAACCATTAACACGTGAACTTCTATCAGATTATCTGGCTGTCCCTTTACTAACCCATCAGAACTTATTTTATGTCAGACTGGATTCTAAGTCGTATTAATCCACGATTCCTATCCCTTATGCACTGACTCCCGATCGCCAACATGCGCAAAGACGTCACAGTGCCGCTCGGCCAATAACAGCGTTTCGTCGGTCACGTGACAAAATGTGTAAGTTTTACGATATTGTATGTTGTTTGTTGATAAGTTACAATGAAAACCAAAAGTTTTCTCTGTGGGATGTTTAATTACAGGTTATAAACTTCACGTTAAGACTCAAAAAGGTTATATTATTTTTTTTCAGGAAGACCCTATTGCACACTGCCACATCTGCGGGCAAGACTTTGACATCCGCGACGTCAGAGTCCGGGACCATTGTCACCTTACCGGTAAGTATCGTGGGGCTGCACATGATAAATGTAACATCAACTACCAGGATAGTCACATAATTCCGGTTGTATTTCACAATCTGAGCGGCTATGATGCGCATTTCATCATTAAAAATATAGCTCAAGATTTTGAGGGTCGTGTTGATTTGCTTCCTATAAACAAAGAGAGATATATTTCGTTCCCAAAAAATGTGACGGATAATCTCATCAAATTTAGATTTATAGATTCATGCAGATTTTTGGCAAGCGGTTTAGAAACATTAGCATCTTATTTAACCACTTTCCCAAATTTAAAGTCACAGTTTCTCGGTTTAGACGAGTCGAAATTTAATTTGCTTACACGTAAAGGTGTGTTTCCAAACGATTTTGTGGATTCATGGTCGAAATTATATGAGCGACAGATTCCCGAAAAAGCAAAATTCTATAGCACATAAACCGACACCGAAATTAGCGACGGTGAATATGCACATGCCTGCAAAGTATGGGCGAGTTTCGGGTGTAGAAATTTAGGAGAATATTCTGATTTATACTTAAAGACGGATGTTTTGTTGTTGGCTGATGTGTTTGAACAGTTCCGCACGAGCTGTTTGAAAACCTATGGTCTAGACCCAGCTCATTATTACACCTTACCTGGATACACGTGGGATTGTATGTTTAAACATACGGGGGTTGATCTCGAACTATTGACAGACATTTATATGGTTTTGTTTGTCAAGCGTGGCATCCGGGGTGGGTTGAGTCAGTGCTCTAAAAGGTACGCAGCAGCCAACAACAAATACATGCCCGACGACGATTTAGAGAAACCGTCGAAATTTTTAATTTACAATGATATTAATAACCAATATGGATGGGCAATGTCACAGTGCTTACCTTATGGCGGATTTGAATAGATCACGGATAATTTAAACAATTTTAATTTCAATGTGCCTGCAGATCACCCTGAAGGATACATTCTTGAGGTTGATTTACAGTATCCGCACACCGTTCATGATCCGCATAGCGACCTCCCATTTTGTCCAGAACACCGCGCGCCACCAAACTCTCGCGAAACAAAATTATTGGGCACTTTATTCAATAAAGAACGCTATATCATACATTACCGCAACTTGCAGCAGGCGTTAGAAAACGGGTTGAAATTGACTAGAATTCATCGTGTGTTGAAATTTAAGCAGTCTACCTGGCTTAAGTCATACATTGATCTGAATACGCGATTGAGGACAACTGCTACTAATGAGTTTGAGAAGAATTTATTTAAATTAATGGATAATGCCGTATTTGGCAAGACAATGGAGAACATTCGCAAACACTCCATTGTAAAATTATTAACCAAATGGGAGGGTCTATACGGTGGGGAGGCATTGATCGCGAAACCAAATTTCAATTCAAGCACCATTTTTGGTCCGAATTTAGTAGCCATAGAGCTGAACAAAACCGAAGTTTATTTCAACAAACCTATATCTGTAGGCATTTGCATCTTAGATATTTCAAAATTAAAATTATATGACTTCCACCACTCGTATATGAGGAGTCGATTCGGTGATAAGGCCCGCATCTGTTATACAGCCACCAATTCTCTCATATACGAGGTGGAATGTCCCGATTTATGCGAAACAATTCGACACGACGCTCAAAATTATTTCTACACCAGTGACTATCCGGTAGATAATGTGTACAATATACTCCGTGTCAACAAGAAGGTGCTCGGCATGATGAAGGACGAGAACGCCGGTAAGGTGATCACTGAGTTTGTGGGGCTTCGCTCGAAAATGTATGCCGTGCGGGTAGAGGCACAAGAATGCCAAAGGTGTAAAGAGGCACATTGTGAAAAGCCGCATCACCTTTGATGATTACATCAAGTGTGTTTGCGCGAGGACACAGAAACAACGGTACACCGAAAGCTCTGCAAATCATGAGGTTACAACCATCAATCAGACGAAAATTGTCCTCAGTCCTCATGATAATAAACGATTTATCATCCATAACTCGCTAGAAACCCTACCTTGGGGGCATTGTAAGATAATGGCGTAGTTTTATTATTTTTGTGTTATTCCTGAATATGGTTTTAACCGTTGAATACGGTTTCGCCAACCAATAATTGTTTTGTAAACTTTAAATAATATATACATTAATATTATTAATGAAATGATATGCCAAATAGTAAGGAGATACATTTAACAATTGAGAGTAGTTTGAGATATTTTTTTTATATTTGTATATCATCCAATTTATGACTAGCGGTAATTAGATTTCTCGAATCATATGAGTTGTCGGAATCCGAACAAGATGACTAATATATATATATTTTTTAATTTTATCGCAACAACCATCATTTAGAATGTTATAAGGGGGTATTACAAAAGTCAACATACCTTCAAAATTATTATTAGAAGAAGTTATTGTATTAGTACCAGTATATACGTTACAGTTTGGAAGTAAGGTTAAAACACCTGAATTTATAATATGTATGTCGATGCTAGTAGAATTTTTTCATGAGAGCGTAATAGATGTCGCTTTTGGGGCTAAATACAGCCAAGAATTTCTGAATTCTAATTTCTGCCAATATTCTGACATGAGCTTAACTATTCTTTTGCCGCAACTTTCTGAGATGCTTGAGTACAATAACATATAAGATTCGCAATTTGCTTTTAACACATTTGATCTAATAAGTTGAAGTAGGTAACATATATATTTGTCGGGCATTTTGTGACAATGACTTAAATCGTTGTAACTACTATAGGTTAATTTATCTAAAGATATTGCAATGTAGTTTGCAGTTGGCTGAATCAAAATAAAAGATGAATTATCATAAGAAGTCGAAAGATAGATAGATACTTCATTTAGGCCACATTACAATGATACTTGTTTGAATAATCATCTGGTGGATATGAGCGTCAATTTTACACAGAAGGTGGTGTTATTTTATAAAATTTATATGTAATTTGGGAGATTAGTGGATTTGAAATAATGAAAATAAGTTTAGTGTCACTGTAATAGGCTACGAGGGAAGCTAGCTGTAATAGGTGAACTGAGTTCTCGACAGTCAAAGTGAAAGCATAAAAAGTCGAACTGGGCAATAGTTGTAAAGTGAAAGTATGTTCTGTGATATATTGTTCAGGACTCAAAATAAAAGGATGAAGAATATCAGATTTTGCAAACAATATTGCGTTTATAAGAGTAGAGCATTGCTGGCTTAATTCGTCATTAAAGTCAATAAAGTAACATGATCCTCGTTTTCATACTTCATTTGTAAATGGTGAAGTTTTTCAGTATTAGTTGAGGTAACATTATCTAATAATTCAAAATTTTTGTTGACACGTTGTTCGTTATGATTTTAATTAGCTATAGTTGCGTTAAAATGAGTTATAGTTAATTTTACAATTTTTGTTTAGTCTTGGACAAGATCAATTAAACATGGTCTTTGTTATTAATATTGTTTATTAAGGTATTTATCGGTCGGCGTCATCTTGGTCTAAAGTACCGAAAATAGTTTTGAAAACTGATCCTCCTATATTGAGCCAACCTCGTTTTTGAGTGTTACCAATAATTTGACGCATATATTTGTCTTTGGCAAAAAGAGGGGGAATAAGTTGTTTTAGCATTATTAGGGTGCGATTACAACTCTGATATATGTTACAAACTGTGCTATTCCGGCAGTAATTTTCAGTTTTGTGTAAATAATTGTCAATTACGCTTAATTTTTCTGTAAATGCCGATATGTCCAGATATATAATAATCTTATAATGGTCTTCATACATATTTACAGTAGATAGAAGTTCAAAAAACAATCCTGCAGAAGTTTCGATTGGAGTAATTTTATAATTTGGTGACACCTACGTTGGTGATAAGTCTGTAACAAAAGCGCGCTTTAATCTATTGACGAGGACCCATGACCGGTTCCATAATGGTATTAAAGTTTCCTTTAAACATAAAAGGCGCCTTTAAGTACTGTAACGTGTTTCATAATTGATTTTTAAGCGTCACTTTACGAAAAAGTGTCTTTTATCATATGCAAGAGAAGCAGACTTTAAAGTCGACTTTTCTATTAAGTAAGCTTTAAATAAAGGAGACTTTTCTGTGATATTATGGAACCGGCCCTAATAAATTTTTATTGTTAACTTTTATCGTGTAATTAACATTGGAATTTACTTGGGCAATTTCATAAGGTCCTGAGTATCGAGGGGAAAGTTTCTTAGATAATCGTTTTTTTAAATGATGGTTTTCTAAATATACTGAATAACCTATTTGGAAATGAACATCTCTTATCGTAATACTTTTTATTATTTATCTTAGATAGTTTTTCATGTTCTCTTGCGATTTCATGTTACTTCCACGCAATTTTACCTCTATCGATATCTCACTCCAGGGATTCCACGACAAACAATTCAGCTGGGGGGGATCGATGCAACCTAAAATCCCGAAACGGACACTCGTCGACCTCGTTCGTATTCCGTAGCTGAACGAAAACCGAAGGGCTCGCAGTCCGGTGCCTGAAAATCAGGGGCGGGGGGAAAACTAATTGACATACACAATAACTCGGTGAGGGTTTCAATCATGGTAATTTATTTATTTGCATTAAATCACCTATATCGGGGCGCCTTCGATTCCGTAGCGTTACTTGGGCGAACCCTCGGCGCGGTACCTAGCGAACGCGACAAGTGGCCACTTACCTCGACGCGCAATCCAAGGACTATCGCCTGGAATCGTATTCCGTAACACCGGAAATCTTACAACTAGACGCAGGCGGAACAATACAAATCATAAATACTTCATAAATAACTTTAGGAATTTGAGGTGGAAGGTACAGGATTGTCCATATTGTGGATGATATCTTCATTGAGGGTAATGGTTCCCTCAATTGTTGACCTAGGCACTGAAATTAGGAACCTAGGTTCCTCTTGCTATTTAGGTACTCCTAGACCACTGATTATAGGAGATTCTCTTCCTGTTATCTCCAAAACAATATTATTAATTTGGGTTATTTTTCCCATGCCCATGCAGTTCATTACAAAATTGACCATAGCTCACTTTGCGTTTTGCTGCCCTCGTCCCCTGTTGATTTTGAGGTAGAAGTTACAGTATTGTCCATATTGTGGATGATATCTTCATTGCTGGTAATAGTAACCTCAATTGTTGACCTAGGCACTGAAATTAGGAAACTAGGTTCCTCTTGAGATTCAGGTACTCCTAGACAACTGATTATAGCAGATCCTCTTCTTGTTATCTCCAAAACCATATTATTAATTTGGGTCAGTTTTCCCATGCCCATGCAGTTCATTACAAAACTGACCATTGCTTACTTTGCGTTTTGCTGCCCTCGTCCCCTGTTGATTTTGAGGTGGACGTTACAGTATTGTCGATATTGTGGATCATATCTTCATTGCTGCTAATTGTAGTAATTCGGGTAATAATAATTCGACACTCTTAAACCACGTTATTTATTTATAAGACACTGTGCATTTGCATACAGCGTGGCTCGGACTGGCGCACATTCCATGCGTACACTGCCAGCTGAGCACACAAAAACATTACACATAAAAACCCAAATACTTCTTAAATACTAACATCCCAACAGTAATGGTTCCCTCAATTGTTGACATAGGCAATGAAATTAGGTACCTAGGTTCCTTTTGAGATTCAGGTACTCCTAGACCACTGATTATAGGAGATTCTCTTCCCGTTATCTCCAAACCAATATTATTAATTTAGGTTATTTTTTCCATGCCCATGCAGTTCATTACAAAACTGACCATTGCTCACTTTGCGTTTTGCTGCCCTCGTCCCCTGTTGATTTTGAGGTGGAAGTTACAGCGTTGTCCATATTGTAGATGATATCTTCATTGCTGGTAATGGTAACCTCAATTGTTGACAGTTGATCAATCCCGTGGGGACTGCTTCTACCGATAGGGATTTACCCTGACCGTAGCCGTACCTACCCCCAGTCCATCTGTAGGTTCAGTAGGTGAAATTGATTCTATATCGTCCAGGTCAAACATAATGGTGTAGAGTCGATTTCCTGAAAATGATAGTATCGTGTCTACTCTATATGTATCGATAAATCGTTCTTTTAGTTATTTAATCAGACCTTGTCTGTCTGTGTTTTGGTACATTTATTTTGTTTGAGTATGTATTGAATGGTGATCATGAATTGTGATTGATGAGTGAATGCGTGATTTTGTGGTGATTTGCTGATCCATTGTGATCCTCCTGGTTCTGGTACCTATTTTAATTAACCGAAATAAACACAAAGCAAAACAACACACTGGGGTAATGCAAGAATATATCATGAGTATTTTTCTTTTTTTAGGATTTCAATATAGGTGCAATTATTTTATGTTCTATATTAATCCTATTTAGAATAGACACGTTAATACTAAAACAAAATTCCTGGAAATTATATGAGCGCCCTGGCCGATGATAGAGAAAAAATATACAACAATAGAAAAAAACGAACAAAGAGAAACATATAACAATTTAATCAGTGTATATAGCCCCAAAAGGTCTTGCGATTGTTGGGGTATTGGCTGGTGTTGCGTTGTTGATGGCGATCTACGTACTGGCTCCTGGAAATTGAGTTAGAGCCGAAAGGAGTGGGGAAAGTTTTATGTCTTTGTCTGTTGGTGAGTCCGAAATCTGTGGTAATTTGATATGGGTCAGGGGTGACGTGCAGCGGGACCTTATCTGTTTAAATTCATGTGGTTTTTAGTTGATTGGGATTTTTCCAACGGTATGGTCTTAAAGAGTGTATGTTGTAGATCCCCTCGGTGGCGCCATTGTGGGGGTATTTGATTAAATACGTGTTTGGGTGTGTTTGCCTATTATGTGTAAATAAGGTATGCATTAAGGCAATAATATGAAGTAATTCTATTTACGATCTGTATTAAATATGTATGTTTGATTTTCAAAATAACTATAACTTTCAAAATGACTATACAGAATTATTTCACAATTTAATCTTCTTATAGCTAAATGTACATTATGGTCATATTTTAAACAGAACACATGTGTTATTCTAATGTATATTTAAACCACGTTACGTTTGGCATATACATTGTACGGTTTTTTCATTCTTGTGAATTATATATATTTATTGATTCTTTTAAATTATATTTTTTTATTATTTTCAATTATTTTTTTAATTTTTTTAAAATTATATGTTTTGTTCTTATATATATATATATAATCAAGACCCTTTTCTACCCGTTAGGGTGTAGGGTATGTTTTGTTCTTTAAATTATTATTTTTTTAAATTCTTTTAAATATTTTTTTTAATTTAGCATTTTTCAACATTAATTTCTTTCATTTTTTCAAACCACATTAAATCTAACTAAGTAATATAGAGTACAAATCTCGTTGAAACGTCGAAGACATATAAATGTCTTTACAAGCAAAATGGCGAAACGTTATGGGGCTTCTTGAAGACTTCTTCTTCTTCTTCTTGATGAAACAGCAGATGAAAGGCCGAACCAGTCAAATAGTTTGCACAACCAAAAATTCTGCGACGGATGTTTCTTCTATGATGATGTAAAACTTCGTATTTGGGATTGCGAGAGATACGTCCAAGGAATTTCAGTTTGAGGGCTGGAAAACTTGCTCCTGAAGGTTTACAATTATAAAAATTTGCATACACATAGTACTTATTTATATCAATCAATTACTCTGGGGGTGCCTAATGGAGGTGTGTGTGTTTCGGACCCCTTTTCGATTTAAACTCTGGTACCAGACATTCGAGGTAAATTGTGTGCCCCTGTCAGTCACGATGCATTTTGGTTTTATGATTTTTGCGAGTTTCTCTCATAGAGTGGAGCTCATCAGTGAACCACTTTATATTATTATGCTTGTTTTGGCTATTGACCACTTTCATGGGAAATAAATGACTGTAGCATTGTCTCGTTTAAATGGTCGTCCATCCGACCCCATTTGATGCTGTGGTCAATATCTTCTTTTACAAAGTCCCAGCTTACGCTATTCAGTAAGTTGAAGAAGGTTTGCTTGCCCAATAAGGACATCGGTCGGACTTTTTTATATGTTGATTTGCTTGGTGTTCGTATGCTCTTTATTCTAATTGACAACCCCCGATATCTGAGAGAGCCGTTTCTAAGTCTGTCACAAATATTATATCTCTATCGTAATTGGTGAAGATATTATCTATGTATTTGTTATATCTGGTGTTAAATGTAACCATTTTGTAGAGTTCGAGGGATCCCAACACATCAATTAGTGATATCGTTCTGGGGTCATTAAAGTGTAGTGTTTGTATTACAAGACCCAAGGATTATATGTTTCTTGGCAGTTGATAATATATTATTCTTATTATGAGAGATGCACGCACTCAAACATCTCACCCTATATGGGTTTTTTAAATAAAAGTTGATTCTTTTACCTTAGCTCCAGTAAACTTTGATATTTTTGAATTGAATTGTTCGACCATGTTGTTGTCTACATTTATTAGTAAACTTTTCGAATGACTTGCCAAATACGTAAGACTATCTTCAACTTTGGAAAACAGAAGTGTTTGTATTAACTCGTTCATAAACTGAACATCCTGTTCTGCTTTTCCGCAGAAATATGAATCACAACCATCGTGCCTGCCAAAAATGTGATGAATTGAATTTTTTATATCATGTATTTATTTAGAAATTTTAATATCAACAGAAAATGTTTCTTTACTTCTGCGTAATATTACACATGTGATTCATTTTCTTAGCCGTAATATACATGGTTTTACTTTATTTCTTATAAACGGTGATGCTAATTTAGAATGTCTACAAAAATCATAAATTTAGTTGGATAAATTTCTGAGCAAATTGTTCCTACATTCAGTTTTTCCAACTAAAATATAACCATACGGCTTGGTATCATATATTTTTTTATAAACGTTGCTCTCGCCATTGGCGATCTTGTTTTTATAAATCAAACCTACGTTTTCGATACTGTCCATGAACCCCTCTAACAATATACATATATGACTCCATGGATGTCGAAGATCCGGAGAAATTTTTAAGCATGCGTGGGGGGGGGGCTAAAAAAGGCTCCACGTAATTTTAACCTCGCCACTACTTTGTCACAAAGGGGGCTCCACCCTATCTGCGTGGGTTGATGGCAGACAGTCAGCGAAGTTCAGAAATTACGAACTGTCGCGACGGCTGACCATCTGGCGCCCACACCACCAGATTTAAATCTCGCAATGAGAATAGGAAGTTAAATTGAAAAGAGTGCCCGATTGAGAAAACGTGGGGGAACAAAAAAATAAAAGATGTGAATTTTATGGTTTTAAACTATCTGCGTTTATTAAACATAAAGGACGGGACACCGTGTCCGCGCTTCCTGGAAGAAAATACCTCCGCTCGTAGTTCTATCACGCCGCATTCACTGAATTCGGCCGAATCCCGCGTACGCCATCGCGCGATGCGAAGTGCCCTCGAAGCCACTTTTTTTCTTTACAAAAACGCAAAACACGTACGGCACGAAACACGCAACGCAAATTTACACAAACACTTACACTTGGTTCTTAGGAATTCGTACTGCTGCCAATCGCTGGGGACGCCGCTGCTAATTTGCGGTCTTCAGAAATACTCTGGCAGGGTGTTCATCACCCCTAGCCGAGAAACTGACTGACAGGGTTGTTTCAGCCCCTACCCAAAAACGCCTGTAAAGCACATGGCTTTATTAATAATGGCCGGACACGGACACGTGTCTTTACAAAAATTGTGTTGGTTTTAATCACTTACTCTGGTGTTTGAGCGTGTATAACCGATTATTGCTGCACTCTCCCTCGCCTTGTGCCGGTGTCGTCAATCCCTCATAGGGCGGTTATTGGAGGACACATTTTAAATCCCGGAAACCGGTTGGCGATAAGCCCAAAGAAAAACCGTGTACCTCCTGACACTTTCACACTCGAAGAGAGTTGGCTACCTTCTCCTTCATTCCAGCGCCTCCGCTGCCGAATCACAATTATACGCAGACCGGAAACGCGTCGACGTTTAAAAAAATGTGTGCGTAGTGGTTGCCTACGTTGACGGTCCGTGAGCGCAATTAAAAATTAAGACAGAATCGGAGTCAAAACCGACCCGTTATAATTGCAAGTTTGACAAAAAAAATATATATATATATATATCCATATTTTTCACATAGTCGATATTTCGACCAGTATCCATGAAGCACCTTACACTTTATTAAAATTCTTTGTCATAAAAAGATGAGAAACATCCAATACAAAGAGCAACCTTGCACTTCGAACATTGCACAACAGATCTTTTTGGCTTTTTCTCCATGCTGCATTTACCGCATCTCCGAGAAGTAGTCAACTGAGGTAAATGATCCCCAACATTTGATAGTCTGGCCGTGTTTTCAACGGAGATTGCACGTCCCCCCATCTTCTTGATTATGTTTTTGGCTGTGATCAACCATGAGGCTGTCTGTTTGCGACCAGAATATTCGCCTATAAGTTGATTCACTAATATGCTTCTGAATGCAAGATGAGATTTCGGTTTTTTGTTTATCTTCATTGAAGCAGTTTTGTGTAATATATATGAATTGACGATTGCACAATCTAGGAAATGGTAGAACAGTTTCAACCACCATCGTCGAGATTTCCACGCTTTATTGTAGCAGGCATGAAGTTGGTCGGACATGTCTACTGTTATATGTTTTTTGGTAGGTGTTTACTCAGACGAGGTTGAGTGTAGACTGTCTTTATTAATATCGATCACACATGTTCATATATCAAGTAGGCAACCCGATGTCCACGTATGTTGGGTAGCATATATAACATCTACGCCCCCCACATTCTTGTTATAATCATCTATTGATAAGGGGCATCCTACCGGAATAATTTCAAAATCTCTGTTCAAACGCGAAACAGTTGAAGTTTCGGTAATTCTGTGCGTTGTACTTACAAGAACTACGCATTTCTTTCCCCTATCTCTCCACTTTGTAACTGAAATATCACGACAATTCACAGGATCAAATTGCCCAGAAGCCAGATTTTTATCGTCAGTAAGATAATGTTTCGCAAAATTCTTCACTTTCCCAGAAGTTTGTTCAGCAATTCATAACTCGTGAAAAAGTTATCGAAGAAGATGCAGTAATTTTTTTGTTTGAATGACTTTGTTAGTTCGAGAACAACTGGCTCACCGAGAGGTCCGTCTTCGTAACTCTCTTTTTCCCTTCATATACTGAGAATTGCAGAAGGTATCCTGCCTTAGTACAAGCTATAGCCCAGGCTTTGAAACCTCTTTTTATTGGTTTCATAGGCATATATTGTTTCAGGCTGGTTCTGCCATTAATTGCAACGATACTTTCATCCATAGATAAATTTCTTGATGGACTGAAAGCTGCTAAGAAATGAAGATTTCTTAGCAATTCATTTTTTTTTCATTATGGGTGAGATTTTATACAATTTGTCGAAATTGTCTCCTCCTTTCTTTGGCATTTTTGAATTATCATTTAGATGCAAAGAAGCGCAATATCTTCAAGAATCTCTTGATTGGCATGACTTCAGCAATCCTGGCTTTATGAAAATTTTCATCTGTCGACCAGTAGAGCCGAATACTAGGTGCATGATCAAGACCGATTAGGATCAACATTCCTAAAAATGCCCTTAGCTCATATTCTTGTAAATCTAGCTTGCTGCCTTTTTGCTCAGCATACAGATTCTACTGTGAAATTATCAGGTCGATCAATACTTGATCAAACAAAATATTGAAGATACCCAACGGTGAATCAGTATCAGTAGTAAGCTTTGGTCCAAAATCCTCAGTAAATGGGGACGTTTGATACCTATTTGGAAATGGAACTTTTGTCCTCTCATACGTGAAATCATTCTTGCGCTGTGCTACCTTGATTAGCGGTTTGTCATCTTCGGCATCAAATTCTTCTTGATTTTGGTGATTTGGCGATAAATTCAGATTGTGGAGTCGTCATGTGAGTCTTCGAAATCGAACACATCATCAGCATTAGATCATCTAGCACGCTTGGGTGTGGAGCTGGTTGACGGTTCGCAAATTGAAAAATCATCTGCGTCAGAATCATCTCCAATATCCGAGTCTATAGCTTGTTCATCAGTTATACTCTCTATCAGATCATAGACTTTGTCTGGATCCAATGATGCTAGATCATTTAATGAAAATCTAGAGGTTAACGAGTTAAAGTCCAAAAAATAGGGAGCTGAAGGTAGTAGGTAGCTATTAGTTTAAAGTTTATTTAGCAACGTTTCACCTTGATTTTAAGGCTTCTTCAGGCCTACAAGTAGAAGAATATATATATATATATATATATATATATATATATTAATAGATTACTTAGGTAGTCAAATAGGATTTGTATAGCTAGAATTATAATTAATTAGGGGCACAATTACCGTAAAATAATTGTAATGAGTCAGTAATATGTATAAAATTAAATGGAAAATTCAAACTCGTCGTACAACGCCGTTTGACATTCGTATAGAAGCAGAAAAATACAAGGATCTCGAATATCAGATTCAAATCACAATTGCAATTATGGTTTCACCGGTATATGGATAATTATAATCATAATTATAGTTTGTTGATTCGTTGCCGTGGTTACAAACTGGATTCGGATAGCAACTCGACAGTTTACACGCTTATTTGGATCAACGTAGGCGGATTTTAACAAGTGAAAATCACTTGTTTAACCGAGATTTTAAAAAGGCTGAACACCGATAAACAGTCAGATTCGCTTTAGATCCTGGAGCATCCACGTCGGTCAGCAGAGAAAAAGAAAACAGTCGTACAGAAACAAATATCGTCGAACAATAGTTATTTACATTCACGCGTTATTCAAAAACAGTTTTATTTACGGTTTGTTTACGCGGATATAATCAATTTCGGGACAGTAATTATTTGCGTTCGGGCATCTGTAAACACTCGACGTGAACTAGGGAATCATTATCAACACGGAACAGCTGAAAGGAGTCGAAGAGGATTCAACGAGAACTTCAACCCCAAAGACGATTCAGCGAGAACGTCAACTATAGAAGAGGATCAACCGAGGACAGCAGGACTTTGAATCGGGGGAATTGGTGCCGACTTAATCGAATTTACTGATTCGACATCTGCAACCAGGATTGCCAATCACCACTGCGAGTTGCCGCTATTCACCAGGAATGAATGCCAGGTAGAATTTACTAAAATTACTACTCAATCAGGGAGTTAATTGTGCGAGTTATGAATTTGGGGAATTATAGTTAATAAATATTGATAGTGTTAGTTTGTTAATTAGTGATAGGACTCGTTTTCTATTGTCAAGCGTTCATTTTGTTTCATATTGATTTAGTGTAATGTTTATTTTCTTATTATTTATCAAAATATTTTATATTATAATAAATATTAATTAAAATTAATATTGTTTGCCTGCCATCTAATTTATTTTGATCCCACTTTTTGACCCTGAGAAAAGAGGAAAACAAAATAATAAAACTCATAAGCTTTAAACAAGGAATGGAGATTATACAATATTAAATTCGTAGTATTTCATTTATAATTGTAAATTATAAATTGGCGCCCAGCAACTCAAAAATAAGTAACAATTTTATAATTCTTAATTATGAACCCAATAATCAATCTATGCAAATATGAAACCACAAGTATAACATTACAATATATATATATATATATATTGTGACGTTATGATTTTATTTATAAGCCCCACAGGTTAGGCTTCATTTTATGACGTTCCCTAATGTGCTTTTCTTTTTATTTAGGTTATAATTTTCACTTACCTTTATCGGTCAACTGAATGAACATGAAATCTAGTTCATTTAATTTAGTGATTTGACTGGAATTGTAGTTGTTGTTGTTTGCCAGCACAATTGCAAATTTATAAAAGTTTTAAAACTTAAAATCACATTTTGTTTATTTTATTAACACCTGTGTGTTACTGTTTCACTCTTTCTCAGGGTTCAAGTGGGATCAATTAAACTAAATGGAGAGTATTCTGGGCTTTTAATAGATTTTTATTAATGAATAAGAAAATTGTAACGAAATTTAAATAAATATGTCAGGTAAACAAAATGCAAATAAAATGATATAAACACGCAAAACAATAGAAAACAAAATAAATATAACCTAAACTAATACAAGTAATTAATAAACAATAAATCAAACCTAAATGCACAAATTAACCTACTATGAGTGTTTGTAACAGAAATTTTATAATTGTACTTGCGAATTCTTAATTGCAGTTTAACTGTAGGCAACAGTGCGTATTCCGATGTATGGCGGAGAATCGATATCCTCTGTACGATTCACCAAAGAATGCAAATCACTTCTTCGCTGTGGTCAGATTGAAGTCCGGAAACGCCTTCGGAATTCTTCTCGGAAGATGCTGGTAGGCTAGAAGTCCTCTTGTATCTTCTCTTAATGATCCCTAGTATCCGTTGATGATCTTTTGCTGCAGTCCTTCTTGGTAGCTGTCAGAAAATTGTGAGGTTGTGTTTATTCACTACACGAAATGAAATTTGTTTGAAACTCGTCACTTGCGGAAACAAGTATAGAGTTGAAACAAAACTTTCTTCCACCGCTGTGGCAATCAACCTGGTTTTATTGGGATAGGAATACAAGTCTTCTAAACATGTGCGTCTCGGCTTTATATAACCTCGGAGGCGATCGTCTATTCTCTTTGTTTATAAATGTTTATATCGACGCTCCTCGTTTGATTTTCGTCGCTTATCACTGGAATATCCAAGTCGCCTGTGCCCGGCATTCGCGCATTCTCCATGGCAACGAATAACAACGTTGGAAATTGTAAATACTAATTTCCATTTTCCTATGAATTTATGTGTCCATTTTTACTTTTATTGGCAATTTTAGAATCCTTGTATCATTCCGCGTCCGTGGGAATGTCGTACATATGTCCACGTCGCTTCTGCGATTTCACTCTTAATTCATGTTAAATACCTCATTACAATTTATTAATGTTAATTTGAGCCCTACTTATATTTACAAATCTATCTAATTAATCCTATTCTTAATAATTAATAAACCCTAAATATCTATTTATCCTACCTAATATGCTTAATACTATAAATAACTAACTAAAACAAAAACAAACTCCTAATTAACTTATCTAAACTAATACCTAATTACCCTATAAAATAACATCACTACATATATTTGCATTTACACCTCTTGCGGGAATAATTTTGCCGCATTTGGTTCGTAAATAACTATTATGCACATGTGTAGATATATATGTGGGTGTATGTGTGAGTGATTAATGTCAATTATTAAATTGAATCAGTATTATCACGTAAGTACTGAGTGATCCTATCATAGTAAAAATTGTGTTATTATCAACGATAAAGTATCCCGCTCCTGAAACTTGAAGCTTTCTTCTGCTCACGTAGTCTTCTAAATCTTTGAAGTCTCTTTTTAGGGTCTGCATGTGATTAGCATTCGACAATAGATCTGTTAATTGGCAACATATCTTATGAACATTATCCGCCTCCGCCGATGCATCATTACATGCAGAAAATACTCCACTTCCGACGAACTGCAAATAATTTATATATTTAGGCATGCTCGGTGTCGCAAAACTGCTGACCAATTTGATTTATATTAATTTATAAGCGTAAAATAAAATACTAATTACATTTTGACATCATTATTGAGATATTAATAAATATTCGTTATTCCTTATTAAATTTGCTATGCATTTATTATGCGCATAGGTGCAGCATAAACTGATAAAAAAATATATAGAAGTTAGTCGGCAGTTTTGAGATACCCGAGAAACAATTATTTTCCACACTTACAAAAGGCAGACTACCCACAATCAAAGTATTTAAGAGATGTATATGCTGCATATTAATGCTGATCCAACTATTCATATTTATTATACTGATACTAACATAATGCAGCATGATTGCTAAGACGTTGATGTAGAGTAGTATAAACATCCATCCAAATATCGTATTGTATGTATCAAAACACAAGGTAAGTTTTGAATATATATATTTAATTTTTGTAATATTTAATTGCAAATTTCGTGTGAATAAGGATTCATCAGTACACAGACATTGGTTATTTACTTCTTGCATGTGAAACTGAATTATCAGAATTAAAAATTGAAACCAATGTTTAATCAATAGAGCGTAATGGCGTAATACTAATCCTAAAATAATTATAAAATAAAATTCTATTTCACGTAAAAAGTAGAGTTTCATAATTTCGTAGCCGTATAAGTCCATCCATATATAATGACTGTACATTAGACGCACTATAAAAATTATATGACAAACTACAATTTCGACTAAACATGCGCTTTTCAGTAGGCTCGCTTTTACTGGTTGTCTGTTAAATTTGTTACTAAGCTCGTCCATATTGCTAAGGAAATTAAGTACTTGTTTGCGCTTCAAGATATTTATATTAATAACGGACACAACAATGAATACTGCAAGTGTAATATCTACAAAAATATTAACACTCAAATGGGTTGAATTGCTTTTTTCCTCCGAGCTGCAACATTTTAGATACACTATACATCCGGACGAAGCAATCATTATTAGACAGAGCGATATAGGATAGATCTTACTACTATGACATTCATTTGATGTGAATGTGTTTCCATTAAAATTTGGCAGTATGGCAATACATTTGCAAATCAAATGTAGTGGTGCGATGTATCTAAGATCTGTTTGGAAAGTCTTTTTCATCATATTATATGTTGGTTGTATTCGCTGTCGATGAGCACTATGCGACATTAGCACGTATAGTATATTTATTTAACTAAAACAAATAACGGCTTTAATATAATTATGGTATTTACTCATACTTGACTATTGATTGAACCTATAAATGCACATGTGGTGGTAAGACCTTAATATTAAGATAGTATTTAAACGGATTGATGGATAATGGAATAATGAAAGAATAACAACTAAACTTAATTGGTATTCGATTAACTGTTGTTTGAAGAGTCTCCACTACATCTACAGCTGACATCACACACGTGGTGTTTGCCGAATCCCAAAGAAGATGTGGATGCGAATATTAGGAATTTCACAAACCTCAAGTATTTCCCATTCAATATTGGTAAATGGCTCGAATCATACTAAACGAATATATGCCTGAATTCTCGGCAGTGAAATTTGCTAAATAGATACATGCAGAGTGTCCATTAGGGTGTCCGTTAGCTATAGTAGTGAAAAATACACGAGGTGTATCTAAATGCTTGTAATTACGTCACCATGTAAAATATTTTTATTCCGCTTCAGTAAAAATAGTCCAATTTTTGACTTTGGCAACTTCATTTACACTCATTTGACATGAATATGGCAATAAAAATGATCTTCGCGCTATTCTAATTTCTATTGTGGAATTTCATATTTGACTACTCAAATACTAAATTATTATTAGTTTCAGTAATATTTGTGACTTCCAAGCACATGAAAAGTGCTTCCAAGCACTTTCCTCTATTATTGGCTTTATGTTAAGCCGTTTCCTTACTTCTGCGTTCCTCACTTTTTCTTTTTTTGTCATTCCCTCTATCTTCTTTAGGAATCTCATTTCCGTTGCGTTGATCTTGCTTTTGTTTCTTTCCGTAATAGTCCACGATTCACTTCCATATATTAGAGAGGGCCTTCCTATTTTTTTTGTATACCTCAGTTTTTATATATATATATATATATATATATATATATATATATAAGATATAATTTATTGAAGCAATTACATATTTCTTATTGTATGTACATTATTAAATTTAAAAAAAAGAAGGTCTTGCTGCTATGCTTCAAATGGCCTGTTACGATGACGTGTACCGCTGCACGGATACGTTTCTGCTGAGGAAGCATCCTTGGAGATAAGGCGGCCGCGCTCCGCCCGTGCATGTGTAATTATTAAGACATTATTATTCTAGCGTTCATAGCTTTAGCATTGTTAGTCGTTAGGTAGTAATCAATAAAATAGTTCGGTATTTTTTTAAAAACTTAATTGTTATGTAAAATACCATAACTGGCCATCAGCCGCAGCCTTTCAGCCTGAATTTAGTCATATGGAGTTGATAACGTTGTGTTATAGGCGGGATAGGTGATTACAAAGTGGAAGGGTAGCGGATTTCTTTTTGGGGTTTAGAGGGACTTTATTGTGGATTAATGGGTCTAGATTCTCGAAAGGAGATTTGGACATGAATTTATCTGCAAGGTATATAAGGCGTGAGGTAATCGGTATCACTTTAGTTCGTTCATAGAGTTGCTGGTTGGGTATGTTGTGGAGGGGATTTCTAGGATGCCTTAGTTTCGTTATACTCCGAAGAGCTCTTCTCTCTATGATTTCCAATTTCTTCTTGGTAGATTCCTTGGCGTTGATAAGTAATATGGAGGCGTAGTCTAGAAGTGGGCGGCAGATCATTTTGTAGATTTGAACTGACGTTTGCAGGTTAATACCATTTTGGCCGCAAACCAGCGATCGAAAATGTTTCGTTCTTGATACGATGGTAGATTTAAGTTGTATTAGATGTGGGTTGAACGACATTTTTGAATCAATTTTGACTCCGAGGTATTTTGCTGTGCTTTGTGCTGGGATATCATGATTTTGTAAAATATAAGGTGGAGGATCTTTTAATCTGTGATTGAAGAGAATTAATAATGATTTGCTTGGGTTTAGCTTCAGGCGCCATTTAATGTACCACGATTCGATCTTATTGGCCATCTGTTGGAGTTGTTGTAGTGCAGCATTTTTATTCTTGCCGTATGCAACCAATGCCAAATCATCAGCATATTGGAGAATATTTTCTTCAGGGGTGTGTTCAGTGTGGTCATTGTCGCAAGATGATATGTCATGTAGAAACGCATTAAAGAGGAATGGGGAGGGGGGGGGGGCCTTGTGGGACGCCTTGAGTGGGATAGAATGGCCGAGATGTT
This sequence comes from Othius punctulatus, assembly GCA_951805005.1. NCBI lineage: Eukaryota > Metazoa > Arthropoda > Insecta > Coleoptera > Staphylinidae > Othius > Othius punctulatus. The sequence continues at coordinate 41,557,972 of OX638146.1, forward strand.
ATGTTTCCTAATTTAACTTGCAGTGTTCTTAGTTTCAGAAAATCGTCTGTGATTAGGAGAAGCTCTTCCGGGCAGTTCATGGTGTGGAGTTTGTATACTAGTCCTCTGTGCCATATTGAGTCGAAGGCTTTCGCTGTATCTAGGAACAGAGCTGCTGTGGAGTTTCCGTTAATGCCAGCTGTTTGAACGTTTGACACTAGGACAGATAGAGGGATAACGGTCGACATGTTATGTCTGAATCCGAGTTGGTGTTTGGGGATTCTTGCATCTATCGCAGTCTCCAAGCGACGTTTGATTATTTTTTCGAAATTCTTTCCCATTACTGGGAGTAATGTTATGGGTCTGTAGCCCGATGTTTTAGATTTATCTTCACCCTTCTTGGGTATGTTGACGATGAGACCAGTTTTCCAGATTGGTGGGAAGTAGCTGTTTGCTAGGCAATAGTTATAAATTTTTCGTATATGTGTGTGAACGCAGTTGGGAAGTTTGGTTAAAATTAATCTAGGAATATTGTCAATGCCCGGTAATGTATTTTTTCCCATTGCCAGCACTTCTTCATATTCATCTTTACTTATTTCATTATGGGTAGTCCTATTGTCACCTTGAAAGTGTGCCAGGTACCAGTTATTAATGTGCGTTTCATTTTCCTTATCGTAGTTGGCGTGATTGTTGTTGGTGTATATAGTGTTGTAGTGGTCCGCAAATACTTCCGCTTTTCTGGTGTTCGTGTCGTAGTGTATACCATTGTCGCTTATAGTGGGAATAGTGCAGTCTGCTTTATATTTAGTAATTTGTTTAATTTTGTCCCAGTAATGTTTTCCTTTTAGAGTTTGAATCTCCTGACAGGTTCTCAACCAAAAGTGTTTCCGGTATTCAAATATGAGTTTTTTAATGCTATTGTTAAGTTCATTGAATTTCATTTTAGTAAGATGGTCTTTGTTTCTTTGGAATTCTCTGTAGAGCTGTCGTTTAGTTTTAATAAGTTTAACAATATAGGGAGGTAAAATGTAAGGGAAATATGTTTTTTCTGTTACTGGTGTGTTATTTACAATAATATTGCTAATTTTGTTGCAGAATGTGATAATGTTTTCTTCTGATATTGCTTGTGTTAATCTGGTGTCCATGTAAAGTTCAGCGTCTTGGATAATTTGAGCAACGTTACTTTTTTTTTTAATTTAGTTTGGCATCTTTGAGTGGAGCAGTTAGTGTGATGTTATTTACTTCGATGATGAAACCTAAGTGGTCAGAACCGACATCAGGAGTAGTTGTAACCTTTGAAATGTAGGTTTCAAGGCGATGGGAGTATAGAATCAGATCTGGGGTTGTGGCTTGGTTATTGGTCATGAGGAAGGTGGGTGGAGTAGGGAACCTTTTGATAGGGGAATTGGCTAGTAAGGTGTTGATTTGCCTTTGTTTTTTCGGGAGCGATGAGATGTTAAAATTCCCTATTATAATAGAGTACTTGAAAGTTAGTGCTTTAATAAAAATAGTTTCCTCTATTTCAGAAAATGGGTGTATGTATACGATGAATATATGCAATTTGTCATTGTAGAATGGTATAGTGAAAAGTGTGCATTCGTTTAGGGGGTTGTTAATTTGAGGTGAGTTGTCTTTTTTCGCATTAATACAAGGATCGGACTGTATTAGTGCACCTCCTCTATGATTTGCGTTTGTTATGTTGCCGTCTCTTTTTATGATTTCCCAGTTTCTGTATTTGCAAGATGTATCGGCATTTGTTTTTCTTTCTACTAAACATATACAATTAATATTTTCCTTCTCTACGCAATGGTAAAGTGGCAGCTTTTTATTCTGGTAGCTATTGATGTTTAAGAATAATAATTTCAATTTATCCATTTTGTTGGGCTAAGTGTTGGCTCCCTATAGTAGGTTCGTTGCGATTTCTTCTGAACGGGTCTTCTAGGTCGAACATTAGGATGTACAAGTGACTTCCCGAGAACACTAGTTCTGTATCGATTTTGAAATTTTCCCTAAATTGTTTCTTCAGTTTTTTCTTAAGTTCCCCTCTATTGGTGGCTTCTGGTTTGTTAAGTTCATTTACATACGTATTTATAATGAAATCGTGAATGGACAATGGTGCGTGAATGCGTTTTTTGTGGGTTTTTGTTTTAGGTAGTTCGTGTTTTTTTGTTAATTGATTTTATCCTGACATTGGGGATTCCTTCGATTGGTTTATTAGGGCGCTTATTATTCTGATCATGAATGTAGGTAAATTGGAGCTTTTTGCGACAATACGTTTACAATACTTAGCCTTAGGTTTTAGGTTTTCAGGTGATTGCTTATCTCATCGTCAGTGATTTCCAATTCTACAGATTTAATAATGGCGGAGTACGCCAGGCGGGTTTCATTTGTCTTGTCTACGTCAAGTTGTTAGCTAGCTCACGAAATGATGTAAGTATGTTCTCGCTAATTAGCGTATCCAAAGATGCTTTAAGTGACGTTTTTGAGGTATTTGATTTGAGAATAAATCCGTTTTGTGTGTTAAAGATAAGGTCGGTGGCTCCAGGGAAAAACGTTTGCCATTTATCGGCCAGGCCGATTCGCGATATAATTTTTACGGTTTGTAGATGGAAGGTGAATTTATAAGTGGATTTATTTATCGTGTGTGTACTTTGGGATTGTGTTGCGTGAGAAGCAGTTGCGGATGGTGTCTTAAATGTGGGTTGTGGTTTGCGTTTTGCGGGGGGTGAGTTTATTGCAGGTTCTGATTGGGTTTTTTTTGGGTCTACCTCTTTTCCGGGGTTCTGCAAACTTGCCGCCTTCACTCGTTCCACCTCCACCCTCGTCTTCCGTGGCTGTATAGGTTATCATGCCGGATGTGCTCATTTTACTTTAAGCTTCTGTAATATCACTTTTAATATCACTTTAATACTCGCTGTGTGGTGTTGTTCGCTCCGCGAACGCCTCGGTTTTTATTTCTTTAGTAATTTCTTTTTTCTATAGAAACGTGTTTTTATTGTGTTGTAGATCCTTTCTGTTTTCCTATTCTTTCTTCTACTTCTTGGTCAATCTTTCCCTTTTCTTCTATTATTGTTCATAGGTAGTTGTATTGATTCACCTGTTCTAGTTGTTTCCCTTCTATCTCTATTTTGTGTTGGTTTTCTTTTGACGCTATCACGATTATTTTAGTTTTGCTGATGTTTATTTCCATATTTATCTGTTTAGTTCTTCTTCGTATATATTAAGGTTACGTTGGAGTTTTTGTTCTGGGCCTGCTATTAGTATCATGTCGCCTGCGAACATAAGTATTTGTATTTTTATCATTTCCAGTTTCCTATATCCTATAACCATGTTTGCTGCTCTTTCTTTGCTTGTTCTAATTGCTTCATCTATGAGTGATGCGAAGAGTAAAGGGCTTAAAATTCAACCTTGTTTTAGTCCAATTTCGGTCTTGAACTCCTCTGATTCGTTTGTTCCTATTCTCACCTTGTTTCTGTTGTTATTGTACAGCTCTTTTATTATGTTTATCATGTCTCTTTTTTCTAACATATTACATTCGTCCTCTCTTATTACTCTGTCAAATGCTTTTTTCAGGTCTATGAAGCATATGTGTAGATATTTTCCTTTTTTATTAACTTACTTTGAAGCTACATGGATTGGTGTTCTTGACAGACGAGGAAGGAGAAGACAACCAATTTTTCCTATTCGTCTGTGGAGTATTCACGCGTTAATCGAAAACGATTTACCCCGCACAAATAATGCCGTTGAAGGATGGCATAATAGCTTTTCATCAATTGTAAATGCTGCACATCCGAACATTTGGAAATTTATAAATGCCCTCAAGAAAGAAGTCAATTTAAACAAAATGAAAATCGAGCAGCTAATTGCTGGAAATCCACCAGCTCCACAAAAAAAGGTTTACAGGGATACAGCCCAAAATATAAAAAGAGTGGTTGCTGACTATGGCAACAGACCAGTATTGGAATACCTTCGAGGTATTGCACATAATTACCAATTGCAGGTGTAAAAATGTTAAGGAATTTAATTAATTTTGGTGGCATTTTAGAAATATATGGAGCATTTATAAAGGCGGTCTTCGCAAGTTTGTAAATTATATGTTGAAAATTTGTTGAAAGTTTTGTTTGTTAAAAGTTAAGTTTTCATTCATTTTCCAAGTATTTTATGAATTTGGTGAAATTTTACAAATGAATGGAACAATTTTCAACGCAATTTTGTAACTGTTTATACAATTATGGAGCATTTATAAAGGAAGTTATGTAGTACATCTCGGTAAGAGTAATTTGCTCTTACTCACGGTGAACATTATGTTTCTTTGAAGATTATATAGAAACAACTATTACAAATTAACAATTAAGAGTTCTTGTCGATTTTTTACTGAATTTTATGAATGATGGTGTACTTTTTAGTCTTTTTAATCTTTAGTTAAAGTTAGTAGTTTTCATTAATGTTTAATGAATTTAATAAATTTTGGTAACATTTTATAAATATATGGAGCATTATTAAAGGAGGTTTTTGCAAGTTTGAAAATTTTTTTCATTAAATTTGAAGGATTTGATGAATTTTTGAGAAATTTCTGGAGTTAGGTACGTTTCCAATTTTATTCTTTAGATGACGAAGTGAAGAAGTAGAAAGAGAGTTGTTAAAACAGATAACAAATTTTCGTTTTGAAACAAAAATGTATGTACTGTGCAGTTTTTAGTTGGCAATATTTTGATTGTAAAATGTATGTTCTCCACTTATTCAATAAGTATATTTTTTAATTATCTCTCTAATATCACACACTTGTAATGGCATTATAAAAATAATTAAAAGTTATATTTTTATTTTTCGATTTTTAAATGAATAAACTTTGCTTGTACACCTTATAATCAGTAGTTGAAACTGAAACGGGATATTGAAATAATGAAGAGAATATTGATTTTGAAACGAAAATTTTATACTGTTTATAATAATAATGTTTAAATTGCAAAATATATTTTTTCACTTAGTCAAGTCACTCAATTTTCAACTTACCTTTGTAACATTATAGAGCAGCGATATAATTTTATCATCGTGACTAAATGTGAAGCTATTGTAGATTGCAATGGCTTCTTCGCCCATTAAATGCAGTAAATGAGCACATTGCGTTTTTTCTGGTTTTGAGTCTAATTCTACAGCGGCGGAGTATATTTCATACCTCTGATTCCATTGTCTCCAATTCTCACTGAGATTGCCGTTTAATTTAATTGGTTGGATTCCTCTGCTTTCCGTTTTCACGTCTTCTTTTTATTTCTCCTTTTAATGTCCGTTAAGCTGCGCCATGTTATATATCTGAGAGTGGATCTAGGAATCGACTGAACAACACAACTGCCATGTGTATACTGTCTTTATTAAACTTCTATGCGTGGTCGTTGCGGTAGGTTAGACAACCTTCTTTACCTCTAAGGCACATACATTACATACATTACATCATTACATCTATATTACATACATCTATTACATACATATATTATTAGTGTATTTTTCAGAACAGTCGAAGACATTGAAGCCATCCACAGTTTGATGTTCCTTATATTTCGAAAACTTATGGTTTAATTTATAAACTGTGGATTGGAAGAAATTTGATATTAGAATCAATGTGACATTAGAATTTCAAAACAAAATTACCTTCGAAAGTGCAACTGTCAACACCGTTGTAGAATAAAAAATTATGTCGATGCTGTGCTTAGAATTATAGATATGATTAATACTTATATTCTGAATATACAGAAATGTAGATTGTCGAAAATGTATATATATATATATATATATATATATATATATATATATATATATATATATATATATAATTAAAACTTTAAATTTTTAAATTTCATTACTGTTTGAAATTTAATTTCATTTAGAATTGATATAATACACAATATGTATTGTATGATATCTGATATTATTATGAATAGTAGTTTTATTTAATTTAATGAGAATACATTGTCAGGTTTTTTTTTTCTATGTTCTGCTTCATTCACGTCTAAACGTCTACTTTATTTATGTTGTAATAAAAATATGGAGTGTATTTTGAACACTACCTTCGTAGACAACTGGAGACCGGTTTCGACCTAGAGGGCCTCATGATTGGTAATGATAGTAACTGGATTTCACCACGAGATGGCATTTACACGCCTCTTCTCAATTCAATTATGTCTTGTTTTAAATTAGCTAAATAAATGTTTAATTTATTTATGTTTTAGGGCAGTCAGGCGATGACAATCAAGTTTATCAACGAAGGAATGCTATAGCTATATGTGAAAATTGATTGAAATCGGAGTCACATAAAATTGGAAATAATTCCAGATTCCAGTTGAGATATATGAATTTGATGCAAAGTTACGAATCAACTGAATTCTGTAAATATTACAAAAGCGGATTGCCCCATAGATACTTATTATACACTACTTCTACTAGTACTATTACAACTAGAAATATATCTGTTTTATCTGTCAAAATTGAAGCCTCGTTCAATCCAATAAAATAATGTAGTAAGAGTTGTTTTATTTTCATCTGTATTATAATATTATAATCAATGGTATTACAATGACAAATAATGATATTTGAAAGAATATAATTAAATTATTTGCTTGTTTCCTAGGAAACATTTGAGGAACGTTTCTAGACATATTTGATTTGCATCTTGAATGGTGTTATCTATTAGTATCCAGCGCAAAAGTTGACACCTCTTTCTTGGGCGCTCTGTACATATATTTATTATATTGAACTATGGTTTTTAATTTGTTTTTTTATGGTTCTAAACTTTATCTCCGTCTCTTTTACAGGTGCTGCACTCAATGATGAATTCGGAGGAATGTACTAGATGTATATTGGTGTTAATGTTGTTGCACTTTCCATTTACATATTCGAAAGAAGCTGATTACTGTCAAGATATAAGTGGTCGTACGATTTGTACGTATGAGAAAATAAATTCATTTAATGATATGTATGCATACAACTACATGAGGTTTGCAAATGGAAATATATCAACATTAGAAGATATCACAATTAATAATAAATATTTAATATTATACTTTGAATTTTATAAGTGTAAATTACATCAAATTTATGCGAATGCATTTAATCCATGTCGACAATTATTAGAATTACACTTTCCCTATAATAATCTAATACAATTGCCAGAACACATGTTTGACAGTCTTTAAAATCTACAAGTATTAAATTTAACACACAACCAAATAGAATCTTTAACCATTAATTGTTTCCAGCATTCAAGTAAATTAGTAACATTGGATATTTCGTTCAATAAAATAAGCCAGTTGAATCCAAATTATTTTAAAAGGTTGAGAAATTTACAGACACTAGATTTGACTGGAAACAAAATTAGCAGATTGCAGAAAGACGTATTTATTAATTTGCGATACATAAAACAAATTTACTTGTCAACAAATAATTTGATGAAGATTGAAAACAATTGTTTTGACGGTTTAACAAATTTGGAGATTCTTCACTTAATGCATAATAAGATATTTACATTAGAAATTCATGCGTTTACAAATCTACCTCAGCTAAAAATCATTGACTTATCGTTTAATAATTTAACACGACTCGAATTTAAACAATATTACGATCTAGTAAGATTTGAGAAGCTAGAGTTAACTGGGAATAACATTATTAAGTTAGATAATTTTGCTGGATTCCTAAAATTACCTTCGATTGATTTATCTCATCAAAATATTAGTGGATTAGAGAATTATACGGTTCGAGATATGTCCAATTTGAAGGAAATACATTTAGCAAATAATTTTATCTATGGTTTAGAAATAAACACATTCAATGGTTTGCTAATAGTTGATATAATTGATTTATCTTTTAATAATATCGTAAACATAAATAATTATCAATTTTTTGTTAAATTTTGTAAGAGGTTAATCTTACATAAAAGTAACATTAACTGTCTGCAAAATGATAAATTGAACTACACATTGAATGTTTCAGAATTGAATTTACATCACAACAAAATTAGAGAAATACCGTCCTATGTTTTTGGCCATCAAAATGTGATACAATCACTGGATCTCTCCAATAATCAGATATCTAAAATACAAGTTCACGCTTTTGTCGGGTTGATGTCTCTAAAATATTTAAATCTTAGCAATAATGTCATATTAACATTGACAGAAATTGCATTTCAAAATACTCCCAAATTATATCAACTGGATATTAATAATAATTTAATAAATTCTTTAGATATTGAGGAAGTTAAGGAAATAAGCGACATTCACATTTTAAACATCGATAACAATCATTTTCAATGTTCAGTGCTATCAAAAATTATAAAAAAACTAAATAAATTAAGCATTGTTCACACAGAAATAAAAATAAAACAAAGTTCAAGCATACATGGAATAATTTGTAATTCCGGGAATGATTCAATTTTGTCAAGCACCATAAATGATGATGTCCGTTTGAGAAATGATTCGGCAGCTTTAAATTCGACATATATGTCAAGGCACAATAATAGTGATGATATCACTACTTTAGTGAAATATATAAAAAATAGTGTGGATAATTTTAATCAATATTTAAACGAGTCTCTGAAAAATGACAGGCTATTTAAAAATATTTCAATAAATGAAACGAGGCATTTATCAGAAATATTAGAGATAAGTAAGTTTGATAAAAGTAATAACAGTACAATAGATTTGAATAACTTAGTAACAGAAAGAAGAAACGCGATGATTCAAAATAACCAAAGTAAAAATAACAATATGTCCACTGAAAATGATTTACAATTCAATTTAAAAATATCAAATGTCTTACAAACTTTATTATTTCTGTGTCTCATATTGATACTACTTACCAATATATATGTTGCGTATTATAAGTTCCGTAGTTCAAAAACATCACATTTAATCCACAAATCTCGGTACATGTCTAAGGAAGAATCTATATTATAATTTAATATGTGGTAATACGAAAAATGTAACTGAATTAATGGATAATATCAATCGATTGAATTCATTATATAAATTAATATAAATCTTATCAAGTAACCTATTATGATATTAGATTATATTGTTATAATATCATTAACTTTACATGAAATTGACATACAATGAAAAGATTGAGTCATGTCACGATCGTAATAAGTAATTATAAGTTATAAAGGTTATTACTAATAACCTTTATACATATAGTTGGACTTATGCAGAACCAGGAATTTACCAATGTTGCAGAATAATAGTGGTTACGTTTCTAACAAAGATCTTGGAAATTATATTTTGTTGTCACCTTCATAATCGATTTTAAGAGACTATTTATGCAACAATGTCAAGAGCCTTTAAATCTAGTTATGTTTATTATTAGATTTCGGTTATTTTATTTTACCCTTATCCCTATCCCTCATCGAGTATGGCAATAAAAAAATATATTTTACCTTATTGTTAACTTATTTGCTCTTCAAGATTTGACGAAACCAAATTTATGTAAATATGAATTGTTCCTATTACATTTATGAAATAAAATTAATATTATATTTACTTATTAATAAGTTATTCTGTCATATGCAGTAATATGGAATTACAGAAATATTTCAATATAGTTACAGCTATTATAACAGCAATGAAAGCGATTAGATTAGATACTCTTTGCTTTAGGAAGCTAGATTATAAAAAAAAAAACTTTACCTTATTTGTCGCGCGTCCAATTGATCGCGTCCAAATGCGTGATAATACTATCTTTGTTCTGCAGATCCTTACTTAGATTTTGCCAGAAAATTGAAATAGTCGAATTATGGGGTACCAAGGAAAACTATAAACTTTGGAAGAGGGTCTTAAATAGTTCTTACAAAAACGCTTTCTTGGTAATATTAAGACTAATTATTTAATAATCGTTTTTACAATTAAGATAAATACATTGTGGCATATTAGTTTAACATTCAATCTATTAAAAATTAAAGATAATAATAAATTTCATATTAAATTATAATATATATTCTTCCTTAGACATGTACCGAGATTTGTGGATTAAATGTGATGTTTTTGAACTACGGAACTTATAATGCGCAACATATATATTGGTAAGTAGTATCAATATGAGACACAGAAATAATAGGGTCAGTAAGACATTTGATATTTTTAAATTGAATTGTAAATCATTTTCAGTGGACATATTGTTATTTTTACTTTGGTTATTTTGAATCATCGCGTTTCTTCTTTCCGTTACTAAGTTATTCAAATCTATTGTACTGTTATTACCTTTATCAAACTTACTTGTCTCTAATATTTCTGGTAAATGCCTCGTTTCATTTATTGAAATATTTTTAAATAGCCTGTCATTTTTCAGAGACTCGTTTAAATATTGATTAAAATTATCCACACTATTTTTTATATATTTCACTAAAGTAGTGATATCATCACTATTATTGTGCCTTGACATATATGTCGAATTTAAAGCTGCCGAATCATTTCTCAAACGGACATCATCATTTATGGTGCTTGACAAAATTGAATCATTCCCGGAATTACAAATTATTCCATGTATGCTTGAACTTTGTTTTATTTTTATTTCTGTGTGAGCAATGCTTAATTTATTCAGTTTTTTTATAATTTTTGATAGCACTGAACATTGAAAATGATTGTTATCGATGTTTAAAATGTGAATGTCGCTTATTTCCTTAACTTCCTCAATATCTAAAGAATTTATTAAATTATTATTAATATCCAGTTGATATAATTTGGGAGTATTTTGAAATGCAATTTCTGTCAATGTTAATATGACATTATTGCTAAGATTTAAATATTTTAGAGACATCAACCCGACAAAAGCGTGAACTTGTATTTTAGATATCTGATTATTGGAGAGATCCAGTGATTGTATCACATTTTGATGGCCAAAAACATAGGACGGTATTTCTCTAATTTTGTTGTGATGTAAATTCAATTCTGATATGTTTACGATATTATTAAATGATAAATCAATTATATCAACTATTAGCAAACCATTGAATGTGTTTATTTCTAAACCATAGATAAAATTATTTGCTAAATGTATTTCCTTCAAATTGGACATATCTCGAACCGTATAATTCTCTAATCCACTAATATTTTGATGAGATAAATCAATCGAAGGTAATTTTAGGAATCCAGCAAAATTATCTAACTTAATAATGTTATTCCCAGTTAACTCTAGCTTCTCAAATCTTACTAGATCGTAATATTGTTTAAATTCGAGTCGTGTTAAATTATTAAACGATAAGTCAATGATTTTTAGCTGAGGTAGATTTGTAAACGCATGAATTTCTAATGTAAATATCTTATTATGCATTAAGTGAAGAATCTCCAAATTTGTTAAACCGTCAAAACAATTGTTTTCAATCTTCATCAAATTATTTGTTGACAAGTAAATTTGTTTTATGTATCGCAAATTAATAAATACGTCTTTCTGCAATCTGCTAATTTTGTTTCCAGTCAAATCTAGTGTCTGTAAATTTCTCAAACTTTTAAAATAATTTGGATTCAACTGGCTTATTTTATTGAACGAAATATCCAATGTTACTAATTTACTTGAATACTGGAAATAATCAATGGTTACAGATTCTATTTGGTGGTGTGTTCAATTTAATACTTGTAGATTTTGATGATTGTCAAACACGTGTTCTGGCAATTGTGTTAGATTATTATAGGGAAAGTGTAATTCTAATAATTGTCGACATGGATTAAATGCATTCGCATAAATTTGATGTAATTTACACTTGTAAAATTCTAAGTATAATATTAAATATTTATTATTAATTGTGATTTCTTCTAATGTTGATATATTTCCATTTGCAAACCTCATGTAGTTGCATGCATAAATATCATTAAATGAAATTATTTTCTCATACGTACAAATCCTACGACCCCTTATATCTTGACTGTAATCAGCTTCTTTCGAATATGTAAATGGAAAGTGCAACAACATTAACACCAATATACATCTAGTACATTCCTCCGAATTCATCATTGAGTGCAGCACCTGTAAAAGAGACGGAGATAAAGTTTAGAACCATAAAAAAACAAATTAAAAACCATAGTTCAATATAATAAATATATGTACAGAGTGCCCAAGAAAGAGGTGTCAACTTTTGCGCTGGATACTAATAGATAACACCATTCAAGATGCAAATCAAATATGTCTAGAAACGTTCCTCAAATGTTTCCTAGGAAACAAGCAAATAATTTAACTATATTCTTTCAAATATCATTATTTGTCATTGTAATACCATTGATTATAATATTATAATACAAATGAAAATAGAACAACTCTTGCTACATTATTTTATTGGATTGAACGAGGCTTCAATTTTGACAGATAAAACAGATATATTTCTAGTTGTAATAGTAGTAGTAGAAGTAGTGTATAATAAGTATCTATGGGGCAATCCGCTTTTGTAATATTTACCGAATTCAGTTGATTCGTAACTTTGCATCAAATTCATATATCTCAACTGGAATCTGGAATTATTTCCAATTTTATGTGACTCCGATTTCAATCAATTTTCACATATAGCTATAGCATGCCTTCGTTGATAAACTTGAGTGTCATCGCCTGACTGCCCTAAAACATAAATAAATTAAACATTTATTTAGCTAATTTAAAACACGACATAATTGAATTGAGAAGAGGCGTGTAAATGCCATCTCGTGGTGAAATTCAATTACTATCATTACCAATCATGAGGCCCTCTAGGTCGAAACCGGTCTCCAGTTGTCTACGAAGGTAGTGTTCAAAATACACTCCATATTTTTATTACAACATAAATAAAGTAGACGTTTAGACGTGAATGAAGCAGAACATAGAAAAAAAAACCTGACAATGTATTCTCATTAAATTAAATAAAACTACTATTTATAATAATATCAGATATCATACAATACATATTGTGTATTATATCAATTCTAAATGAAATTAAATTTCAAACAGTAATGAAATTTAAAAATTAAAAGTTTTAATTATATATATATATACATTTTCGACAATCTACATTTCTGTGTTTGGGTGTTGACAGTTGCACTTTCGAAGGTAATTTTGTTTTGAAAATCGTGCAGAAAATCGCGACAATTTAAATTGCCGCACTAATGTCACATTGATTCTAATATCAAATTTCTTCCAATCCACAGTTTATAAATTCAACCATAAGTTTTCAAAATATAAGGAACATCAAACTGTGGATGGCTTCAATGTCTTCGACTGTTCTGAAAAATATACTAATAATATATGTATGTAATAGATGTATGTAATATAGATGTAATGATGTAATGTATGTAATGTATGTGCCTTAGAGATAAAGAAGGTTGTCTAACCTACCGCAACGACCACGCATAGAAGTTTAATAAAGACAGTATACACATGGCAGTTGTGTTGTTCAGTCGATTCCTAGATCCACTCCCAGATATATAACATGGCGCAGCTTAACGGACATTAAAAGGAGATATAAAAAGAAGACGTGAAAACGGAAAGCAGAGGAATCCAACCAATTAAATTAAACGGCAATCTCAGTGAGAATAGGAGACAATGGAAGCAGAGGTATGAAATATACTCCGCCGCTGTAGAATTAGACTCAAAACCAGAAAAAACGCAATGTGCTCATTTACTGCATTTAATGGGCGAAGAAGCCATTGCAATCTACAATAGCTTCACATTTAGTGACGATGATAAGGACAAAATTACTGTACTAAAGAAGAAATTTAATGACTATTTCATTCCAAAAAAGAACCTAACCTACGAGAGATATAAATTTTTCACGTCCCGCCAAAATGAGGAAAGCACAGAACAGTATGTCACGTCATTAAAAAACCAAGCAAAACAGTGCGAATTCCCTCAAAATTTTAAAACGGAATTAATAAAAACGATGCTAATCATTGGGATAAAATATGAGAAGGTTCGAGAGCAACTTCTACAACATCAAGAGCACACCCTGTAAAAAGCAATCGAGACATGTGTGTTAACCGAAACATCCAGACAGCAGCTTCAGGATATGAAACAATCAACGAGTGGAGACAAGACAAGAAATTACAAAGAAGTGGATCAAGTAAGAAATCAGAAGAAAACAACACAAAAATTCCGAGAAGATTCTTCAAGATCGAACGAAAATAGAAATTACAATCAGGTACAAAGAGAAATTAAAGACTGTTCAAGATGTGGTAAATCACATCCGATAAATGAATGTCCAGCATACGGTAAAAATGTTTAAAATGTAAAAAGGACAATCACTTTGCAAATAAATGTAGGAATAAATCTGTAAACCAAGTGAATCAATCGGATAATTGTAATGATCACTTGAGTACAGACACAATTAATAATGGAAACAAAAACCTCAATAATTTTAATCATTGCATTATAGAGTTGGGTATAGGTGAAGATGCAGATGTAAAGGCTAAATTTAAAATAGATACGGGAGCAAGTGTCAATATAATTTCCTACTTTGAATTAAAAGCGTGTAAATTTAATTTAAAAAATATTGAGAACATTAAGGAAAACTTAGTCACATTTACTGGAGATAAAATTCCTATATTGGAAAAATGTTATCTTGATTTATACTACAATGGAAATTGTTTCAAGAAAACTGAATTCTTTGTAGACAAAAGTAATAAGGGGTCAATCTTAGGTTTAAAAACATGTATTCATTTAGGAATAGTAAACATAAAAAATGATGAGGATATTAAATTCATTAATACAGTAAATAAAAACCAAATTAAAAATTATGAAGAATTAACCAACAGATATAAAGATGTATTTGAAGGTATAGGTAAAACAAGTAAGCCATATAACATTGAAATACAAAAACATGCAAAACCAGTAGTAAACCCAATAAGAAATGTACCTTTTGCTATACAAGATCAACTTAAAAAATGTTTAGAAAATTTAGAAAAATTAAAAATAATAGAAAAAGTTCAAGGCACCTAAGAATGGATAAATTCATATGTACTAGTTAGAAAAGAAGATGGTTCTCTACGAATCTGCTTAGATTCAAGAGATTTAAATGAAGTTATAATAGATAGAAAATACTAAATACCAAACATGGACGAAATAACAAGAAATTTGGATGGTTCAAAAATATTCACAATATTAGATGCAGCTAGTGGATTTTGGAACATTCCATTAGATGAAAAATCTAGTAAGTTATGCACTTTTGCAACCCCTCATGGTAGATACAAATTCAATAGACTACCATTTGGTATTAAAACTGCTAGTGAAGTATTCCAAGAAACTTTTCAAGAAATTTTTCATATTAAATGTGTAGTAATCTATGTCGATGATATTTTAATTCATGCTGAAACTAAAGAAGAACATGACAAAATATTGGAAGAAGTATTTAAGATAGCTAGAGAAAAAAATGTAAAATTTAATAGAAACAAATATAAATTTGGTCTAGATGAAGTAAAGTATTTAGGACATAAGTTTTCAAATAAAGGTATATCAATGGATGAAGATAAAATTGAAGCCATCGTAGGAATGCCCAAACCAATTAATAAAAAAGATGTCAAAAGATTCCTAGGTTTCATAACTTATGTAGGAATATTTATTCCAAACTTATCAGAAATTACTCAACCATTAAGGGATTTAATTAAAGATAACAATATATTTTCATGCGACACCCTCAAGAAAAAGCATTTAACGAATTAAAAAGATAATTTCACAAGAACCAATTTTAAGTATTTTAATCCAAGAGAGCAAATAACATTATCAGTTGATGCATCTAGCTCAGGCTTAGGAGCAGCACTTTTGCAAAATGAAAAACCATGTGCATATGCTTCTAGAGCTATGACAGAAACTCAGCAAAGATATGCTCAAATAGAGAAGGAACTATTAGCGATATGTTTTGGCGTACAAAAGTTCTATCAATATGTTTATGGAAGAGAGTTTACAGTTGAAACCGATCACAAACCATTAATTTCCATATTCAAAAAATCATTAAACTCATGCCCAGCTAGATTACAAAGAATGCTTTTGACATTACAAAAATATAAAATAAATTTAGTTTACAAACCAGGCAAATATCTAATAATAACTGATACATTATCACTAGCAACAGTAAATAAAGTATTCGAAGATAATTTAGAATTAAACGCTCAAGTATGCCTAATCGAAAAAAAATTAACAATTAAAGAGGACAGGTTAAAACAATTGATAAAAGCAACTGAAGATGATGAAGAATTAAAAATGATAAAAACCTTTATTAAGGATGGATGGCCAAAGAGCATAAATAAAATGACAGTAAATTTGAAACCATTTTACAAATTAAAGTCAGAAATAACAATGGGAAGCAATAACTTAAGATATATGAATCAAAGAGTCATTGTACCAAAATCATGGAGAAACAAAGTCCTTGAAGACATACACAAAGGTCATTTAGGTATAAATAAATGCATATCGAGAGCAAAATTTGCAGTATATTGGCCTAATATGATAACACATTTAGAAAATGTAATCAATAGATGTTACGAATGTAATAAATATTCAAACTCGAATAGAAGAGAGCCTCTGATAAATCATCAAATAATTTAAAAACCATGGCAAAAAATAGGAATTGACTTATTTGAAATACAAGGTGAAACATTCCTTATTGCAGTGGATTACTACTCAAAATATCCCGAAATCATGACGTTGAACAAAAATCTAACTTCCAAAAATGTAATCAACAAATTAAAATCCATATTTGCTAGACATGGAATACCCAAAATTGTTGTATCAGATAGTGGAAGACAATTCATCAGTGAAGAATATGAAACATTTTCCAAAGAATGGAATTTTCAAATAACTAAATCATCCCCATATCACCAACAATCCAACGGTTTTACAGAAAGATCAATTCAAACCATTAAGAAATTAATTAAAAAGACATTAGAAAATAAAGAAGACATATGCTTAGCTTTATTAAGTTACCGTAACACCCCTGTCTATGATACCTACACACCATCTCAGATATTAATGTCACGATACTTAAGAGACAACTTACCCATTAATGAAAACAAACTAAATTCTCAAATTATAATTAAGACAAAACTAAAGAACAAAATTGACACAAGACAAATCAAATCAAAAATTTATTATGACAAATCAGGTGTACGTTCAAACGTTGAACTTAGAAATGGAATGCAAGTTTGGTTCCAAGAAAAGCCTAAAAGCACTTGGAAACTAGGAAAAATTAAGAATAAAATAAGAGAAAGAACTTACGAAATAGAAAAAGAGGATGGAAGATGTATAGTAAGAAATAGTGTTTACATTAAAAACTTCAAAGGTTCAAACGAAGTGATACAACGTTCAAATTTTGTATATAATAATAATATTGTAAATGATAACAGTGCAGATGATAATATTGTAAATGACAACATTACAGATTATTGTATTCTAAATGATAACATTGTAAAAAGAGTGAACTGTAAAAGAGTAACCAGAAAACCAAAAAGACTGTATGACTATGTAACGTAATAAGGGAGATGTAATAGATGTATGTAATATAGATGTAATGATGTAATGTATGTAATGTATGTGCCTTAGAGGTAAAGAAGGTTGTCTAACCTACCGCAAGGACCACGCATATAAGTTTAATAAAGAGAGAATACACATGGCAGTTGTGTTGTTCAGTCGATTCCTAGATCCACTCCTAGATATATAACAATATATTATACACCAAGGTTGTGAAGTATACTATTATAACCGCGGTCTGTTGAATCGCGAGGCGCGTAGTGATTTATGACCCGACGCCATAATAGTATTCACATCTGTGGTGTATACAGGGTGGTCACTTTTACGACGCCCACCATTAGGATCTATTAAACGGAAGTGCATACACAGTTAGTCAAATGGGATAAAACTTTCTTATTTTTGTGTGTTTCAACATACTGAAACGAAATCCGGTATATCTTGCACAGTTTCCGAAAAATCGCTGAAAAACTGAAAAAGTGAACTTTCATTTTCCTCTTATAACATTTTTACTTTTGAAGGAAATTTTACAAAACGCTTACATTTTTCGACGTGATCTTTCTGATGACAGTACCAAACATTTTTTGCGCCAATTAGATGCCCAAATTTTCATACCCAACTTTTGGTTTTCTTATGGCCGCAATATTGGATTTCAATAGCATTCAAAAGAGCGAAAAATTCCAATTTCAACCATGTATTTACACATGGCTAATCTGATATTAT
Organism: Othius punctulatus; assembly: GCA_951805005.1. Taxonomy (NCBI): domain Eukaryota; kingdom Metazoa; phylum Arthropoda; class Insecta; order Coleoptera; family Staphylinidae; genus Othius; species Othius punctulatus. The sequence goes on from OX638146.1 coordinate 41,576,125, forward strand.
CTACCACTAAAACTCGATAATTTGTTGCAAAAATCAAACTGCTGTGGACTGCTCTAAAAATCAAGTTGCCATGGAATAACAAATTATCATTTTGATATTTCTTCATACAAAGAAAATTAGCAATTTTATTGTGTATAAAGTGCTAAAAGGAGATAATATCTTTGATTGGTAATAATTGCAAGATATTATCCTCAACATGAAAAGATTGACATGTATAATTTCTATAATGTAATATCTTACATTATATTTGCTGGCCGAAATTGCAAATCATAAATCATATTGTTTTCATTAAATAATCTGATCAAATACTATTCTTGAATTAATATTTTGGATTTAATTATTGCCATTTTTACTAATAACAAATATTATCTCCTTTTTTGCACTTTATGCACATTAAAATGCTCACCTGAATAGTGAGCTATTCAGGTGAGCTTACACTCACCTGAATATTTTCGATTTCGTTTCCAGCCAGAATGATCTACTTTATGTACCGAGTCTCTTGCCGCATATTTGAAATGTTGTGCCCGAACCGTTTTGAACATCAGAAATTTTGAAAATTGAGAATTGAAACATTGAAACAAAAGTCAACCAAAAGTTATTTATGAAATTAAATATTGCAAACATTATATCGCTATAAAGAGGAGAATATGTCCTTTTTGTATTATAACTCAAAAACTATGTTTTTTTTTTCTTAAACAAAACCATATTTTGCATAAACTCTTAAAACGACAATTTTCTTTATAGTTATACCAATCATAATCGGAGGATTTGGAAATTGATTAGTCTCTTTTCTCTCTTTTCTCTTTTCACATTTAACCGAATCTCTATGACTAATGGTTTCCGAGATCCCAATGTTTAAAATGAAAAAAACTCACCCTGTATATGTGTTGCATGTATTTCGTATGTAGAGTGTTATTGTTACTTATTTTTGTATTTCAGTTTATTGAGAATAACTTAATTAAAATTAGATGAAATTTATTAAAATTTTGTGAAATATTTGATCTGTCCATTTGAAGTTTCCGTTGTTATTTGTTTTTAAGTATTTTATGTTATGATGATGATAATATGAATTATGTAAGTATTTTTAGAGTGGTTTCAATATGTTTGATCATGTAAGCATTGTATATCTTGTTCTGTTTTAATGGTTTTGTCAATTTCCTGTGCTTCTGGTGATATTTGTTTAGGTCTTTATCTATGTTATGTAAGAGTTGTGTGTAAGCAAAATATACAGGAGAAACCGGTAGACTCATAAAATTAAGAACAAAGGAACATTTAAGAGACATAAACATTTCAAATTTCGGACGACTCTTACACTTTCACAATCATACTTTCGACGTAAACACAAATACAAAAGTAAATATACCAGTAATTACTCGAAACAATAAAACCTGCAAAATCCATTTTAACCATATTTAGGTTTTATTGTTTTGAGTAATTTCTGGTATATAAAATATGGTTAAAATGGATAAAACCCTAAGATTAAATATACTTAATTACTTCAAACAGTTGACTTACCTCCGCTATTTAAAATCAATGCACACTCAATGTCTATATAAAACTAACTGTACGTAAAATGCATACAAGTGGAATTTGAAAGTGGGAAACCGATAACATTTATGCAGCTTTGTCATCAAATAATAATTATAGCACGAGAAACGCCGAGGAGGCATATTATGGTAATAAATACCTAAGCGTATTTTAAACGTATATTAATAATACATGGGATTAATTGCTACATTTTCAGGTTCATGGTGGATAAAATTATTGTAAAGTTAATTAGACGTAAAGCGTGTAAAATTTTGTATAGTGCAGATGAAGTGTTAAATAATAATTGGCACTTTATCAATTATGCTGGTGATGTTAGTACCAAAATTAGTAATAGGTTACGTAGACTAGGATTAAATTGTATAGTAGTTATTAAATGGAATTTAGGCACGAGTCTGGTGGATAATAAAAATAAGTCGGTTCAGCTACAAAGAAGTGGCATTTATAAACTTAAGTGTGGTGATTGTGATGCGTACTACGTAAGTCGTAAATTTGGTTGCGTATTCTCTATAAACATGTATGCACCATATGCAACCAAATATACGCAAAAATACGACTTGAGTTGAACTCAAGTTCAAGTACGGACTATAGATACAGGCACGAGTCTGGTGGATAATAAAAATAAGTCGGTTCAGCTACAAAGAAGTGGCATTTATAAACTCAAGTGTGGTGATTGTGATGCGTACTACGTAAGTCGTAAATTTGGTTGCGTATTCTCTATAAACATGTATGCACCATATGCAACCAAATATACGCAAAAATACGACTTGAGTTGAACTCAAGTTCAAGTACGGACTATAGATACAGGCCTAAATAATTTATAAAAATCTGTAACGTGTGTCGGCTTTTCAATGAATAACAGGAACATTATAATTTTGCTTGTTGGGGTCACTGCGAAATCTGGTAATTAAACTTAATATAAGTTGCCTGTGCTCGTCGCCAACTTCACACTATTCTCCACTTCCTCGCAGTTTACAACACTGACCAAAATAAAACTACAAAATTCATCCTTTGATTCATCCCACAGGAATCGGCAAGGAGAGAAATGAGCTCTACTCATTCTAAAGATCATATGATCAGCTCTGAGAAGGAAGAAGTAAAGATCAAATTCGAAACCTGCACATCCGACGAGGAAAACAAGGATTCACTAAACGCATTTGATGCTGCACACGGTATGTTATTGAAGTGAAATTAAATTGCATTATAACCGGGCACTAAGTATCACGGTGGTGCAAGGAGACCATCGATTGTGATTGCACGTAAGACCTAACTAGTTGCTTCTTATGCGAGTTCAAATATTTCGGCGTCCTCACTTAATAATACTCTACAGGTACTCTTGTGTGCGTCCCAAGATACATATCTACGGTATAAGTTTCATCTGCTGTTGCGCACAACAAATAACATACCCTAGAATTTGTATGAATATTCTCACATAACCGTTACCGTAACGCACGGTAAAAGTGTCACAAAGGGGAACAGATATATGCAGGGTGAGTCGGGAGGAACGGACCAAACTCCAGGAGTGTATTGTACACCTAAAAATGATTTAAAGAAACTAAAATGTTGTTATCCGATTTTCATTTGTTTTCAAGTGATTGTTTCGAACAGTTTGTTGAAAAGTCGGATAAGTACATTTTTATCCAGAGTTTTCTAATGTGGAAACCGTTGACGATATCTTTCTACAGCAGCTGTAGCACTCCCATTAGAAGAACCGTAAACAAGCACCACATTTGCATATTCAAGATTTGAAACTATAACTTGAAAACAAATGAAGATCGGATAACAACATATGATTTTTTTAAAATTATTTTCACGTGTACAATACACTCCTGAAGTTTGGTCCGTTCCTCTTGACTCGCCGTGTATATATATATATATACATATATATATATATATTATCAATAGGCCCTTTACCTTTCGGTGTGGGCTAAAGGTGGTGTGGCTAAAGCAGAACAGAATATTCTAAATACGTCCCAGACATCCCCATTTAACATAAGTCCCACATCTGTTTATCAATTTGTGTTGTGAATGTGAATGAACAACATCTGCAACAACCTCTCCTGATACTGAGGGTCTGCCTGAGGATTTCCCTTTCTGAATACTACCAGTTTCCTTAAAACGGTGCACTATTCGTGAAATATGTATTGACAAAACCGATCATTCAAATAGGTGGTCAGGGAACTTTTGTTGAAATTCCCGAACGCACTCTGGAATTGAATAAATCCATTCTCAATTTTCAAATCGTCCATTACGAAAGTAAGCCTCAACAGTAAAAGTGTTCTTCTGATCGGTGTACATTTTAACAACCTACTGTTATTATGTTGTTTGACAGTTGACAGGTATGGTTGACAGTGACAGTTCGCAAATAGTACGGTATACAAATTTGAAAGGCGGCACAATTGAATTGAAGTGATTACGGAACAAAAATCATTTAGGTACACCTTGTAGCTTAATACGTGTTACATCGTAAATTTCTTAAAACGCAAAGAGCCACACAAATTAATATATTACGATTATCCAAAAATTTAATTTTTTCAGGTTCAGAACCAATAAGTTATGTGAATTGCACATCTAATTGGAACTCAGGTGAAGACCGTGATTCAGAGGTAGATGAAAGGGTAATTGAGAATTATACAGTTTCTAGCACCATTTATTTTCAGGACAATTATTGCGTAGTGAAGACAGAAGAAGAGACCGTGCAGATCATTGAAGTCACGCCATACACATGTGAAATATGTAGTGCTACGTATGACGGCCTGGCAAGTTATGAGGTCCACCTAAAGGATAAACATGAAATGTAAGAATAATATTAATCAAGACGTGTATCTCATGAAATGAATGTAATGGGTATGTAGATGTGGAGAAAAAATTGTGGATGGTGTCCTAGAAAACATGTTTATTGTAAATCTTCATATAGAGTGTGCCCCCGATGAGATACAGTGTGAGCAACAATGCTTGAGGTTTGATAGGTAGGCAACCAAACACGTATGTTGGTATAACTGAAAATGTAAAAAGAATATCCCCTAGATTATTTTTCCAGTGGCGTAGCAAAGAACAAAACAACAACAAAATGAATTAAATATTTAATCATAATTGCATATTTTAAAACGTTACAATAAAAGTTTACAACAAATGTTGAAAATGGCGGCCTTCGTTTTCAAGGCAGATGTTAATTCTACGTTTTTTATTTTCAAAAACATATTGGAGCTGCTCTGGAGTTATGTTTCTTATCTCTTCTTCGATTGCTTCTTGGAGTTGGTTTAGGTTGTGCATCCTATTTTTAAAAACATTATTTTTCAAATGACCGAAAAGATAAAAATCACACGGAGTGATTTCTGGTGAACGTGCTGGCCTTATTCCTTAGCTTATCAATCGTTCATCGTAATATTCCCTTAAATAATTAATTGTCGCAAAGGCAGTATGAGCAGTGGCTCCGTTTTGCTGAAAATAACCCATTATTTGTTCATCATCATGCACCTGATTAAGAAATGCATCCAGGATGATTGTTGGGTAACGCTCCGCATTGATTGTTTCATTGAAAAATATAGGGCCAATTATCCGACGTCTCGAAATTGCTACCCAAACACCAATTTTAAGTGGATGTAAATCTATTTCGATGAACGTATGAGGATTTTCTGTAGCCCATGTACGATAATTTTGGCTGTTCACATATCCTGATAAGTGAAACCACGCCTCATCAGTGAAAAAGGTCCTGTCCAGCATATCGCTATCATTTAAATGCTGATTAAACCAATTGCAATAATCAATTCTTTTTTGAAAATCAAGTGGGTGTAGTTGTTGAACTACCGATACCTTATACGGGTGCAAATGGAGAATTTTCTTCGCGACTTTTCGGCAACTCCCATACGATACTCCTATAAGCGAATTTAAACATTAAAATTTGTATGCCATAAAGACTGCATGAATGATAAAAAATAACTTTTTTGCACCCTAAAATTAAGAACCAACCTGTTTGTGCTGAAAGTTTTCTTATAGATTTTGTTGGACTTTGTTCAAGCCGTTGTTGAACATCGGCAACAATCTCTTCTGTTAAGGTAGACGGTCTTCCAGTTGACTTGCCCTTACAAATACAATTCTTTCCTTCAAAGCGCTGAATAATACGGGTTTTATGCTGGATAAATATTTTGTAAGTAATGTTGACATCGGGGAAGGCTTCGTTAAATTGATTCATACACGATTGTAATGAATATGTCCATGTGCCGTCTTCATTTAGTGTTCCACTTCGATAATGAGCCTTCAGGATGAAGGCATCATGTTGTGGTGTAAAAACCATTGCAACAGGAAAGCGATTTCACTTAAACTCTGTAAATTTAGAATAAAACTTAACTTTTATAATTTTATAACCTTAAAACCTGCAAATCACTTACCAGAAATCAAAGATTTACTCAGAGTAGTCCTGATAAGAACTGATGTTTATGAAGCAGAAGACAAAATAACTATATGCGAAGATTTGGCACAATGGTAATAAATAATAATACGACTCGGACGGCACTGGGCTGGGGCTGTCAAATCTTTTGACTTTACAGTAAATTTAATTAATAATAAACTTGGAGCGAAGAAATTCCCCAGTTTTTTGGGCGGGAAATTTAACTTGACTTCAGACATTGTTGCTCACTCTGTACCACAAACTTGTAAACTTCCTAATTTTTGATTTTTTGAACAAAGAAGTTATTTTTAATAAACCGTTTTGCATACCATGTGAGTTAGCTGTACTCACACTTGCGCATTACATCGGGTGATTTAGGCCCGTATCTATAGTCCGTACTCGAGCATGAGTTCCACTCAAGTCGTATATTTGGTTGCGTATTCTCTAAAAACGTTTATGCACCAAACGCAACCAAATATACGACTTGAGTCGTACTCAAGTTCAAGTACGGACTATAGATACGGGCCTTAAGTTATTGTCCAGGGCAAAAATGCCAAATTTATGTGTTATTGTCAACTGTATCTGTCAATACTTCAATGATTCCTGTGAAATTTCAATGACTTCTGGGAAAATTTTACTGATTTCTGTGAAAATTTCAATGATTTCAACCAAATTTTCAATAGTCTGCAATATTCAAGTATTCCGGTCAAAACTTCAAATTTTCAATGACTTCAGCCAAATTTTTAAGAATATTCCTGTTAGAACTTCAATGATTTCGATCAAATTTTCAAGAATCGTCTGCAATATTCAATTATTTCTGCAAAAGTTTCTGTAGTTCAATAATTACTAAAGGATCGATTGTTGTTATAATAATATTAATTACTGTCAAATTTTAAAAGATTTTGTGCTAATGTCAACTGTATTGGCAAAACTGCAGTGGTTCCTGTCAAAATTTCAATGACTTTTGACAAAATTTTAATGATTTCTGTAAAAATGTCAATGATTTCTGCCAAATTTCAAGAACAGTCTGCAATATTCAAGTATTCTTGTCAAATCTTCAATAATTTCTGCCAAATGTATGTGTTATTGTCAACTGTATCTGTCAATACTTCAATGATTCCTGTGAAATTTCAATGACTTCTGGGAAAATTTTACTGATTTCTGTGAAAATTTCAATGATTTCAACCAAATTTTCAAGAATAGTCTGCAATATTCAAGTATTCCTGTCAAAACTTCAAATTTTCAATGACTTCAGCCAAATTTTTAAGACTATTCCTGTTAGAACTTCAATGATTTCGATCAAATTTTCAAGAATCGTCTGCAATATTCAATTATTTCTGCCAAAGTTTCTGTAGTTCGATAATTACAAAAGATCGATTATTGTTATAATAATATCAATTACTGTCAAATTTTTAAAGATTATGTGCTAATATCAACTGAATATGTCAAAACTGCAATGATTCCTGTCAAAACTTCAATGACTTCTGACAAAATTTTATTGATTTCTGTGAAAATTTCAATGATTTCAACCAAATTTTTAAGAATAGTCTGCAATATTCAAGTATTCCTGTCAAAACTTCAATGATTTCTGCCAAATTTTCAAAAATCATCTGCGATATTCAATTATTACTGTCAAAGTTTCTGTAGTACGATTATTATAAAAAGGATCGAATATTGTTATAATAATATCAGTTACTGTCAAATTTTCAAATACTATGTGTTATTGTCAACTGTTAATGTCAGAACTTCAATGATTCCTGGAAACATTTCATTTTTTCTATCAAATTTCAATGATTTCTGTAAAATTTAAGGACTTACTTTTCAAGAACAGTTTGCAATATTCAAGTATTCCTGTCAAAACTTCAATGATTTCTGCCAAATTTATGTATTAATGTCAACTGTATATGTCAAAACTGCAATGATTCCTGTCAAAATTTCAATGACTTCTGACAAAATGTTAATGATTTCTCTAAAAATTACAATGATATCTGCCAAATTTCAAGAACAGACTTTTCAAGAATAGTCTGCAATATTCAAGTATTCCTGTAAGAACTTCAATGATTTCTGCCAAATTTATGTGTTAATGTCAACTGTATCTGTCAAAAGTGCAATGATTCCTGTCCAAAGTTCAATGACTTCTGGCAAAATTTTAATAATTTCTGCTAATTTTTCTAATTTTTTTTTTACTTATAGCCGTGTTTCAAATTTGTTATTTGAGGTTAGATAACACCATTGTTCACTGTCAGCATACAAAAATTGCGCTTAGTAAATTTAACAGCAGCCGATAGTTATTCAATGATATTGAAAATTGTAAACCATCAATTGGTAGATTAATATCGTAGGTATCTAATATCATTTTTGCACAACCTTAAATAGGTTTAATTCGCCTGGGCAATAAACTTGATATATTGGTATATACATGTATTTGAAACCATATTTTAATTGTGAACAAAAAATTGTTAATACATATCACCTTAAAGTTGAAAATGAACAAGTAATACTCAAACTTTCTGAAGTTTTTTTATATTTTATTGAAGTAGCCAATGTTCTAATAAGATTTTTTTTTGTTTCTTTTGTTCAGTATGGTCGACAATGCAACATATTTGAACAATCGTGTCAAATATCAGCTATATTGTTTACTTTGTTTACCCTTATTATTGGGAGCGTTTAGTGAACGCACCTGTTGAGTGTCAGCACTCAACCTGATTACTTGTGATAACAGTCAACTGTTGAAACTTCGCTAAACAAACTACAAGCAAAACTGGTAAATATGCACTCCAGTTATTGAGGTTACGTTGTTTGTATTGTGTTTGTATGTAACGCATATTATTTGAGGTTAGATAACACTCTTGTTCACTGTCAGCGTACAAAAATTTCGCTTAGTAAATTTAACAGGAGCCGACAGTTAACGTATGGTCAGCGGACTCATTTAACGAACCACTGTTAGTCATCTACGCAACAGTTGCGTTCGCTAAACGCACCCATTGTTACATAACTCGGGGGATGATTACAATATTGTTTGTACAGGCACAACATCATCCGCACAGAAGAAGATACCTACAAGAGTGATGAATGCACAGCAAGTGGTAGTTTGAAAAAGCACAAGTGGATCCACACAAATAAAAAACATTACAAATGTGATGAATGCACATTAAGTTTTACTCAGAGAGGTAGTTTGATGAAGCACAAGAGGATCCACACAGGAGAAAAACCTTTCAAATGTGATGAATGCACATCAAGTTTCATAGGAAATGATAAATTGAAAATACACAAGAGGATCCACACAGGAGAAAAGCCTTACAAATGTGATGAATGCACATTAAGTTTTACTCAAAGTGGTAATTTGAAAGTGCACAAGAAGATCCACACAGGAGTAAAACCTTACAAATGTGATGAATGCACATCAAGTTTCACTATAAGCTCTAGTTTGATAAGGCACAAGAGGATCCACAAAGGAGAAAAACCTTACAAATGTGATAAATGCACATCAAGTTTCACTGTAAGTTGTAATTTGAAAATGCACAAGAGGACCCACACAGGAGAAAAACCTTACAAATGTGATGCATGCGCATTAAGTTTCAATGACAATAGTAATTTGAAAAGGCACAAGAGGATCCACACAGGAGAAAAACCATACAAATGTGATGAATGCGCATTAAGCTTCATTGACAATCGTAATTTGAAAAAGCACAAGAGCATCCACACAGGAGAAAAACCTTACAAATGTGATAAATGCACATCAAGTTTCACTGTAAGTTGTAATTTGAAAATGCACAAGAGGACCCACACAGGAGAAAAACCTTACAAATGTGATGCATGCGCATTAAGTTTCAATGACAATAGTAATTTGAAAAAGCACAAGAGGATCCACACTGGAGAAAAACCTTACAAATGTGATAAATGCACTTCAAGTTTCACTGAAGGTGGTCATTTGAAAATGCACAAGAGGACCCACACAGGAGAAAAACCTTACAAATGTGATGAATGCGCATTAAGTTTCAATGACAATAGTAATTTGAAAAAGCACAAGAGGATCCACACAGGAGAAAAACCATACAAATGTGATGAATGCGCATTAAGCTTCAATGACAATCGTAATTTGAAAAAGCACAAGAGGACCCACACAGGAGAAAAACCATACAAATGTGATGAATGCTCATCAAGTTTCATAACAAACGATAGTTTGAAAAGGCACAAGAGGATCCACAATGGGACAAAAACCTCATAAATGTGCATTTCCAATTTGAGCTTTTTCCACGTAACTTAATTGAACACTTACAAGATTAGTAATACAGGAGAAAATCCGTATGAATGAAAAAGGTGACACTCAAAATTTGTCCAAAAATCTAATTTTTATTATACTTACATCAAAAAACCTTGCTTTCATATGTTTTGACACTGACGCAAATGTGACGCTGCTTGCATGACTTCCCGTGTTCACAACGCCTCACACAGGAATTGTCTATTGAATATGCACAATACGATCCCATGATAAAACATGAATCCAAGTAATCAAGTGACTTATATTCTAGGAACTGCTTGATTTTCTCATAGCTAAATGACCTGAAATGAGTATATTTTGATAATTCAATTTATTTTATTGCAGTAACACCTGTTACATAAGTTTTGTTGTTTTTTTTCTTAATTCTTCAAGTGGCATAGTGTAACTAATTGTATTTTAAGAGTGAATTAATTTTTACGAGAGCGTGCTTTAAGGCCTATCAATCGGTTTGTTCTTTCGACCACTGACATGCATCTGCACAGCCCGGCCCGTATCCGGATATCGGAAAATTTAAAAGAAATAAGAAGATTTATCTACCCTTGCTGCTAACAAAATTACTTTAACCTTTCAGGTTAAATTGACACTTGATTTATTGTTCAGAGTTGTACAAAGCAAACTTTAAGATTTGTTATAGAAAAAATAATTAAATGTATGGCTAATTTGACTTGTGTGCAATATCACAGATTATATATATATATATATATATATATATATATATATACCGGGTGATTGAAGTTTTATTACCATGGGTTTTCTAGGCATTTGGAGTTGCCCAAAAAATATGAAAATTTGGACTTATATAGGTCTAATACTAATCTACGGAAAGGTAGTTTGACTTTTTCGATATAATTATATAGACAGTTATAAAATTAAAAAACCTTTTTTTTTTTGGGCAAAATTCTCTATCGCTATTTTTGCCCTAAACTGTTTTATTTTATTCATTGAATCCATTTATGAAATCAAAAAGTAACGAATATGATTAGATTTCAAATTAAAGCATTTTTTACATTACTGACCAACTTTCCTCGGTATGATTTATGATTTTGTATGTCAAGAGCCCTACAAAGCATTGACCGCTCCGGTGCGGTTGGAACGTTTTATGACTTTTTATGATTCCGCCAGTCGCCGGATAATATATAAACGGTATATAAACTACTGGATGGTTAAAATTAATTTTTTCTATCATCAGATTGGGCTTCATCAATATCTAAACATGTGTACTTATAGTGGATTTTTTATTTCAAGTAGAAGTCGCCATTTTTTGGCCTTGTAAAAAAACTTGAATCACCCGGTATACATATAGGCCACTCCCTGTAAAAAACATTTTATAATTATATATATGTATATATATATATATATTGCTATGTTATTGTTAGGGTTTAATTATTTTAACACAATAATGATTTACCCTACGTTAATTATTTGATAGTACATAATTCCATAATTGCAACGCTACATTCATAATTGTCCTACCCTTTTCAAGGTGGGAGACTATTCCACCTTTATCTATTTCAATTAAATGAGGCATAGTAAAAGTTGCTGTAAATTGGTAGAACATTTTTTAATGGTTAATGTCAGGCAGACAAATGAGTCGTATAGAATCAAAACTCACAATATCCAAAATCATCGAAATCGAGTTAGTTAGTGGTGTTTTGTTTGAAATTTTGCTCTGAAATCAAATATGGCGTCGGTTCAAGTCTAAACTTGATAAAAAATGGGTAAAATGCTATCAGATGTAGAGGTTTGGAGTCAAAACTAACATTATCCATTGGATATTGTTAGCTGATTTTCAACCAATCACAAGCCATCTTATAGCTGTCACCCTCACCCGAAGGTTACTGTTTATAACCTATTTTTTTTGTTCTTAGTTTTGATGGTTTTGTATATTTCGCTATAATAAAATATATTTTATTGCATATATAATTAGATATTTTATTAATTTTATAACTATTATGGAATCAGAACTAATTATCAAAATCAGATAAGAAACATTATCCACATATTGGTTTCAAAACTAACATTATCCAATTTTTAACTGCTTTTTAACCCTTTGCGGTCCTATTTAATTTCCACAAACATGTACCCCAGGTTTTATTTATTTTTCAAAAATGAAACAAAGTCATGTCAGGGCTGACCCGATATAGGACTGGAACTACCAATTTTCAATGTCGGGGCTGCCCCGACACAGGACCGCAAGGGGTTAATTAAAATGCTATATAAAAAAGATTTTTTTTTTATTTTACAATTCGTTTTGTAGAGCTAACAGGATGTAAAAAATTCATTTGCAAAATTCGGGGATATAGATTGTCGAGTAGAGCGGTTTTTGGTTAATTCCCAAAATGTCGGCATTTGGATATTGGGAGTTTTGATTTTATACGACTCAAACACTTAAAGGCAAATGTGCGTTACAAAAAGTTTAATTTTCCGTTTTTTTAACAAAACTTGTTCAAAAATCTGATTTGAATATGCACAATACAATCATCGGCTAAAACATGAATTTAAGTTTTAAATCAGGTAACTCATATTCTATGAACCGCTTCATTTTTTCATAGTTATATTACATGAAATGAGTTATATTTTGATAATTCAATTTATTATGTTGCAGTAACATCTGTCACATAAGTTTTGGGAATTTCTTTGAATGCTTTACGTGACATCAAATGTATTTGTAACATGACGTATTTTTTTTAAGTTGGGCTTCTTGGCATGATATTTGAAGAAAAAAAGTGTAGATTGGTAACCCTGTAACACAATCCAAAACTAAATAGACAACAATGTAGAGGTTGAAAAATGCCATCAGAAAACTTGAATAAGTACAGACTGTTCCATTTTAAAAAAATGTTTGTTTTTGTTATTCCGCAAAATTGGGACACCCTGTATGTTTTAAAATAATTTTACGGCATAAAGATTTTTAAACCACTAACTTTTTGTACGAATCATCTTTTCTATCTCTCACGGGAAAGGAGCTAGAAAAGCCCGACGCACTGTTACAGGACCCTGTATAGTGTTCTCGGAAACAAAGAAACTCAAAGGTCCAAAACTTGAGTCTTCCACTCATGTGACTTCTGAATTTAGTGATATCTATCATTGTGTATTTAGATTATTGTAGACCTTAGTTCAATTGTTCCTGTTCGATTAATTATATCATAATAATAGATCATATATCAATCAATTTTGTTTTATTCCAATATTTAAAATCCAAGCCCGTTTTCCTAATTTTGTTTTAACTGACGTTATTTTGAATGGTAACTAGATGCATTCTGCACATTGAAATAATAATTTAATAGTTTTACTCTAACGCACTTTTTCTCATTTTTTTTCAAATTGAAAATGTCATGTTGAAACCGTAATGAAAAGTACTATCAAAATCAATAATAAAAAATTAGGTAGTCATTTAAAAAAAATGCTCTGACGAAGTGCAGAATAGTGAGAAGTTGGCGACGATCGCAGACAACTTGTATTCAGTTTTATTACCAGATTTCGCAGTGACCCCAACGAGCAAAATGATAATGTTCCTGGTATTGATTCAAAAGCCGACACACGTTACAGATTTTTTTAATTATTGAATCATTTATTTATACAAGGTGTACCTAAATGATTGCAGTTACGTAATCACTTCAATTCAATTGTGCCGCCTTTCCAATATGTATACCGTACTATTTGAGAACTGTCACTGTCAACCATACCTGTCAACTGTCAAACAACATAATAACAGAAGTTTGTTAAAATGTACACTGATCAGAAGAACACTTTTATTGTTGAAGCTTACTTTCGCAATGGACGATTTGAAAATGGAGAATGGATTTATTCAATTCCAGAGTGCGTTCGGGCTTTTCAACACAAGTTCCCTGACCACCAATTTGAATACTCGGTTTTGTCAACACATATTTCACGAATAGTGCACCGTTTTAGGGAAACTGGTAGTGTTCAGAAAGGGAAATCCTCAGGCAGATCTTCAGTATCGGGAGAGGTTGTTGCAGATATTCGTGAACGACTCGAAGTAAGCCCTCAAAAGTCAATTCGTAAATTGGCTATGCAAGCTGGAATTCCCTCGAGCACCTGCCATAAAATTGTGAGAAAGAGGTTGAATTTACACCCTTATAGGGTCTCAGTGGTGCAAGAATTGTTGCCAGTAGATCCTCAACGTCGATTGAGTTATTGCCGATGGTTTATGGAAAATTTAAATGACGATCGATTGCTCGATTTAACATTTTTCAGTGATGAGGCTTGGTTCCACCTATCAGGATATGTTAATTCACAAAACTATAGGTGCTGGCATGCTGAAAACCCTCATCTTTTTGTGGAAGCACCACTACATCCTCGGAAGGTTGGAATTTGGTTGGCTGTGTCTCGCCGTAGAATAATTGGGCCTATATTCTTTCATGACACAATAAACGGTGAGAGATATCGGCAACAAATTATCCAGCCTTTCATAGAACAATTAGATGATGAAGAATTGCAGAACGGATATTTCCAACAAGATGGTGCAACAGCTCATACAGCCCGAGCAACGTTAGCCTATCTGCAAGAATTTTTTGATAATAGACTAATTAGTCAAGGACTATGTTTTTTAAAGAACACTTCAAAAACTACAATTGGTTTTTTTTCAGAGATGTTGATTTTTTCAGATATAACATCTAACGGTTTTCTTCTTCGTCCCTAGTCTTCTCAAGAAATGTCCTCGGATAAACATTTATATCCCTAGAATGTAAATCTACTATGCGTTAAAAATGTAAAGTGTGGATATCTTTATTAAAATAATTCGAAGCATGATTTATCTTAAAATAAATAAGGTAAGCATAATATTTAAAATTACATTATAAAACATTAAATTACTTAAGACTTTTTTACTATGTAGACTATTTTTTAGTACCTGAATAATGCAAGTACAACATGAAATTTACCCTAGATAGACAGTCAGGGCTGTCTTGAAGATGAAGAAAATCGTCAAAATGATTTTCTTTGGGACTACTAAACTCTGTTCCATTTACATTTTTTAATTTTTTTAATTATTTAAAAAATGCCAAAAATCATTGATGAAAATACAAAAACTTCAAATAAAAATTTGTATAAAATATATACAATAGCAAATAAATTCTGTACTCAATAGATACTCAATTTGATGGCAACATTGCCCACTGTCATAAAATATAACCTCTTTTTTTAAACATAACCTATTTTTTTCAACTTTTTGCACTGGTCAACAATACTGTCACCCTAACAGAGCCAACTTAGTTAAAAATAAAAATGGAACAGAGTATATGTTTAGTATTATTTTCAGTTTTTCCAAGTTCACTCCAGACGATTATAAAACTGGAATGGGCGCTTATAGATTGCAATAATCCTCGTCCGTATTGTGTTGTACTTCAGTATATTGCACCGATCTGTTGCATTTAGGGTTTTCTTGAAGATGAAGAAGATTCTGACAATGATTTTCTGCGGGATCACTGGACTCATTGTGTTGTATTGTGGCATATTGCACCGAGCTGTTGCGTTTGGAGCTTTCTTGTAGATGGACAAGTTCGTCATAATGATTTTCTTCGGGATAACTACTTTCAGCTTTTGCCAATTCATTCTCATGCTTATTGCCTACATCACCTTTGATGATGGTTATTAGTTCGTCATATATATGCTCGTTGTTTACTGTTGTTTTCTTAAAGTGGTTCCTGCAAAATTGAACTTTAGACAGATATCAGAGCTTCAAAATATATTTACCTTAGCAAAACACATAATAGTAGCAAGAATGCGATAATGCATATAACAAAAAGTAACATTGCGAGTATTACGTGTTGTACTTTGTACCTCTGCGCACGGTGGAGGTTTCTATTGTCCTTCTTGTCCTTCTTTGATCCATAAACTGATTATAAACTACCACATATATTCTGTATTTAATTCCTGGCTCTAATTTTCGATTATAATATTTAGATTGTAATATTGGTAAATACCCGATGGTATTATCGCCGAGAATCATGCTGATGCCCCGCCTTACCTCTGTGACTGAGAATTCTCTCGCAATCCACCATTTCCCTGATTTGAAACTTAATATTCCATTAGCTAAAGTATATGGAGCAAAGGAGTAATTTTGAAGCGCCTTTGATACGACCACATACAAGGAACTGCAATAACCAATTCAGTTGATAATTAAACTGTTTACTCAATTATAGAATACCTATTATATCTTGAATCATGTGTTGGAGGAATTTCTAATGCAATGTAATCTTCCTTCCTGCTCTTAACTTCCGGATTTGTAGTTAGTTTTGGGATCGGTGGTGGGCATTTAATTTTAATTTCTACGATTGGCGATCCTCCTCCACGATTTATCGCTTGCACAGTTATATTCAATGACGGTGCATCGGTTTCATCTGGTATCTAGCATTAGATTAAGTATAATTAGTTAGGGTTAATATAAGTCTCATGTAAATAGGAGTTTATCATTATTATGATTACTTTTATATTACGCAGTAGAAATAAAACGCAAACGCGAAAGGTGAGATGTGGATGTTTGCGGCATATCCGATGCGGACAAGTGTAACAACAAGCGAGCGTCCCCTGATAAAGAAACAAATAGATGAGCCGCGAGAAAGATAAGGAAAGAGAAAGAAAGATAATTATCTCTTATTATAAGAGATATAAAATTATTATAAAAGAGAAATTATCTGCTTGGGTGTTGGCAACATCAAAATATTGCAATCTTATTTTGACACTTATAATCCGGGACACATCATCAGTGACAAACAACTGCACATATCGCATCACCGACAGGTGAGAGTTACATAACATCAACGACATATTATGACTATCAAAATCGAACTGGCATCACCACCAAAAAACAGTATAAATCGCATCTTGAGTCAAGGACAAATGACAGATAGATCAGTGACAAACAACTGTACAAATAGTGTCAGTGACAAATGACAGTTGTATTGCATCTGCGAAATATGACTATCAAAATCGAAATGGTACTAGTAACAAAAGACAGCAGATATTATATCAACAAAAAACGAGAGAAGACCTTTAGTCAGCGATAAATGACAATTACACATCATCAGTGACAATCAACTGCACATATCGCATCACCGACAGATGAAAGTTACATAGCATCAACAACATATTATGACTATCAAAATCGAACTGGCATCAGCATCAAAAAACAGTATAAATCGCATCTTGAGTCAACGACAAATGACAGATAGATAAGTGACGAACAACTGCACAAATAGTGTCAGTGACAAATGACAGTTGTATTGCATCAGCGAAATATGACTATCTAAATCGAAATGGCACTAGTAACAAAATACAGTAGATATTACATCAACAAAAAACGGGAGAAAACTTTAGTCAGCGACAAATGACAATTACAAATCATCAGTGACAAACAACTGCACATATCGCATCACCGACAGATGAGAGCTACATAACATCAACCACATATTATGACTATCAAAATCGAACTGGCATCACCACCAAAACACAGTATAAATCGCATCTTGAGTCAAGGACAAATGACAGATAGATCAGTGACAAACAACTGCACAAATAGTGTCAGTGACAAATGACAGTTGTATTGCATCAGCGAAATATGACTATCAAAATCGAAATGGTACTAGTAACAAAAGACAGTAGATATTATATCAACAAAAAACGAGAGAAGAACTTTAGTCAGCGATAAATGACAATTACACATCATCAGTGACAATCAACTGCACATATCGCATCACCGACAGATGAAAGTTACATAGCATCAACGACATATTATGACTATCAAAATCGAACTGGCATCAGCATCAAAAAACAGTATAAATCGCATCTTGAGTCAACGACAAATGACAGATAGATAAGTGACGAACAACTGCACAAATAGTGTCAGTGACAAATGACAGTTGTATTGCATCAGCGAAATATGACTATCTAAATCGAAATGGCACTAGTAACAAAATACAGTAGATATTACATCAACAAAAAACGGGAGAAAACTTTAGTCAGCGACAAATGACAATTACAAATCATCAGTGACAAACAACTGCACATATCGCATCACCGACAGATGAGAGCTACATAACATCAACCACATATTATGACTATCAAAATCGAACTGGCATCACCACCAAAACACAGTATAAATCGCATCTTGAGTCAAGGACAAATGACAGATAGATCAGTGACAAACAACTGTACAAATAGTGTCAGTGACAAATGACAGTTGTATTGCATCAGCGAAATATGACTATCAAAATCGAAATGGTACTAGTAACAAAAGACAGTAGATATTATATCAACAAAAAACGAGAGAAGAACTTTAGTCAGCGATAAATGACAATTACACATCATCAGTGACAATCAACTGCACATATCGCATCACCGACAGATGAGAGTTACATAGCATCAACGACATATTATGACTATCAAAATCGAACTGGCATCAGCATCAAAAAACAGTATAAATCGCATCTTGAGTCAACGACAAATGACAGATAGATAAGTGACGAACAACTGCACAAATAGTGTCAGTGACAAATGACAGTTGTATTGCATCAGCGAAATATGACTATCAAAATCGAAATGGCACTAGTAACAAAATACAGTAGATATTACATCAACAAAAAACGGGAGAAAACTTTAGTCAGCGACAAATGACAATTACAAATCATCAGTGACAAACAACTGCACATATCGCATCACCGACAGATGAGAGCTACATAACATCAACCACATATTATGACTATCAAAATCGAACTGGCATCACCACCAAAAAACAGTATAAATCGCATCTTGAGTCAAGGACAAATGACAGATAGATCAGTGACAAACAACTGTACAAATAGTGTCAGTGACAAATGACAGTTGTATTGCATCAGCGAAATATGACTATCAAAATCGAAATGGTACTAGTAACAAAAGACAGTAGATATTATATCAACAAAAAACGAGAGAAGAACTTTAGTCAGCGATAAATGACAATTACACATCATCAGTGACAATCAACTGCACATATCGCATCACCGACAGATGAGAGTTACATAGCATCAACGACATATTATGACTATCAAAATCGAACTGGCATCAGCATCAAAAAACAGTATAAATCGCATCCTGAGTCAACGACAAATGACAGATAGATAAGTGACAAACAACTGCACAAATAGTGTCAGTGACAAATGACAGTTGTATTGCATCAGCGAAATATGACTATCAAAATGGAAATGGCACTAGTAACAAAATACAGTAGATATTACATCAACAAAAAACGGGAGAAAACTTTAGTCAGCGACAAATGACAATTACAAATCATCAGTGACAAACAACTGCACATATCGCATCACCGACAGATGAGAGCTACATAACATCAACCACATATTATGACTATCAAAATCGAACTGGCATCACCACCAAAATACAGTATAAATCGCATCTTGAGTCAATGACAAATGACAGATAGATCAGTGACAAACAACTGTACAAATAGTGTCAGTGACAAATGACAGTTGTATTGCATCAGCGAAATATGACTATCAAAATCGAAATGGCACTAGTAACAAAAGACAGTAGATATTACATCAACAAAAAACGAGAGAAGAACTTTAGTCAGCGACAAATGACAATTACACATCATCAGTGACAAACATCAGTGACAATTTATACAAAAAATATATATATTTTCAAAGTTCAGATGAATATTCTGAATAAACTGTTAATTGCGGTGTTTTTGAATTTTCACTATGTTATATTTCCAAGTCTTGATAAAATTTCTGTAAAATGTGATATGGCAATTTTTATATTTTGTTAAATTTTGAAGCACTTTTAGTCATGTTGTGAATTTTGAGCTTTTAACTTTAAAAACATTTTTAGAAAATATATAAGAGATTGAAATATACCACTAAAATTTATATTTTAAAAAGACATGTTGAAGTTAACCTAAGTGGTGAATATATGACCGGGATTCATGCACAAAATGAAACAACAGGCCATCACTTTTCAATAAGTAGGTATAAAATCTTATGATTAGAGAACATGTCTTCTGACTATCATTTGCATGGAAACCATTAAGTGTAGATTTACACCACTAGTAATGTAATAATCGTTATTCAACTGAAGCAGCATCAAACATATGGTGTAATAAAGCATGTAAGCATTATTGCTGTAGGCTCAAAAATAGTGTGATCGTGCCAAATGTCAACTGGCGGCGAGAATTATGAGGAATTAGGAGCGATACTGATGACTTATGAACACTTGAAAATGTTACGATTTCAAATCATAAGTAATTTCTTTCTTTAAATAATCCCTCAAAGTCTAGTAGATCACCCTCAATCGAAATTCGATTTATTTAAATCACAAATAGTGTCAGTGACAAATGACAGTTGTATTGCATCAGCGAAATATGACTATCAAAATCGAAATGGTACTAGTAACAAAAGACAGTAGATATTATATCAACAAAAAACGAGAGAAGAAGTTTAGTCAGCGACAAATGACAATTACACATCATCAATGACAAACAACTGCACAAATCGCATCACCGACAGATGAGAGTTACATAGCATCAACGACATATTATGACTATCAAAATCGAACTGGCATCACCACCAAAAAACAGTATAAATCGCATCTTGAGTCAAGGACAAATGACAGATAGATCAGTGACAAACAACTGTACAAATAGTGTCAGTGACAAATGACAGTTGTATTGCATCAGCGAAATATGACTATCAAAATCGAAATGGCACTAGTAACAAAATAACAAAAAACGAGAGAAAAACTTAAAAGTCAGCGACAAATGACAATTACACATCATCAGTGACAAACAACTGCACATATCGCATCACCGACAGATGAGAGTTACATAACATCAACGACATATTATGACTATCAAAATCGAACTGGCATCACCACCAAAAAACAGTATAAATCGCATCTTGAGTCAAGGACAAATGACAGATAGATCAGTGACAAACAACTGCACAAATAGTGTCAGTGACAAATGACAGTTGTATTGCATCAGCGAAATATGACTATCAAAAATGAAATGGCACCAGTAATAAAAGAAAAAACTTTGGAGTGCTACCAACATAATTTGCGTACGGGTTTTTCCAGACACCCGATATATTTTGCAAAGTTGCAAGTAATCTGCGTGCAACCGATTTTGGCAAATCATAAACCCAATTTACACAAGTAACTAAGTCGTCTTTCTCCAATTAAAGCGTTTTCAAGGTAATTTCAATCAGCACTTCTTTTTCTAACTTTTTTGACATGAGTCATTTGAGTCAAGCATGGCGCAGTGTTGCCAGATCCGCGATGTATCTCAAATTGTGCTACTCATATTTTTTTAGTTTGCGATGTGTTTTTCGACTTTGTGATGGGCGACAACGTTGAGCTATCTCAGTTTTTGCGATTAATGCGTTGCAGACCTTTTCAAAGCGGTGAACGATTATTAAAACGGAATTTTAAATTTCATTATAGTCTTTGGTAATTTTCTCAGCGATTGATTGGGAGCACTGGACTTTCGGCGCGAGGGATTGCCAACCCAATTCAATGGGCGCGAGGGATTGCCAACCCAATTCAATGGGCGCGATTAACGCACTTTTGGAAATTTTTTGCTTAAACCCATCATATCGCGCCAAATTGGGTAGATTCGAAAAATCGCTGACCTTAAAGATGACTCCAGTCACAGTAGAGCTGTACTAATACCACCTACACAACTAGTCTTGTAGGTGGTATTGGCAGTACTGTGTGGCACACTTCATTGTTATTGTGACTCGTTTTGTTAACATTTTATTTGTTTTACAGCATGCAAAGAGTTTGATTGGTTTTGTGTTCTATTATAACCTCAATGTTGATTGTTGATGAATTCTCCAAGATTTTTATTTCCAACTATTTTACTTCATAAAGTTCCTCTCAGTGAAGAGTCTGTGTTGCAAGTGGAACGCAATTTGTATAGTAAGGAACTGCATGCTACAGACAAAAGCAGCTGTGAAAAGCGCCGGGTTAGCATTGAAAATGGATTGCTTGAAATCTGCTGATGAAACGTATTTAGATCACACAAATATTCAAATTAAAATTGAAAACCACTCTTCTGAGGCCGAGATTGAGGATCTAATCCAAGGAGTCGATCCCAAACACGGTATGCTTATTGAATTATAATTTAAAACCGGTAATGAGATTATAGTCGGTTTACAAATAGTCGAATAATATTGCACACAAGTCGATCAAAGAATAAGTCAGTCTAGCCGTACACCAAATTGTTTGCCTGAAATCGTCAAGCAAGTAAAACTTTCAAGTATTTTGATTCTAGAGAGTTGATCATTACAAAACCAGTACAGTAATAGATTTACCAGTCAGTTATTAGGGTACTACTGCTTTACAACAGTGATCTCCACCCCCATGCCTCTTAAACTATTTGTGGTCCTATTTAATTTCCACAAACATATACCCCAGGTTCTATTTATTTTTCAAAAATGAAACAAAGTCATGTCGGGGCTGACCCGACATAGGACTGGAACTACCAATTTTCAAGGTCGGGGCTGCCCCGACACAGGACCGCAAAGGGGATAATGTAAACTGTGCCAATGGTCAAGGTACGATCCTTTCAAACTCAAACTGGCCAATAATCCGACTTGTAAACTGTGCCAATGTGGCGCAGGAATGTGGAATTACAAGATACTTAATTGCAGGGCTTGTACCTGTTTCTGTGTAGCCCGCAGAAAATTTCTAGAAGTTATCCATGTCTACCTATAAATTATTGTCAATATCTTGAAACTTAACTACCAACAGAAAATAATTATATATAGTAAGGAGGGTATATTACCATGTTATGATCTGATAATACCATAAATTTTCTTTTTTTATCACGTTTAGAATCGCAAATAAATTCGGGGAATTGTACACCTTATTGGAGCTCAGGTCAATATGGTGATTCCGAGGTAGGTAAAACGCTCAATGAGATTTATACATTTTCTATCATAATGTACTTTCAGGGCAATTATTGTGTAGTAAAGACGGAACAAGAGACAGTGCAGTTCAACACAGCCACACCTTACACATGTGAAATATGTAGTATTATGTATGATGGCTTGGCAAGTTACGAGGTGCACTTAGCAGATCAACATGAAATGTAAGAAAATACTCAACGTTCATATACAAGGTGTATCTAAATGCCTGTAATTCCGTCACGTAATGAGACGTGTATTTTCACCATGTAAAATATTTTTTGTATATTTCACCA
Source organism: Othius punctulatus (assembly GCA_951805005.1). NCBI lineage: Eukaryota > Metazoa > Arthropoda > Insecta > Coleoptera > Staphylinidae > Othius > Othius punctulatus. Next base: position 41,599,555 of record OX638146.1, read on the forward strand.
TGAAGTGATTACATAACAACAATCATTTGGGTACACCTTGTACGTTCACAAAAATCGACAACGAAGTTTGCATTGGCAATCTCAAGTCAAGTCTGTACTAAGATCAAATATGTGCACACGTGTGATCTTAGAGCAGACGTGACTTGAGAATGCCAACGCAAACTTCATCATCGATTTTTGTTGAACCCTCAATATAACTAATATAACTAACATAAGATAAATAATTACTTTAATGTGTACAGACAGATTATCCACACAGAAGAAAACCCTTACAAGAATGATGAATACATCTCAAGTTTCACTTCTAAAAGTAATTTGAAGATGAACAAAATGATTCACACAGGAGAAGAGCCTTTCAAGTGTGAAGAATGCACATCTAGTTTCACTTTTAAAAGTGATTTGAAGAAGCACAAGAAGATTCACACCATAGAAAAACCTTACAAATGCGATAAAGGCACATCAAGTTTGACTAAGAATAGTAGTTTGAAAACGCATAAGAAGATCCTCACAGAAAAAATGCCTTACAAGTGTGATGACTGCACCTTAAGTTTCGCTCAAATGTGTAATTTAGAAACGCACAAGAGGACCCACACAGGTGAAAAGCCTTATAGGTGCAATAAATGTGCCTTACGTTTTGCTCAAAAAGGTAATTTAGAAACACACAAGAGGATCCACACAAGAGAAAAACCTTACAAATGCGATAAAGGCACATCAAGTTTTACTAAGAATAATAGTTTGAAAACGCACAAAAAGAAGATCCTCGCAGGAGAAATGCCTTACAAGTGCAATGACTGCACCTTAAGTTTCGCTCAAATGTGTAATTTAGAAACGCACAAGAGGACCCACACAGGTGAAAAGCCTTACAGGTGCAATGAATGTGCCTTACGTTTTGCTCAAAAAGGTAATTTAGAAACACACAAGAGGATCCACACAAGAGAAAAACCTTACAAATGCGATAAAGGCACATCAAGTTTTACTAAGAATAGTAGTTTGAAAACGCACAAAAAGAAGATCCTCGCAGGAGAAATGCCTTACAAGTGCAATGACTGCACCTTAAGTTTCGCTCAAATGTGTAATTTAGAAACGCACAAGAGGACCCACACAGGTGAAAAGCCTTACAGGTGCAATGAATGTGCCTTACGTTTTGCTCAAAAAGGTAATTTAGAAACACACAAGAGGACCCACACAGGAGAAAAGCCTTACAAGTGTGATAAATGTACCTTAAGTTTCACTCAAAGAGGTAATTTAGAAGCGCACAAGAGGACCCACACAGGTGAAAAGCCTTACAAGTGCGATGAATGCACGTTAAGATTTGCTCAAAGCGGTAATTTAGAAACGCACAAGAGGACCCACACAGGAGAAAAGCCTTACAAGTGTGAGGAATGCACCTTAATGTTTGCACAAAAAGGTAATTTAGAAACGCACAAGAAGACCACCCACACACTAGAAAAGCCTTACACGTGCGATGAATGTACTTCAAGTTTCGCCATAAATAGTAGATTGAAACGCCACAAGAGGATCCACACAAGAGAACAACCTTACAAATGTGATGAATGCATATCAAGTTTCGCTTATAAAAGTGAGTTAAAAATGCACACGAGTATCCATACAGAAGAAAAACGTTCCAAGTGTGTCCAAGAATGCAAATTAAATTTTAGCACCCTGTTTCATGATAAAAGATTTGTAGATTAAAACAACATTATATATATATATATATTTAATACAGTAAAGTTTCTCATATTAAACGAATATGGCCTGATTATTTGTAATTGTGTGAAATAGTTGCGTTTTGAGTCCCTGAAAACGCATGATTATTTTTTGAAATAAAAAAGTATCAGGGTCCGCAACACAATTTAACTTCAAACTTAAAAAAATCAATCCTGTGTTTGCAATAGAGCGAAAAAGTTGCGTATTTAGTCCCCAAAAAATAAAATGAATTACTCTTTGATATAAAAAAATATCTCGAGGTTCCACAGGTTCTTCCAAATACACTTATATATATATATATACCGGGCTTTTTTTTCGTTTTTACACATATAATTGACAATGTATAACTGGTTGCCTGCATCTACCCGCAAGGAATTTCCTATGTGTAATTCTAAAAAAAAAATCAACTCATTAGCGGCGTCGGTGCAAGCAACCTGTCAATTTTGGCATATGTTACACATAGAGGTTATGTTTTTATTCAAGACAATACATGAGAGTATTCGTAATGTATCAAGATCAGCTGATATGTCAACAAATGATTATTTTCTTTGGGGTTACCTGAAAAGTAAAATTTTTAATAACGTACAAATACATAACGTAGATGAATTGAAAGGCCGTATACGTACTGCATGTAATGGCATAAATCCACAATACATTACGAATGCTCTGCGTGTCTTCAAAAACCCTGTCGTGTATTGCCTTGAATAAAAACATAACCTCTATGTGTAACATATGCCAAAATTGACAGGTTGCTTGCACCGACGCCGCTAATGAGTTGATTATTTTTTTTTTTAGAATTACACATAGGAAATTCCTTGTGGGTAGATGCAGGCAACCAGTTATACATTGTCCATCATATGTGTAATAAGGAAAAAAAAGCCCGGTATATTTAATACATTAAAGTTTCTCATATTAAACGAATATGGCCTGATTATTTGTAATTGTGTAAAATAGTTGCGATTTGAGTCCCTGAAAACGCATGAATTATTTTTTGAAATAAAAAAGTATCAGGGTCCGCAACACAATTTAAGTTCAAACTTAAAAAAATCATTCCTGTGTTTGCAATAGAGCGAAAAAGTTGCGTATTTAGTCCCCGAAAAATAAAATGAATTACTCTTTGATATCAAAAAATATCTCGAGGTTCTGCAGGTTCTTCCAAATACACTTATATATATATATATATATATATATATATATATTAAATAATATATTTTCTAGCAGTTCGTGTCTTAAAATAATATATTTTCTAGCAGTTTTTGTCTTAAAACAATATATTTTCTAGCAGTTCTTGTGTTAAAATAATATATTTTCTAGCAGTTGTTCCCAAAATAACCCAGAACTCACCACCCAATCTCTGCTGAAAAACCAGTTTACTGTCCTAAATAAAATAATTTATAAGGTAATACAAAAGAAATATCGGGTGTCTGAAAAAGACCATAAGCACATTATGTTGGTATCTTGGGTTTTATTTTTCTTCAGTTGGTACTGCTCAGTGGTGTGCGGGGTAATTTCAACAGGGTTGAATAACAAAACCAACAAATATTGTGAATCAAATAAAAAATGGATTGGAGAGAATTACATCATGATCCGTTTGGGTTTGAGTTGCACCCCTAAAATGGGCCATTAGGATGTACGCATCTTGTTCTGGTGTTAACATTTTGGGAGAGTCTAGAACACGGTTTTTAATAATGCCTTCGGCACGCCGCTGCAAACTGTTACATTGACAGCCGAACTGAGAAAATGGCAGTGTTAACAACTAATTGGAAACTTAGGAGTGCTACCAACATTTTATTTTATTTTATTTATATAATTCTAATAAAAAATACAGTAATAGTTTATTGTTGTTTCATAATATTATATCTACTTATAATAATTCTAATACCTAAGCGTACATTATTTGTACTTTATAAGGTAAGTAGGCTTACTTATTAATTTAGTAAATTATAGAATACATATTTTCATCTCTGCTACATATAATAATTATTTGTGGTATATTAATCACAGGCTTTTTAATTGTTTTGTAAATATTTTATAATTGTCTATACTTTTTAATCTGCCTGGCAGCGCATTATATTCTTTTATAGGTGTATTTATTCTCTGACCATATTTATTGTTACATTGAATTATGTGTACGTTATTATTTCTTCTTGTGTTGTGTTCATGTACATTTTTGTTAAAGTTATATTTGGTGTTAGGTTTTATAATTTTGTTATTTATTTTAATTGTATTTTTACAGTTTCTATTTTTATTGTTGTAGATATATTTTTGAAATTTAATGTTTTGTATAGTTGTAAAGATGGAGTTAAATATGGTAATTCGAATAAGTTCTTAATACTTCTATTTTGTATTCTTTGTAATTTAAAGAGAATTGTCTTAGAGGCAGTGCCCCATCTATTGGCACAGTATTTAATGCGAGAGCCAATCAACACATAGTAAATTTGTTTGCGCAATTAATCTGGTATTACATAAGCAATTTGTTTAAGAGTACTGGTGCTCCAATATGTTTTATTAATGTGTTATATGAATCCCCCAATTTAATCTTTCATCTATTTGTACTCTTAAGTATTTAATTTTATTTACTTGTTTGATTTCCAGGCCATCAACTTCTAATTTTATTCCATTTCCAATATTGTTAAATATTATGAATTCTGTTTTTGTTTTCGTTAAGTGATAGAGCTTAAACTTGTATTTATTTACTATATATTTTTAGATCTTCATTTATTACTTTTTGCAATGAATTTAGGTTTTTGTCGGTGTAAATAGTTATATAGTGTCATCAGCGAAAATGTAATGTTGACCCTTTAGATTTAATGAGTGCATTTGTTAGCGTATACTGAATATAGCAATGGTTCCAAAACCGATCCTTGTGGTACACCTATTTGAACTCATTTGTACACTATTTATTCCATTGAATGTTGTGATTTGTTTTCTATCCTTTAAGTACATTTCAAATAGTTTGTGAGCCATTCACCTGATCCCCATTTTAAAAAGCATATCTATAATTGTTCGAATTTTTGTCTCATACTTTTAATATTTACATATATTATAGTTAACACTTTTTTTAACACCCTACAGGTAGACTAACGATCTGATTATAATAATAAAAAAAATATTTAACACTTTACCTGATATATTTTCCTATTCATAATCTATATTTATTGTCAAATTGTTAATTTATAATATTTATTTATACATAATTTGCGTACAGGTTTTTCTAGACACCCGATATAATATATTGTATATTTCATAAAATCCGTACTGTGTTTTACTTTTTTAATGTGGCTTCAGTTTTTGGGACTAAATTTTGTCTCGACTTCTTCACGATGAATTTCCATATTGCCTCCAGATTCCGATAGACCTACTGTCATACATCCGACATACTAGAGATAACAGGATGCTCAGTGACTTCACACACTTGCCAACCGATATAATTGTCTACTTCAAAGTTAATTTCCAGAATTTTAAAGATTTTTATATTTTACCCCTTTCTTTCTATTGTTTCCTTCTAAGATTTGCATCTGTGCATTCATCACATTTGTAAGGTTTTTATTGTGTGTGGGTCATTTTGTGCTTGTTCAAATTACTACTTTGAGTAAAACTTGATGTGCATTCATCACATTTGTAAGGTTTTTCTCCTGTGTGGATCCTCATGTGTTTTTTCAATGTATTACTTGCTGCGAAACTTGATGTGCATTCGTCACATTTGTAAGGTTTTTCTCCTGTGTGGATCCTCTTGTGCATTTTCAGACTATTATTTTGAGTAAAACTTAATGTGCATTCATCACATTTATAAGGTTTTTCTCCTGTGTGGATCCTTTTGTGGTGTACCAAATTACCACGTTGATTAAAACTGGAGGTGCATTCGTCACATTTGTAAGGTTTCTCTCCTGTGTGGATTCTCTTGTGTATTTTCAATTTATCGCTTGTTGTGAAACTTGTTGTGCATTCATCACATTTGTAAGGTTTTTCTCCTGTATGGATCCTCATGTGCTTTTTCAAACCACCTCTTTCAGTGAAACTTGATATACATACGTCACATGTGTAAGGTTTTTCTCCTGTGTGTGTCCTTTTGTGGTGTACCAAATTACTACTGTGATTAAAACTGGAGGTGCATTCGTCACATTTGTAAGGTTTCTCTCCTGTGTGGATTCTCTTGTGAATTTTCAATTTAGCACTTGTTATGAAACTTGATGTGCATTCATCACATTTGTAAGGTTTTTCTCCTGTATGGATCCTCTTGTGCTTTTTCAAATCACTACTTTGAGTAAAACTGGAGGTGCATTTGTCACATTTGTAAGGTTTTTCTCCTGTATGGATCCTCTTGTGGGATGTTAAACGATAATTTTTAGTGAAACTTGATGTGCATTCATCACATTTGTAAGGCTTTTCTCCTGTGTGGATCTTATTGGGCTTTTTAAAACTATCACTTGCTGTGAAACTTGATATGCAATCATCGCTCTTGTAGGTATTTTCTTCAGTGTGGATGATGTTGTGCCTGTAGAAATAATATTGTAGTAATTCCCCCGTGTTATGTAACAATAATAAGTGCTTCTTTGTAAGAAACTGAAAATTAAAAAATGTACTATTCAAATAAATATGTCTTATCCGTAGTGGGAGAATCGGCGTTAGAGGTTGATGGTTTTGAAGAGAAACATTGTTTTCTGGCAATTTCTGCCCCTTACTCCCCCCATAAATTAATATAAATAACGACTATAAGTGGTTTTTTTATAAGATCCAGCAACGTCGCAATTTTTCTCCAAAATATTAATATTAGTGGCAACTCTGTTGTCAATGGTTTTTCTCGAAAACAAGGTTACAGTTAAATATGTAGCAACTTTTGTTTTGATGAACATAAAGCAACATTTAGTGGATCTTAAATAATAACAGACCATATAAATAACTGCAAATTTAATCAAGTTGCGTATTACATAAGTAGTTTCAATTATGTGAAATCATTCAATGGCAGTGCCCTCATATTACAGAATTTTTAGGCCGAGGTCAAGGGGTCAATTTGAAATATAACACAGTCAATAATTATAATTGATTTGGGAATGTTATTTATTATTCCTTATACCTGCCTGCTTTACACGGTCAAAGAAATTCATGAATTTTGTGACCTTGAAGTTATTGTTGCGTATAATACATAAAATTGTCGTGAATAAATTGATGACAATAAATTCATGAATAAATTGTCACAATAGAACCTGATCTAACGGCCGGTTCCATAATGGTATTAAAGTTTCCTTTAAACCGAAAAGGCGCCTATAAGTAGTATAACGTGTTCCATAATTGATTTTTAAACTTCACTTTACGAAAAAGTGTCTTTTATCATTATGTCCCTAATGTTGCCCTTATGCGTGCAAAAGCTGACTTTATTGCAAACCTAACCTAAAATTTCGTTGATAAATCAAATAGGGTATTTTGCAGTTTAGGTGCATAACACGAATTTCGCTAAAACCTCATTTTTCCCCCTATTTCAACGTCGCTGATTACGAAAATGTATAGTGATGGTATTTAGTAATTTTCATCATCACTGATAGTAAACATATTGTTTTATTGTGCGGATATGCTTTTTTAACACTATTTAACACTTTTACTATCGGTCTGGAAATGACAGACAAATGACAATCGCGGTGAAGTAAGTTTAACTGTTCTGTAATTTCTACCTTACCGGCATCTTAGCCCACGTACTGAGGTAACGCTACTGAAAACAAGGCAGTTACGGAATAATTGTTTTGCTGTGATTGCTGTGCTTTTCGATTTTTCTGTGCATTCTACGTTGTCTGTCTATATTACTGTGCTTTCTGTGTGTTCTGCGTTTTTTTTTTCGTCATGGATCTCAATTTTGACGATATTGCTAATTTGTGCGCTGACTCCGCCAAACTTCACGAACAATTAGTCCTTTGGGGACTAGTTCCTGCTGTTGGTGTATTTAAATGTGCAAGATGTAGTTCTTCCATGAAATTGGTGGACTATTCCAGCGCAATTGATGGAAAGAAATGGTACTGCGATAATATGATTTCTGTTAGAAAACAAAAACGGAAACTGTGTGCTTATCGTGCATCATACCGTTCTGGCACTTTTTTTGCACGATCTCATATGGAAATAAAGCAGGTTACAATTTAGGGTACTTTAGGTTAGTTTAGGTATGGTTCGGTTAGGTTAGGTTTGTTTAGTTTAGGTATGGTTAGGTTAGTTTAGGTATGGTTAGGTTAGGTTAGTTTAGGTATGGTTAGGTTAGGTATGGTTAGGTTAGTTTACGTATGGTTAGGTTAAGTTAGTTTCGTTTTGGTATGGTTAGGTTAGTTTAGTTTAGGTAAGGTTAGTTTAGGTATGGTTAGGTTAGGTTAGTTTAGGTTATGTTATAGAGGTAGAGTGGGATTCAATTCGTTTTTTGATTAAAATACACTAGAGTGAATTCCGCGTAAGTCAAAAAAACCTGGTTTTAAGCACCTGAAGCTTATTCTCATGAAAATTTGACAAAGTTTTGGCATTAAATAAGTGAGAAAATTGACACCATAACTTTATGCAATGACAAGTATCAATTAGTGAATACTGAAATTTCTGAAAATTTATTTATTGCATATTAATTAACAGATATCTGTTCAGTATTCCTGAAGCTTATTCTCATGAAAATTTGACAAAGTTTCAGCATCAAATAAGTGAGAAAATTGACACTATAACTTTATGCAATGACAAGTATCAATTAGTGAATACTGAAATTTCTGAAAATTTATTTATTGCGGGCTGAATGCCGACAGAAGTCGGTAAAAATCAAAAGCACAGGAATCACAGCAAAACAATTATTCCGTAACTGCCTTGTTTTCAGTAGCGTTAACTCAGTACGTGGGCTAAGATGCCGGTAAGGTAGAAATTACAGAACAGTTAAACTTACTTCACCGCGATTGTCATTTGTCTGTCATTTCCAGACCGATAGTAAAAGTGTTAAATAGTGTTAAAAAAGCATATCCGCACAATAAAACAATATTTTTACTATCAGTGATGATGAAAATTATTAAATACCATCACTATTAATACAATTATGCCTGCTTTCGGTACATATAGCTGAAAAAACGGGCTGCACTTTGAGCGCGAAATTCAAATTTTCTCAATTTTCAGACCCCTATTTAAGGGCGAAGGAAGCTTTTCCGCGGAAAAAAACTTACATTGTCGTAATCAGCGACGTCGAAATAGGGGGAAAAATGGGGTTTTAGCAAAATTCGTGTTATGCACCTAAACTGCAAAAACTCCATCAAATATAATAGCGGTTTTACACGGTCAAAGAAATTGATTAATTTATTCATGGATAAAATCTTGAATAAATTGAAAATGCAATACGCCTTTGTCATTGACAGTGCAGAAGTTCCAAGTTTACAGTTGGAAAAAATTTGAACGTGCAATACGCCTTCACATTTTTAATTTATTCGCGAATTTATCCATGAATAAATTCATCAATTTCTTTGGCCGTGTAAAACCCGCTTAATATTTTTCTTACATTTTATGTTTATCCTTTAAGTGGACCTCATAACTTGCTAGTCCATCATATGTAGCACTACATATTTCACAAGTGTAGGGTGTGACTTCATTGATTTGCACTGTCTCTTCTTCCTTCTTTACAATGCAATAATTGTCCTGAAAGTAGGTACATGGTGCTTATAGAAACTGTATAATTCTCATTTAAACTTTTACCTACCTCTGAATAACTGCCTTCACCAGAGTTCCAGTTAGTTGTGCAGTTCACAAAACTTATTTGTGGTTTTAAGCCTGAAAAAAAAGTAAATTTATGGTATTATCAGATCATAAAATGGTAGCTTAGAGGATGGTATCCCAACTACATGGGCTAAACAGAACCTATTTGTGGTTCTAAATTTTAAAAACATAAATTTATGGTATTATCGATAATAAGCCACTAGTTACGTCTTATGTGCTACCACAACAACAATCAACGGTTTCATTACACCGGAATCATGATTAGCGCTTAGTTATAACGCAATTTAATTTCACTTCAATAACATACCGTGTGCTGCATCGAAAGCATTTAGTGAATCCTCGTTTTCCTCCTCGGATATGCAATTTTCGATTTTAACCTTTACTCCTTCGTTTTCAGGGCGGATCATTTCATCTTTAGAATGATTCATTCTCTTACTGTGCCGTTTCCTGTAGGCTGAATTTGAATTCTATTCTCCCTATTCTCGTAAAGTGTCCTCACTGATTACTGACTGATGATTGAGAAAAGGGGCAAATGGGGGAAAACAAAATGGAGAAGCAGTGTTGCCACCGTTTAACGTGTTTCCAGTGACAGTAAAGCGCACATAGTATTTAATCAGAATATTAAACAAACTTCAATTAAACAATGTTAACTAAATAAAATGAGCACTCATGTCATTGACTAAGGAATATTATTATTTATTATTCCTTAATCAATGCAAATGTGCATATAGATATAAATCGGAACTGGTGTAAATGCCTTTCAACGTATGTCGAGTTTTAATTTATTAGCAGGAACCTTAGTTTTTTCATATTGGTATCACTGCGAAAAATGGTAATAAAACCGAAAAATTGCCACGGCCGCCGCCGTCGTGCCCATAGATAACCCCCTTATAGATAGGCCACTCACATTGCAAAAAATTTCAGACTTAGTTGTTGGCCGCGCTCCGCGAACGGCGCTGATCACAGAACGATTTTTGGCGGGAGCTTTAAACGGAATAGAAATTCAAAATTTGAAAATATAACTCTATTCAAAAACAATTTCAAAATTTATTGTGTTCACAGTACAAAGTTTAGAGAATCAACTTGGTTACACATAAATAATATGCAATCATAAATATGTACTGCAAATACAATAAATATTAAAACTGTTCTTGAATCTTCACATAGAAAATAAAATGCAATACGTATATGAGTAAGATCAATTTTATTAAGGACTGTTTTCAATTCTGAACATTAGTAAAGTTAATGTTTACAAAGATTAGTTCATACATTTGTAAAAATGTCAATATTTATTATAGTAAAATAACTGAGATTAATAATTATAACAAAATCTGACAATCACAAACAAATTTCAGTTATAATTTGTATTTTACAAAAATTGACCGACTATCGCGAACTAAACCTTAAAAGCTATATTTAATACATACCATCTTCTAATGTATAATTTAGTTATTAACATAGGTGCAACGTTAGAGCATCTATTTATTAGACAAACGCATTATTTGCCTCTAAAATGTATTTATAGTTTACATCCCTATTAATTATTGGTAATACCTTTGATACTGATATTATAGAAATACAAGCCGTACTTTTGTAAATTACCTACATACTACATAAATATGTGCAATGTTAGCGTCCAAATAATTACTAAAATATTAGTAATATTACAATTAACAATAGTACATACTTTAATGTTTAAAATCAAATATGCACAATTATATTAGGTCAATTTTAGTAAGTAATAATACTAACAATACACAAAATACACATATTACATGAGGCATTTTCGGAATAGTAACAATGTTACTACACTTAAGTGCATTACCAAGTAAAACACGGTGAAGTTTAAAAGATTAAAATTATTAGATACCTAATGTCACATTATTATAGGCTAGGGTATATGGTCAAGTCAATCAATTTAAACATCTTACTTTGTTTGTAACGGGGTGTTTTCCTTGGTGGACCGTATTCCTTGGTGGACTCTTCGGTAGGTGAAACTGTGGAAAAAGAAATTTTAAGTAAATAGGTGAACGGTTTTATTTTCAATTTCATAACTTTTCTTTTGCAAATTACTGGTGCAAAGCTAGGGGAACTATTACTGGTTGATGCTATAATTTCTTGCTGGATGGAACCGTCAACTAGAATATTTTACTTAGGTATTTATTTGGTCACATACATACAAAACAACAGCTACAAAGCACACTCAGCAAATGTCAATTTGTTAACACCAGCAGCAGGGTAAGAGATAAGGGGTAGATTATAACTAATAACTCTTACCTTATCGTATCCACTTCATACTTACCGTGGCGTCTACGACTGTCTGCGAAGAGCATGTTCAAGGGTTATAAGTTGTTCCACATTTTTAGTAGGACGGAAATGTGCCGATTTTAAAATAATTCGTTAAACGTCAAATAAATCAAATAAATTCGTCATGCAACAGCCGGTAAAGCCATTAGCGAGCACTGCTGCCGATAAATAATTGTAGAACACTGCCAAATGCTGCCGATGCTAGCGACAAAGACGGAAAGTGGGTATCAACTCATCTCAAAATCGCAATATACAGGGAGTGCGTAAAGCCTGGTCGTGCCCATTAGCTTTCTCACCATTCCTCACGCTGGTTACGGCACAGACTTGAATAAAATTCAGCCTACAGGAAACCGCAAGAGAATGACCTCCAATCATTCTAAAGATGAAGTGACCATCAAGAACGAAGAAGTGAAGACTAAAATCGAAATCTGCAAATCCGAGGAGGAATACGAGGATCCATTAAATGCACTTGTTGCATTACACGGTATGTTACGTTAGAAGGTCATGGGTGGTGTCCAAATTCATATTGATCCAACAATTTCATTGTCTAGCGGCGGCCATCTTGAAAGAACCCTTACCCTCGACCCACAGACAACTTATACCAGACGCGTCAATCCCGTGTACTAAAGTGGAAACACGAAACAGCGCCCCTTTCCGCTGCAGGGGGTACTATCCGTGCTGTACGTGTGTGTGGGTGTATCCGTGTTTCGATTTGCGCGCTTTTTAAAATTTATATTTACTACATTATAAAAGTTCTATATTATTTACATTTCCAAATGTTACATACGATTCTATGAATCAGATATAACATCCGAATACTGTAAATAATATAGAAAATACACAATATCAATTCATTCATTCATCCTGTGGCAATACAAACCTCTGTGGGTCTTGGCTTCCTCCATCAGTCTCTTCCAGAACACTCTGTCCTTAACAACCTCCTTCCAACTTCTGACCGTCATTATGCGAACACAATATCAATTTTTATTCAGATTTGATGATCAAGGGAAATAATTAAGATACCACAAAATCAAGAGATATAATAAAGTATAATAAAGTATGTTTTATATAAAATACATGGAACACACATTTAAATATTACAAACATTAATAACATAATAAACAATAGTAAGAATCAATGTATTAAAAAACAATGGATATATTAAATACATCTAAGTTTGGCAATATCGTGTTTCGAACTATATGGTTCTCATCAGTACGATGCACTTTAGTTCAGATTTTTTCAACACTAATAAATCGAGGGCGAATATTTGTTAAAAAAAAAAATCAGTACTTACAGAAATCGTAGGCACAAATCATGTGCCAAATAAAACTGTGTACAAACAACATAAATAATATGAATATGTCCAAAACATAAAAGTAAATCTGGTAAAATCATGGCACATGCTTCGTCGAAAAAAATAACAAAATATAAACTATAAACTCTTGAATTTCAAACAATATTTTAACCCCTAAATAGTAAGTTAACTTATTTCATTCATATAATGTTATTAATAAAGAAACAAATATCACAAAAATTTAGGAACATTCATAACAGCAATAAAGCAATAAGCAATAAATATAATTATCACAGAAAGTTGGTAATTAAAAAATGTGTAAGAAATTGTGTTTTAGTTTATTAATTTTATTTCGAACATTAATCCGGCGATTTTCATAATGATGTTTCCGGCGAAGATCTTCATAAAACTTTCTTATTATTAATAATGATGATAAATCTAATAATTGGGAATGCATATTTTGAGAGTGGTCAGAACATGTGAACCACGTAAAATCAATTTTAACTAAAATTGTAAACATTTTTTTTTGGATATTATCAATGTGGCCAAAAGACTCTAACATTTTGACAATTGCATCATGAACATTGATAATATATATAACCAATTGTCTTGAAGCATACTTTAAACGCCTTACATCGTCCGACATTTTCCGACCGATATTTCCGACATTCATTCCAAATACTTTGTACCCCTTTGATAGTTTGGATCCATCCCCTTTTAACTGGTAAACTGTCCTTGATTTTATTGTCTTGTATATTCACAAATTTCCACCCACTAATTTTTTTACTCATTAAATTCCAAAATTTCAAATGACGTGATTTACCATTAATACATGTCTTTAAAGATTGTCTACCTTCTATATTTATAAATTTTGCGTTTAAACTGTCAAACAAGTCATTAATGTCTTGGACAAATTCAGCGGTATGAATTGCCTCAGCAGGTAACAGTTGTGAATCCGTTCGTGGTGCCCTGGTCACAAACTGTGCCGATCACATTCAATCCGGTTGTCTGAAGAGCAGAAATGACTTCTTTGATTAAAACTTTTAAATTATCTGTTCCAATAACATCCTTAGTAAAGTAGTAAGCAATGGGCTGTTTCCACCGTTTCATTAAACCTTGAACCATGAAAACCAAAGCATGGTTAGCCTGTTCATTGCGTCTGCCAAGAGAGCCGAGGTCCACATACCCTATAACTTTATCTATCGACTTTACGTAAGTGCAACCGGTTGCCAATGATATTTCATCGAACATTACAATACAACATTTTTCTAATGGGTTCATATTTTTGACTCTCTTGGACAGTTTTTGGAAAATAGATTTATTTATGCCTGTCTCGAAAGGAACAGATTTTAAATATTTTTGAATTGTTGATTTCGAAGGCAATCTTAAAAATTTTGCTAAAAATCTGTAACAACGTGGACCTCTCTTATAAATTCCTAGTGCAAGTGCTTTGTTCTCAGGAGTATATAATGGTCGGTTTCGAGAAGCATTTGCAATCTGTGATTCCAAAAATTTAACACCTGCTGGATCTAATTTATTTACAACATTAGAAATTAGGTTAGTAAGGCATAATGTATACATGGCTTTTAAGTTTGTTTGTTTCTTATTCACAAGTCTTTTCAATTTTGCGATTCTGGATAATTGTACTCGATTGGTTTTTTAACAATTTTTTTTTCTAGGAGATAACTTACAAACTCTAGAAACTTTTAATGACTGCAATAACGTATTCTTGTTAGGTTTAAGTTTTTTTTCTGTTGGTGGATCTTCATTTCTTAAAGAATCGTCAAATTCTAAATTTAGTGAACGTTTGGCAAACGTAAGTAATAAAATTAGATTTGATAATAATCAAGCATTTAACGATTTTAGTTTCATTAGGCGTTTAGTTCGTTGTATAATTATTAATTAGGGCGAAGTGCGAATAATAAAATACACTAATCATTAAGATTTCAATTAGGCCTCGTTAATCCATTGGGGAATGAAATCGTGTGTGGAATTATATATAATTAAAACCCTTAGAAATCTTAATTAGAAGCAGAAAGTCGACCTCCGAAAAACGGACGACTGGCTGATGGGTGTATCATTATCGGGGGGCCCCCCTAATTTGTCAGCATTTGGAGGTTTCTTGGTTGTTGGTGAGTCCGGAGGTCCAGGGGCGGCAATTAACGCGGCACCGGACCTGGAAGAATCCTTTGGTCCCGAAGGGGACGTCTTAAAGTCCGTAATTTATCGGGCTCTTGGCCGAGTGCCGCCCGTAAATATCGTAAATATTTTGTAAGTCTATCCTCGGACGTCTTGACGAAGCCATAACTCCTATTTTATATACTCATAGGCGGGCCGTTCTCTTTTTCTAGAAAGGTATCCCCGTGTACGTGTTTATAATTTATTTTTGGCATATATTTCCTTTGACGTTTATATGGGAGATCTCGGAAACGGTATTTTTATAGTTTCTGGAACGAATGTGGACGTGTTTTCTCGCGTCGAGCTATGATCTTGCACAACGGAATCTCGAAAATATCCTCATAACGACCCACAGTAACTGCCGATTTGACGCGCCGAGAAAAACGATTAATTACTTTTACTACGAGGCACTAATCACGCAATATTTTGCAATTAAATTTCGCACTTTAAACTAGCTTTTTATTACTACGTACAGCCTCGTGCCCAGGATCAAATTGTTCTACAACAGTTAACTATTTTTTTAAATCTAACTTTTTTTTCTGGACCTCTAAAAAAAATACTTTGCGAACGTTTTATTGTTCAGATTAGATTTAAAAGTAGTTCCTAAAGGAAACATTATTTTTATAGAGCAAACAAAACAATATTTACAATTATTACAACTTTAAAATTTAGAATCGTAAATCTTAAAATGTGCTAAACGAATCAGATAGTTGTCAAACAAATCTGACAGTTGCCACAAATATCTGACAACTGTGAAACGAATCTAATAGTTGTTAAATAAAGATGAAAGCTGTCAAACGAATCTGACAGCTTTTAAACTATCCTGTTAGTTGTTAAACGAATCTTACAGCTTTTAAATGAATCTGACCGATGTCACGAAAATCTGACAGTTGTGAAACGAATTTTACAACTGTTTATAAAATCTGAAACCTTTGATGTATCTGACAGCTTTCAAACAAATGTGATAACTTTCAAAGGAATCGTTCAGCTTTAAAAGGAATCTCACAGCTTTCAAACAATCCTGATAGTTGTCAAATGAATCTTACAGCTTTTAAGCGAATCTGACAGATGTCACAAAAATCTGACAGTTGTGAAACAAATTTTACAACTGTTAATCAAATTTGAAAGCTTTCAAACGTATGTGATAGATTTCAAACAAATGTGACAGCTTTCAAAGGAATCGCGCATCTTTCAAACGAATCTGACAGCGTTCAAACAAACCTGATAGTTGTCAAACGAATGAGACAACTTTCTGATAAGAATCTGATAGCTTTCATACGAATCTAACAGCTTGCAAGTGAATCAGACAGATGTCACAAAAGTCTGACAGCGGTGAAACGAATATGATAGTTGTTCAAGGAATCTGAAAGTGATCAAGCGAATCTAACTGTTTTCAAACCAATCGCTCAGCTTTAAAACGGA
The DNA here is from genome assembly GCA_951805005.1 of Othius punctulatus. Lineage (NCBI taxonomy): Eukaryota > Metazoa > Arthropoda > Insecta > Coleoptera > Staphylinidae > Othius > Othius punctulatus. The sequence goes on from OX638146.1 coordinate 41,616,176, forward strand.
TTGCTCAGCATTCAAACGAATTGAGCAACTTTTAAACGAACTGACAACTTTCAAACAAACCTGAAAGTTGATCGTTCAAACGAACTTACAACTTTTAAAAAACCTGATAGTTGTCAATCAAATCTGACAGCTTTTAAACGAATCTAACAGCTTTTAAACGAAACGTTCAGCTTCCAAACGAATCGCTCAGCTTTCAAACAAACTGGCAAACGAATGGGAACATGTTTACTGGTGGAGGGTACACTTGTGACTTGCCTGGAATCTAATAAATCACACGTATCTGGAATTTCTACAGATTCCACTACATTACACTTATCTAAACATTCTAAATGTGGCGACTTTGAGGTTAACAATATTACGTCTGGATTGGCGGCAGGAAGGCCTTGATTAGGATTCACATTTAAAACATTATGTTCAACAGATACGTCTGACTTTATAGAAAATATAGAAGGTACTTTGTTTATGGAATGTAATCTATTTTTAAGTGTACTGTTAAACGATTCATCAGCAAAATGGTCTTGGCATAAATAGTTCTTTTGAATTCAGAATGAAATGGAACTCCACTTCCTTTTGATATAGCATCAAACCATGCCTTCCTACCCTCTTCAGAAGATGGGAACGAGAAAAAACTTTTGTTTTTGTAAGAGGGATCGGTTATATTGGAATAATACCTACTGTCACAATTTGGAGCTTTGCAGCTATATTTGCACACACCAGGAGCTTGCATTGTATCCCACAACACAAATGAACTATTTCTATAAATATTGAAACACTCTGAATAACTTTCTGTGAAAATCAGTGATTTGTGAAATACCGTGCATAAAGCCCAAGAAGCAAAATAAAGCAACTGTCAGCAACTCTACATTAAATGGCGGGATGTGGTGATGTGGGGGGGGGCGAGCCTCAGCTGCGATCTGACCGGCAATATAGTCCAGATACAGTGATCTGTATTAAAATATATAGGAATCCGTATTAAAGCGACACCTACGCCCTTGCTTGGGAACTAAATCCGTGTTTCCAGTTTTGTAATGCTATTAAATAGCCCCTGATCCAACATAATTTCATTGTCTAGCGGCGGCTATCTTGAAAGAACCGTTACCCTCGACACAGATTATATATATACAGATACGCCACTGTAAAAAACATTTGTCGCGTTTGCGCCCTCTATGATTTTTAGGTCCGTACCATTTTCTTAACATAAGAACATACGAGATGGCGCCACTATAGCATAATGTAGTCAAAATCCACGAGATGGCGCTATATCGTTAAATATATATATATATATACGTAATTATAATAGAGCGGGAAATGTAGTCAATTAATTTAATAAGCCAAGTTGTATTGGAGCTATAGATTTATTTGATAGTGGTTTTTAATCGATTATCATCGACGTTTCGTATTTCGATTTAAGGCTTCTTCAGGATGTTTAGATTACATAACACAAATAACTTACTATAATCTTGAATTGTTGTAATAACAAAAATCTTTATATATAAATTTTCTAATCCTTTTAAATTTTAGATTATAGTTAGTTATTTGTGTTATATAATCTAAACATCCTGAAGAACCTTTCAATCGTAGTGCGAAACGTCGATGATAATTAATTTAAAAACACTATAAAATAAATCTATACCTACAATACAACTTAGCTCATTAAATTAATTGATTAAATTTCCCAATATACAATAATTTCATAAACAAATGGTAGTTATCTCAAGAAATAAATATATATATACATATATAAAACACTAGTATATGCATATATAAACAAATCACTAAATATATTAATAAATGTTTATAATAATAATTATATGATACATGAATACATTTAAAATAGTGTGAATAAACAATAAAAAACGTAAAGAAAAACAATACTTTTCTTTACTTATATCATATAATGTGCTCCCGTGCAAACAATGTCTTCAAGATAGTGTGCAGTCGCTTCGATTGCAGGAGATTTAATTGGGTGAAACGTTAGTTCACATATTTTCCTGGGCTATTCTTTGCATTGTAGCATTGTATAACATTATTGTAATTTACATGACACTAGTATATGCATATATAAATAAATCATTAAATATATTAATAAGTGTTTAATAACATATACGAATTGTGATTTAAATCAATAAATGTATTTTAATAATTAATAGTCCGAATGTTTTTAAAATATCGAAAATATTCACTTAATGCACCATGAAAATACCCGGGTATTTTCCCGAGCATCAAATCCTCGGTGGTATTTGTTCGTTGCCAGGTGATTTCTGGAATAGGCATTAATATGATTGGTAGCAATTTCGTTGAAACTTTCGGAGGGAAATAGTCCCTACAACTTTTGTTTGAAACATTTTGCAATAGCCAATAAATACCATAAATTTACGTTTTTCAGGATTAGAACCACAAATAGATTCTGGCAATTGCATTCCTAACTGGAACTCGGGTGAAGACAGTGATTCAGAGGTAGGTAGAAGTGTAAATAAGAAGTACACAGTTTCTATAAGCACCATGTACCTACTTTCAGGATAATTATTGCATTGCAAAGACAGAAGAAGTCAGCATCCAGATCAATGAAGTCTCATCATATACATGTGAAATATGTTGTGCTACGTATGATGGCCTGGCAAGTTACGAGGTTCACTTACAGGAGAAACATGGAATGTAAGAAAAATATTAATCAACCTGTGTATCTCACCAAATAACTCAATTTAATGGGTACGTAGATCGGGAGAAAAAAATGTGGATGGCATCTTCTTAGAAAACGTGTAAATCTTCATATAGAGTTTGCCCCTGATGAGATACCACAAACTTTGTAAACTTCTTCATTTTTGATTTTGCATACCATGGGAGTTAACAGTACTCATACTTGCAATACAATAAGGGTGTCCAAGATAAGTATCAATAGCATGGGGATCTCGGAAACCGTAAATGTTACAACGGCGGTTAAATTACAAAAAAAAGTTGCACAATTTAGCACTCAGTAATGATCTGTTGAGAAGACCAGAAATTTCCGCCTGCTTCTGGAGATATTCAACAAACAAGGTATAAGAAAACCAAAGGCATTTTCTCATTGCCACATTTTTTGCTCTACAAGACAGCGTTTACAAATTTTCAGTACAACATTTAGTTTAGAAAAAACCATGATCAACTTTATTTTTATATATGGTTGGTAAAAATGGTACACCCTGTATTAGCTAGCATTTCCTATTACGAGTACAACTGTTTATATCACAGTATGGTTTCTAATGTTTTTATTCAGAAAAAGGCTTGTTGGTACATTTCAAACATTTTCTTGTAGTAGGCGTTGAAATGATGACGACGAAGAAAAAAAAAATCCAATTTTAACCCAAAATAGGTACCAAAATAGTAACTAAAAATAATTTACCTAGAATAGTTGTTAAACATTGAAACATCATAGCTATTTAGGAAAACACTTATTATTTGTTTACTGTGATATGGGAATTGTTCTGTTCATTTAATGGCGACGAAGACCAAAATTATTACATAATTTTAACCCAGAACATGTAGCGAAATAGTAACAAAAAATAATTTAGCAAGAATAGTTGTTAAACATTGAAACATTATAGTTATTTAGAACTACACTTATTATTTTTTTACTGTGATATGAGAATTGTTCTGTTCATTTAATGACGGCGAAGATACTTAATTTTAACCCAGAATAGGTACCAAAATAGGAACTCAAAACTATTTAGCACGAATAGTTGTTAAACATAGAAACATTATAGTTATTCAGAACCACACTTATTATTTTTTACTGTGGTATTATGAGAATGGTTCTGTTCATTTAATTATCTTAAACTCATAAAATTAGGTGATAAATTGTGTCTTCGTCCCCTTTTCCCTTTTGGCCCTTTTTCAACTATTCTAATGATATACAACTTGATATAGTTATTTTTATAAAAAATTAAATTATGCTCATTTTTTACTTTTCATTTTCGAACTCAAGAAGTACGCTATGTAAACAATTGATAGATGTATAATAATAAAATTCTTGTTTTTTCTTTTTATTTCGAAATTATAAACATTATTTTGGTGTGAAATGTTTATTCCGTTGGAGTTACAATTTTATATAAAAATAATTTCTGATTAAACAAAACTACATAACTACAAAACTACTAAACAGAGAATGAAAGACGATAAATTGAGAAACAATAACGGATATTAGAACATAACTAAAGTAGTACCAAAACAACGTAATTGGAAAGTATTTAAGACTAAATATGTTCAAAAGGTTCACCATTATGATTAATGCACGAGTTACACCTTTTTAAAACAGAATTTGTTGCTTTTCTTGCGACCATCAAAATACCTTTATGATACTTTATGAAACCTCAATCAAAACTAATTAGAAACTGAATGATTTGCACCTGTCAATAATTGTCGTTTGTATCTATCAATTGTTTCTATAGCGTACTACTTCGAACAGTTCGAAAATGAAAAGAAAAAAATTACCATAATTTAATTATTTATAAAAATAACTACGTAATGTGGTATATCACAAATTTGTGTCAACTCAAAAATTATAGCATAAATAAAATAATCCGTTAGACTGTAATGTTAAGCACATAATTACCTACAAATTATTCTTTTACACTCAATAATAACAGAGCCATAGGCACCGAACAAAATTACAAAAAATATATTTTTTTGAGATATCTAGTTAGCCATGCATTATTTCCAAAAAACAAAAAGCTGATGAAATTGAGCTCATAAAACTGCAATTCTTTAACCATTTAATTGTCCTTCTATCTCCGCTAGTTTCCGAGATCCCCATACTAAACATCGAAAAAAACTCGCCCTGTATACAGGGTGTTAAAAAAATGCAAAATATTTAAGGGGGTAGTAGTATGAACCACAACAAAGAAACAACTCTTGATAAACATGGGTCCTTAAAGTGACGGTTTCGGAGATATGGAAGATTATTCTTTTTTACCTCCTTGTTTCATATTGCTAAAACTTGCATTTTCTTATCATAGTAGGCTGATGTTTTGTGAAATAAACATTCAGTATTTGACAGTTGTTGTTAGTGCACAAGTTTTCATTGCTATGGGTGTTTACTCTAATGCAGAATTAGCCGACATGCATTTCATGTATGGTCATGTTAATGGAATTGCCACCGAAGCACGGCGTTTTTATCTAGAGGCTTATCCAAATCGCCAGATTTCTTCACATCGTATGTTTGGAAGAATTCGCCAGAGATTTTGTGATTAGTCTATGGTACTCCTGTAAATAGACAATAGCCAATGTGTGTGTTTTAGAAACAGTTCGAATATCCTTCAGACAAAGATGTCGTCCCTGCTTGGAAATGGAAGGAGGGCACTTCGAACATCTGCTGTAACTCTGTACTTTGTTTTTGCTAGAAGCTCCCTTTGTTTGTTTGCACATAATCAATAAGAAATAAATAATTGCAAATAGGCAAATAAATGTTTCAAACAAGAATAATCTTCCATATCTCCGAAACCGTTAGTTTGAGGACTTTGTGCAATAACAGCAACTGTCAAATACTGAATGTTTATTTCATAAAACATCAGCCAACTATGATAAGAACATGCAAAATAAAAAAAGGAGGTAAAAAAGAATAATCTTCCATATCGCCGAAACCGTTGCCCTGAGGACCCATGTTTATCAAGACTTTTTTCTTTGTTGTGGTTCATACTACTACCCCCTTGAATATTTTACACTCTTTTTTTAACACCCTGTATATATTCCCTTTCTACCCTTGTGGGTGTAGGGTTCTTGCGTAAATATGCAGTTACGTAAAATTGGGGCCAGGGGCAGAAGTTGCCAGAAAACGTGTTTCTCTACAAAACCATCCATTTTTATTTTAAAAGAGATTGTCTTTAGTTTTGTGTTATATTCATTTTTAAATATTGTAGTTTCTTACAATGTAACACTTATTATTTATATTATATCCATATATCCATATATATTAAAAGTCTGGCAATATTATTTTTCAGATACATCATCTTTACTGAAAAAAATACCGATGAATGCACATCAAGTGATAGTTTGAAAAAGCACAATAAGATCCTCACAGGAGATAAACCTTACAAATGCGATGAATGCACATCAAGCTTCATATCAAGTGGTTGTTTGAAAAGACACAAGAGGGTCCACACAGGAGAGAAACTTTACAAATGTGATGAATGCACATCAAGTTTCATAACAAGTGATAAATTGAAAAGACACAAGAGGGCCCACACAGGAGAGAAACTTTACAAATGTGATGAATGCACATCAAGTTTCACTAGAAATGATAATTTGAAGAACCACAAGAGGATCCACACAGGACAAGAACTTTATAAATGTGATGGATGCACATCAAGTTTCAAAGCAATTGTTCAATTGAAAATACACAAGAGGATCCACACAGAAGAGAAACTTTACAAATGTGATGAATGCACATCAAGTTTCATAACAAGTGATAAATTGAAAAGACACAAGAGGGCCCACACAGGAGAGAAACTTTACAAATGTGATGAATGCACATCAAGTTTCACTAGAAATTATAATTTGAAGAACCACAAGAGGATCCACACAGGACAAGAACTTTATAAATGTGATGGATGCACATCAAGTTTCAAAGCAATTGTTAAATTGAAAATACACATGAGGATCCACACAGGAGAGAAACCTTACAAATGTGATGAATGCACAGCAAGTTTCAGAAGAAGTGATAAATTGAAAATACACAAGAGAATACACACAGGAGAAAAACCTTATAAATGTAATGAATGCGCATCAAGTTTCATAGCAAGTGATAAATTGATAAGGCACAAGAGGGTCCACACAGGAGAAAAACCTTACAATTGTGATGAATGCACATCAAGTTTCACGGAAAATGGTAGTTTGAAAAAGCACAAGAGCCTCATCCACTCACGAGGAAAACATTAAAGGGGATATGAGGATAGTTTCGATGTGAAATTTGAACAGCAAGCAGGATGACCCATTCGAACAAATAGTTTTGCAAATGTAAACTGGTACATAAAAAAATATTTTTTTAGTGCATCTATGTAACTCATCAGAATGATGAGCCACACTGGAGAAAAACCTCGTACATGTGCATTTGTAATTTTCACCAAACGCTATTCTTTGCGTACCATACGTTATACCACCCGTTATATGTTCCAACTGTAACAGTTGGCTTGTAAAATAGCTTAAAATATTTTGAATAACTAACTTTTCTTTATAAAGTCTTTTTAATGCGTAATTTTTGTGAATTATCTTGAATATTTCCGTCATAAATGTTGTAAGATTGGAACAAGTACTGAATTAATAAATGGTAATTAAAAAAATTACACTGATTATTTCATTCAATGTAAAATACACGTTTTTGATTGGTTCAAATGTGTGTATTCATAATTTAAAACGTTTTCAATTTTGTATTTCGGCTCTTGATTTGTGGAACGTCCATGTTTTCGTTTTTGTATTTCGGCTTGTCATTGGTAATTTTATTCATTATTGAAGTACAGAGTGAGCAACAATGTCTGAAGTCAAGTTAAATTTCCCGCCCAAAAAACTGGGGAATTTCTTCGCTCCAAGTTTATTATTAATTAAATTTACTGTAAAGTCAAAAGATTTGACAGCCCCAGCCCAGTGCCGCCCGCGTCGTATTATTATTTATTACCATTATGCCAATTCTTGACATATAGTTATTTTGTCTTCTGCTTCATAAACATCAGTTCTTATCAGGACTACTCTGAGTAAATCTTTGATTTCTGGTAAGTGATTTGCAGGTTTTAAGGTTATAAAATTATAAAAGTTAAGTGTTGTTCTAAATTTACAGAGTTTAAGTGAAATCGCTTTCCTGTTGCAATGGTTTTTACACCACAACATGATGCCTTCATCCTGAAGGCTCATTATCGAAGTGGAACACTAAATGAAGACGGCACATGGACATATTCATTACAATCGTGTATGAATCAATTTAACGAAGCATTCCCGCTGTCAACATTACTTAAAAAATATTTATCCAGCATAAAACCCGTATTATTCAGCGCTTTGAAGGAAAGAATTGTATTTGTAAGGGCAAGTCAACTGGAAGACTGTCTACCTTAACAGAAGAGATTGTTGCCGATGTCCAACAACGGCTTGAACAAAGTCCAACAAAATATATAAGAAAAATTTCAGCACAAACAGGTTGGTTCTTAATTTTAGGGTGCAAAAAAGTTATATTTTCTCATTCATGCGGTCTTTATGGCATACAAATTTTAATGTTTAAATTCGCTTACAGGAGTATCGTATGGGAGTTGCCGAAAAGTCGCGAAGAAAATTCTCCATTTGCACCCGTATAAGGTATCGGTAGTTCAACAACTACACCCACTTGATTTTCAAGAAAGAATTGATTATTGCAATTGGTTTAATCAGCATTTAAATGATAACGATATGCTGGACAGGACCTTTTTCACTGATGAGGCGTGGTTTCACTTATCAGGATATGTGAACAGCCAAAATTATCGTACATGGGCTACAGAAAATCCTCATACGTTCATCGAAACAGATTTACATCCACTTAAAATTGGTGTTTGGGTAGCAATTTCAAGACGTCGGATAATTGGCCCAATATTTTTCAATGAAACAATCAATGCGGAGCGTTACCGAACAATCATTCTGGGTGCATTTCTTAATCAGGTGCATGATGATGAACAAATAATGGGTTATTTTCAGCAAGACGGAGCCACTGCTCATACTGCCTTTGCGACAATTAATTATTTAAGGGAATTTTACGATGATCGATTGATAAGCTCATGAATATGGCCACCACGTTTACCAGACCTCACTCCGTGTGATTTTTATCTTTTCGGACATTTGAAAAATAATGTTTTTAAAAATAGGATGCACAACCTAAACCAACTCCAAGAAGCAATTGAAGAAGAGATAAGAAACATAACTCCAGAGCAGCTCCAATATGTTTTTGAAAATAAAAAACCTAGAATTAACATCTGCCTTGAAAACGAAGGCCGCCCTTTTTAACATTTGTTGCAAACTTTTATTGTAACGTTTTAAAATATGTAATTATGATTAAATATTTAATTCATTTTGTTGTTGTTTTGTTTGTTCTTTGCTACGCCACTGGAAAAATAATCTAGGGGATATTCTTTTTACATTTTCAGTTATACCAACATGCGTATTTGGTTGCCTATCTATCTAACCTCAAGCATTGTTGCTCACACTGTATGAGGTAGCTGTGATCTTGTTTTCATGACTACGAAACACCAAGTGTGGCGAAACAGTTGTTGCGATCAATAAAAACAGTATTGAAAATTAAAAAAGTGCGTAACTTTATTTCACACATTTCTAATTATGAATTTTCAGCAAATAAAAGCCACATCGATCAACCTATTAATATAATTTCCTGTTATTTTGGCAACGACTATCTTGCCTGTAACTACCACATTTAATATACTGTAAGGTATCCAAAATTAATATTATTTTCTATAATTAACCGTATGATAACAAATAAAACATAGATGGCGCATGGCCATAGTATCCCCCTAAATCCATGTTCAAATTGTCGCATAAGTTTGGAACTGCTGAATAAATCTCGATAATGGATTGTTTTTTTTTAAATATAGAATATTACTTGCATTACTTTTAAACTAGACCCTGTTAACTTTGTTAAAACGGTCAAATTAACATTTGAAACTAAAAAAAAAAAATGTATAGGGTAATTCATAGATTTCTTATGCAACGCTACGCTGTAACAATGCTATTGCTATGGGAATTTTAAATAGTGTTGATACACTGTTGAAAATACTTATAGCGATAGCATTGTCACAGTGCAGCATTGCGTCGCGTAAGAAATCTACAAATCGGCCTATATAATTTAATATTTTTTGTTTTTGTTTTTTTTTTGTTTTGGACTCTGTGGTTACCCTTTAATGAAACATTTTTGAATAAAATACAATTGAATAAAACACTTTGTTAAGTTTTACTGATTTTAATAGATTCCTTTACAATTGTTTCGGCTCTACGACCATTCTCATGAGCAATGTAATACAATGTAATAATATCGGGTGTCTGGAAAAGACAAAAAGCCAATTATGTTGGTATCTTGGATTTAATTTTTCTTCAGTTGGTACTCGTCAGTGGCGTGCGCCGTAATTTCAATGGGGTCGAATAACATAACCAACAAATATTGGGAAGCAAATAAAAACCTGATTGAAGAGAGTTACTCCTCCATTCGTTTGGGTTTGAGTTGCACTCCTAAAATTAGGGCCATTAGGATGTATGCATCTTGCATTGGTGTAAACATTTTGCGATAGTATAGGAGACGGTTTTTAATAATGCGATTGGAACGCAGCTGCAATCTATGACATTAACCATACCCGCGCACTCTATACGATTTAAATTGACCAGGTTTCGTGTGGGTACGGACCTAAAAAAAATAGATGGCGCCAAAATCTGTAGTTGCTTACAGGGTCGCTGTAATTTTTTAAAGAACTCTGCCATTATTGACACATTATATGTGCTGAATAATCCAGTGATCCACATTCATCATAATTTCCATTGTTTGTGAATAACGGCCGGTAGCATACAGACAGATTGTATGTACCTTTTGAATCCGTTGGCTGTTTGAATCGTCAACAATACAGACACAGATAAATACAGATCAAGTAAAGCACAATGAGAAAACGACATTGCTGCATTAGAGCGTGAAAGCTGGCAGCCAAGCTAATACACTTGGTAAGTGAATTATTTTTTTCATATGACATTGAAGTAATTTTCATACTTTTTTTTAGATAAGCAGGGATATGCGACAGAGACAATGCTTGATACATCGGAGTTTGTGTTACTTTTTGACAAACTATTTGACAGTGTAAATGGTTCGACAGTAAGTGGTGATAAACCTTTACGATGTGCCATAACCCAAGAAAGCCAGCATGTTGAATTTTATTCCGAAGCAATTCAAATTTTGAAGACAATTAGATTTATTAGACCACAAGGCGAATATGTCCGATCCTGCATTGCAAATTGGATAACCACATTAAAAGGTATGCAAAGCATCTGGAACAAATTACACGCTAAGGGAATTAAATGTCTTTGTTCGAGAAATTTGAATCAGGACCCCGTTGAAGATTTTTTTGGTGGTGTCCGAAATCATGGTGCTCGGAATATAAATACAACACCTGCTGCCTTCAGAGCTTCTTATAAAGCCATTCTTCATTTGCAAATTGTGAGGAAGATGGTTGTAGAGGGGCACTAAATTCTGTACAAAACTTAATAACGATTAAAGTTCCTACGCCAACTGAGATAGTGTCCCCAAATGTCTCTGATGAGTTCACATTTATAAACAACCCCAGTTTTCTGGCGGACAATATAAATATGTACATATCAGGATATTTGGCTCGCAATATGTTGAGAAAATTACAAGGATGTAGAATATGTAAACAGGACCTGGTTTCCGATACGTTGGAACCCATTCACTCCTATATTGAATGTAGGCAATTTACACGTGGAAATTTGCTGCGACCCAACTCTAACTTCTTCAAATACGTTAATCAATGTTTGCAAATTATGCGGTTTTACATAACGAAGATTTGCACTCATTTTAATATAGTATCATTTTTTACACATAACATTTTTTGTACAATTATTCCAAATTTTTGTCACTGCCATATTCACAATTTGGCTGACCTAATTTTAAGTCTTCTAATCTCATTTTATGTTGTGGTGTGGATACAGAACATCAACAACATACTGCAAGGAAAAGAACTTCATAAAATTAATGGTCCTGTGAAAAAACTAGCATTAGTTAAATCAAAAAACCAGATCACAACATTTAGGCCTTGCAAAATCAAAAACTGTCATACATTAGTTCCTCGTTAAATGTCTGTATTTGGTTATCTGTACATGCATTATTATATATTTGGAGTTTTTTGTAAAGAATTTTTTTAGTGTTTAGTTTTGTAGGATATATCTTCCTTCAATTTGCATATGGATTGACAAGCGCATAATTTTATTAATAATTGGACGTGGCACATTGTATAATTATTTGTATTATAAGTAAAGAAAAGTATCGTTTTTCTTTACGTTTTTTATTGTTTATTCACACTATTTTAAATGTATTCATATATCATAATTATTATTATAAACATTTATTAATATATTTAGTGATTTGTTTATATATGCATATACTAGTATTTTTCTTGAGATAACTACTATTTGTTTATGTAATTAATGTATAGCGGGAAAGTTTAATCAATAAATTTAATGAGCTAAGTTGTATTGTTAGCTATAGATTTATTTTATAGTGTTTTTAAATCAATTATCATCGACGTTTCGCACTACGATTGAAAGGTTCTTCAGGATGTTTACATTATATAACACTATAAACTAACTATAATCTAAAATTTAAAAGAATTGGAAAATTTATATATAAAGATTTTTATTTATTACAACAATTCAAGATTACAGTAAGTTATTTGTGTTATATAATCTAAACATCCTGAAGAAGCCTTCAATCGAAGTGCGAAACGTTGATGATAATCGATTAAAAACCACAAACAAATAAATCTATAGCTCCAATACAACTTAGCTTATTAAATTAATTGACTAAATTTCCCGCTATATTATAATTACATATATATATATTTATTTATAAATCCCGCTTTGTAACGATATAGCGCCATCTCGTGGATTTTGGCTACATTAAGTTATAGTGGCGCCATCTCATGTGTTATTTTGTTAAGAAAATGGTACGGACCTATCATGCATAGAGGGCAATTGATTACACCAAAAAATGTAGTATCAATAAATATTTGTGTCTTAGCTAATAAGTGAATCGTTGGTTTAGAGGTAAAGCTCATTAATTAACATTATGATCGGAAATGAATTAGATATGTTTACATAATTTTATTTTTGCCTGTTTTGATAACAAACTTACAAATACAGGTATGTAACACTTATTCTTTTAATGTCCATCTCAAAATAACTTCTTGAGTAATCGTTTTCTATACACAGTTAGGTTTATCTTACATATCAATATATCTTACATATCTCAAAAATATACAAATGTTTGTTAATAATTTTAACCTCTATAACAGTATATTTATAATAATATTTATAACGGTGTTATCTTATATATGTTATTTATAATACTTATTACTGAAATAAAAATATTGTTATTAATTAAATTATTTTGGTTTATTTATTTATTTAATTTAATGAAGGTACACTTTTATATATGTATAGTATATATATATATATATATATATATATATATATATATATATATATATTTCTGCAGTATTAAATTGTTTGTATGTATTATTTGTGATTATATATAATTTTATGTATCTATTAAAAAATTAAGTAGTTTTACTTCTGGCTTCCCACAACTCTAGTATATATCATATTAACTTTTTACTCTTTGCTTACAACATATAACGAAATGATTGGCGAATATCCGTTTTAAGAGTTGCCGCATTATGGAGACCATTGGTTACAAATGTCTGAGAAAGTTGACCCTATTGACCCAATAAGTCAAAAGTACTCAAGATAGTTAAATAATATTTTCAAATGAAGATATTTATAATAAAATCTAGATCTTAAATTTTGAAAAACAAAAAAACAACCGGAAATGGATGTCGACGGTTACAAAATAACTGTTGTTTATAATTTCATTAAAGTATTGTATATATTATTAAAAATAACGTTAAACTGCATATTTTATGGAACGCTATTATACTATATATTCAACAAAATCTGCATGTGTAAAATTAAAGAAGTGTCGTTTAAATTACACACGCGATAATTTAAGAAACAACTTTCCAATTATCTTAACTGTAATTTATATAACTTTCAATTGAAATTGCATTGTTTTTAATAATAAATAGGCTTCTTATATTGTAAACCGGACATTTAATTTTTTATTTGTTTCATTGGAACACGCAGTTTTCTATACACATGTTAAAAGGTTTGTTTTATATGAAACTCAATTAAAATGCAAGATATTTTTGTGGAACTTGTAGAAAATATGCACTGCATTTATGCTGGCCCTCATTAGTTTATATTTTCATTAAAATTGTACTTAGTTTTAATAAGAGATGAATAAATTTCGAACATTATTCAATTGAATTAAAATGAAACACTGTTTTCCACACTCGAATTTAAATTATATTTAATTTTTATTACAAATAACGCATTATTTATAGAAGACACGATTTTAATTGTTTTTAAGACGTCTGAATAATATTACGTTTCATTTTAATACTATTGCAATAAATGGCACTTTATTTAAATGAAACTTTATTAAAATTGTACTTCGTTATCACCACACTTGAAATGAAATTATATTTTGTTATTAAAACTGAATTTATTAGCGTTCAATTTCAACGATAGGTTCATTAAAATGAAAGATGCTTTAAAATTATACATTGATTCACAACACACACGCATTCAAATTCAATATGCATTTAAATGCAACATCAATTATTTATGTAACACAAAAATTCGATATCATTATTTTTGTACACTAACATAATTTTAATAGGAAGCTTTGGTACACAACATACAGATGGCGCAATACTTGATTGAGAAAGTGCCTTTGATTTTCTTATACCTTTTCAAATAACTTCAGAAAAAAATAAAAACGAATCACCAGATTTCGGATTTTGTCGAATATCTCTGGAAGTAAGCGGAAATTTCTGCTTTTCTCAACAGAATATTACTGACAACTAAATTATGCAACTTTTTTGTAATTCAACTGCCTTTGTAACTTTTACGGTTTCCGAGATCCCCATGCTGTTGATCCTTAGCTTGGACACCCTGTAGACTTTAATAGTATTTTTTTTTTATTTGTTTCAAATGATACAAATTTTGAAAATAAAACAAATATTGATTGGTTTTTATCTTTATTTTGAAAAAAACACCCTAAATTTTGGCCAACTTTCGCCCTACTAATAACATATAAAACAAATTGTATTGTTGTGGTTTCAATAAAATATCAATAACATGTAAACATTTATGCATTTTCTTACTCTCTAATTTAAGTAAACACTTTAAAATTAAATAATGACAAACATCCCCTGAATGATTTTGTTTCGATTCACTTTTCAACAGATAATAAGGGGTGGGTCACAGGAATCCGATGTTTTTGAAATAATGATAAAATCTTTAGTTTTTGGTTAAAAAAAAATCCCATAGGAATACAATCGTGAATATTAATTCATGAAAGTAAATAGCATTTCATGATAATTATCGGGTTTGTGGAAAATCGTAGCATGTTTTACAAACTGTCCTCCGAAATTACAAAAATATTACTATTGGTAAAATACAGTGCAAAGAAGAATTTATGAAATGGCTCATGATGTGGAAGATTCATCGTGTGTTATTGAAAACATCTGAGTTTTCTTTACAACTTGATGAGTCAACTTCACCAAGATTACGCTCAGCATACGTGCGATTTATAAAAGACGATCATAATAGAAGAGATTTTTCATTTCTTTTAATTTTTTCATTAATTTCATTGAAAACAACATTATTCTTAAACAACATTGCAAAAATTGGCTAACTTCAAGAGGTTATGAAAAACAATGCGAGCTAATATAGCCAAACCCTGCAGGGGATTTGTTAGTTTGTTGGCCTACTTTCATTTGGCGTTGAGAGCCATTTGGACTAGATGTGATGACCCGAAAATTGTTGCACAGTGTAATAAAACAAAACAAATTGAAACGAATAAATGCCACGCAATTAAAAACCAGCGTGCTTTATGAAACTTTGTACTTCGAATATCCGGCAAGGTTTGCTTTCTGTGAGTGCTCACCTCAATGCATTTCTTCCGTGTGGATCTTTTTGTGTTTCTTCAATTCACTTGTTCGATTGAAACTTGAGGTGCATTCATCACATTTGTAAGGCCTTTGCCCTATGTGGATCTTCTTGTGTTTCTTCAAATTACATTTGTCAGTGACACTTACAGGGCATTCATCACATTTGTATGGTTTTTCTCCTGTATGGGTCCTTTTGTGCATTTTCAAACAACCACTGTCACTGAAACTTGATGCGCACTCGTCACATTTGTAAGGTCTTTCTCCTGTGTGAATCCTCTTGTGCCTTTTCAAGTGACCACTTTCAGTAAAACTTGATGTGCATTCATCACATTTGTAAGGTTTTTCTCTTGTGTGGATCCTCTTGTGCTTTTTCAGACCATCAGCTCCTGCGAAACTTGATGTGCACTCATCACATTTGTAAGGTTTTTCTCCTGTGTGGACCCTCTTGTGCATTTTTAAAGCACTACTTTGAATAAAACTTTTTGTGCATTCATCACATTTGTAAGGTTTTTCTCCTGTGTGAATCCTTTTGTGCTTTTTCAAACCATCATTTGCTGTGAAACTTGATGTGCATTCATCACATTTGTAAGGGTTTTCCCCTGTATGGATCCTCTTGTGCGTTTTCAAATCATCACTTGCTGTGAAACTTGATGTGCATTCATCACATTTGAAAGGTTTTTCTCCTGTGTGAATCCTCTTGTGCATTGTCAAACTACCAGTTCCTGTGAAACTTGCCGTGCATTCATCACATCTGCAAGGTTTTTCTCTTGTGTGGATCCTCTTGTGCCTTTTCAGACCATCAGCTCCTGCGAAACTTGATGTGCACTCATCACATTTGTAAGGTTTTTCTCCTGTGTGGACCGTCTTGTGCATTTTTAAAGCACTACTTCGAATAAAACTTTTTGGGCATTCATCACATTTGTAAGGTTTTTCTCCTGTGTGGATCCTCTTGTGGTCTTTCAACGATTCATTTCTAGTGAAACTTGATGTGCATTCATCACATTTGTAAGGTTTTTCTCCTATGCGGAACCTCTTGTGAATCTTCATACTAGCACTTCCTGTGAAACTTGATGTGCATTCATCACTCTTGTGGGTATTTTCTTCTGTGTGGATGATGTGCCTGTAGATGAAATAATATTGTAGTCATCCCCCAAGTTATATTTATAAAATACTATAAAACAAAACTAAAAAAAATAACTTTATCAGGAGAATCGGCGTTAGAGGTGGAAGGTTTTGAAGAGAAACACTGTTTTCTACTAACTTCTACCCCTTGCCCCCTATAAATTAATTTAAATAATAATACGCAACTTGCGTAAATTTTCAGTTATTTATATGCTTCGTTTTTTTTAACCCTTAAATGCATCTTCTTGCATATTTGCAACATCACAGTTATCAGCTGCTATAAATCGACAGTCTACTTTTAATGTAAATGCACAATGTAGTACATTCGCAACAATCTATTGAAAGAATTTGTTGGAAATTTTTCATTTGAATGGCGCTATACAGGGTGGCCCACCTATCCTCACTCGCACCATTGCTGCTAGACAATGAAAAGTTAGGAAAACATCTGATTGGAAGTTATTGAACACTTGCTGTGCTACCTTTTAAAATTATTTTCGAGTATACAGAGTGTACCATAAATTTGGGACACAAAATTTGGTCTCTTTTTTAAATTGATCACACTGTATATAGCATCATATTCTGAGTGCTCATCTAATGAGCTATTCAATGATAGCATATGAACTACAGAGTGAGCAACAATGTCTGAAGTCAAGTTAAATTTCCCGCCCAAAAAACTGGGGAATTTCTTCGCTCCAAGTTTATTATTAATTAAATTTACTGTAAATTCAAAAGATTTGACAGCCCCAGCCCAGTGCCGTCCGAGTCGTATTATTATTTATTACCATTGTGCCAATTCTTCGCATATAGTTATTTTGTCTTCTGCTTCATAAACATCAGTTCTTATCAGGACTACTCTGAGTAAATCTTTGATTTCTGGTAAGTGATTTGCAGGTTTTAAGGTTATAAAATTATAAAAGTTAAGTTTTATTCTAAATTTACAGAGTTTAAGTGAAATCGCTTTCCTGTTGCAATGGTTTTTACACCACAACATGATGCCTTCATCCTGAAGGCTCATTATCGAAGTGGAACAGTAAATGAAGACGGCACATGGACATATTCATTACAATCGTGTATGAATCAATTTAACGAAGCCTTCCCCGATGTCAACATTACTTACAAAATATTAATCCAGCATAAAACCCGTATTATTCAGCGCTTTGAAGGAAAGAATTGTATTTGTAAGGGCAAGTCAACTGGAAGACCGTCTACCTTAACAGAAGAGATTGTTGCCGATGTCCAACAACGGCTTGAACAAAGTCCAACAAAATCTATAAGAAAACTTTCAGCACAAACAGGTTGGTTCTTAATTTTAGGGTGCAAAAAAGTTATTTTTTATCATTCATGCGGTCTTTATGGCATACAAATTTTAATGTTTAAATTCGCTTATAGGAAGGAGTATCGTATGGGAGTTGCCAAAAAGTCGGGAAGAAAATTCTCCATTTGCACCCGTATAAGGTATCGGTAGTTCAACAACTACACCCACTTGATTTTCAAAAAAGAATTGATTATTGCAATTGATTTAATCAGCATTTAAATGATAACGATATGCTGGACAGGACATTTTTCACTGATGAGGCGTGGTTTCACTTATCAGGATATGTGAACAGCCAAAATTATCGTACATGGGCTACAGAAAATCCTCATACGTTCATCGAAATAGATTTACATCCACTTAAAATTGGTGTTTGGGTAGCAATTTCGAGACGTCGGATAATTGGCCCAATATTTTTCAATGAAACAATCAATGCGGAGTGTTACCGAACAATCTTCCTGGGTGCATTTCTTAATCAGGTGCATGATGATGAACAAATAATGGGTTATTTTCAGCAAGACGGAGCCACTGCTCATACTGCCTTTGCGACAATAAATTATTTAAGGGAATTTTACGATGATCAATTGATAAGCTAAGGAATAAGGCCTGCACGTTCACCAGACCTCACTCCGTGTGATTTTTATCTTTTCGGACATTTGAAAAATAATGTTTTTAAAAATAGGATGCACAACCTAAACCAACTCCAAGAAGCAATCGAAGAAGAGATAAGAAACATAACTCCAGAGCAGCTCCAATATGTTTTTGAAAATAAAAAACGTAGAATTAACATCTGCCTTGAAAACGAAGGCCGCCATTTTCAACATTTGTTGTAAACTTTTATTGTAACGTTTTAAAATATGCAATTATGATTAAATATTTAATTCATTTTGTTGTTGTCTTGTTCTTTGCTACGCCACTGGAAAAATAATCTAGGGGATATTCTTTTTATTTTCAGTTATACCAACATGCGTGTTTGGTGGCCTACCTATCAAACCTCATTGTTGCTCACACTGTATAATCTAATAATACTTTTTAATAGGTAAACAACAATCAATCTCAATTAGTTTTAGCCATTCGAAAATAGCAAAATTCGTGTATGCTTTGGCACATGCTTGGGTATTGCATACCCAGATTCTTTCATTGATCTCATATAATAAGGTTTTGTTCAACTTTTTTCCTTCTCCTTGAGTTTTCGACTTTTTACCATAATCAATTGAATTTTGAACATTTAATTTTAATTTAATGGATAAGTTTCCTTATCCATTTTCACAACTAAAAATTTTTTTTTCAAAATAAAATAAAAAATCATGCATTTAAGTTAAGGGTTAAGATCCACCAACGTCGCAATTTCTCTCAAAAGTATTAGTGGCAACTCCGTTAGTGTCGAAAACAAGGTAATTTCTCGAAAACAAGGTTACAGTTCAATATGTAGTAATTTTTGTATTGACCACAGCGTTGCCAACCCTACAGTAATTACCGTACTTATACGGTATTTTGCCTTCAAATATAATATACGGTCCAAACTGATTACCGTACGTAAATATACGGTATTTTTACCAATTATAATGAATTGATTTTGAAAGTATAATCCAAACAAAAGTACATAATTTTTCCAGCACTGAAAATTGTTTTCAACTGACCCCAACGATAGAGATTTGAAGCCAGCGCGGCTGTATGTCCCAGGAATTATTGCAATGGGCTAGTCGTGCCGCAAGGGTGAATCCCCTGCTTGCTTATCGTGAGGTTATCACATTGATAACAGTGACAACGCACGTGTCGATTCATTTTTATTAAATCTGTTGAAAATGAAGAACTTTTGATCCACATTATCTATAGTTTGAGACATTTTGGCTGGTGCCAAACAAATGAAGCCATAAAAGGCTATGTGGTGAATTTCAAAATTTAAGCTTTTGCAATATTCGTTAATTAAAATATTTTGGCACTCCCAGGTAATACAATTATAGCATTGTGAAAACTTTGTAAATGTGCATTTGGGGATTATTTCCTCTGACAACTGAAGACCGGTTTCAACCTATCCGGTCTCGTCAGTTTAGCGTGTGTCCGATTTCACGCTTCCCAAATGCACATTGCCGTGATATTAAAATGGTACCGCGACCATAATGTGTGAGAGAAGCTATGTAAACGAAATCTCACGTTCGTAAATAAATTCATTAAACTCAGGGTGGACATGTACATTTGTACATTTACAATATTCTAGTTTTTTAATTTTTTATTTTATTAATATCTAATAAAAAATACAGTAATAGTGGATTGTTGTTTCTTTATCATATATCTACTTATAATAATTCTATTACATAAGTGTACATTATTTGTACTTTATATGTGGGCTAATTAATTTAGTTAATTATTGATTACATATTTTCATCTCTGCTGCATATAATAATTATTTGTGGTATATTAATCACAGTACTTCATTATTGCCTTGACCGAAATGGCTTTTTAATTTTTTGTAAATATTTTATAATTGTCTATACTTTTTAATCTGCTTGGCAGCGCATTATATTCTTTTATAGGTATATTTATTCTCTGACCATATTTATTGTTACATTGAATTATGTGTACGTTATTATTTCTTCTTGTGTTGTGTTCATGTACATTTTTGTTAAAGTTATATTTAGTTTTATATATTTTTGTAATTTATTTTGTATTGTATTTTTACAGTTTCTATTTTTATTGTTGTAGATACATTTTTGAAATTCAATGTTTTGTATAGTTGTAAAGATGGAATGAAATATGGTAATTTCAATAACTTCTTAATACTTGTATTTTGTATTTTTATAATTTAAAGAGAATTGTCCCCATATATTGGCACAGTATTTAATGGGAGAGTCAATCAACGCATAGTAAATTTGTTTGCGCAATTGATCTTGTATTACATAGGCAATTAGTTTACGGGTACTTGCTGTTGCTGCAATATTTTTTATTAATGTGTTAACATGAATCACCCAATTTAATCTTTCATCTATTTGTCCGCCTAAGAATTTAATTTTAATTACTTGTTTGATTTCCAGGCCATTAATTTTTAAATTAATTCTATTTCCAGTATTGTTACATATTATTAATTCTGTTTTTTTTTTCGTTAATTGAGAGAGCTTTAACTTGTATCCATTTACTATATATTTTTAGATCTTGATTTATTACTTTTGCAATGAATTTAGGTTTTTGTCGGTGTAAATAATTATAGTGTCGTCAGCGAAAATGTAATGTTGACCCTTTAGATTTAATGAGTGCATACTGTTTACGTATAATGAATATAGTAATGGGCGCAATACCGATTCTTGTGGTACACCTGTTTGAACTGTCATTTGTACACCATTTATTCCATTGAATGTTATGATTTGTTTCTGTCTTTTAAGTACGTTTCAAATAGTTTGTGAGCTATTCCCCTGATCCTTATTTTAAAAAGGATATCTAAAAGTAAATTGTGATTTACACTGTCAAAAGCTTTTCTCAGATCAATTGATACTGCAACTACTTTTACTTTTTTGTCAATTTTATTATATACAGTGAGTTCATGATATCCGTTATCGCAGCTTGTGTGTTACTTTGTTTTTTAAATCCATATTGATATTTGCCTAATGTTAATTGCTGATTATTATTGATGAAATTTAGTAATCTATTTATCATTTTTTCGAAGATTTTTGAGAATATTGATGTTATTGATATTGGCCTGTACTGTTTAGGTCCGAGTTATAGCCACTTTTATGTATTGCTGTTACTCTCGTTGTTTTCAATGTTTCTGGAAATTCACCCGTACATAGTGCCTTGTTATAAATATTGGTTAAGATGTTTATGACTGAGGGTGAGATATTTATATGTCATTCACTGTGATGTTATCTCAGGACATGTATTTTTATTTAGTTGAAGTACTATACTACTGATTTCATTTTCTACACATGGTTGTAAAAACATGTTTATATTGCTAGGATCTTCTAGCAATTCATTGCCTTTTGAATTTGTCTGGTTATTATTGCCTATTTCAATGAAATGTTTATTAAACGCATCGGCAATTGATTTCGCATCCTTTATGTAATTGTCATTAAGTAGAATTTCTGGTGTTTGTTGTATTGATTTTTTATTATCGCAATTTAATACATCTTTTATGGCCCTCCAGTTTTTTGCATAGTGATGCCCACAATTTTTATAGTAATATTATTTTTTGTAATTTTAATGTTTTTTGACAATTCATTTTATTTTATATAGTTTTCTTTGAGTTTTATATTATTCGGATATGTTCTGGTTTGTTTATATAGTTTATTTCTTTTTCTTAATTGTTTTAGTAATTTTTCATTAAACCAATTTGAATTTCTATATTTTATTTGTACTTCTTTGGATTTTTTTTATTTTTATGTATTTAATAGTTTCAATTAATTCCCTAATGTCCATGTTTTGTTTATTGTCAAATATTATTTGTGCATCTTGTATAATTTTGTAATTGTCTATTTTCAGAAATGTTTTTAGTTTTATTTGAGGTTTTATTATGTTATTTAATGCTTCTATTTTTATCTTTGCCGGTCACTAATGGGTGTTTCACGACATTCAATATTTATATCTATATTTGTGATATCTGTTATTATATGGTCAATAATAGTGGATGTTGTTTTTGTTGTGCGAGTTGCTTCGTTGTAATTTAAATTATTTTTTATTGGATAGGAGTTACTTATAATTAAATTTTGGTAATCGATTGTACTATTTATATTATCTGGTAAGTTTATGATGAAATCCCCTATTATAATTAACTTAGAGTTTGTAGCTAGGGTTGTTTCAAATTGTTCAAAAAAAGTCAATTGTTCTATTATTAGGTCTTCTGTATAACGCCATCATTTTAAAAGATCTTTCTCCCATTATTTTTATTAATATATATTCTAAAATGTCCAAGTTTTCGTAATAGAGAGTATTACAAACAATAGGTAATGTAATGTTGACCTTTTAGATTTAATGAGTGCATACTGTTTACGTATAATGAATATAGTAATGGGCCCAATACCGATCCTTGTGGTACACCTGTTTGAACTGTCATTTGTACACTATTTATTCCATTGAATGTTGTGATTTGTTTTCTATCTTTTAAGTACGTTTCAAATAGTTTGTGAGCTATTACCCTGATCCTTATTTTTAAAAGCATATCTAAAAGTAAATTGTGATTTACGCTGTCTATAGCTTTTCTCAGATCAATTGATACTGCAACTACTTTTTCTTTTTTGTCCATTTTATTATATACAGAGTTCATGATATCAGTAATCGCAGCTTGTGTGTTACTTTGTTTTTTAAATCCATATTGATATTTGTCTAATGTAAATTGCTGATTATTATTGATGAAATTTAGTAATCTATTATTTATCATTTATAATAAAGTGTAAGGATTTATGAAGGTATAAAGATTTACAACATGTTTTCTAGGACACCATCCACCGATTTTTCTCCAGATCTACGTACACATTAAATTGAGTTATACAGGGTGTTAATACTAAGTTGTAACACCTAAAAATGGCAGTTAGAACTCATTGAAACAAACAACTTTTCTTAGTTAAAATTTTTGAATTGGAGCCCAAGTTCATAGTTATTGGCGTTCTTTTATTTTTCGAAAAATCGTCATTACTCCCTTATTTTAAGAAATATTTAAAAAATACAAAAACGTTCAGCATGCGCTATCGGTTCTCTAAAACATTTGTATTTACAATTATTTTCTATTTTATCAAATAACAAAATGGCGACAGAAGAAAAATTTCGAAACAAGATATTTTGAAAATCACTCGATTGATTTTTGAATATAAAACATTTATGAAATCCTTAAACTATATTATAACATTTGTCTGAAACATTTTTTTCGATCTGTCCAAAAAAGTCATTATTCAAATTGAATTACAAGATAAATTTTAACAAACTGCAACAATCATTTAAAACAAAGTAGGCTGACCTTAAGTTAGGCCATTAAACAAGTTGAGGCACGTGTTTTCTAGTTTGTACGTTCAAATTTAAATACTTTTTGATCTTGTTTTTCAGAAATTTCTGCTTCATCATGAAAAGTTTCTGTCACGTTTATAATTTGTATGTGTATTTTGCATAATTTGTGTATAAAAATGCATAATTATCAAAACAGGCAAATGTTATAAGATAGTTCAAGGATTTTATAAATGTTTTATTTTCAAAAATCGATGGATTGGTTTTCAAAATATCTTGCTTAGAAATTTTTGATCGGTCGCCATTTTGTTATTTGATAAAATAGAAAATAATTGTAAATGCAAATGTTTTAGAGAACCGAAAGCGCATGTTGAACATTTTTGAATTTTTTAAATATTCCTTAAAATAAGGGAGTAATGACGATTTTTCGAAAAACAAAAGAACGCCAATAACTATGAACTTGGGCTCCAATTCAAAAATTTTAACCAAGAAAAGTTGTTTGTTTCAATGAGTTCTAACTGCCATTTTCGGGTGTTCCAACTTAGTATTAACACCCTGTATATGATACACAGATACACAGGTTGATTAATATTTTTCTTACATTTCATGTTTATCTTCCAAGTGCACCTCATAATTTGCCAGGCCATCATAGGTAGCACTACATATTTCACATGTGTATGGTGTGACTTCATTGATCTGCACTGTCTCTTCTTCTGTCTTTACTATGCAATAATAGTCCTGAAAATACATGCTGTTAGAAACTATATAATTCACATTTACACTTTTACCTACCTCTAACTCACCGTCTTCATCTGAGTTCCAGTTAGATGTGCAATTAACAGAACCTATTTGTGATTCTAAACCTGAAAAACGTAAATTTATGGTATTATCAGAACATAAAATGGTAATATATTAATATGTAGCGCGTGGTTACTTGGGTTTTAACTAATTTATAATGAAACATGTATAAAGCAGGGTAAACACAGGCACATGCCTCAATCTG
The DNA here is from genome assembly GCA_951805005.1 of Othius punctulatus. Lineage (NCBI taxonomy): Eukaryota > Metazoa > Arthropoda > Insecta > Coleoptera > Staphylinidae > Othius > Othius punctulatus. The sequence goes on from OX638146.1 coordinate 41,641,320, forward strand.
ATACATGGCGAACTAATAAAAAGTAGTGATGGGCATAATCGGATTAATTATAAATAAAACAAGTTCTTTGTGAGTATCAGATAAATTTCATAGAAATTCTAGGGTATGTTATTTGTTGTTCCTAACGGCAGATGAAACTTGGACTTATGATCTTTGGGAATCTGTGTCTTTGGGATTGGTACCTGAAGAGTATTGTAGGTTAGGAAGGCGAACATTTTGTATTCGCATAAAAAGCAATTAGTTAGGTCTTATGTGCAACCACAACACTCCACGGTACTCCTTACACCGTAGTCATAATTAGAGCCAAGTTATAGTGCAATTTAATTGCACTTTAAGAACATACCGTGTGCTGAATCAAATTTTAATGGATCCTCGTTTTCCTCCTCGGATATGCAGTTTTCGATTTTAATGTCTACTCCTTCCATCTCAGAGCTGATCATTTCACCTTCAGAATGAGGATAGCTCATTCTCTTTCCTGGCCGTTTCCTGAAGGCTGAATTGGGCTGTTGTCCTAAACTGTGCGGATATTAAATATGGCGAATGAGCGAATGAGCCACAATGAGCCACAGCACCAGCGTTGCCAACCTATCTCTTACCAATTACCGTATTTCTGGCGCCAAATTACCGTATTTGACACAAAATTACCGTACATTTGCCAATTTTCAACGACATTCAACGCAAATTATGTTTGACCGCGCTAATTTTCGTTCTGACAATAATTGTGATCTATTGTTTCTATATGCGAGTTAGTTACTGTGCAATAATGTCAATAAATTAATGATCTGGACGTATGCGATTAACATGCCTTATTTATACAGAGTGAGCAACAATGTCTGAAGTCAAGTTAAATTTCCCGCCCAAAAAACTGGGGAATTTCTTCGCTCCAAGTTTATTATTAATTAAATTTACTGTAAATTCAAAAGATTTGACAGCCCCAGCCCAGTGCCGTCCGAGTCGTATTATTATTTATTACCATTGTGCCAATTCTTCGCATATAGTTATTTTGTCTTCTGCTTCATAAACATCAGTTCTTATCAGGACTACTCTGAGTAAATCTTTGATTTCTGGTAAGTGATTTGCAGTTTTTAAGGTTATAAACTTATAAAAGTTAAGTTTTGTTCTAAATTTACAGAGTATAAGTGAAATCCCTTTCCTATTGCAATGGTTTTTACACCACAACATGATGCCTTCATCCTGAAGGCTCATTATCGAAGTAGAACACTAAATGAAGACGGCACATGGACATAGTCATTACAATCGTGTATGAATCAATTTAACGAAGCCTTCCCCGATGTCAACATTACTTACAAAATATTTATCCAGCATAAAACCCGTATTATTCAGCGCTTTGAAGGAAATAATTGTATTTGTAAGGGCAAGTCAACTGGAAGACCGTCTACCTTAACAGAAGAGATTGTTGCCGATGTCCAACAACGGCTTGAACAAAGTCCAACAAAATCTATAAGAAAACTTTCAGCACAAACAGGTTAGTTCTTAATTTTAGGGTGCAAAAAAGTTATTTTTTATCATTCATGCGGTCTTTATGGCATACCAATTTTAATGTTTAAATCCGCTTATAGGAGTATCGTATGGGAGTTGCCGAAAAGTCGCGAAGAAAATTCTCCATTTGCACCCGTATAAGGTATCGGTAGTTCAACAACTACACCCACTTGATTTTCAAAAAAGAATTGATTATTGCAATTGGTTTAATCAGCATTTAAATGATAGCGATATGCTGGACAGGACCTTTTTCACTGATGAGGCGTGGTTTCACTTATCAGGATATGTGAACAGCCAAAATTATCGTACATGGGCTACAGAAAATCCTCATACGTTCATCGAAACAGATTTACATCCACTTAAAATTGGTGTTTGGGTAGCAATTTCGAGACGTCGGATAATTGGCCCAATATTTTTCAATGAAACAATCAATGCGGAGCGTTACCGAACAATCATCCTGGGTGCATTTCTTAATCAGGTGCATGATGATGAACAAATAATGGGTTATTTTCAGCAAAACGGAGCCACTGCTCATACTGCCTTTGCGACAATTAAATATTTAAGGGAATATTAGGATGATCGATTGATAAGCTAAGGAATAAGGCCAGCACGTTCACCAGAAATCACTCTGTGTGATTTTTATCTTTTCGGACATTTGAAAAATAATGTTTTTAAAAATAGGATGCACAACCTAAACCAACTCCAAGAAGCAATCGAAGAAGAGATAAGAAACATAACTCCAGAGCAGCTCCAATATGTTTTTGAAAATAAAAAACGTAGAATTAACATCTGCCTTGAAAACGAAGGCCGCCATTTTCAACATTTGTTGTAAACTTTTATTGTAACGTTTTAAAATATGCAATTATGATTAAATATTTAATTCATTTTGTTGTTGTTTTGTTCTTTGCTACGCCACTGGAAAAATAATCTAGGGGATATTCTTTTTACATTTTCAGTTGTACCAACATGCGTGTTTGGTTGCCTACCTATCAAACTTCAAGCATTGTTGCTCACACTGTACTTTACTAAGGCTGTTATTGGAACAGATAATTTAAAAGTTTTAATCAAAGAAGTCATTTCTGCCCTTCAGACAACCGGATTGAATGTGATCGGCACAGTTTGTGACCAGGGTACCACGTACCCTAAAGTAACACTTTAGGTTCAACTAAAGTGCATCGTACTGATGAGAACCATATAGTTCGAAACACGATGTTGCCAAATTTAGATGTATTTAATATATCCATTGTTTTTTAATACATTGATTGTTACTATTGTTTATTATGTTATTAATGTTTGTAATATTTAAATGTGTGTTCCATGTATTTTATATAAAACATACTTTATTATACTTTATTATATCTCTTGATTTTATGGTATCTTAATTATTTCCTTTGATCATCGAATCTGAAATATTAATTGATATTGTGTTCGCATAATGAAGGTCAGAAGTTGGAGGGAGGTTGTCAAGGACAGAGTGTTCTGGAAGAGGCTGATGGAGGAAGCCAAGACCCACAGAGGGTTGTATTGCCACAGGATGAATGAATGAATTGATATTGTGTATTTTCTATATTATTTACATTATTCGGATGTTATATCTGATTCATAGAATCGAATCTAACATTTGGAAATGTAAATAATATAGAACTTTTATAATATCCAATTTAATGTAGTAAATATAAATTTTAAAAAGCGCGCCAAATCGAAATACGGATACACACACGTACAGCACGGATAGTACCCGCTGCTACAGTAAGAGGCGCTGTTTTCGTGTTTCCACTTTAGTACACAAGATTGTTGCGTCTGATATAAGTTGTCTGTGACTATGGCGAATGAGCACTCACATTGCGAAAAAATTCAGACGTATTTATCGCCCCTTATCGCCAGTGGCGCTGATTTTTGGCGGGAGCTTTAAAGAAAATTGAAATTAAATCTCTTCAAAAACTATTTCAACATTTATTGTGTTTGCAGTACAAAGTTTAGAGAATCGGTTAACTTTGTTGGACATAAATAATATGCAATCTTCAATATGTACTGCAAATACAATGAATATTAAAATAGGTCTTGAAACTTCACATAGACAATTACATGCAATATATGAGAACGTTAAATTTTATTAAGGGCTGTTTACAATTCTGAAAATTAGTAAAATTAATAATGTGTACAAAGATTGGTTCATACATTTGTGAAAATCCCGACATTTATTATAGAAAAATAACCGAGATTAATATTGATAATCAAAATCTGCCTATCACTGAAACAGTGAAAAATTGATGTATTTAGGCCCAGTTTTACAATCGTGGAACATCCTTGTTCCTGGTACAATTACCTAGGATACAATTGTTTCAACAATTGTTTCAACAATTGTATCCTAGGTAATTGAACCAGGAACAAGGATGTTCCATGATTGTAAAACCGGCCCTTAATGACTTTTTGCTAGGAAAGTTCGAAAATTGTATCAATGTATCTAATAAAGCTAATTTAATATTACATATAGAGTTTCTGTTTTTCGTGATGGTTTCATTGCAAATTGTACAAATCTCTAAGAATAAAACCTTGAAATTTTGGGAAATATTTAACAATTTATGATTATGAGTAACCAAGTATGGAATAGAAAGAAATTGGATTAAGTAAATTTCATTAAACTTATTCGTGAAATCCTGATAAAATATTACATGTTTCATGTAATGGTCATGAAATATTTCAATTTGTTGTTTGGTTATATTGGTTTTGGAATCGTTACGATATTGGGGTTATATTTCCTTAATATACCAGAAATTTGCCGATTTTTTTTAAAGACTTTTACAAAAACCATGTAAGCAATGATGAAATATAGCTATATTGTTCAAATGAATTTGATATATGTTATATAAGATAAAATGTTCTTGAAAAATTATGAAATTGTATGCAATAATCTGAAATTTCCTGAAATATGATCCAAACAACATATTGAAATTGTATATATAACTTCTGTAAATTAAGTGAAATATAACGCAATTTAATAAAATTGTTGGAATAATCATCAAATTTCGTAATTCTATGATATATTTTAGGAAATGTTCTGAAAGTTTGGTGAAACAAAACACAATTGAAAAGAACTATTAAAAGATTAATCAAATTTTGAAAAAAAATCATCAAATTTTATAAAATACTTATTACGAATGTTAGGTATCAAATTGTATCATTGGCAAATAATTGATTATTAATATTAGAGGCGGCATCTGTGGCTTTGTTTGTTTATATAAGCCGGGGCGCGACGCGCTCAGCTTAAGAACGAGAGCGAGGGGCACATTGAGTTACGTGCTTTTATGGAGTGTGGATGCAAGTTGGGTGCTGATTGTGGGGAAAGCATGTGTGATCTGGTGTTTTGGTGTGTGTTGCGATGTGGACGGTTATGGATTAGGTGTTGGAATGGATTAAAGGTCAGTACATAAACTACAATATGTATATTAGATAGAGGTGCGTCCTGGAGGTGCGTCCTGGAGGTGCGTTCTGGTCATTGCAACAAGAGAGGTTCGTCCTCATTGCAACAAAAGAGGTTAGTCCTAATTGCAACAAAAGAGGTTAGTCCTAATTGCAACAAAAGAGGTTAGTCCTAATTGCAACAAAAGAGGTTAGTCCTAATTGCAACAAGAGAGGTTCGTCCTCATTGCAACAAAAGAGGTTAGTCCTAATTGCAACAAAAGAGGTTAGTCCTAATTGCAACAAAAGAGGTTAGTCCTAATTGCAACAAGAGAGGTTCGTCCTAATTGCAACAAGAGAGGTTCGTCCTCATTGCAACAAAAGAGGTTAGTCCTAATTGCAACAAAAGAGGTTAGTCCTAATTGCAACAAAAGAGGTTAGTCCTAATTGCAACAAGAGAGGTTCGTCCTAATTGCAACAAGAGAGGTTCGTCCTAATTGCAACAAGAGAGGTTCGTCCTAGTAAGAGGTGTATGTCACTGCTTTGCACATGAAGGTGAAATACAATAGTCGTAGAGAATAATGGTTGAAGCCGTGAGTGCTAGCGATCCAGTTGGCGAGAGAACTGGCGGGGGAAGGGGAGTTGCTCCCCCGGTAATTCCTTCCAATTATAGTTAATATACAATACTAAAAGAATACTCTTTATTTGTGGGGAAATCATTTGGAGCCAATGCCATCTTCGGATCGAATTCAATATAAAGCCTGCGCATCCTGACCAATGGAAAATGGTAATATAACTACAGTATATTATGTAAGTGATTATTATTATTAATAGGTAAAATGGCGAAAATTTATGTATTAAATATGACGTCAAGTTAAGGCTACGATTGGAAAAAGAACTAACCTAACACGAAATTGTATAAAATAAAAAATTGGTTGAATAAACGAAATTAAATCAAATTTTTGGCACTTTAATAAAAGTTAGGAAATTTTATGAATTACACTCGACATATTACGAAATGCTGTAAAATTCTCGATAATTTCTGTAAATTTTGTGAAAAATGTACCAATTTATGGGAAACTTCTTCTTCTTTGCGTGCCTATCCGTTACCGGATGTTGGCAATCCACACGGCAATCCTGACTTTGTTCACTGCTGTTCTGAACAGGTCGGTGGTTGTAGTATTGTACCATGTTCTTAAGTTCTTCAGCCAGGATATGGCTGAAGAAACTATGAATACTATATTTGTTAAAATGTTATACAATGTTCTTTAAACATTATGAAATTGTATAAAAACATACTCAAAAAAATCTGGAAGAAGAACAAAAACCTGAAATTCGATGAGTTTTCTTCATGTTCTGAAATGGTTTTAATGAAATACGTCGCTGTGTCACAACTGAAGGTTATACAGGGTGGTCACTTTTACGACGCCCACCATTAGGATCTATTAAACGGAAATATATACAGAGTTGGTCAAATGGCATAAAAGTTTCTCATTTTTGTGCCTTTCAATATACTGAAACGAAATCCGGGATATCTTGCACAGTTCGCTAAACCTCCAAGTTCATATTCAACGCACAAAGACACAGTCAACAAGTAAAGGAAAGTTAAAATGCGCACACACAAAATCAAAATCAATTGAAAACTCAAAATTCGCAGAATGGACCTCTCAATGGAAAATTGAACTCACAAACAAAACATTAACTACAAAGCACAATCAGGAAATTAATCAATATTTCATATTTACTTTCACGCTTTTCGCGATATTGTAAATATTTATCATTGAGCATCTTCAATTTGTTAACACCAACACCAGGGTAAAAGATAGTTTATGAATTAGAAGACATCAAAGTTTTGTTTTGTGCATCCAATATAAACCAGTTTAGAAATTAGATAACTTCAAAGTTTTAATGAATCAAAAATATATAAATTAATAAAACTCCCTAAATGATTACCATAATTGCTCAGAACTGAAAACCGTCCTTAATAAAACTGAACTTACTCATATACATAATGCATTTTATTTTATATGTGAAGTTTCAAGAACAGTTTTAATATTTATTGTATTTGCAGTACATATTTATGATTGCGTATTATTTATGTGTAACCAAGTTAACTGATTCTCTAAACTTTGTACTGTGAACACAATAAATTTTGAAATTGTTTTTGGAAAGAGTTTAAATTTCAAATTTTGAATTTCTATTCAGTTTAAAGCTCCCGCCAAAAAGCGTTCTGTGATCAGCGCCAATAGCGGCGCGGGGCTACAATTAAGTCTGATTTTTTTTTGCAAGTGAGTGGCCTATCTGCATGAAGTGAGCAGTTTATTAGCATAGATTTATGACGTTTTTGACAGAACTTGTGAAAATATTTACATTAACATAACCTTATTTCATCAAACACAAAAACCAAGATTAAACTACGTGTTCACATCCCAGTACTTCACCAATCAATGGGAACGTGAGTTAAACAAGCCCGTGAGTTGCTTTATTTATTACTATGGATAAAAAACGTAAGCGGTCTCGGAGTCCACGACGAAAAGAAGATAAGGATGCATCGGGCCAAGGTTCTGATGTGAAGAAAGCCCCCGATCACCGTCCAAACAATTTATACAACAACAGGTATCATCTAAACGCTTACATAGAAAACCACTTCAACATCAGAAAACTAGACGACTTCTGGAAGTTCTATTTAAAATACGAGGCTGCTCAGCAGCGCAGCCAGAGTAACACGGGAGTTAGCAATGCCAGGAATTTGTTCAATGTCGATTTCATTCGAAGTGAAAATAGTATGTTTGATAAGGTGCCTTTGTATACAAGACATGGTGATAAATTGACTGTGACCAGTGAGAGTTTCGGTTTCTTATTAAAAGCAATAAAAACGTATCAGGACTTTCAAAACAAGAGCAGGTTTGCTCAACTGAAAGCTTTAAGGAATGTCCAGAACAATCTTCCCATCACCAAATTTAAAGAGGAAATCATACAGACGATTAACGAGAATAATGTAATTCTAATTGCAGGTATGTATGTGTTTAGGAAATTTTAATCATCCCAATGCTGATTTGAAGTAAGATATTGTAGAACTGCGGTGCTCTAGAGGCCTGTATGTCCAGTAGTTACAATCAGCAGCCAGTCGTACCTCAAGCAAACAAAACTATAACTTTCAAGTACTTATTACTTTATTTCCCCGCTTGACATTTATTATAGGTGATTTACATATCAAGGCGGCAGCGCAACGGTGGCGCATTTACGTACTACCCATAGCTATTTGATGCTTCCAATCAAATGTGTTCCTATTCAAGTGCAAGTGACTATTCTACCGACAGTTTTCGGTTTGTTTTATCTGCACACCACAAACTGCATGATTATGTGATAAACGTCACTTTATACTGCCTGGACATGGAGATCACTTTAACAAAGCCATAAAAAGCTTTAGAGCCATTCAACATATTAATCCGGTTTTTGTTTTTTGCAGGTGACACGGGATGTGGTAAATCAACTCAAGTACCGCAATATATCATGCAAGCAGGCTACAAACGAGTAGGCTGCACGCAGCCTCGCCGGATTGCTTGTATTACGTTGGCCAAACGTGTGGCCTATGAAACATTAACGACTTACACGAACACAGTAGGTTTCCAAATTCGTTTCGAGAAAATGAAAAACAAGAACACAAATCTGATTTTCCTAACCGAAGGCATCCTGCTAAGGCAAGCTAATGACGTAGACACGCTCGGCTCATACGACGTTATTATTTTGGACGAAGTCCACGAACGGCACCTGAACATGGATTTCCTCATCGGCATAATGAAATGCTTTCTGAAGAATAAGAATGTTAAATTAATACTAATGTCGGCCACAATTAATGTCAACTTATTTCAGCAATATTTCGAATCTGAAAACGTGAAAACCATACATGTACCAGGGAGGCTTTACCCTATTGATATCATATATAAACCGATTGTTAAAGATTTATATGATAAAAAGTCGTCTAGATTCGATTGTCAACCGTACCTAAATATTATTGAGCTAATTGATAATAAGTGCAAGCCTAATGAAAAAGGGGATGTGTTAATTTTCTTACACGGTGCTAGTGAAATAAACACACTTGCCGGTGTGATAAGTGAATACAATGAGATTCATAAAAATTGGGTCGTATTGCAGCTGCATAGCGCACTATCTCTTGAGGAGCAGGATAAAGTATTTCATGTAGCGGACGACGGAATTAGAAAATGTATTATATCTACCAACATAGCAGAAACCAGTGTTACTATCGATGGTGTACGCTACGTCATAGATTCTGGAAAAGTTAATAGAATGATCTATGACTCGGGAGTCAATCGGCTCTTTGAAACAGACATATCACAAGATAGTGCCAAGCAAAGGGCTGGACGTGCCGGCCGTACGGGACCCGGAATTTGCTACCGTCTTTATTCTGAAGACCAATTTGAGAAGTTTGAGGTTTTTACACCAGCCGAAATCCATTTCGTCCCGCTTGAAAATTTATTACTCAACATGGTGACGCTCGGTCTAAGTGAAATTGAACGATTTCCCTTTATAGAAAAACCAAGCAATGATAGTATACGCACAAGCCTTGAAAGGCTGACTTTCTTAGAAGCCTTGAAACAAAACGAAGACGGAATGTGTTTGACAACTTTAGGGAGTGCAATGAGTCGATTGCCAGTTGAACTAACTATATCAAAAATGCTAATAGTGAGCACAATTTTTAGTACCGTAAACGCAGTATTAGTGTTAGCCAGTTTGCTGAGTGTGCAGAACCCAATTGTAGAAAGCAGGTATTTCGAAACCAGTGAACACAGAAAGCATTACGACTCAAATCACGGGGAACCAATAACTTTGCTGAACATCTATAAAGGTTGGTTACAAGTAAAAACATCTTCTTACGATCGAAAGAAGGCTGAAAACTCGAGAAGTTGGTCTCGAAGACTTGGAGTCGAAGAACAGAGACTGTATGAAGCAACCAAATTGTCCGAGCAATTTAGAGATATATTGGTAGAAGCGAATTTTATCCCAAAAATGGTACGTGGCTCGCTTAACAGCGCAGAACGTGCCGTGCGGCATGGGGAATTAAAACAGTTAAAACATATTCGTGCAGAATTAAAAAATAAATCAAAAGACTTTAAGCGCAAACGATTAAAAAAGGAGAGCATTAATCCCGATGAAGAGCAAGGGAATGATTTAAGAGACGTCGAATTTCGTATAACTAATGATTACACCAAGTTACAGCACCTTTTAAACGAAAGCAAAACCGAGTCGTACAAAGATCTCATGCTTTTGAAATTAATTTTAGCCTGGGCGTTATATCCCCAAATAGCCGTTGAAGATGAATTCAATTCATCAAAAACAGTTAACGATAAATTGTTCCATACAAAAAATAAAAATTACGTATTTCTGCGCCCCACGAGTTATTTCAACGCAAATCCTGAAATACTTCAATTAAAGGACGAAGACATTGAATTACCACCAAACGGTTTCTTTAGCAAATATGTATTGAGTAAAAACCATCAAATCCTGATTTTTCAAAAACTTCTCGAAACAAAAAAAACATTTTTAGTCAATACTTTTCGCATGCCTGCATTACAAACGTTACTGCTATTCGGGAATAAAATAGCCACAAATAGAACGCTGACGAAATTTGTAGTAGAAGATTTTCTTTGCGTACAATGCCCGTTTCTGTGGGAAGGTAAAGTTTTACTGATGACGGCCATCAAATTAAGGAATAAATTAAATCATATGCTAGAGATGAAATTAAATGATAGAGAAGCTGTAAATAGCAGCGAAGAGAGGTACAATTTAATACAAGAATTAACTGATTTCATGCAAACAAGGTGCAGATATAACGTAAAAAGATTATTGCCAGCGGATATAAAACTGATTTACACTTCTGAAGAGGTTATGGATGCTCCGAAAAGAAACCCATTCAATGAAAACTATGCAGTATCTGTAAACTCATTGGGGGGTTATAATGTTAGTGAAAATGTCATTTATGATTGCTTAGTTCCTGAATCTTACGATATAGAAGCTGAAAATATTTTGATTTCTACACCTTTCTGCTGTCCAACGTGTAATAAGACATTTGTAGGGTTAGAATTTGTTGACATGTTCTTGCACGAGCGAGATTGCAAGAAGCAAGTAAACATTAATTCAGATACTTCTGAAGTTGACACAGTAAAGCCAAATTCGAAAAAATATCACTGTGATAAATGTAATAAAGATTTACTCCTAACACCCATTGATTACTTAAAACACAAAAAACAATGTACGGTTATTACTATTAAAACGGAATAAATAATTTTGTTTTCATTAAATCTTCACACGCTATTTAAGGTAATTGTTATTGCATATTTACAATGCATGCTCAAGGTAAAAAGAAGGTATGCTTTATTTTTGTCCCAACCGGGAATAAACCAACACCTTATACAGGCTGTTTAAGGAAGAAGTGCAAATATTTTGGGAAATTGTAGTATGGATGATTCTAAGTAAAAAAATGTCATATGAGCATGTGTCCCATCGTTAATAGGTACTAAGATAGGGTCATTATAAGATTTATTAAAGTACGAGAAATAACATTGTTGATTTTTAATAATATCAATTTAAATTAAACAAATGTATGATGTTGACAGAAACAACTGACTGTTTATTTCAGATTTTTTACGACAGAAATACGTCAACTGAAATAAATAGTCGATAAGTCGTTGTCAAGTCGATAGTCAATAATTTCTGACGACAGATATACGTCAACTGAAATAAACAGTCAGTTGTTTCTGTCAACACCTTCCCTCGGACCTCCTCGACTGCAACAAATAGTATACAGTGTATACTATTACACTATTATGTATACCACAGTATACATAATAGTATATAGTGGTGTGTCGGACAATGCACCATTGGGATTTACATGTAAAAATTTAAATCTTTAAATATTGTCTTCCCTAATTATTTTAGAGAAAAACTGTAACAAACTTTTTTGTAAAGCAAGTAATAATCTATGCTGTTACTTTTAACTTTGCATTGTCCACAACGTTAAAAATCTACGAAATGGGAGTTAAAGCTTTAAAAAAATCATAGGTGAATTGAAATTAAAAAGCAAAGAAAATGGTGTCAGTGATGTTTTATAACCTTACATTTTACAGCCAGTAAATTATGCCTTATTTAAATATTGATCTTACTAAAAAAATTTATTCGTGCTGAGTGTGGCAAACTATTTTTGTTTTGTATACATTATCAATTAGCCTATGTAAGAAAGAAGTTTTACGATAGGTTAGGTCACTGTTAGGCAGTGAATGGTGAGCTTTTTGAACATTTATGGAATTACTCCTACTATTTTTCCTGTTCCAATAAATACAATTTGTTATGTAAGTAATACTTATTCTGTGTTTTTAGAATCAATATTTTTATTTTTTTTTATTTCGTCGATTAGGTTATTGATAATGGAAAATAATAAGTAATAGCATAAATAGACGCAGTATTTTTTTTTTTTAATTAATATTTTTAATTAATTTTAAATCCAATTCAAAATATTTTTTTGGTGTAGAAGCTAGAAATATTAAGTCTGTTCGACTTTTAAAATAGCATAAACAGACGCAGTATTTTTTTTTTCTACAAAAGAGTTTTCACAGTTTTTCTCTAAAATAATTAGGGAAGACAATATTTAAAAGTTTAATTTTGTTACATGTAAATCCATATGGATATGGTGCGTTGTCCGACGACCACCCTGTATATAAATATGAAAACTAATGTAAATTGTACTATTCTTCACTTTAAGAAACTAGTATATTAAACTATTATTGCGATTAACTCAATACATGTTTGAAATATTCAGTAAAAACAAGTACTTCCTTAATTTATTTATTTATTTAAGCATGTCCCTTTCTACCATTGATGGTGTAGGGTTAAAAGTTAACTTCCTTAATTAATATTTTTAACTGCTTTTGCAACCGGTTTCGACCAATTAATTGGTCATCATCAGGCAAAGTTGTCTAAAACTACGACCTATTAATTGGTCGAAACCGGTTGCAAATGCAATTTTTTTTACGAAGTTCACGTTTTTTTTACTGAATAGTCTAAATTACCTTAATATGAGTCTAATACAACATATTTGAAAGTTTTTTTACAACGTTTCATTTTGTCAAATTTAAGTAAATATATATATATATATATATATATATATATATATATATATATATATATATATATATATATATTTACGAATCGAAAACCTATCTACCCTAAGGTGTTAGGTGTTTAGGCTACTTCAGCTTAGTTCATGTACGAACTTCGCCCACTCTTTTCGGTTTTTCGCCATTTTCTTCCCTTCATTCCAGGTCGGTCCTCGGTCTTTTAAAATTTCCCTCACTACGTCATCCCACGATTTTTTTGGTCTGCCTCTTTGCCTTTTATGGGGTGTTATTGCCTGCCATACCCTTTTTGTCTGTCTGGTTTCTTCCATCCTTACAATGTGTCCAAACCATTTTAGTTGTTGCCGCTTGATTTTTGTTATTATCGGTTCCACTTCTAATTCCTCTCTTACCACTTCGTTTCTGATTCTGTCTCTTCTTGTGATTCCTTTGACGCTTCTTAGGTACTTCATTTCTACGGCCTGTATTCTGCTTTCTATCCTTCTAGTTATTATCCAGCTTTCACACCCGTACATTAATATTGGTTTGAATACTGTGTTGTAGACTGCTAGTTCTGTTTTCTTTGTTATTTTATTGTTTCTTAGGAATGTGTTATTTAAATAACACAAATTTAAGTAAATACAAACATAAAATAGATTTAATTTTGTTTTTGTTTCGCAATAGCCTCTTCGATGTGAACAGGATCTCTTATAGGCATATTCCGCTGTTTTCTAGAGTCTACAAGTTCCAGTAATACACACTCATTATAAAATAGATTGCTAAATGTCATCAATAATAATCAGCAATCAATATTAGACAAATATCATTATGGATTTAAAAAACAAAGTAACACACAAGCTACGGTAACTGATATCATGAACTCTGTGTATAATAAAATGGACAAAAAAGAAAAAGTAGTTGCAGTATCAATTGATCTGAGATAAGCTTTTGACAGCGTAAATCACAATTTACTTTTAGATATGCTTTTTAAAATGGGGATCAGAGGAATAGCTCACAAACTATTTGATACGTACTTAAAAGATAGAAAACAAATCACATTATTCAATGGAATAAATAGTGTACAAATGACAGTTCAAACAGGTGTACCACAAGGATCGGTATTGGGCCCATTACTATATTCATTATACGTAAACAGTATGCACTCATTAAATCTAAAAGGTCAACATTACATTACCTATTGTTTGTAATACTCTCTATTACGAAAACTTGGACATTTTAGAATATATATTAATAAAAATAATGGGGGAAAGATCTATTAAAATGATGGCGTTATACAGAAGACCTAATAATAGAACAATTGACTTTTTTTGAACAATTTGAAACAACCCTAGCTACAAACTCTAAGTTAATTATAATAGGGGATTTCATCATAAACTTACTAGATAATATAAATAGTGCAATCGATTACCAAAATTTAATTATAAGTAACTCCTATCCAATAAAAAATAATTTAAATTACAACGATGCAACTCGCACAACAAAAACAACATCCACTATTATTGACCATATAATAACAGATATCACAAATATAGATATAAATATTGAATGTCTTGAAACACCCATTAGTGACCATAAAATGGCAAAGATAAAAATAGAAGCATTAAATAACATAATAAAACCTCAAATAAAACAAACAACATTTCTGAAAATCGACAATTACAAAATTATACAAGATGCACAAATAATATTTGACAATAAACAAAACATGGACATTAAGGAATTAATTGAAACTATTGAATACATATAAATAAAAAAAATCCAAAGAAGTACAAATAAAATATAGAAATTCAAATTGGTTTAATGAAAATTTACTAAAACAATTAAGAAAAAGAAATAAACTATATAAACAAACCAGAACATATCCGAATAATATAAAACTCAAAGAAAACTATATAAAATAAAATGAATTGTCAAAAAACATTAAAATTACAAAAAATAATATTACTATAAAAATTGTGGGCATGACTATGCAAAAAACTTGAGGGCCATAAAAGATGTATTAAATTGCAATAATAAAAAATCAATACAACAAACACCAGAAATTCTACTTAATGACAATTACATAAAGGATGCGAAATCAATTGCTGATGCGTTTAATAAACATTTCATTGAAATAGGCAATAATAATCAAACAAACCAGACAAATTCAAAAGGCAATGAATTGCTAGAAGAACCTAGCAATATAAACATGTTTTTACAACCATGTGTAGAAAATGAAATCAGTAGTATAGTACTTCAACAAAATAAAAATACATGTCCTGAGATAACATCACAGTGAATGACATATAAATATCTCACCCTCAGTCATAAACATCTTAACTAATATTTATAACAAGGCACTATGTATGGGTGAATCTCCAGAAACATTGAAAACAACGAGAGTAACAGCAATACATAAAAGTGGCTATAACTCGGATCTAAACAGTACAGGCCAATATCAATAACATCAATATTCTCAAAAATCTTCGAAAAAATGATAAATAGATTACTAAATTTCATCAATAATAATCAGCAATTAACATTAGGCAAATATCAATATGGATTTAAAAAACAAAGTAACACACAAGCTGCGATAACGGATATCATGAACTCTCTGTATATAATAAAATGGACAAAAAAGAAAAAGTAGTATCAATTGATTTGAGAAAAGCTTTTGACAGTGTAAATCACAATTTACTTTTAGATATCCTTTTTAAAATAAGGATCAGGGGAATAGCTCACAAACTATTTGAAACGTACTTAAAAGATAGAAAACAAATCACAACATTCAATGGAATAAATAGTGTACAAATGAGAGTTCAAACAGGTGTACCACAAGGATCGGTATTGGGCCCATTACTATATTCACTATACGTAAACAATATGCTCCCATTAAATCTAAATGGTCAACATTACATTTACGCTGACGACACTATAATTGTTTACACCGACAAAAACATAACTTTATTGCAAAAAGTAATAACTCAAGATCTAAAAATATATAGTAAATGGATATAAGTTGAAGCTCTATCAAGGATCGAGAAAAAAAAAACAGAATTCATAATATTTAACAATATTGGAAATAGAATAAAATTAGAAATTAATGGCCTGGAAATCAAACAAGTAAATAAAATTAAATACTTAGGCGTACAAATACATGAAAGATTAAATTGAGAGATTCATATTAACACATTAATAACAAATATTGCAGCAACAGCCGGTACTCTTAAACGAATTGCCTATGTAATACCAGATCAATTGCCCAAACAAATTTACTATGCGTTGATTGACTTTACCATTAAATACTGTGCCAATATATGGGGCACTGCCTCTGAGACAATTATCTCTAAATTACAAAGAATACAAAGTAGAAGAATTAAGAACTTATTCGAATTACCATATTTCACTCCATCTTTACAACTATACAAAACATTGAATTTCAAAAATATATCTACAACAATAAAAATAGAAACTGTAAAAATACAATACAAAATAAATAAAAAAATTATAAATCATAGCACTAAATATAACTTAAACAAAAATTTACATGAACACAACACAAGAAGAAATAATAACGTACACATAATTCAATGTAACAATAAATATGGTCAGAGAATAAATATACCTATAAAAGAATATAATGCGCTGCCGAGCAGATTAAAAAGTATAGACAATTATAAAATATTTACAAAAAAATTAAAAAGCCATTTCGGTCAAGGCAATAATGAACTACTGTGATTAATATACCACAAATAATTATTATATGTAGCAGAGATGAAAATATGTAATCAATAATTAACTGAATTAATTAGCCTACTTACCTTATAAAGTACAAATAATGCACGCTTAGGTAATAGAATTATTATAAGTAGATACAAGATTAAAAATCAACAATCCGCTATTTCTGTATTTTATATTAGAATTTAAAAAAAAATGTAAATGCCTTTATAAATGGGATGAATGCATCTCAAGTTTCGCTTGAAATTTGAAGACCAACAAGAAGACCCATTCTAACAAGTAATTTTACAAATGTAAAATGGTTCATCAAAAATACTAGTTTTAGACGCATATGATGTTCCACTGCAGACAGATCGTCACAAATGTCATATGTGCACTTCATCCACGTAACTTATTACAATGAAACTCTGGAAAAAATCCTCATGATTGACATAGTCGACACTGATTTTTCATTCCAAAGTCTGATTTGAATATGCACAAGATAATCCTCAGATAAAACATGAATTTAAGTATTAAATCAGATAATTCATGTTCTGTCAAATGCTCAATCGATTTTCTCATAACTACAAGCCAAGAAATGTGTATATTTTGATAATTCAATTTATTATGTAGCAGTATTTATCATTTAAATAGGTTCTTATTTGATCTGTTGACTTTTCTTGTTTTATGTATTGTGATGATATTAGGAAGCATTCATGAATTATTAACTAAAGATAATAAAAAAATTATGTCAGTGCAATTTGGGTATATTCAAGATTTTATCGGATTCAGAAAATGCAGACATATTTAATTATTATTCCAATTGCATTATTATTCTCATCAAGATTTTACTTTCAAATTTACGGATTGATGTGCCACCATGGTTACAACTGCTTTTTGTCGCCGTCAAAATAAACATTGGTAATGCAATCTTTCAAACCTGAAATCGCAATTCCTGGCAAATTCAAATTAGAATGTAATGAAGACTCCATGTGTGAAGATGTATTTGGCTGCACCAACTTCTTTGGTAGACGGACTTACTAATTATCATCATTGACTTCATCTAACTTTTGATTTTTCGATTAAATGTCTACAACAATTGCATTGTTCATGTTCATCTTAACTTGGTAAATGGTCATCTATTGTCGAAAATTCTTGTTAATTATCAATAGCAACTTGTATGTCTTCCTTTTTTTTATTGCTTAACATTTATCGAACTTTTAAAGGTTTGAAGCCGCAAACAGCAATGCAATTGTGTATAGTGTTGATTTTCATAACTCGCTAACGGTCAGCAATAAACAGTACTGCTTACAAAAGGGAAATTTTTGCACTAATGTCTCAGGCTATGGAATTTATTAAATTTTTATCAACGGATTCTAGTATGCAATTAACCAATTTTTGCGTTTTACCGTCCCAATTAAACGATGTAATTAACTGTCCGTTCCTTAGTTTGGTTTCCATTCCTTAAGATTTGGCCCAAATAGGCGGCTGCCACGATTAACCCGTGGCCCAATTAAGCAGAATTGACCGTATTTAAATGACTGTATCATAGCAATAGAGATATTTCTACCGAGTAGACAAATTTGTTTTCGTTTCCAAAATACAGTGGATTCCGCTTAATTGGGCCGCCGGTTTATCAGGACAGCCGTCTTTCGGGCCAAATATCAAGGAACGGAAACCAAACCAAGGAACTAACACTAAATCACTGTCTCAGTGCCACTTTTAGGAATTGCAACTCCAGACTCACCCGGACTGCTGATAAAAGAAAGGTCGAAACCGGTCTCCAGTTGTCTGCGGAAATAGTTCCCAAATGCACATTACAATTTTAATTTGTTATACCTGTACCTGTATCTTGATTAAATCGTTAAACTCGGGATAGACCCTTACATTTTAAATCTCAATTGATATCGGTTATTTTTCGTGGTTTTATATTTAATTCTAAATGTGGATACCCCGATGAATCCCTTACAATGGTAAGAGTCAAAGATAGCATGTTATGCCTGAGGCATGTATAAAATTATGTATAAAACTACTATGTACTACTATATAACAATTTTTAAAGTCTAATTTAACTGCAAGTGCCCAACACTTGTGGAATGGCTGCCATGTGTGTTAGACTCGCTTATCTATTTGCTCCCCATGTCTCAGCTTGAGGCGTGTGCCTGTATTTATCCAGTTTTATTCGCGTTTTATCATAAATTAGTTAAAACCCAAATGACATTGCGCTACATTTTAATATATATCTATAAACATCATGAAATATTATAAAAATCATGAACGTGTGTCTGCTTTTGATTCAATAACAGGAACATTATCTTTTTGCTTGTTGGGGTCACTGCGAAATCTGCTAATATAACTGAAATTTGAAATCATTGCTGCCAATTGTCGTCGCTAACTTCCCACCATTGCTCGTAAGTTGCGATACTGACCAAATTAAAATTCCGCCCACAGGAAACGGCAAGGAGATAGAATGAACCCAATTCTTTGTAAAGATGAAATGATCAGCTCTGAGATGGAAGGAGTAAAGATTAAAATCGAAAACTGCATATCCGAGGAGGAAAACGAGGATCCATTAAATGCATTTGCACACGGTATGTTATTGAAGTGAACTTAAATTGCATTATAACTAAGCCCTAATTATGATTGAGGTGTAAGGAGATCGTGGACTGTTTTGGTTGCATATAAGACCTAACCAATTGCTTTTTATGCCAATACAAAATTTTCTGTCCCAACCTACAATACTCTACTGTACTCTGTAGTGTGTCCCATCCAGTGAACTCTGTACTACCATATGGTCATAAAAAAAGTCCGTCATGGGCGGCTGTTGAAATTCAAACGTAAGTTCGTGACTTGTTTCAGATTTTCATATCCACCATATCAGCCGTAATGATTTTGTTGGTTCGTTTAACAAGCGTTCTTGCACATCAGCAATGACTTCTAGCGTACGCCTGCAACTTCCTTTTTTTCAATATACGCTGCCAGTATTTCGGAACAAGTCGACAGTTTTGCCATATTTTTGACATTGACACAGAGCTCCATGACATTTGATTTGAATTTTATGAATATGAATCAAGTGACGGACATACATTTAAGTTCCCACAGCCACCACTGATGGACTTTTTTATGTACATATGGTACTAACTACATTTTAAAGTTTACCTTATGAAACTAAAGTGGCCATATTTTAATATATTACCATATTATGATCTGATAATACCATAAATTTACGTTTTTCAGATTTAGAACCACAAATAGGTTCTGTCAATTGCACTTTTAACTGGAACTCGGGTGAAGGCAGTGATTCAGCGGTACGTAAAAGTGTAAATAAGAAGTATACAGTTTCTATAAGCACCATGTACCTATTTTCAGGACAATTATTGCATTGTAAAGACAGAAGAAGAGACAGTGCAGGTCAGTGAAGTTACACCATACACATGTGAAATATGTAGTGCTACCTATGATGGCCTGGCAAGTTACGAGGTGCACTTGGAGGAAAAACATGAAATGTAAGAAAAATATTAATCAACCTGTGTATCTCATAAAATGTAACTCGATATAAAGGGTACGTAAATCTGGAGAATAGAGGGTGGATAGTGTCCTAGAAAACCAAGTTGGCTCTGTCAGGGTGGCAGTATTGGTGGCCAATGTATAAAGTCACTAGACAAGAAAAAATAGGTTTTATTAAAAAAAAAAGAGATTATATTTCATGACAGTGGGCAATGTTGCCATCAAATTGAGTATTTATTGAGTACAGAATTTATTCGCTATTTTTATTTTACAAAAGCAAATCAGTCAAATTATAATATAAAATATAGTTGATGATTGATTTACTTTAAACCAGCACACTTGAAATGATTTGAAGCAATAATTTAATTATTTTAATATATGAATTAATCAACGATGTTAGAAATCTGACATTTAATCATTTTTTCACTGTCAGATCATTTTTGTTGGTGTTCATGTGTAAAACTTTATAAAATGAAACCACAGCCTTCTTAGTTAAAAATAAAAATTGTACAGAGTATATTTACCAAAGAGGTGTCTTTATTAAGTTTTTGTATAATAAAGCTACAAATCTAACGATTATTCGTGTTTGATTATTCAAAATATGTATGGACCTACGCCACGTAAAGATCACTATAACCCTTCATTGGAAAAAGTAGTGCGGCCCGCAAAGTATTCCTTGCAAAGTGCAAAGACTGCAAGTAACTCAACTTTCAAGTGGCCCTTTCTCTTAAAAAGTTGCACAGGCCTGCTATAGACTTATAACCCAACTTACGTAATACACGACGCTTAAATTTGCAGTTACATAATGGGGGGCAAAAGAGCAGACGTTGCCAGAAATTTAAGCATTTCTCTTCAAAACCACCCACCTATAACGCCGATTCTCCCACTACAGAACCGAAGACAAGAAATTGATGAATTTAATCATGGATAAATTCATGAATAAATCGCGAAGGCGTATTACAGGGTTTAATTTTTACCAACTGTAAACTTGGAATTTCTGCACTGTCAATGTGTTGCCAACTTTCAGTGATACTTTCTTCTGATCTTGTCTCTATTAGTGTGTTAAAAATGAAAGTAGGAAAAGTAACAAATAAACATTGTGCTGGCTTGTATGCGTTAGCAGTAGCTGCATATGTATTATACCATATTAGATACACCATGTGCACATGTCACTTTCCAGTAGGTTGGTATTAATTTATAATTTAAAAACCGAAATATAACTAAAATTCCCCAAAAAATTTCCGAAAACTTAGAGCAGGTTCTATTGTGTCTATTCATGAATTTATTGTTGTTAATTTTTTCACGACAATTTTGTGTATTAAGTATTTAATAGTTTCTTACAAAGTTACACTATTATTGTTACATAACTCGGGGGATAACTACAATTTTATTTTTACAGGCACAACTTCATAAACACAGAAGAAAATCCCTACAAGAGCGACGAATGCACAGCAAGTGGTAGTTTGAAAATGCACAAGAGGTACCACACAGGAGAAAAACCTTACAAATGTGATGAATGCACATCAAGTTTTAATAAAAGTAATGGTTTGAAAATGCACAAGAGGATCCACACAGGAGAAAAACCTTACAAATGTGATGAATGCACATCAAGTTTCACTGAAAATGGTAATTTGAAAATCCACAAAAAAATCCACTCAGGAGAAAAACCTTACAAATGTGATGAATGCACATTAAGTTTTACTCAAAGTAGTAATTTGAGAAGGCACAAGAGAAACCACACAGGTGAAAAACCTTACAAATGTGATGCATGCACATTAAGTTTCACATCAAATGATAATTTGAAAAGGCACAAGAGGTACCACACAGGAGAAAAACCTTACAAATGTGATGAATGCACATCAAGTTTCACTGAAAATGGTAATTTGAAAATCCACAAAAAAATCCACTCAGGAGAAAAACCTTACAAATGTGATGAATGCACAGTAAGTTTTACTCAGAGTGGTAGTTTGATGAAGCACAAGAAAATCCACACAGGAGAAAAACCTTACAAATGTGATGAATGCACATTAAGTTTTACTGAAAGTGGTAGTTTGAGAAAGCACAAGAGGATCCACACAGGAGAAAAACCTTACACATGTGATGAATGCACAACAAGTGTCACCTCAAGTGCTCAGTTGAAAATTCACAAGAGGATCCACACAGGACATAAACCTTACAAATGTGATGAATGCACATTAAGTTTTACTCAAAGTGGTAATTTGAGAAGGCATAAGACGATCCACACATTAGAAAAACCTTACAAATGTGATGAATGCACATCAAGTTTCACTAGAAATGGCGATTTTAGAAAGCACAAGAGGATCCATACATGAGAAAAACGGTACAAATGGCAAATGGCAACAACAAGTGGCAATTTGAAAAAGCACAAGAGGAAAATAACCTCACAGATGTAAAGAATGCACAGCAACTGGAAGTTTGAAAAGTCGCAAGAGGATCTACACAGGAAAAAAAACTTACAAATGTGGGTGTTATAGAAAGTCCGAAATCATAGAAAGATCGGCAACAAACACTGAATGCCGAGAATGGTCAGACGCAATCTTTGCATTTTATAAACTATAAAATATCTGTTGCTATCGCTCAGATTTTAAGACATCTAACGCTGTTATACCATTCATTGCATCCGAGGTATGTTCAAGATTTTATCGGTTTCAGAAAATGAAGACATATTTAATTATTATTCTAATTGCGTAATTATTATCATCAAGATTTCACTTTCGTATTTACGGATTGATGTGCCACCATGGTTACAACTGTTTTTTGTCGCCGTCAAAATAAACATTGGTAATGCAATCTTTCAATCCTGAAATCGCAATTCCTGGCAAATTGAAATTAGAAACTATAAAGACTCGATGTGTGTCAAGATACATTTTGCTGCACAACTTCTTTGGCAATTGTAATTTATTTCAGCTGAAAATCGTTTTCAATTTCTTAACAAGTGTTGACAATGACATATCGGTAGGGTAATATTATTTTTTCCACTCCCTGCATGTTAAGTACACTGTTATAACATTGATTTAGTGGAAGTAAGGCCCACTTACCGATAAAGCTTTGGTTACTATGAGCAACGGGAAGTAAGTAATCACGTACTTCCCTCAGAGAAGTAAGTAAAATAATTTCAAAAGCATTATTTCTCTGGCACCAGTCTTTAAAACACTTTTGATAACACCCCTTCGACTTCTCCGGCAGTAGGAAGGAACAGACAGCATCTGCAGCTTCTTCAATTGCCATTCCTTGTTTATTTTCATTGGAATTCATTTTACAACTGAACGAATGCAATTTCTGACATTCACACTTTGTTTGAAAAATAGTCTTAGCAACCAAAGCCGTACTGACATTTTGTTCATGTTGCGAAAATAAATTAATCAAACACAAACAATTAAACCAACTTCAGGAGTGGAAAAACAGTTATAAGCAATTTGAGAGGTAAGTTTTGACCAGTCTCGGACTTTATTGCTAGCCCTCGCTGTCGCTCGGGCGCAAACTCGACCTCGACTGGTAAAAGATACTTACCTCTCTTAATGCTTAAATAACTATTTCCACTCAGTGCATGGTTACTACACTGTTGTAACATTGATTTGATGGAAGTAAGGTCCACTTACCGATAAAGCTGTGGTTACTATGAACAACGGGAAACGAGTAAAAAATTACATCCCTCAGGAAGGCAAGTTAAATAATTTCAATAGCGTTCTTTTTCTGGCACCACTCTTTAAAGCACTTATACGCATTTTGATAACGCCCCTTCGACTTCTCCAGCAGTGGGAAGGAACAGGCAGCATCTGCAGCCTCTTCAATTGCCATTTCTTGTTTATTTTCATTGGAATTCATTTTACAACTGAACGAATGCAATTTCTGATATTCACACTTTGTTTAACAAATAGTTTTAGCAACCAAAGCCGCTCGGATATTTTGTTCAACTTGTGAAAATAAATTAATGAAACACAAACGATTAAATCAACTTCAGGAGTGGAAAAACAGTTATAAGCAATTCGAGAGGTAAGTTTTGACCAGTCTCGGACTTTATTGCTAGCCCTCGCTGTCGCTCGGGCGCAAACTCGACCTCGACTGGTAAACAATACTTGCCTCCCTTAATGCTTAAATAACTATTAGGGTCTAATTTAACTGCAAGTCTCCCACAGGAATGGCTGCCATGTGTGTTAAACTCACTTATCTATTTGCTCCCCATGTCTCAGTTTGAGGCGTCTGTCTGTATTTATCCAGTTTTATTTGCGTTTCATCATAAATTAGTTGAAACCCAAATGGGGTTAAGAATACTCATTCTATAGACAGTAGACGGTATACCTTAAAATATATTTTTTTGAGAAACGCTCATTTCATTCAAATTTTGCTGTCGCGCAGGCGGTTCTTATGACTACGACGACACAATTAAATGATTTAAAAGAATCATGAACGCATGTCGGGTTTTGAATCAATAACAGGAACATTATCTGTTTGCCTGTTGGGGACACTGCGAAATTTGCAGCGTTGGCAGCATTGAAATCAATGCTGCCAATTGTCGTTGCTACTTCCCACCATTGCTCGTTCGCTTCTGCGGTTGCGAAACGGACCGAATTAAAATTCAGCCCACAGGAAACGGTAAGTAGATAGAATGAACCCTAGTCATTGTAAAGATGAAATGATCAGCTCTGAGAAGGAAGGAGTAAAGATTAAAACAGAAAACTGCATATCCGAGGAGGAAAACGAGAATGCATTTGATGCAGCACACGGTATGTTATTAAAGTGAAATTAAATTGCATTATAACTAAGCTCTAATTATGATTCAGGTGTAAGGAGATCGTGGAATGTTGTGGTTGCACATAAGACCTAACCAATTGCTTTTTATGCGAATACAAAATTCTCGGTTCTGACCTACAATGCTCTACTGTACTCTGGTGTGCTATACTACCAATTTCATAAAAAAAAGTCCATCAGGGGTGGCTGTGGAAATTCAAACGTATGTCCGTGACTTATTTCAGATTTTCAATTTTCTGACAAGTGATAAACTAACGTCTTGTCTAAGTCGCCGTGATGATTTAGGTGGTTCGTTTAACAAGCGTTCTTGCACGTTAGCAATGACTTCCTGCATACGCCGGCAGTTTCCTTTTTTAATATATATGCTGCCAGTATTTCGGATCAAGTCGACAGTTTTACCATATTTTTGACAGTAACACAGCTCCATGACATTTGATTTGAATTTTATGATTGTGAATCAAGTGACGGACATATATCCAAGTTCCCACAGACACCACTGATGGACTTTTTTATGTACATATAGTACTAACTACATTCTAAAGTTTACCTTATGAAACTCAAGTGGCAATGCACTACATTTTAATATATTACCATATTATGATCTGATAATACCATAAATTTTCGTTTTTCAGGTTTAGAACCACAAATAGGTTCTGTCAATTGCACTTTTAACTGGAACTCGGGTGAAGGCAGTGATTCAGCGGTACGTAAAAGTGTAAATAAGAAGTATACAGTTTCTATAAGCACCATGTACCTATTTTCAGGACAATTATTGCATTGTAAAGACAGAAGAAGAGACAGTGCAGATCAGTGAAGTTACACCATACACATGTGAAATATGTAGTGCTACCTATGATGGCCTGGCAAGTTACGAGGTGCACTTGGAGGAAAAACATGAAATGTAAGAAAAATATTAATCAACCTGTGTATCTCATAAAATGTAACTCGATATAAAGGGTACGTAAATCTGGAGAATAGAGGGTGGATAGTGTCCTAGAAAACATATTTACTGTATATTTTTATGTACAGTGTGCATTTTATGTACAAACTTTGTAAACTTTTTTATTTTTAATTTTTGTAAGAACGTCATTCCTAACAAACAGTTTTGCATACCATGGGATTTAACAGTACTCACACTTGCTAGCCGGAACTAGTCACTATGTAGGTATGAGTTTCCCGGTGTCAATTCAAGACACTGAATACTGTGGATTGAGTGACACCTAGAAGTTGCCTTTAAAACGCTGACTTCTACCTTCTTCTGCAAGAGTTACCAGATGCAGTTTCTTCAACACTTAAATTGCGATCAAGACGCTTATTTGTATTCATGGTTCACTATTTTGTACTTTAAGAATACAGTTATCGTGTAACAAACCCAAGATAATTGAATGTGAACCTTTCTGGTAGTGAAAATTGTGACAAATGGTTTTTTTTTTACAAGGGTGATTCAAATATAAACGGTAATTTTGTTGGTGTACTCCGAAAGTTCTTTCGGGCAGGATAGTAGAGTGAGAGTTTGAAGTTTGGTGTGTTGTGAAGGGGAAACCAACTTGGGCAGCAGTTTCTGCTCTGTTTTATCCTCACTACAGTAATGTATGAGCAACTGTATACGTTGCACAACGTATTATTATAAAGTTTTTGACTAATGAACGAGTTAAGCCGTCAGAAATTTTAACTCGTTTGAAGACACAATTTAGGGAAGAAACACTGTCTCAGAACCGAGTGTTTACTTGGGCCAGGGAATTTAAAGGTCGTCGAGAACGTGTTGAAAACCAAAGTCATAAGAACAAGTCTTACAGATTTAGATTCTTTGACTATAGGGGAGTTTTACTCATTGATTTTCTTCATGATCGACGAACAATAAATGCAGCTTACTATTGCCAGTTGTACTATTACCAGTAAAAGCCGCCTACCGAAACAAAAGACGAGGTATGGCCATTAGAAGTTAATTGTCTTCATGACAACGCTAGCCCTCACACGGCGATTTTGACAACGAAAAAATTGGAGGAAATGCATTGGGAAACCATGGAACACCCTCCTTTCAGTCAAGATTTGTCTCCTTGTGACTATTTTTTGTTTGCGCCCCTAAAAGAATCACTTGGAGGGGAATGATTCCAAAGCGATGTAGAAGTCGAGGAGTATGTGCGCAATTGGTTGATGACGCGCCCGCAAACTTTCTATAAACAAGGAATGTTTAAGCTTCCAAATCGCTGGCAAAAGTGTGTTGAGTATTAAGGAGGATATGTAGAAAAAAACTGAACGATTATCTTATGCATATTATCAATCAATAAATTTATATTAAGAAATTACCGTTTATATTTAAATTACCCTCGCAATTAACAAAAACACAACTGCAAGAAACTAACAAATAAGTATACAAGCCTAGTACTTGATATGCTCTTTAATTATAAAAATTATTTTCTTTTCAAAAAAAAAACAAATCAGCACTTGTTATCAAAAAAATAACGAGCGATGCGTTAATTTCTATCGCCAATATATTTATTATTCATAAGCCATGCTTATGCATAATTTGCGTAATTGCGAATAATGGCATTTGAAATTGAGATATAACTAGTACCAATAAAAAAATGGTTTAATTAGTAAAAAATAAGAAATACATGTCACGTAGGTATCAATGTGTACTGGTTTTAATTAAAGAACACTAATCAGGACAGGTCGTCATCTTCCCGCTCACATTCACAGTCTTGGTCTTGGTGTTGGATTCTATTTTTATTGTTGTTTTGGATGATGTTCTGGTACCATTGTAAGTTTTTAATGCTTGTCCAATTTTCACCAAAATGTGTTTGTAGGAGGTTATTGACATCGGTGATTGAGGCATCTTTTATTTTAACTGTAACGGGGATCTCACCCCATCCATGGGTGGATTTATCCTGCTCGTAGTTATGCCTTTCTTGCAGATAATTGTCACCACCACTGTGTCTAAGTTATAAGCAATTTCCCCTTTCACTTAGATTTTGTTTTTTATTGTTCTTCTTAGCTCAAACCTTTTGCATTTTTTAATTTAAAAATTATTGTAGAATTATTGTAATAAATTAATAAACGAATTATGAATCATTTTATTTAAAATCATTCATAGTTCGTTTTTTTTCTAATGATAATCGGAATTATTTTACCGACTGATAATCGGAATGATTTTCACGAATGATAATCGGAATGATTTTACCGAATAATAATCCGAATGATTTATTTTCACGAATGATAGTCCGAATGATTTTAATAATGGAATGATTCCAATAATCGAATTTTTCCATTATTATAATTCGAATTACCCCATCACTAGAATAATCGTATGCCGCTGAGTTGCTGACTCAGTGGGCGTTACTGGAGAAGTTGCCGAGATGGTGCACTACTCGGGAGCAAATCATTGATTGGTTTGCGTAGCAGCTATCTGATTGCCTAGTTGCATCACAACGAGACTCGGGAAATATATTTTCAGTTATTTAATAACTTAGACAGGAAGGTTTGTTACCAATTACATTTTTCCGTTGAATGTTTTCATATGGAATTATTTTCACATAATTGAAATGCTACAAAGGTATGCCCTTTATTACGTAATATGCGACTTACATTTACATACATTTGTGGCTACGGGCAAGGGACATACGTTGCCAGAAAACAGTGTTTCTCTTTAAAACCATCCACCTATAACACCCATTCTCCTACTACGAAGTCAAAGACATACGTTTACTTGAATAGTATTTTTTTTTAGTTCTGTTTTATATCATTTTATAAATATTGCAGTTTCTTACAAAATAGCACTTATTATTGTTACATAACTTGGGGGCTTACTACAATATTATTTCTACAGGCACAACATCGTCCACACAGAAGAAAATACCTACAAGAGCAATGAGTGCAAATCAAGTTTTACTAGAAATGATGAATTGAAAAAGCACAAGAGGATCCACACAGTAGAAAAACCTTATAAATGTGATGAATGCACATTAAGTTTTACTCAAAGTGGTAATTTGAAAATGCACAAGAAGATCCACACAGGAGAAAAACCTTACAAATGTGATGAATGCACATCAAGTTTCGCAGCAAGGACTAATTTGAAAAGGCACAAGAAGATCCATACAGGAGAGAAAATTTACAAATGTGATGCGTGCACATTAAGTTTCATGGTAAGCTATAGTTTGAAAATGCACAAGAGGATCCACACAGTAGAAAAACCTTATAAATGTGATGAATGCACATTAAGTTTTACTCAAAGTGGTAATTTGAAAATGCACAAGAAGATCCACACAGGAGCTAAACCTTACAAATGTGATGAATGCACATTAAGTTTCACTAGAAATGGTGATTTGAAAAAGCACAAGAAGATCCATTCGGGAGAAAAACCTTACAAATGTTATGAATGCACATTAAGTTTTACTCAAAGTAGTAATTTGAAACATCACAAGAGGATTCACACAGGAGAAAAACCTTACAAATGTGATGAATGCACATTAAGTTTTACTCAAAATGGCAATTTGAGAAAGCATAAGAGGATCCACACGGGAGAAAAACCATACAAATGTGATGAATGCATATCAAGTTTCGCTGAAAATGGTAATTTGAAAATGCACAAGCGGATCCACACAGCAGAAAAACGTTACAAATGTGATAAATGCACCTCAAGTTTCACTAGAAATTGTGATTTGAAAAGGCACAAGAGGATCCATACTGGAGAAAAAATCCTCCACATATGAGAAAAACATTACAAATGTGATGAATGCACATCAAGTTTCACAGCAAGTCCTAATTTCAAAATAGATTAAAATTTAGGAACAAATAGATTATAATCGTTAAAACAAATGGAACAATTTCTCGAACTATTAAGCTGTTGAACTGTTCTGATCTTGAACTGTTAAATATAATATATGTAAATATTAGGAGTATGAGAAACAAATTGGAAGAATTAGAACAATTAATGAACTCTTACACACGCGCGGTCCATATTGTTGCATTGACTGAAACATGGCTATACTCATCGGACACAAAATATTTTATTCTGCCTGGCTACAATAACGTATTTTCATGTAGAGACAAAAATGGAGTGGAGCTATAACTATATATATATTAAAAATCATATACATTTTTCTCTATTACAAACCGAAAACTCGGACATTTCAGAATATATATTAATAAAAATAATGGGGGAAAGATCTTTTAAAATGATGGTGTTATACAGACCACCTAATAATAGAACAATTGACTTTTTTTAACAATCTGAAACCACCCTAGCTAGAAACTCTAAATTTATTATAATAGGGGATTTCAACATCAACTTACTAGATAATATAAATAGTACAACCGACTACCAAAATTTAATTATAAGTAACTCCTATCAAATAAAAAATAATTTAAATTACAACGATGCAACTCGCACAACAAAAACAACATCCACTATTATTGACAATATAATAACAGATATCACAAATATAGATATAAATATTGAATGTCTTGAAACACCCATTAGTGACCATAAAATGGCAAAGATAAAAATAGAAGCATTAAATAACATAATAAAACCTCAAATAAAACAAACAACATTTATGAAAATAGACAATTACAAAATTATACAAGATGCACAAATAATATTTGACAATAAACAAAACATGGACATTAAGGAATTAATTGAAACTATTAAATACATAAAAATAAAAAAAATCCAAAGGAGTACAAATAAAATATAGAAATTCAAATTGGTTTAATGAAAGATTACTAAAACAATTAAGAAAAAGAAATAAACTATATAAACAAACCAGAACTTATCCGAATAATATAAAACTCAAAGAAAACTATATAAAATAAAATGAATTGTACAAAAAAAAAACATTAAAATTACAAAAGAATATTACCATGACTATGCAAAAAACTGGAGGGCCATAAAAGATGTATTAAATTGCAATAATAAAAAATTATGCCTTAAAACCAAACACCTGAAATTCTACTTAATGGCAATTACATAAAGGATGCGAAAGCAATTTCCGATGCGTTTAATAAACATTTCATCGAAATAGACAATAATAAACAAACAAACCAGACAAACTCAAATGGCAATGAATTTCTAGAAGATCATAGCAATATAAACATGTTTTTACAACCATGTGTACAAAATGAAATCAGTAGTATAGTACTTTAACTAAATAAAAATACATGTCCTGACATAGATAACATTACAGTGAAGACATTATAAATATCTTACACTCAGTCATAAACATCTTAACCAATATTTATAACAAGGCACTATGTACGGGTGAATTTCCAGAAACATTGAAAATTTGAGAGTAACAGCAATACATAAAAATGGCAATAACTCGGACCTAAACAATTACAGGCCAATATCAATAATATCAATATTCTCAAAAATCTTCGATAAATAATAGATTACTAAATTTCATCAATAATAATCAGCAAATTAACATTAGACTCAGATCAGATCAGTATGAATTTAAAAAACAAAGTCACACACAAGCTGCGATAACTGATATCATGAACTCGATATATAATAAAATAGACAAAACAGAAGAACTACTTGCAGTATCAATTGATCTGAGAAAAGCTTTTGACAGCGTAAATCACAATTTACTTTTAGATATGCTTTTTAAAATGGGGGTCAGAGGAATAGCTCACAAACTATTTGATACGTACTTAAAAGATTGAAAACAAATCACAATATTCAATGGAATAAATAGTGTACAAATGACAGTTCAAACAGGTGTACCACAAGGATCGGTATTGGGCCCATTACTATATTCATTATACGTAAACAGTATGCACTCATTAAATCTAAAAGGTCAACATTACATTACCTATTGTTTGTAATACTCTCTATTACGAAAACTTGGACATTTTAGAATATATATTAATAAAAATAATGGGGGAAAGATCTTTTAAAATGATGACGTTATACAGTAGACCTAATAATAGTACAATTGGCTTTTTTTGAACAATTTGAAACAACCCTAGCTACAAACTCTAAGTTAATTATAATAGGCGATTTATGAATAGTACAATCGATTACCAAAATTTAATTATAAGTAACTCCTATCCAATAAAAAATAATTTAAATTACAACGATGCAACTCGCACAACAAAAACAACATCCACTATTATTGACCATATAATAACAGATATCACAAATATAGATATAAATATTGAATGTCTTGAAACACCCATTAGTGACCATAAAATGGCAAAGATAAAAATAGAAGCATTAAATAACATAATAAAACCTCAAATAAAACAAACAACATTTATGAAAATAGACAATTACAAAATTATACAAGATGCACAAATAATATTTGACAATAAACAAAACATGGACATTAAGGAATTAATTGAAACTATTAAATACATAAAAATAAAAAAAAATCCAAAGGAGTATAAATAAAATATAGAAATTCAAATTGGTTCAATGAAAAATTACTCAAAAAATTAAGAAAAAGAAATAAACTATATAAACAAACCAGAACTTATCCGAATAATATAAAACTCAAAGAAAACTATATAAAATAAAATGAATTGTCAAAAAACATTAAAATTACAAAAAATAATATTACTATAAAAATTGTGGGCATCACTATGCAAAAAACTGGAGGGCCATAAAAGATGTATTAAATTGCAATAATAAAAAATCAATACAACAAACACCAGAAATTCTACTTAATGACAATTACATAAAGGATGCGAAATCAATTGCCGATGCGTTTAATAAACATTTCATTGAAATAGGTAATAATAATCAAACAAACCAGACAAATTCAAAAGGCAATGAATTGCTAGAAGATCCTAGCAATATAAACATGTTTTTACAACCATATGTACAAAATGAAATCAGTAGTATAGTACTTTAACTAAATAAAAATACATGTCCTGACATAGATAACATTACAGTGAATGACATTATAAATATCTTACACTCAGTCATAAACATCTTAATCAATATTTATAACAAGGCACTATGTACGGGTGAATCTCCAGAAACATTGAAAACAACGAGAGTAACAGCAATACATAAAAATGGCAATAACTCGGACCTAAACAATTACAGGCCAATATCAATAACATCAATATTCTCAAAAATCTTCGATAAATAATAGATTACTAAATTTCATCAATAATAATCAGCAAATTAATATTAGACTCAGATCAGATCAGTATGAATTTAAAAAACAAAGTCACACACAAGCTGCGATAACTGATATCATGAACTCGATATATAATAAAATGGACAAAACAGAAGAACTAGTTGCAGTATCAATTGATCTGAGAAAAGCTTTTGACAGCGTAAATCACAATTTACTTTTAGATATGCTTTTTAAAATGGGGGTCAGAGGAATAGCTCACAAACTATTTGATACGTACTTAAAAGATAGAAAACAAATCACAATATTCAATGGAATAAATAGTGTACAAATGACAGTTCAAACAGGTGTACCACAAGGATCGGTATTGGGCCCATTACTATATTCATTATACGTAAACAGTATGCACTCAATAAATCTAAAAGGTCAACATTACATTACCTATTGTTTGTAATACTCTCTATTACGAAAACTTGGACATTTTAGAATATATATTAATAAAAATAATGGGGGAAAGATCTTTTAAAATGATGGCGTTATACAGAAGACCTAATAATAGTACAATTGACTTTTTTTGAACAATTTGAAACAACCCTAGCTACAAACTCTAAGTTAATTATAATAGGGGATTTCATCATAAACTTACTAGATAATATAAATAGTACAATCGATTACCAAAATTTAATTATAAGTAACTCCTATCCAATAAAAAATAATTTAAATTACAACGATGCAACTCGCACAACAAAAACAACATCCACTATTATTGACCATATAATAACAGATATCACAAATATAGATATAAATATTGAATGTCGTGAAACACCCATTAGTGACCATAAAATGGTAAAGATAAAAATAGAAGCATTAAATAACATAATAAAACCTCAAATAAAACAAACAACATTTCTGAAAATAGACAATTACAAAATTATACAAGATGCACAAATAATATTTGGCAATAAACAAAACATAGACACTAAGGAATTAATTAAAACTATTAAATACATAAAAATAAAAAATTCCAAAGAAGTACAAATAAAATATAGAAATTCAAATTGGTTCAATGAAAAATTACTCAAAAAATTAAGAAAAAGAAATAAACTATATAAACAAACCAGAACATATCCGAATAATATAAAACTCAAAGAAAACTATATAAAACAAAATGAATTGTCAAAAAACATTAAAATTACAAAAAATAATATTACTATAAAAATTGTGGGCAAGACTATGCAAAAAACTGGAGGGCCATAAAAGATGTATTAAATTGCAATAATAAAAAATCAATACAACAAACACCAGAAATTCTACTTAATGACAATTACATAAAGGATGCGAAATCAATTGCTGATGCGTTTAATAAACATTTCATTGAAATAGGCAATAATAATCAAACAAACCAGACAAATTCAAAAGGCAATGAATTGCTAGAAGATCCTAGCATTATAAACATGTTTTTACAACCATGTGTAGAAAATGAACTCAGTAGTATAGTACTGCAACTAAATAAAAATACATGTCCTGAGATAACATCACAGTGAATGACATATAAATATCTCACCCTCAGTCATAAACATCTTAACCATATTTATAACAAGGCACTATGTACGGGTGAATTTCCAGAAACATTGAAAACAACGAGAGTCACAGCAATACATAAAAGTGGCTATAACTCGGACCTAAACAGTACAGGCCAATATCAATAACATCAATATTCTCAAAAATCTTCGAAAAAATGATAAATAGATTACTAAATTTCATCAATAATATGGAAATTGTGGAATGGAATAAATAGTGTACAAATGACAGTTCAAACAGGTGTACCACAAGGATCGGTATTGGGCCCATTACTATATTCATTATACGTAAACAGTATGCACTCATTAAATCTAAAAGGTCAACATTACATTTTCGCTGACGACACTATAACTATTTACACCGACAAAAAAGTAAATTTATTGCAAAAAGTAATAACTCAAGATCTAAAAATATATAGTAAATGGATAAGTTAAAGCTCCATCAATTAACGGGGACAAAAACAGAATTCATAATATTTAACAATACTGGAAATAGAATAAAATTAGAAATAAATGGCCTGGAAATCAAACAAGTAAATAAAATTAAATACTTAGGCGTACAAATACGCGAAAGATTAAATTGAGAGATTCATATTAACACATTAATAACAAATATTGCAGCAACAGCCGGTACTCTTAAACGAATTGCCTATGTAATACCAGATCAATTGCCCAAACAAATTTACTATGCGTTGAGGCTCTCGCATTAAATACTGTGCCGATATATGGGGCACTGCCCCTAAGACAATTCTCTTTAAATTACAAAGAATACAAAATAGAAGTATTAAGAACTTATTCGAATTACCATGTTTCACTTCATCTTTACAACTATACAAAACATTGAAATTCAAAAATATATCTACAACAATAAAAGTAGAAACTGTAAAAATACAATACAAAACAAATTAAAAAAATTATAAAACACTAAATATAACTTTAACAAAAATGTACATGAACAAGAAGAAATAATAACGTACACATAATTAAATGTAACAATAAATTAGGCCAGAGAATAAATATACCTATAAAAGAATATAATGCGCTGCCAAGCAGATTGAAGGGTATAGACAATTACAAAATATTTGTAAAAAAATTAAAAGGCCATTACGGTCAAGGCAATAATGAACTACTGTGATTAATATTAATCACTGGTATTTGTGGTATATACCACAAATAATTATTATATGTAGTAGAGATGAAACTATGTAATCAATAATTTACTAAATTATTAGCCTACTTACTTTATAAAGTACAAATAATGTACGCTTAGGTAATAGAATTATTATAAGTAGATTTAAGATTAAGAAACAACAATCCACTATTACTGTATTTTATATTAGAATTAAATTAAATAAATTTAAAAAATGTTATGAGTAGCCGAAAAGTAGATTTAAATCCGAGCCTTCTAAACAATTGGAGGGAACTGGAACTGATTAATTTGCAGGAAAATAAATAAAAGTGTATAATCAGTGGCGTAACATTTTATATAATACATATAAATACTTAAATATAACACATATATTGCACATAATTTTCATGAATCACAAATAGGTACATAATGTAAAATGTACCTATTTATAATAGGTGGGTGAAGTTTTCGGAAAGTTGGAAGCTGTTACAATGATTATTTTACAGCGATTTTCATTTTTTTCCGCAAACTTCACACCGTGCATTTTTTTTTTTACTTTTCCGAAATATTTTTGCATAAATGAGTGACAAATCGTTAGTGCCGGTTACTACCTTTGGAAAAAAAATAGTATCTTTAGAGAAAAAAAAGTTGTTGTGTTTTAATTTTGTTTCCGCAGACCTCAGGAAGTGCCTGAAATCTTAACGTTTTAATTTTTTTCTATCTTCTTAGTTTTGTAACATACACTGTGTATCAGCCAAATGGAATAAATTCGATAATAAATAAATGGGGGCGTGTTCGAAAAAACGCTCGGACACGTCGATTGTTATTTTTAGTTGTGCATTTTTTTTCAACAAAAACTTTTTATACAGGGTGTGTCATGTGACCGTGGCCAATACCAACTTTCTTATTTTAAATGCAACAACTGGTATATTATTCAATTTTTGGATTCTTCAGAAAATTCTAGACATATTTCATGTACAATGTCCTATACCTATCTTCAACTGTTTCGGAAATATTAAGTGTTTTCAGATTTATTGCAAAAATTAACATTAAAAAAAGAAAATTATTTGATTACAGAAATTCGTTACAACACACTCAAAAACTAATAAGTAATACTGTTTATTTCTTGATAATGTAAAAAAACAAAAAAAAAAACAATAAATTTCAATGGAGGAGATGTTCAAAATGCTCGCCGTGAACATCTTGGCAACATCCTAATCTTAAATAGAAATTCTTCTAACGTTACTCAACATCTCAGGCGTGACCGATCTAATCGCAAGCATTATTCGTCTTCTTAAGTCAGCTAAGTCGAGGGGTTTAGTTTTGTAATATTTCCTAAACAGTTGAAGATAGGTATAGGACATTGTACATGAAATATGTCTAGAATTTTCTGAAGAATCCAAAAATTGAATAATATACCAGGTGTTGCATTTAAAATAAGAAAGTTGGTATTGGCCACGGTCACATGACACACCCTGTATAAAAAGTTTTTGTTGACAAAAATGCGCAACTAAAAATAACAATCGACGTGTCCGAGCGTTTTTTCGAACACGCCCCCATTTATTTATTATCGAATTTATTCCATTTGGCTGATACACAGTGTATAATTTGTATGTAATATTAGTAAAAAAAAAATAAAAATAAGAACAAGACAACCTGTATTAAAAAGTGTTCTCAATAATTATGGTAAGTTTAATGAAAACAAAACGCATCGATTTTCATGATGAACAAAGATTGATCGAAATTAGAACAAAAATGTATAAGAAAACAAGTTCGTATTTGTAACACACAAAATAAAACTTCACCAAAATCATTACAAACAAAATTTAACAATACTAGTTCATCACAAAAGTTGCTCACGTGTTGTCCATTAACTGTGGACAACAATATGCGTTCCGTTTCTGTTAAATATACCATAATTATTGAGAAACACCCTTTAAAACAGTTTAATATACAACATTTAGGAAACAGAAACTGACATTAGTAAATCGTATTTTTTTTAGCTTGTTTCATTTATTTTCCAAAGCAGTCTTTAATTTTTTACATTTTTGTCATCATGTATAACACTCCTGAAGAGAAAACAAATGCTATTAAATTTGTTAATAGAAAAAATTTGGTAACCATTTAAAAAAAGTATCAATACCCCCTATACTATAGAATACGGTAGAAGGGTAACCGATGTATATATACAGGGTGAGTTTTGTTTGGATGTTTAGCATGGGGATCTCGGAAACTAGCGGAGATAGAGGGACGATTAAATGGGGAAAGAATTGCAGTTTTACGAGCTCAATTTCATGAGCTTTTGTTTTTTGGAAAAATTGCATGGCTAACTAGATATCTCAAAAAAATATATTTTTTGTTATTTCGTTCGGAGCATATTGCTCTGTTATTATTGACTTTAGAAAAAATGTGTAAAGGAAAAAGTTATAGGTAATTAATCATACGGCTTAATCATACAGTCTAACAGATTATTTCATTTAAGCTATAATTTTTGAGTTATGACACAAACTTGTGTTTTTTCTAATGGAAACCATAGTCAGCCATGACTTTATAAAAAAGGCCTCTTTTCAACGATTCTAATGATATATCATGTTACATAGGTATTTTTATAAATAATTAAATTATGGGATTTTTTTTCTTTTCAGTTTCGAACTATTCGAAGTAGTACGCTATAGAAACAATACAAACGACAATTATAGAGGTGGCCAATTTCCCGATCTCTCTGTTTTAGATTTTTATTTATGGGGAATGGTAAAAGATAGAGTGTATCAAACATCGTATGTCACAGTAGATGACCTTAGAGAAGCTGTACTTACAAGTTACAAGTTTTTGCTAATATTGATGGACGCTCCGTTAGTAAAGCAACAAATTCTGTTTTAAAAAGGTGTGCATTAATCATAATGGTGAACCTTTTGAACATATTTAGTCTTAAATACTTTCCTAACTTTAATTACGTTGTTTTGTACTACTTTAGTTACGTTCTAATATGCTTGTTTTGTTTCTCAATTTATCGTCTGTCATTTCCTGTTTAGTACTTTTGTACTTATGTAATTTTGTTTTATCAGAAATAATTTTTATATAAAATTGTAACTCCAACGAAATAAACATTTTACACCAAAATAATGTTTCTAATTTCGAAATGGAAAGAAAAATTTTAATAACTAACTTGAATTTTATTATTTAACGTGTTGCGCATCTATTAATTGTTTCCATAGCCTACTTCTTGAATAGTTCGAATATGAAAAGTAAAAAATAACGATACTTTCATTATTTATAAAAATAACTATATCAAGTGGTTAACTATTAGAATAGTTGAAAAAGCGCCTGTTTTATAAAGTCATGGCCAACTATGGTTTCCATTAGAAAAAACTCAACTTTGTCTCATAACTAAAAAATTATAGCTTTAATAAAATAATCGGTTAGATTGTATTATTAAGCTCATAATTACGTACAACTTTTTCCTTTACACATTTTTTCTAAAGTCAATAATAACAGATCCATAGGCACCGAACCAAATAACAAAAAATATATTTTTTCGAGATATCTAGTTAGCCATGCAATTTTTTCAAAACACAAAAAGCTCATGAAATTTAACTCGTGAAACTGCAATTCTTTCCCCATTTAATCGTTCCTCTATCTCCGCTACTTTCCGAGATCCCCATATAAAACATCCGAAAAAACTCACCCTGTATATATGTATATATATATAATATAAATGACGTAATTTTCAAAAAGTGGCACGTTACAAAAAACAATTGAAATTGTGGCAAATAATTAGCCATCAAACTTTCGTTCAAAACTATTTTTTCTAAAAATAATAATGAAGACTCCAGCTAGGTGATTTCATACTTTATACTCACCCTGTATATTACGGCCCGGCCGAACTGGCCGGCCCTGCTATCAACGTAATTAAAAAATAATAACTATAATTAAATAAGCCCTGTGTGAAAATATAATCTAAACTGATTAACGGTAAACAAATCAAACCAAGAAACTTAACCTATAACACAAACGAAGCAACGTATCACGATTTTAGTTAGAGTCTGTTGGTACCTTTTGTGATCATGTATTTCGGTGTTCTGACTTTCTGACTGGTCACTGGACCTCCTAACAGGTTGAAAATTGAAATGAAAATTGCTATTGTATTTAAAATAATTTGTAATCACAATTTAAAGAATAATTGTTTAAATAGTTATTAAATCAAAATAAAAATATGTTTTATGAAATATGAAGTTTTGGTTGTAATTAAGTTTCTTTAAAATATCTGCGCTTCTCTTCAAAAACGTCCGTTTAAAAAAAGAACAACGAAAGTCGTGAACTGCACAAATGCGCTGCAGGCAAGCATTTGTGCGGTTCACAACACTCTGCACGTTTGTTCTTATACCGGGCTTTTTTTTCCTTATTACACATATGATGGACAATGTATAACTGGTTCCCTGCATCTGCCCGCAAGGAATTTCCTATGTGTAATTCTAAAAAAAAAAAAAATCAACTCATTAGCGGCGTCGGTGCAAGCAACCTGTCAATTTTGGCATATGTTACACATAGAGGTTATGTTTATATTCAAGGCAATACACGACAGGGTTTTTGAAGACACGCAGAGTATTCGTAATGTATTGTGGATTTATGGCATTACATGCAGTACGTATACGGCCTTTCAATTCATCTACGTTATGTATTTGTACGTCATTAAAAATTTTACTTTTCAGGTAACCCCGAAGAAAATAATCATTTGTTGACATATCAGCTGATCTTGATACATTACGAATACTCTTGTGTATTGTCTTGAATAAAAACATAACCTCTCTGTGTAATATATGCCAAAATTGACAGGTTGCCTGCACCGACGCCGTTAATGAGTTTTTTTTTTGTTTAGAATTACACATAGGAAATTCCTTGCGGGTAGATGCAGGCAACCAGTTATACATTGTGAATCATATGTGTAAAAACGAAAAAAAAGCCCAGTATGTACACACCCTATGTGGATCCTCCTAAAATAAGCTTGTCAAACTTCTTGCTGTGCATTCTTTGCAATTGTAAAGTTTTCGGCACATGTGGATCCTCATGTGAATTTTCAAGTGAAACTTGATGTGCATTCATCTGCAAGGTTATTCTCCTGTGTGGTTCCTCTTGTGCAGTATCAAATTACCGCTTTGAGCAAAACTGGATGTGCATTCATCACACTTGTAAGGTTTTTCTCCAGTGTGGGTCCTCTTGTGCAATTTTAAACTACAACTCTGAGTAAACCTTAATGTGCATTCATCACATTTGTAACGTTTTTCTTTTGTGTGGATCCTCTTGTGCGATTTCAAATTACAACTTTGAGAAAAACTTAATGTGCATTCATCGCATTTGTAAGGTTTTTCTCCAGTGTGGGTCCTCTTGTGCGATTTTAAACTACTGCCCTGAGCAAACCTTAACGTGCATTCATCACATTTGTAAGGTTTTTCGCTAGCGTGGATCCTCTTGTGCGATTTCAAAGTACCATTCTGAGTAAAACTTAATGTACATTCGTCACATTTGTAACGTTTTTCGCCTGTGTGGATCCTCTTGTGCATTTTCAAATTAGTAAGTACAGTAAAACTTAACTTGCATTCATCACATTCGTAAGGTTTTCTTCCTGTGTGGATCATCTTGTGCCTTTTCAAATGGTTACTTGATATGAAACTTGATGTGCATTGATCACATTTGTGAGGTTTTTCTCCTGTGTGGATCCTCTTGTGCCTTTTCAAATCACATGTTTGATTGAAACTTGATGTGCATTCATCACATTTGTACGGTTTTTCTCCTGTGTGGGTCCTCTTGTGCTTTTTCAGATCACTTGTTTGAGTGAAATATAATGTGCATTCATTACATTTGTACGGTCTTTCTCCTGTGTGGAACCTCTTGTGCAATTTTAAACTACCACTCTGAGTAAAACTTGATGTGCATTCATCACATTTGTAAGGTTTTTCTCCGGTGTGGATCCTCTTGTGCGTTTTCAAACCGTCGGCTGCTCTGAAACTTGATGAGCATTCACCACATTTGTAAGGTCTCTCTTCTGTGTGGATCCTTTTGTGCTTTTTCAAGTTACTTTTTTCAGAGAAACTTAATGTGCATTTACCACATCTGTAAGGTTTTTCTTTTGTGTAGTTCCTCTTGCGCTTTTTCAAACTATCTCTTGCTGTGGAACTTGATGTGGATGTATTGCTCTTGTAGGTATTTCCGTCTGTGCAGATGATGTTGGGCCTGCAGAAATAATATTGTAGTCATTCAATGTGCTATGTAACAATAATAAGTGCTACTTTGACTTTGTAAGAAACTGCAATATTTATAAAAGAATATAAAACCAAACTAAATAAATCCATTATTCGAAAAAAATAAGTCTTTGGTTCTGTAGAGGGAGAATCGGTGTTAGAGGTGGATGGTTTTGAAGGGAAACAATGATTTCTGGCAACTTTTGCCCCTTGCGTAATACTACATACATTACATAATAGGGGGGTAACTGCAAATTTACTCAAGTCTTGTTATTAAGTAAATTGGGGGATATCTCTATAGCATTTCAATTATGTGAAAATAATTCCATGTGAAATCGTTCAATGGCAGTTGACCCTCGTGTCATAAAATTTTGTGATTTTTTAGTCAATTCTTACTAAGTAGAGTATGATTTTTTCTCCACAAGACATGGTCGATATGACTTGTATCCTTGGGAAATGTTATAAAAAAATTAATTTGCCATCGCGAGTATATGGTACTCGAGAGAACTATCCTGAGAGACATTGTACATAAAAGAAGCCTTCAAAAGATTAGAGGTAAGATGTGAGGCAACAGGATATGTAAACTACCCCAAACAGGTGCAAAACAAACCTGATTGTAACCCCAAAAATAATAAACCTGTTTTAAAAAAAAAAAAATTCTAATATAAAAATCATTAATAGTGGATTGTTGTTTCTTAATCTTCTATCTACTTATAATCATTCTATTACTTAAGCGTATATTATTTGTACTTTATAAGGTAAGTAGGCTAATTAATTTAGTTAATTATTGGTTACATATTTTCATCTCTGCTACATATAATAATTATTTGTGGTATATTAATCACAGTAGTTCAATATTGCCTTGACCGAAATGGTTTTTTAAATTTTTTTGTAAATATTTTATAATTGTCTATACTTTTTAATCTGCTTGGCAGCGCATTATATTCTTTTATATGTATATTTATTCTCTGACCATATTTATTGTTACTTTGAATTATGTGTACGTAATTATTTCTTCATGTGTTGTGTTCATGTACACTTTTGTTTAAGTTATATTTAGTGTTAAGTTTTATATTTTTTTTATTTTTTTTGTATTGTATTTTAAAGTTTCTATTTTTATTGTTGTAGATATATTTTTGGAATTCAATGTTTTGTATAGTTGTAAAGATGGAGTGAAATATGGTAATTCGAATAAGTTCTTAATGCTTCTATTTTGTATTCATTGTAATTTAAAGAGAATTGTCTTAGAGGCAGTGCCCCATATATTGGCACAGTATTTAATACGAGAGTCAATCAACGCATAGTAAATTTGTTTGCGCAATTGATCTGGAATTACATAGGCAATTCGTTTAAGAGTACTGGCTGTTGCTGCAATATTTTTTATTAATGTGTTAACATGAATCTCCCAATTTAATCTTTCATCTATTTGTACGATTAAGTATTTAATTTTATTTACTTGTTTGATTTCCAGGCCATTTATTTCTAATTTTATTCTATTTCCAGTATTGTTAAATATTATGAATTCTGTTTTTGTCCCCATTAATTGATGGAGCTTCAATTTGTATCCATTTACTATATATTTTTAGATCTTGAATTATTACTTTTTGCAATAAATTTAGGTATTTGTCGGTGTAAATAATTATAGTGTCGTCAGCGAAAATGTAATGTTGACCTTTTAGATTTAATGAGTGCATACTGTTTACGTATAATGAATATAGTAATGGGCTCAATACCGATCCTTGTGGTACACCTGTTTGAACTGTCATTTGTACACTATTTATTCCATTGAATGTTGTGATTTGTTTTCTATCTTTTAAGTACGTTTCAAATAGTTTGTGAGCTATTCCCCTGATCCTTATTTTAAAAAGGATATCTAAAAGTAAATTGTGATTTACACTGTCAAAAGCTTTTCTCAGATCAATTGATACTGCAACTACTTTTACTTTTTTGTCCATTTTATTATTTACAGAGGGTTCATGATATCCGTTATCGCAGCTTGTGTGTTACTTTGTTTTTTAAATCCATATTGATATTTGCCTAATGTTAATTGCTGATTATTATTGATGAAATTTAATAATCTATTCATCATTTTCTCGAAGATTTTTGAGAATATTGATGTTATTGATATTGGCCTATAATAGTTTAGGTCCGAGTTATAGCCACTTTTATGTATTGCTGTTACTCTCGTTGTTTTCAATGTTTGTGGAAATTCACCCGTGCATAGTGCCTTGTTATAAATATTGGTTAAGATGTTTATGACTGAGGGTGAGATATTTATATGTCATTCACTGTGATGTTATCTCAGGACATGTATTTTTATTTAGTTGAAGTACTATACTACTGATTTCATTTTCTACACATGGTTGTAAAAACATGTTTATATTGCTATGATCTTTTAGAAATTCATTGCCATTTGAGTTTGTCTGGTTTATTTAATTATTATTGCCTATTTCAATGAAATGTTTATTAAACGCATCGGCAATTGATTTCGCATCCTTTATGTAATTGTCATTAAGTAGAATTTCTGGTGTTTGTTGTATTGAATTTTTATTATTGCAATTTAATACATATTTTATGGCCCTCCAGTTTTTTGCATAGTCATGCCCACAATTTTTATAGTAATATTATTTTTTTGTAATTTTAATGTTTTTTTTTACAATTCATTTTGTTTTATATAGTTTTCTTGGAGTTTTATATTATTCGGATATGTTCTGGTTTGTTTATATAGTTTATTTCTTTTTCTTAATTGTT
Source organism: Othius punctulatus (assembly GCA_951805005.1). Lineage (NCBI taxonomy): Eukaryota > Metazoa > Arthropoda > Insecta > Coleoptera > Staphylinidae > Othius > Othius punctulatus. The sequence goes on from OX638146.1 coordinate 41,686,128, forward strand.
TTAGTAATTTTTCATTAAAACAATTTGAATATCTATATTTTATTTGTACTTCTTTGGATTTTTTTAATTTTTATGTATTTAATAGTTTCAATTAATTCCTTAATGTCCATGTTTTGTTTATTGTCAAATATTATTTGTGCGTCTTGTATAATTTTGTAATTGTCTATTTTCAGAAATGTTGTTTGTTTTATTTGAGGTTTTATTATGTTATTTAATGCTTCTATTTTTATCTTTGCCATTTTATGGTCACTAATGGGTGTTTCACGACATTCAATAATTATATCTATATTTGTGATATCTGTTATTACATGGTCAATAATAGTGGATGTTGTTTTTGTTGTGCGAGTTGCATCGTTGTAATTTAAATTATTTTTTATTTGATAGGAGTTACTTATAATTAAATTTTGGTAATCGATTGTACTATTTATATTATCTAGTAAGTTTATGTTGAAATCCCCTATTATAATTAACTTAGAGTTTCTAGCTAGGGTTGTTGCTAATTGTTCAAAAAAAGTCAATTGTTCTATTATTAGGTGGTCTGTATAACGCCATCATTTTAAAAGATCTTTCCCCCATTATTTTTATTAATATATATTCTGAAATGTCCGAGTTATCATAATAGAGAGTATTACAAACAATAGGTTTGTCATTGATGAAATAACTGTTGGAACAGAGGAAGTACTTACATATTATGTATTGTTATATTTGATTATCCGCAATTAATGTACATATAGTTCCAAACATTTAATATTTTTGCTTTCATATATAATGTTTTAATTTTTAACCGCCTGTAATATACAATGTGTCTCAGGATAGATGTTATGAGGTTTTTTATAGAGAATTACCCAAAAATATAGGAATGATTAATTCATGTTTTGAAATTAAGCCCTGATGCTTGGTTTAAAAAAAATTGTAATCATATTTTGGATTTTGAGTCGATAGGAAATTGATAGTTCAGGAAAGATTCTAATTAAAGATTAGTTATACCACACATACGGCAAAATATTATTATGAAATTATAAATATAAGAATACAAAATTTGAAAATTGCTTTTTCTTTAATTCTCTAACGTACATTTTTTGTTGTAATGTTGCCATTATTAAAAATTATTAATGAAATTAATTAATGTACTTGACCAGTAGTCAAGTTTCATACCATAGAGGTTAATCATACCTCTTATAACTTCTATCCTGGGACACACTGTATATTGGACTATGTAGACGCAAATAGTGTACGCAATCTATATAAAGATTTACAATAAACATGTTCTCTAGGAGAACACCATCCACCGTTTTTTCTCCAGATCTACATTCCCATTAAATTGAGTTACATTTGATGACATACTCAGGTTGATTCATATTTTGCTTACATTTCATGTTTTTCCTGTAAGTGCACCTCATAACTTGCCAGGCCATCATAGGTAGCACTACATACTTCACATGTGTATGGTGTGACTTTATTGATCTGCACTGTCTCTGCTTCTGTCTTTACAATGCAATCATTTTCCTGAAAATAGGTATATGGTGCTTATAGAAACTGTATAATTCTCATTCACACTTTTACATACCTCTGAATCACCATCTTCACCCGAGTTCAAGTTAGATGTGCAATTGACGGAACCTATTTGTGGTTCTATACCTGAAAAACGTAAAGTTATGGTATTATCAGATCATAAATTTGTAACGGTCCAAAAATAGCGTTCGGCAGAAACGGCTTTTAATAAATTAACTAGCGTGTAGACCTACACGGTAGGCAACCATGCTTGCATTTTTTTTTGTTGTGGTGACGCGTCTCCCCGGTGAGCGATTTTTAAATTCACCGGCGTAAGCGCCACTACGAGGCAGAACTACATTGACTCGTGCCCAAGATAGATCGTGTCAGAAGAACCGTTGCAGATAAGGTATTTCACCATCCGTTTTACGGGAATAATCAACGGTTCTCAACTAACCACCCTTGAGGGGGATTGAGGCATCGACTGGAGGGCAGAGAACACGCTCATAACACCGGAGTAAGTAGTTATCTCCTCTCCTCTTCGTGAAGCCACGTGTCCGGCCATTTTGATTAAGGCCGTGCGTCCCTAGGCGTCTAGCAGCGGGGTAGGCAGCTCGGCCGGAACATTCCTGGCTGGAGGCCGCGAGCGAGCTTCAGGTCCACGACGCGAGCCGTCGGCCCTTCTGGAGCTGTAGCAGTCACCGGCGACGACCACCCGGAACGCAGGCCAGATAAAAAATTCCAATAATATAATTCTTTTGTGTGCTCGATTGAGCCATCTTTGCCGATTATTGTTTTGTGTGTAAATTGCGTAAACGTGTTCTGTATCGTACGTGTTTTGCGCTAGTGTACGAGAAAGGTCGCTCCCTCTGCCCTTTAAATCGCGCGATTAGGAGCTTATTTTATTCGGCCGAATAGAGTAGACCCTGCGCGAAAGGGTGGCGCTCGGAGGTATTTGTTTTCAGGAGCGCAGGACACGGTGTCCGTCTTGATTTGTGTGAATAAACGCCGACATCTTATCATACCAAGCTCACAGCTGTTATTTTTTGCTCCCCCCACGTTTTCTCTTTACAGTTTTCTATTCCAGTCATTTCAGTTACAGTTTTACAGTTTTCTATTCTCACTGCGAGATTTACACCTGGTGGTGTTGGCGTCAAACGGTCAGCGTTGTGACAGTTCGTGATTTCTGAGCTTCGCTGACTGTCTGCCGTCCACCCACGCAGGTAGAGTGGAGCCTCCCTTGCGACGAAGTAGCAACGAGGTAAAATTACGTGGAGCCTTTTTTTAACCCCCCCACTCTCTGACACCGAGAGCCTGGCCCTCGTCACTACTTCAAAGGGACCCTCCACTCGCTCCACGGCCTAACGCGCCGACTGCCCTTCAGGTACGTCACAAAATGGCAATATATTAATATGTAGTACATGGCCACTTGAGTTTTAACTAATTTATGATGAAAAACAAATAAAACTGGGTAAATACAGGTACATGCCTCAATCTGATACATGGGGAACAAATAAATAAGTAAAAACACACAAGGCAGCCATCCAGATTGAAGACTTGAAGTTAATTCACACCTGTTGTTATTTAAAATTAGTTATACAATCGTATACACGCCTCAGATGAAACATGCTGTTTTTCACTCTTATGCACATTTTGTATGAATTAATTAAATATAACACCACGAAAAACTACCGACATTAATTGAGATGTTTGGCGTTAAATTAAACTAAATTTACTGTTGAAAAACAAACTACACGAATCGGTAGCAGGTGTGAGATTCATGTTAAGCGAAGAAGTGCAGGACGTATTTTCAGTATTGTGTTCGGTTGTGGTGTTTTTCTTTATTAGTTATGGTTATGTGAGAATATTCAGTAGTTATATCCCGAGATAGACATTATAAAGTTATGGGAAATAATAAGAAACATTATGAAAGGGGCAGCAAAAATAACATGTGGAACAATGAGGAAAACAAACAAGAAGAAACAAACGAGATGGTGGACAGAAGAAATTAAAGAGGAAATTAAAAATAAAAAGCTGGCCTGGAAGCAATACCTAAATGATAAATCAGACGCAAAATATGACCTGTATAAGGAAAGCCGAAGTCAAAGAAGTAGTACTAAAAGCGAAACAAAAGTCATGGGAACAATTTGGAGAAAGAATGGAAAGAAACAGCAGAGAAAACCAGAAGTTGTTCTATAATGTTATCAAGAGCTCCAGAAAAGAAAAAAAAAGAACATACTGTGAAATCAAGAGCAAACAAGGAAATATATTAAGGGAAGATGAACAAATTATGAACAGATGGAGGGAATATTTCATGGAATTATTAATTGCTGAGGAAAACAAGGATAGAGAGATAGAAGAAATTACACAAAACCGAGAAAACAAAACCGAGAACGAAGAGATAACAGAAAAAGAATTAGACATAGTAATTAAGAGCCTGAAAAACGGAAAAGCGGCAGGAAAGGACCAAATACCAGCAGAAATGATGAAAACCATCGGCGAAGAAGCGAAGAAACTACTATTAAAAGTATATAATGGAGTATGGGAAGAGGAGCGGATACCGGACGACTGGAGGACCGCACTTGTGGTACCAATATACAAAAAAGGCGACAGAAAAGAATGTGGTAACTATAGAGGCATCAATCTAATAAGTGCTGGAATGAAAATATTAGAGAAGATTATAGAAAACAAAATAAGGACAACAGTAGAAACGACATTACACGAGGCACAAAGTGGTTTTCGGAAAGGGAGGAGTATACAAGACCACATTTTCACAATCAAACAGATCATGGAGAAGAAACAAAAACAAAATAAAAAAGTATACATGGGCTTCATAGACATAAAAAAAAAGCATTTGATACGGTCAACAGAAAGAAACTCTGGAAAATATTGGAAGAAAGAGGTTTGAGCGCGAAAATCATAAACATTATCAAAATGATATACGAAAACAACAACAATATAATAGTGTACAACAACAACGAATCAAAGTGCTTCAAGACCAAAGACGGGCTGAGACAAGGAGGAAGCCTAAGTCCGATTCTATTTATCATCTACATGGACGAGATAATAAGAAAATGCATAGCAGGAACAAGAGAAATGGAAATAGGATACAGAAGAATGAGGAACATCAGCGTGAAACAAGGAGCGTTCGCAGACGACGTTGTTCTACTGGCAAATGAAGAAACAAAATTACAAAAGAACATGGAGATATGGGAAGAGGCACTTAAAAAGTACCAAATGGAAATAAATACGGATAAAACTAAAGTAACGGTAGTGGGAGGTATGGAAGCGATGAACATCAAATTAAAAGACACCAAAACTGAACAAGTGGAGGAAATTAAATACTTATTCAACGTAATATTCAACAGTAACGGGGAACAAGTGAGTGAAATTGACATGAGGATTAAGAAGGCTACAAGTACTTACCATGAACTGAACAAAACCATCCTACGCAGAAAAGAAATATCGACCAAAACAAAAACTAAGTTATACAAGACACTACTAAGACCAGTATTAACATTTGGATGTGACACGTGGAATCTGAAAAAGAGGGAGAAGGAAAGAATACAAGCTGTGGAAATGAAATACCTGAGAAGAACGAAAGAGGTAACAAAATTCGACAAGATCAGAAGCTCAGTAATAAGAAATGAACAAGAAATAGAATCGACCCTTGAATTTATTGAAAAGAGACAGTTAGGATGGTGGGGTCACATGCACAGGATGAAAGAAGACAGACAACCAAAACTTGTGTGGGAAGCAAAATACAAGAAGACCGGACGAGGCAGACCAAAGAAAACCTGGGACGACACGATTAAAGAGATATTAACAAAACGTGGACTAACAACGATACAGGCAAAGAACATGACAAACGACCGAAAGAAATGGAACAAATTTATAGAAAACTAATGGAAAGAAGAAAATGAGAAATGTAAAGAAAAACACCTACACTAATTGGTAGAAGGTGTAATGATAAATATATATACAGGGTGTCTCTAAATTGTGTGGAAATGGCTTAACCACAGATTACTGGGATCAAAAAAAGACGATTTAACAAAACATATCTATATACAAATGCGTTTGGTTTAGCCAGAATTCAGCTTCAAAGTTAATTTAAAAAAAACAAAATTTGCTTATAAAAAGAGAACGTTTACATTGATTTGGATGTTGTTTGGTATGACACTTTATACGGGTATAACTCATATTTTGACATAATACTGTTATTATCAGTAGACCGGTTGTGTATAAAACAAGTGAGGCCAACATTAATACATTCATATTTTTTAATGACAAAAGCAAATCAATTTAAAAAAAATCAAATCGGACGCAGGCATTAATTATTAAGTTTTTTTGTATCTTTATAGTTTTTGATATCTGTTACAGTTTCGACACAAAAAAATAAAATATGAGTGACTGCGCTACACTATTCCGTTGTTACTATTCCGAAAATGCCTCATGTAATACCCATATGTAATATGTGTATTTTGTGTATTTAAGTATTATTACATACTAAAATTGACCTAATATAATTGTGCATATTTGATTTTAAACATTAAAGTATGTATTATTGTTAATTGTAATATTACTAATATTTTAGTAATTATTTGGACCCAAACATTGTAGCACATATTTATGTAGTATGTAGGTAATTTACACTAATACGGCTTGTATTTCTGCAATATCAGTATCAAAGGTATTACCAATAAATAATAGGGATGTAAACTATAAATACATTTTTGAGGCAAATGATGCGTTTGTCTAATACAGGGGTCTCCAAACTACGGCCCGAGGGCCACATCCGGCCCGCCTACAGATTTTGTCCGGCCCGCGGAGACCTAGCATACTTGAAAACTCCTTTTAGAGAACATATTTTTTATAGCAAATTAAATTTAGGCTACTGAAGTATTCTAATTTTATGTTGAATAATTATTAATATGACATCTACATTGATATGGTTATGGGCTAACTACTCATAACATTGTTGTAGGCTTATTGTTATTGTTTTTGTGATAAGTTGGATAAAGAAACACAGAATTGTAATGAGTAAAGACATGTATAATATGCAGAAAATTTAACTTCAGTATATAATAACTAACAAATTATGTAAATGAATCCAACTAACATTTTATACATTTTAAATAAAAACATAACTTATAACAAGCATAATGACATATGAAATACTAATGAGATTTATGTAATTGAGATTTTCCACTGACAATAGTTTGTAGTTGTGGACTAATTTTACTTGTACCAATTATTAAAAGAGATTTAAGATGCTCCTCAGTTAATTTAGATCTGTAAACATTTTTTGTGTACTTCATTTTGGAGAAGGTCTTCTCACACAAATAAGTAGTACCAAAAACAGAAAACAGCCCACGAGCAAATTTATGCAAATTATCAAATTGTGTCAGTGGAAGACTCTTATAAAATTCCAACAAAGATGAGTTTTGATATTTGTTCTTAATTATATCACTGCACTGTAGATCAATCATTTCCATTTGAAGTTTCGGGGCTAGGGTTTCAATGTCAGTATCAAAACGATTCTGAAAAATCTTAATTTGATTCGCAATGGCATCAAAGTCCGAGAAACGAGTATCAAAATTTATTTTCAAAGCACTCAAAGTTTCGATTGCAAAATCGATAGGAAACTCAGTCTCAGTGGTGTGGCTGAATATTTCACATGTTTAAAATGTGAAAAACATTTACTTCGTAGTTGTGATTGAAACAGTATCAATTTCTTCCGGAATGATTTGATATTAGTGTATAAATCAGGAAGATGCTGGTTTTCTCCTTGCAATCTCAAATTCAGTTCGTTCACATGTTTTGTCAAATCAACATAGAATGCTAACTTCCACAGCCATGCGTTGTTTTGTAATTCAGTAAGAGGGCGATGCTTTTCATTCAAAAAAATTTTGATCACTGCTCGAAGTTCAAAATAGCGCTGAAGGACTTTCCCACAACTAAGCCAACGTACGGCAGTATGATAAGGTAAGTCATTTTCTCCAATCTCTTCAATAAATTGTCGGAATTGTCGGTGATTCAGCCCAAAAGATCTGATACAATTAACAGTTGATATGACTGGTTTCAGAACTTCAGACATATCCAAACATTTTCCGCACAAAGACTGTTGATGAATGATACAATGTAAGACTAATGGTTTTGAACCACCGTCATTTTCTACAGCCTTTGACACAAGAGCGACCACTCCTTTATCTTTCCCACTCATGTTTTTGCCTCCATCACTTGTAATACATTTCAAGTTTTTCCATCGAAGGTTCTTTTGATTAATGGCCATTTCAACTCCTTTAAAATATCTGTACCAGTAGTTGTGTCATCAATACTATACATATCAAGAAGTTCTTCATGCACTTCATAGCTTTTATCTACTCCTCGAATATAAATCAACACCTGAGCAGTATCTGACACATCCGTTGACTCATCCAAGGCCAAAGAAAACCACTCAACATGTCCATTTTTGTCGAACAGTTGAGAGGATATATTTTCAGCGATGTTTTCTACCCTTCGAGCCACAGTGTTTGCTGACATACTGACAGTTTTTAATAAATTAACCTTTTCAGGGCACATTTCTTCGGCTGCTGCAATTATGCATTCTTTGATCATTTCTCCATCAGTGAATGGTTTTCCACGTTTTGCAATTTCAAGAGCCACACAAGCTAACTGTAGGCTTCCTGAACTAAAATTTGCTGGTAATTCAAAACTACAGTACGTTGATATGATGAACTACCCAAGGCTTGGCCCTTGGGACTTAGTGGAGGAGTCAGTGTGGCCCTCGGGCTAAAAAGTTTGGAGACCCCTGGTCTAATAAATAGGTGCTCTAATGTAGCACCAATGTTAATAACTAAATCATACATTAGAAGCTTTATGTATTAAATAGCTTTTAAAGTTTAGTTCGGGATAGTCGGTCAATTTTTGTAAAATACATATTTTAACTGAAATTTGTTTCCAGGTTTTGTTATAATTATTAATCTCAGTTATTTTTCTATAATAAATGTCGACAATTTTACAAATGTATGAACTAATCTTTGTAAACATTAACTTTACTAATGTTCAGAATTGAAAACAGTCCTTAATAAAATTGAACTTACTCATATACATATTGCATTTTATTTTCTATGTGAAGTTTCAAGAACAGTTTTAATATTTATTGTCTCTGCAGTACATATTTATGATTACATATTATTTATGTGTAACCAAGTTAACTGATTCTCTAAACTTTGTACTGTGAACACAATCAATTTTAAAATTGTTTTTGGAAAGAGTTTCAATTTCAAATTTTGAATTTGTATTCAGTTTAAAGCTCCCGCCAAAAATCGTTCTGTGATCAGCGCCAATGGCGGCGCGGAGGCTACAACTAAGTCTGAAATTTTTTGCATTGTGAGTGGCCTATCTATACGGGGTTATCTATGGTAAAATGCATCTCTACCGAATATGTAGGTTAGAAAGCAGAAAAAAATGTATTTCAATATGTGACGTACCTGAAGGGCAGTCGGCGCGTTAGGCCGTGGAGCGAGTGGAGGGTCCCTTTGAAGTAGTGACGAGGGCCAGGCTCTCGGTGTCAGAGAGTGGGGGGGTTAAAAAAAGGCTCCACGTAATTTTACCTCGTTGCTACTTCGTCGCAAGGGAGGCTCCACTCTACCTGCGTGGGTGGACGGCAGACAGTCAGCGAAGCTCAGAAATCACGAACTGTCACAACGCTGACCGCTTGACGCCAACACCACCAGGTTTAGATCTCGTAGGGAGAATAGAAAACTGTAAAACTGTAACTGAAATGACTGGAATAGAAAACTGTAAAGAGAAAACGTGGGGGGAGCAAAAAATAACAGCTGTGAGTTTGGTATGGTAAGATGGCGTTTATTCGCACACACAAATCAAGACGGACACCGTGTCCTGCGCTCCTGAAAACAAATACCTCCGAGCGCCACCCTTTCGCGCAGGGTCTACTCTATTCGGCCGAATAAAATAAGCTCCTAATCGCGCGATTTAAAGGGCAGAGGGAGCGACCTTTCTCGTACACTAGCGCAAAACACGTACGATACAGAACACGTTTACGCAATTTACACACAAAACAATAATCGGCAAAGATGGCTCAATCGAGCACACAAAAAGAATTATATTATTGGAATTTTTATATCTGGCCTGCGTTCCGGGTGGTCGTCGCCGGTGACTGCTACAGCTCCAGAAGGGCCGACGGCTCGCGTCGTGGATCTGAAGCTCGCTTGCGACCTCCAGCCAGGAATGTTCCGGCCGAGCTGCTTACCCCGCTGCTAGACGCTCCGGTGTTATGAGCGTGTTCTCTGCCCTCCAGTCGATGCCTCAATCCCCCTCAAGGGTGGTTAGTTGAGAACCGTTGATTATTCCCGTAAAACGGATGGTGAAATACCTTATCTGCAACGGTTCTTCTGACACGATCTATCTCGGGCACGAGTCAATGTAGTTCTGCCCGTGGTGGCGCTTTACGCCGGTGAATTTAAAAATCGCTCACCGGGGGGACGCGTCACCACAACAAAAAAAATGCAAGCATGGTTGCCTACCGTGTAGGTCTACACGCTAGTTAATTTATTAAAAGCCGTTTCTGCCGAACGCTATTTTTGGACCGTTACAAATTAAAAGGAATTAGTTAGGTCTTAACACTTCCAGGTCTCCTTGCACCACAATCATAATTAGCGTTCAGTTATAATGGATTTTAATTTCGCTTCGATAACATACCGTGTGCTGCATCAGATGCATTTAATGGATCCTCCGTTTCCTCCTCTAATATGCAGTTTTCTGTTTTAATATTTACTCTTGCGTTCTCAGTGCTGGTCATCTTATCTTTAGAATTATTAAAGCTCGTCCTCTTTCCTTTCTGTTTCCTGTAGGCGGAATTTTATTCTCATCACGTGTCCTACCGTTGCGGAAGCGAATGAATGAATGATATAAGTTGTCTGTGGAATGAACCAAAAAATGCACGTGTACGAACGTATAAACCAAAGAATGCACGTGTATGAACGTGGAATGAACCAAAGAATGAACCTTCTTTAGTATATTCTTTGGAATGAACGGGCCAAGAATGGTCAGAAGTTAGCGACGACATTGCAGTGAGAAATTTCATTTTTATTACCAGATTTCGCAGTGACCCCAACAAGCAAAACGATAATGTTCCTGTTATCGATTCAAAAGCCGACACTACCTAATTTTTTTTTTTAAATTATTATTAACATTTATTAATATATTTAATGATTTGTTTATATATGCATATGCTAGTGTCATGTAAATTACAATAATGTTATACAATGCTACAATGCAAACAATAGCCCAAGAAAATATGTAAACAAACGTTTCACCCATTTAAATCTCCTGCAATCAAAGCGACTGCAGCACTATCTTGAAGACATTGTTTGCACGGGAGCACATTATATATTATAAGTAAAGAAAAGTATTGTTTTTCTTTACGTTTTTTATTCTTTATTCACACTATTTTAAATGTATTCATGTATCATAATTATTATTATAAACATTTATTAATATATTTAGTGATTTGTTTATATATGCATATACTAGTGTTTTTTTCTTGAGATAACTACTATTTGTTTATGTAATTATTGTATAGCGGGAAAGTTTAATCAATTAATTTAATAAGCTAAGTTGTATTGATAGCTATAGATTTATTTTATAGTGTTTTTAAATCAATTATCATCGACGTTTCGCACTACGATTGAAAGGTTCTTCAGGATGTTTAGATTATATAACACAAAGAACTAACTATAATCTAAAATTTAAAAGAATTGGAAAATTTATTTATAAAGATTTTTATTTATTACAACAATTCAAGATTATAGTAAGTTATTTGTGTTATATAATCTAAGCATCCTGAAGAAGCCTTCAATCGAAGTGCGAAACGTCGATGATAATCGACTAAAAACCACTATCAAATAAATCTATAGCTCCAATAGAACTTAGTTTATTAAATTAATTGACTAAATATCCCGCTATATTATAATTACATATGCATATATTTATTTATAAATCCCGCCTTTTTTTAACGATATAGCGCCATCTCGTGGATTTTGGCTACATTAAGCTATAGTGGCGCCATCTCGTGTGTTGTTTTGTTAAGAAAATGGTACGGACCTATAATGCATAGAGGGCGCAAACCCGACAAATGTTTTTTACAGAGAGTGGCCTATCTTTATATATATAATATGTGTGTCGGCTTTTGAATCAATAACAGGAACATTATTTTTTTGCCTATTGGCTTCACTGTGAAATCTGGGAATAAAACTGACTAGTCGCTGTCAATGTCGTCGCTAACTTCTCATCCGTGTTTACGACTTGACCCGAATAAAATTCAGCTCACAGGAAACGGTAAGGAGAGAGAATGAGCTCTCCTCATTGTAAAAATGAAATGATCAGCTATAAGAAAGAAGGAGTAAAGATTAAAATCGAAAACTGCATATCCGAGGAGGAAAACGAGGATCTAGTAAATGCATTTGATGGAGCACACGGTATATTATTGTAGTGAAATTTAATTGCATTATAACTGTCCCTCATTTGATTATGGTGTACGTAGAACGTGGAATGTGTGGTTATACATAAGACCTAACCAACTGCTTTTTTTGCGAATACAACTTTTTCAGCATTCTAACCTGTAGAGTATTGTAGGTATTGTAGCAGGGGCCGGCAAACTTTTTTTACTAGAAGGGCACATGTCAGAAATGCTGGGGTTCGGGGGCACCGTGGGATGAAGAGGAGGGAGGGGTAGTATTTAAACGAAGATAAAATATGAATTTTTACAAAATATTGTTCATTACGAGTGTGTGTTGTTCAAATATCTTCTTCTTCTTCGCGTGCCTATCTGTTACCGGATGTTGGCGATCCACAACGCAATTTTTACTTTATTTGCGGCAGTGTAAAACAGTTCTGTGATTGTTGTGTTAAACCACGTTCGTAAGATTTTCAGCCACGAAATCCTCCTTCGGCCTGGTCTTCTCCTTCCTTCTGGTTTTCCTTGAAGTATTAGCGGTAGCAGCGCATATTTCTCTTGGTGCCTCATGATATGACCTAGATATTCCAGTTTTCTTCGTTTTACCGTGTTCACGACTTCTCTCTCTGTTTTCATCTTCCTTAACACCTCTTCATTAGAAACATGTTCTGTCCACGGGATTCTGAGTATTCTTCTATACATAGAACATTTCGAACGTGTTTAGCTTATTTATTGAAGGTCCAAGATTCCGCTCTATACAAAAGCACCGGAAAGACGCAGCACTTAACTAGTCTTAGTTTCAGTGCAATGCTGAAAGACTATGGTTCTTTAATACTGTGCCGATTTTTCTGAACGCTGCTCAAATATCTAAACTTTAGAATTTAGATTAAAAATTTGAACTCCGGGCATTTTAAAATTGCTTCGCGGGCACCGCGTTGCCGACCCCTGCTCTACCAGTACTCGGGTGCGCATCCCAAAATAAAAATCTACGGTATACCTGAGGCATGTCCAAAATTGTGTAACTAATTTTAAGCAGTGCATGCCTTGGACCGAATCAACCGTTGCTAATTAACCTCAAGTCTCCAACATGGCTAGCTGCCATATGTGTTACACTCACTTATTCATTTGCTCCCCATGTCAGAGCTTGAGGCGTGTACCTGTATTTACCCAGTTTTATTCGTGTTTCATCATAAATTAGTTATTTAGTTACATATTAATATATTACCATTTTACGATCTGATAATTCAATATCTTTATAATTTTAGGTTTAGAAACACAAATAGGTTTCGTCAATTGCACATCTAATTGGAACTCGAGTGAAGACAATAATTCAGAGGTATGTAAAAGTGTAAATGAGAATTATACAGTTTCCATACGTACAATATACCTATTTTCAGGAAAATTATTGCATTGTAAAGACAGAAGCTGATACAGTGCAGATCAATGAAGTCACACCATACACATGTGAAATATGTAGTGCTACCTACGATGGCCTGGCAAGTTATGAGGTGCACTTGGAGGAGAAACATGTAATGTAAGAAAAATATTAATCAACCTGTGTATCTCATAAGATTTAATCGGTATGTAGATGTAGAGAACCATAGGTGGATGGCGTCCTCCTAGAAAATGTTTATTCTGTATCTTTATGTACAGTGTGCCCCCTATAAGATAACGCAAACTTTGTAAACTTCCTTATTTTTGATTTTTTGAACCAAGAAAGCCATTAATAGTTTTGCACACCATGGGCGTTAGCAGTATTCACACTTGCAATACAATATACAGGGCATTTAAAAAAATGTGATCTTGAGTAAATATTTTGTTTTAATTCTTTGTCTGAGAAGAGTTGTTTAAAAACCTGAAACAGTAACAAACTAAATCCAAATATACAAGGTGTATCTAAATGCTTGTAATTACGTCACCATGTAAAATATTTTTGTTCCGTTCCAGTAAAAATAGTTATATTATGGACATAGGCAACTTCATTTGCACTCATTAGACATGAAGATGGCAATAAAAGCTGCCTTCATGCAATTCAAATTTCAATTGCGTCACCTGGATATTTAATTACTCAAATACTAAATTATTATTAGTTTCAGCAATATTTGTGGCTTCCAAGCACATGAAAAGACTTCAATGAAGAATTAGTGCCATTAATACAAAAACATATACAGTACGAAGATATGCTGTTAAAGATTAGTAAAGGGCGAGTTATTAACATCTTTGCAATTACATTGCAACGTTATATCCTGTCTTGTATGTTTACAATTTGTTTAATTGCGTTAAATTTCAAAATGCTCCTCAGAAAATTCTGGAAACAAAATTGAACCAACTTCATTTACACTCATTAGACATGAAGATGGCAATAAAAGCTGTTTTCATGAATTTCAAATTTCAATTGCGTCACCTTAATATTAATTACTCAAATATTACTTACTAGCAAAAAAAATCACACAATTCTGTGACATGAGGGCCAACTGCCATTGAATGATTTCACTTTCACATTTTGTTTTATATTCTATTATAAATATTGCAGTTTCTTACAAAGTAGCACTTATTATTGTTACATAACTCAGGGGATGACTACAATATTATTTCTACAGGCACAACATCATCCACACAAAAGCAAATCCCTACAAGAGCGATGAATCAAATTTCACAGCATGTGATAGTTTGAAATGGCCCAAAAAGATCCACACAGGAGAAAAACTTTATAAATGTGATGAGTGCACATCAAGTTTCAATAAAAAATGTAGTTTTCAAAGCCACAAGAGTGTGCGCACAGGAGAAAAACGTTACAAATGTGATGAATGCACATCGAGCTTCAGAGCAAGCGACGGTTTGAAAACGCACAAGAGGATCCACACAGGAGAAAAACCTTACAAATGTGATGAATGCGCATCAAGTTTCACCGACAGCAGTAATTTGAGAAGGCACAAGAGGATCCACACAGGAGAAAAACCTTACAAATGTAACGAATGCACATTAAGTTTCACAGTAAGTGGTAGTTTGAGCATGCACATGAGGATGCACACCGGAGAAAAACCTTACTTATGTGATGAATGCGGATCAAGTTTCACTGCCAGCAGTAGTTTCAAAAGGCACAAGAGGATCCACACAGGTGAAAAACCTTTCAAATGTAATGAATGCACATCAAGTTTCACTGACAGTAGTACTTTGAAAATGCACAAGAGGATCCACACAGGAGAAAATCCTTACAAATGTGATGAATGCACGGCAAGTTTCACAGGAACTGGTAGTTTGACGATGCACAAGAGGATTCACGCAAAGGAGAAAAAACTTTACAAACCTGATGAATTTACATAAAGTTGCGCTGCCAGTAATAGTTTGAAAATGCACAAGAGGATCCACGTAGGAGAAAAAATCTTACAAATGTGATGAATGCACATTAGTGTTTAGTCTAAGTGTAAATCCATATCCATTTAAACTGTATCTTGCAATGTACAACACTAATTGTATCAAGCACGCAATAAATACTATTACTATTACTATTAAGTTTCACCGACAGTAGTAATTTCAAAGGGCACAAAATGATCCACACAGGAGACAAAACTTACAAATGTGATGAATGCACAAGTTTCAATAAAAATGGTAGTTTGAAAATTCACATGTGGATCCACACATTAGAAAAACCTTACATATGTCAAGAATGCACTGCAAGTGAAAGTTTGAATAGGCACAAGAATATCTACAAAGGAAAAAAAATCAGTGGTCTGACCAACCATAGAGTCCGGCTGCAATCGGTGAATGCCCAGAATAGTCAGATCCAAAGTTCGCCTTTTACTTTATCAGAGTACCCCAAAATGATGAAAATGTGTTATTTCCAAATTCACATTTTTGCGGTAAATTCGTTATAACATTTACAAATATCAACCGATTTTAATTCTGCCACTTGCGAGTAAAAAATTTCACGGAATTGGTCAAAATATTTTTATTTTATTTTATTTTTTGCATTCATACACTTTCCCCAACGTTCATATAACACTGGTCAACACAATTTTCGTCCCTTAAAGACTTAAATAGCCGATTACGATGGAAAATATTGCGCTGATTTCAGAAACATGAAAGAAATGTTTCTAGCACGTCAGGTTTTTGTGATACACTTCTGCACAAAATTAAGGGACCACCAAATATGCTTAAAATAACTTTTCCAATTTATAAGTTGTTTTCAATAGATATTTCACATGTCATAAATTGACGTTTATTAAACACTATTATTATACTCTGATTTTTCTAAACTGGCGTGCACGTCATCAAACAGCTGTGCGATGAGGTTTTTTCGTACCAACGTGATTGTTTTCGAGAATATGCATAACAATAGTTTAAGAATCGAAATTAATCTGAAGATTATTTGTTACATAACACTGATCACCGGTGGTTATAAATAGGTAATCGGTGTATTAACCGCGGACACAATTTTCGCCTGCCAATCATGTAATAAATCATCTTATGTTGGCATCGGCGATATTTTCTCGTCTACGATGCCACATCTTTTTCACTAATGCTTCAAACTTCTTTGACGTCTAACTTGTTACATTTGATCGATTATTACAATGCATATTTTGTCATTGTAGATGGTAAACCATAACCACAAGGTTGATATCTGTACGATAAACGGTAGAGAAGTCGATGAATTTGATACGAACCGCGCACTGTCGCACAAGATTGCACGGGCGCAACAGCTGATTGCAGCCATTTTTAAATACCCAGGACAGCTGGCAACTTTGTAAAATTGTCTCGTCATTATTATGATTATTATTTTGATGACGTGCACGCCAGTTTAGAAAAATCAGAGTATATTTGTTAGTAAACACTTACATTTATACAGGGTCCGTCATTTCACCTCCCGTCTTCAATAGCTCAGTTACTAATTGAGTTAGGATTTTGATATTTTGCAGACTTTAGTTGCTTTCTAGGGTGTATTTCAGGAAAATATTTTTGATTATACAGGGTGTCCCAAAAAAGTGTGACGTCATGATGATGTGTATTTTTAAATTGCATGGTATATTTTTTGTTACTTATTTGGGTGCCCCTTATAGATGCCTACATACCCATAAAATTTGATTGAAATCGGTTTAGTGACATTAGCACAAAAAAATAAAAACTGAAAAAAATCAGTTTTGCACCATTGGTTAAGAAAATTAATAAGGGATAAAAATAGTGCCTCGTTAATAAAACCATACAAGGTACTCATTAAATAAGGTCTGACAGTTGCGTTAACCAAGTTTTATTGATATGCATTATACAGAGTGTCCAAAATTTAGTGTCAAACTTTTCAAACTTTAAAGCACTTTATTTTTCTTATTTTAAATTGGAACCCCAGTATATTTTTATGTAATTCCATACGGAATTAAAGGCCAACCTTTTTTCTAAATACAACCTATCTCAATTCCTAACACATTCAAAGATATTTGCAGAATACTCGTTTTATCAACAATTCCAATGGCCATTTTAATTAATCAAAATCGAAGGTGGGTTTGAAAAACAATTTATTGATATTAAAGCTTAACAAAGTGACAAGAGCCATTGTTAACTGTAGTAATATAAAAGTTTAAAACTTTTTTAGCTAAGGTCTTTATACCCAAGATAGCAAAATTACTTTTTGTCATGGAAAATATGATATTCATAATATGACAAATAGTATGACCTATATTGACAAATGTGGATATGACTTTCATATTCGCATTTCAAAATATTACATATAACCTGTTATGAAGAGTGGCAATGTCATTTCATACTCGTCTTCGTTTGTGCCTTCAAGAGGGCGGAAGACATATAGTACATAAGTTCTAGCAATTAATTAATTTTAGAAATGCACAGTTATGTTATGTTTTTATGAAATTTTATTACTAAAACTATTTTTAATACAAAACTTAATACTTTTACGATGTGCAATAGGTTTAGACGAAGATCTGTAAAACCTTTAATACTTTCGAGATATTAATTGTAACTACAAAACATGTTATGTCAATAAATTGTTTTAAAAGTCACCTTCAAATTTTATTCATTAAAATGGCTATTGGAATAGCTGATAAATCGAGTTTTCTGCACATAACTTTTAATGTGTTAGGAATTGCGATAGAGTTGTAATTAGGAAAAATGTTTGTCTTTTAATTCCACATGGAATGACATAAAAATATACAGGGGCTGCAATTTAAAATAAGGAAAATAAAGTGCTTTCAAGTTTGAAAAGTTTGACACTAAATTTTGGACACTCTGTATAATGCATATCAAAAAAACTTGGTTAACGCAACTATCAGACCTTATTTAATGAGTACCTTGTATGGTTTTATTAACAAGGCATACTTTTATCTCTTATTAATTTTCTTAACCAATGGTGAGAAACTGATTTTTTTTCAGTTTTTATTTTTTGTGCTAAAATCACTGAACTGATTTTAATAAAATTTCTTAGGTATGTAGGCATCCATAAAGGGCACCCAAATAAGCAACAAAAAATATACCATGCAATTTAAAAATACACATCATCATGACGTCACACTTTTTTGGAACACCCTGTATAATCAAAATTATTTTCCTAAAATACGCCACAGAATGCAAGTAAAGTCTGCAAAATATCAAAATCCTAACTCAATTAGTAACTGAGCTACAGAAGACGGGAGGTGAAATGACGGACCCTGTACATTTATTCGGTTCATTAAATGTCGTTATCTGGTTTTAAATTTATTTTGAATATTACTAGTGGTCCAATTTTGTCCAGAAGTGTATTTCAATTTTTGCAAAATGTATAACTAAATTTTTTCGGGTTGCAAGACCGATTCCTATGATTTTTTATGGTAATACTGAATGCAAATTTCAGTTTGACAGTACCGGCATCACTTTTCTAACTTCTCTTTAACTAATAACGTGTCTTTTGTAACTAAATAGTTAAAAACTATGTAGAAAATCTAAAAAATATGACTTCCAACACAAATTTTATTTTGCACACATACATATGCATAGTAATTACTTTCCGAAAAATTCATTTAAATTGAAGGGATAACACATTCGTCAAAATTTGTCGACCAGTGTAATTATTGAAAACACTCTTAAAACAAAGATTAAACTGTTTCTTATTTAAATATTAACCATGTATCATGAAGTTAAAGCCTCTAACATTAATCAATTGATTATTTAAGTAATAAAACTTAAGTAATGAAACTTAAGAAAAATAAAATTTAAGTAATTAAGAAATAATTGAATAACTTTACTTTGTTTATTTTGCACTAAATGTACAATTCAGTCACAATGTGACCATATTCATTAGTGTACCAAAAAAGTACACTAATGAATATGATAACCTTTTTCTTCACTTTGTTAACTAAATATATGTCATAATGTAATCTTCATTGGTATCTTGTTTAGTTTTTAATTAGGTACACTTTAATAAATTATTATTATTACGTCTAGACAAACTCCATGCTTTTGTAAATCGCTCCAGGAATACTAATGCCTGAAATAATAAATGGCTTGATAAATATAAACCATTGTCACCGATACTTTATTGTAGCTAGGGCTAAACCAGAGATAATGTAAATCGGTACTTAGTGACATAGAAACCAATTTTTAGCAATTAAAAATTATCAGTAGAATTCAAAAAGGGATATAATTAATAAATGGAAATAATGTGCGCGGATATAATTTTATTGGATCCAATGAAAAACCCAAATTTTGATGCTGTTTTAGGAATGGTAGGATTTAGATCTGGGTTTTCCCATTTACAACAGGTTAGTGCAGCTTTAGACATTCCTTGTATGGATTTTAAAACATCAAAATGAAACTGAAAAGTTGGAAAAATATTGGGAAGAAATCTCGTTATCATCTATGCAAGAAGCGGCTGAACAGAAAAAGCAAAAAACAAAACAAAACCAAAAAGAGGCTGTAAAACTGCACGCATGCTTCAATAATTTCTCCGGATCTTCAACATCTATCGAGTCCGAAATAATGTTAAAGGGATTTATGGGGAGTATAGAAACGTATAAGTTTAATATATAAAAACATGATTGCGGATGGCGACAGCAGCGTTTATAAAAAAATATGTGATGCTAAGCCTTATGGTAACATTTTAGTGGAAAAAATTGAATGTAGGAAGCATTTATTAAGAAATTTATCAAACAAAATTAATGATTTTTGATTTTTGAGATTCTGCATTGTCATTATCACTTGCACACTTGTTTATGTCAAAAAATGTCTACGTCACTCCTTTTGCGTAGAAGATTGTTGCCTTTTTGCGTTCATTTAATTATACACCTACAAAGGAAATTTAAAGTTGCATCGAAGTCTGTTGGTGAAAAAAAATCTAATGCTAATTTATTCAATAGTGGTTCAATGTAGGGTTTTAAATCTTGTAAAAATATACAAACACATTAGTTTAGGTTTAATAATTAAGGTGTAACATGTATAAATTTTCATTATTGTAACTACGTGTTTTTACTTTACTAATGATGATTCATATTATTATATTATTGTTTCTGTTAATACGAACGTTGTGTTTATAATTAAATTATATGTATGCAAGAGTAATATTTTTGTATGTTTTCCCATCTTAATTTATTTTATTTTTTATTGCTTTAATAACTAGCTTTCCTACTCTTGCAGGTATGTATATGATAAATCAGAAAATGTAGAACGCACAGTAATATTATCAATTGTTTTGTTTACATTTTGTTATGTGATGTAACCATGTTTTAATATTTCTGTTCAATTATAAATTTGCGTGAAAAACTTATTTAATATTTTACTATTTTATAAAAAAAATATTTTACTATTTAATTTTTCTATTTTATGAAATTGTCAAGTACCTACATCAACGTTAATTAAAAAAAATCCGTGGAATGTGCTCTACATATATGTAGAATTCCTAGGTATACTCTGGAGGTTAGGTTATTTGTATTTTTGTATATTAATTATGAAAAGTGAAATAAATCTATGTAAAAACGGAGTAGAAACATTAAACAATGAAAAGATCAATTCCAAAAAGAAAAGTAAACGTTCTACGAAGTTTAGCTTTCAAGCAGAGGTCCCAACCTTATTGCCTTATTGTCAGGGGAGGATGGGGAACACACAAGCGGCCCGGGAACAAACTTTTATCGGCCCATTTTGCATTCACATAAAATTGCAATAATACCACATAATCAAAATAATAATCATACTTCAAAATTTGACAAATATGTAAAAATCAAAAATACTTTACAATAAATAATTTAAAATTGAATATATTATTTTTATTTTTAAAATATATTAAAATGTATTATCAGAGACATAACACCTCTGAGGATGGCTAATAAAAGCCGAAACAAGTTGGGTGAAGAACATCAAATAAAAAGATTGCATAACTAAGAGAAAGTACTCCCCATAAAGAAAAAATCAATATAAAATTGAACACCATAAGTTTTTCATAATACTTATTTATTTATTAATACAGAGGTTCCTAAAGGGTGCGATTACTGTACTGCTTTCAATCATATTAAATAAAATTTGAAAAGATTAGCTAATTAGAATTCATGCTTTGACTAAGAAAATTTAATTGTAATTATAAAATCTTCATTAAAATTACAAAGTTTTATTAGACCCAGCAATTTTTTTTTTGAATTATTGGAGTTTTATCCCGAAAGCATATCCCTCACAAAGTTGTTAAAATGTTTGCAGAATGTTTAAAATGCAGAAAATTTTTGAACATGAAAGATAAAAATTAATAATAATTTTCAACATTATTACTTTTACAAATTTTACAGTACAAATTATAATTTAAATTGTAAAATATTAATCAAAACACAAAATCGTCATTTGTATTATACAATTTATATTGAAAATTATAATAATAATAATAATATTTACTAGCGGGAGAACCTGCATAATATACACATAAAAATTAAAAATTAAAACTTACTAAATGAAAATGAACTTGAAACTTGATTTGAATTTTTACATGAAAGTAAAAAATGTATATTATAAATTCCAAAACTCAAATGAAATAACAAAGTTATCATGATAAATGATAGAATTTAATTGGAAATTATAAAATTCTTATAGTAAATTCGAAAATATTAATTATAAATTTCAATGTTAAATTAAAATTTGACATTTTTAGTATAAATTATAAAAAAACTTTATGCTTAAAACATATAACTCACTAAGTTATTAATATTCTGACAGAAATTTGCAAAAATATTTATGCAAAATACAAATTTATGTACAAAATTACAAAGAGAAGCTATGAAGTTTTCATTGCAAATGACAAATTTTGATATTTTATTACAAATTGCAAGTCCATAAAATTCTCATTGAAACATCTCGCTTGTAAACTACAATGAATTGGAAATTACAAAATTTTCGTTAGAATTTTTTAATATAATTACTAGACTTTTCATAAATTGTAAAGATCTGCGAGTTTTTTTATTCTAATTTATAACGTCTTTCCCCAGAAATCATATTCCTTGCAATTGTGTTAACCATTTCATAGAAATTCGCAAAAAATATAATGGGTGGTGTAAAATGTTGATTAAAATGATAGAATTTAGTTGGAAATTATAAAATTCTTATAGTAAATACGAAAATCTTAATTATAAATTTCAATGTTAAAATAAAAATTGAAATTTTTAGTATAAATTATAAAAAAACTTTATCCTCAAAACATATAACTCACTAAGTTATTAATATTCTGACAGAAATTTGCAAAAATATTAATGCAAAATACAAAATTATGTACAAAATTACAAAGAGAAGCTATGAAGTTTTCATTGCAAATGACAAATTTTGATATTTTATTACAAATTGCAGGTTCACCATACCATAAAATTCTCATTGAAATATCTCGCTTGTAAACTGCAATGAATTGGAAATTACAAAATGTTCATTAGAATTGTTTAATATAATTACTAGACTTTTCATTAATTGTAATGATCAATGGAATCTGCGAGTTTTTTAATTCTAATATATAACGTCTTTCCCCAGAAATCATATTCCTTGCAAATGTATTAACAACCATTTCATAGAAATTCGCAAAAAATATAACGGATGGTGTAAAATGTTGATTAAAATGTTTTTAAATTCAAAATGATTGTTACGAAATTTTGATGATGGATTTCAGTATTTCAATAGAAATTATGGAGAATTAATTATAAATTTCAAAAGTTTTAGAATTTGTAAGCGTTGAATATAAATTGGAACATTGTAGTGAAAATTGCAAAGTTTTTATTATGAATACAATATTTCAATGGAATTAGAAAACAATCATAAAGAATAAATAAGTTTACATTTCACTATAACAAATACAATAGCACAATTCGGCCTACCACGAGGAGGCAACCTGCCACCAATCCTATACATAATGTATACAAACGACATTGCAATACTAACACTCAAAGGAACACTGTTCATATACGCAGACGACATAAGCATGGTACACTCTATAGACAAACTACAAATAGACCTCAATGAAGACCTGAGAAAAATTAATTACTGGTGCGCGGAGAACGACCTAACCATGAACGAAGAAAAGATGGAATATATGATATTTGGACCCAACAAAGAAAACGGACAAATACAGATAACCATCAATGGCAAACCCATAAAAACCACCACACAAACCAAATATCTGGGCCTTACAATAACCAACAACATGAAATGGGACGGACACATAAACACGATACTAAAGAAAAACGCTAAAGCCACATACATGATACGTAGAATCAGTAGAATGGTACCCACACAACTAAGAAACGCCAAGTACTATAATCTATTCAACACAAACATTACATACCTATCGAGCATATGGTCCAACACAACAGAAAGAAATCTAGAAAAACTCCAAAAACAACAAAACAAAGTATTAAGAATAATATATAACCTACCCTACAGAACCCCGACAAGAGAAGTCTTTGAAAAAACAAAAATACTGAACATAAAACAACAACTAAAAACCGAAAACATCATACTTATACACAAAATACACAACAACTTAATAACAAGCACAATCAACTTAATGAAAAATAGTGAAACGCACGAACACCTTACAAGAGCAAGAAATGAAATACTAACACACAAACACAAAAACAAAAATCGATCCTTGGAATTGACAACCACATCAATAATACAATATAACAAACTGAGCAACATCACAAAAACACAAAATAAAGACACCTTCAAACGAACAATAAGAAAGGCAGAGATCCACTAAACACGAGATGCCCGACATCCACCCCGACAGTGAAGCACCCATACCACCAGCCTGGAAATACCCTCGACAGAGCGACATCCATGACGAAGAAGAGGCGCTTCCTTCATGTTGCATGCACAAAAAAGTATGTACACATAGACAATGTAAATCTAATATTGTTAAGATTTATTATAATAAATAAATTCGAAAAAAAAAGTGCACAGCTTCAGAAAATAAATCGACTCGGCGGCAGCAACCAGAAAAATAGATTGGTTTGCTGGCACCACATCTTTCAAATCCTGCTACCTGTCCGGTATCAAAAGTCGGAATATTTACATATTATATATTTATACATGTAGAGAAAAAAAAATTGGTAGCGGTACTAAAGTTCTGCAGCACTTTATCCGCACCGCGCTGCCCTTGTGGTATGATTTTTCTAATTGTGGGCAAACAAGTTGTAACTACGCTTACAGCACGGAATATAAAGGCGTCCATAAAAATATATTTTCGGGCTCGGGCCACCCGAGTTGTAATGTTTAGATAGAAAATGCGCGCTCTTACAAAAGTGAGAGCGCACATTGTCTCCATCTCCTTCCCAGCCTCCCACCATAACAAATAATATGATAGTGCCAAATATCTACAGTCAACCCCGGAATTCAACCTCTGAACACGTTTGAGTTAGGCAAATTCATAGCAATTGGTGCCACCATATACAGAGTAAGCAACAATGTCTGAAGTCAAGTTAAATTTCCCGCCCAAAAAACTGGGGAATTTCTTCGCTCCAAGTTTATTATTAATTAAATTTACTGTAAATTCAAAAGATTTGACAGCCTCAGCCCAGTGCCGTCCGAGTCGTATTATTATTTATTACCATTGTGCCAATTCTTCGCATATAGTTATGTTGTCTTCTGCTTCATAAACATCAGTTCTTATCAGGACTACTCTGAGTAAATCTTCGATTTATGGTAAGTGATTTGCAGGTTTTAAGGTTATAAAATTATAAAAGTTAAGTTTTATTCTAAATTTACAGAGTTTAAGTGAAATCGCTTTCCTGTTGCAATGGTTTTTACACCACAACATGATGCCTTCATCCTGAAGGCTCATTATCGAAGTGGAACACTAAATGAAGACGGCACATGGACATATTCATTACAATCGTGTATGAATCAATTTAACGAAGCCTCCCCCGATGTCAACATTACTTACAAAATATTTATCCAGCATAAAACCCGTATTATTCAGCGCTTTGAAGGAAATAATTGTATTTGTAAGGGCAAGTCAATTGGAAGACCTTCTACCTTAACAGAAGAGATTGATGCCGATGTCCAACAACAGCTTGAACAAAGTCCAACAAAATCTATAAGAAAACTTTCAGCACAAACAGGTTGGTTCTTAATTTTAGGGTGCAAAAAAGTTATTTTTTATCATACATGCGGTCTTTATGGCATACAAATTTTAATGTTTAAATCCGCTTACAGGAGTATCGTATGGGAGTTGCCGAAAAGTCGCGAAGAAAATTCTCCATTTGCACCCGTATAAGGTATCGGTAGTTCAACAACTACACCCACTTGATTTTCAAAAAAGAATTGATTATTGCAATTGGTTTAATCAGCATTTAAATGATAACGATATGCTGGACAGGACCTTTTTCACTGATGAGGCGTGGTTTCACTCATCAGGATATGTGAACAGCCAAAATTATTGTACATGGGCTACAGAAAATCCTCATACGTTCATCGAAACAGATTTACATCCACTTAAAATTGGTGTTTGGGTAGCAATTTCGAGACGTCGGATAATTGGCCCAATATTTTTCAATGAAACAATCAATGCGGAGCGTTACCGAACAATCATCCTGGGTGCATTTCTTAATCAGGTGCATGATGATGAACAAATAATGGGTTATTTTCAGCAAAACGGAGCCACTGCTCATACTGCCTTTGCGACAATTAATTATTTAAGGGAATATTACGATGATCGATTGATAAGCTAAGGAATAAGGCCAGCACGTTCACCAGAAATCACTCCGTGTGATTTTTATCTTTTCGGACATTTGAAAAATAATGTTTTTAAAAATAGGATGCACAACCTAAACCAACTCCAAGAAGCAATCGAAGAAGAGATAAGAAACATAACTCCAGAGCAGCTCCAATATGTTTTTGAAAATAAAAAACGTAGAATTAACATCTGCCTTGAAAACGAAGGCCGCCATTTTCAACATTTGTTGTAAACTTTTATTGTAACGTTTTAAAATATGCAATTATGATTAAATATTTAATTCATTTTGTTGTTGTTTTGTTCTTTGCTACGCCACTGGAAAAATAATCTAGGGGATATTCTTTTTACATTTTCAGTTATACCAACATGCGTGTTTGGTTGCCTACCTATCAAACCTCAAGCATTGTTGCTCACACTGTACATCGATATAAGGGTATTACAATCAATGGTAAAACTAATAAAAAAGTTTTCCATGTGTAGCCAACTTATGTAGACACACTGTATATCTGAAATTATATTTTTAAACCTCTATAAATGAAATATTAAACGTAAAAAATAATTAATAATAAATATAATTAATTAGACTATAGCGATAGGCTAGATATAGTATGGAACAACATTTATAATTGATTTATTTAATATTAATTAATATTAATTCTATCGTATCGTGTCTAGGGTCTTATGTGATACCAACTGAGTTGGCTTGGAGGATGGCAGTTAATTAATTATTTTCAAATTACTAGTTTCGAGTAAAACTGGAGGTACATTTGTCACATTTCTAAGGTTTTTCTCCTGTATGGAACCTCTTGTGCATTTTCAAACTACGACTGTCAGTGAAACTTGATGTGCATTAATCACATTTGTAAATTTTTTTTCTGGTGTGAATCCTTTTGTGCCTTCTCAAATTACTGCTGTCGGTGAAACTTGATATGCATTCATCACATTTGTACGGTTTTCCTCCTGTGTGGATCCTCTTGTGCTCTTTCAAATTACCACTGTGAGGAGAAGGTTTTTATATTTGACCCCTTCCTTTATATTGTTTCCTTCTAAGATTTGCATCTGTGCATTCATCACATTTGTAAGTTTTTTATTTTGTGTGGGTCATTTTGTGCTTGTTCAAATTACTACTTTGAGTAAAACTTGATGTGCATTCATCACATTTGTAAGGTTTTTCTCCTGTGTGGATCCTCTTGTGCATTTTCAGACTATTATTTTGAGTAAAACTTAATGTGCATTCATCACATTTATAAGGTTTTTCTCCTGTGTGGATCCTTTTGTGGTGTACCAAATTACCACGTTGATTAAAACTGGAGGTGCATTCGTCACATTTGTAAGGTTTCTCTCCTGTGTGGATTCTCTTGTGTATTTTCAATTTATCACTTGTTGTGAAACTTGATGTGCATTCATCACATTTGTAAGGTTTTTCTCCTGTATGGATCCTCTTGTGCTTCTTCAAACTACCATTTTCAGTGAAACTTGATGTGCATTCATCACATTTGTAAGGTTTTTCTCCTGTATGGATCCTCTTGTGATTCTTCAAACTACCACTTTCAGTGAAACTTGATGTGCATTCATCACATTTATAAGGTATTTCTCCTGTATGGATCCTTTTGTGCTTCTTTAAACTACCACTTACAGCAAAACTTGATGAGCATTGATCACATTTGTAAGGTTTTTCTCCTGTATGGATCCTTTTGTGCTTCTTTAAACTACCACTTACAGCGAAACTTGATGAGCATTGATCACATTTGTAAGGCTTTTCTCCTGAGTGGATCCTCTTGTGTACGTTCAAATGACTTTTAACATTGAAACTTGATGTGCATTCATCACATTTATAAGGCTTTTCTCCTGTGTGGATCCTCATGTGTGTTTTCAGGCTATATTTCTGAATAAAACTTGATGTACATTCATCACATTTGTAAGGTTTTTCTGCGGTGTGGAGGCTCATGTGTGTTTTCAGGCTAGATTTTTGAGTAAAACTTGATATACATTCATCACATTTGTAAGGCTTTTCTCCTGAGTGGATCCTCTTGTGTACGTTCAAATGACTTTTAACATTGAAACTTGATGTGCATTCATCACATTTGTAAGGCTTTTCTCCAGTGTGGATGCTCATGTGTGTTTTCAGGCTAGATTTTTGAGTAAAACTTGATGTGCATTCATCACATTTGTAAGGTTTTTCTCCTGTGTGAGTCCTCTTGTGGATTTGCAAATAATCTTTTCGAGTGAATTTTGATGTGCATTCATCACATTTGTAAGGTTTATCTCCTTTCTGGATCCTCTTGTGCCTTTTTAAACTATCACTTGCTATGAAACTTGATGTGCAATCATCGCTCTTGTAGGTATTTTTTTCGGTGTCGATGATGTTATGCCTGAAGAAATAATATTGTAGTCATCGCCCGAGTTATGTAACAATAATAAGTGCTACTTTGTAAGAAAGTGCAAAATTTATAAAATAACATAAAACTAAATTTAAAAATTTACTGTTCAAATAAAAATATATGTTATCCGTAGTGAGAGAATCTGGGTTAGATGTTGATGGTGTTGAAGAGAAACACTGTTTTCTGGCAATTTATACCCCTTGCCCCCTATAAATTAATATAAATAACGACTATAATCTTTCTATAACGACCAAATTCGTTAAATTGTTAAACGAAACTGTAAATTTTTTGAAATTTTCACAATTAACAAAATTGCAATTTTCCAAAACTGCAATATTTTTCCAAATTCGTTAAATTTTGAAATGTACCTGTCATATTTTTGAAATTTTCATATTTAATTGTCAAAATTGCAGTTTTATAAGACTACAATAGATGCACTTTCCAAATTCGTTAAATTTACAAATGAAACTGTAACATTTTTGAAAATTTCACATTCAACTGCCAAAATGATTGGCTCTGACTGTGAAATAAGTGCATTTTCCAAATTCGTCAAATTTACAACTGAAACTACCAAAATTATTGAAATTTTCACATTCAACAGTCAAAATTGCAATTTTCCAAAACTGCAATAGGTGCATTTTCCAAATTCATTAAATTTACAAATGAAGCTGTCAAATATTTGAACTTTTCACATTCAACTGCAAAATGTTTAGCTCTAAGTGTGAAATGATGTCAAATAATAACAGATGGTATCTGCCAAATTTTGTAAACTGAACTCTTCAAATTTGCTATATTTTCAATGAAAATCGTGAAAATATTAGGTAGAAAAATTATGAGATGGAATTGAATATTCGATAAATAATAACATATTTGTCAAATATTCAACGAAAAGCGTCCAATTCTGGTGGAGCTAAAACATTAACAGATTTTTACAGGTGCATTTGAAATGTAGATAAATATTAACATCGGCAGAAATTTTTACATATTTTGATTATTTAGACAGTTTGACTTCAAAATTTCACAGACTTGCATTCATACCAATCCAAATCTATAAAATGTTTAGCTCCAGTTGCGAATTTGTGAAAAATCAATCGTATGTTCTATTGCAACGCTAATAAAATGTGTAAAATTTTCATTTGCGACTCTCAAAATCTACAATAAACTTAAGTGGAGCAATTAAAATTTGTCTCTTGCAATTGCAAAACTCACACTTTTCTAAATTCGTTAAATTTTTAAATGAAACTGCCAAATTTTTGAAATTTTCACTGTCAAGATTGCAAATTTTTAGGTGTATTTTCCAAATTTGTTAAATTTACAACTGAAACTGTCAAATTTTTGATATTTTTGTATTCAACTGTCAAAATGTTTAGCCCTAACTGTGAAATAAGTCAAATTATAACAGATATTATATGCGAAATTTAAAATTAAACTCTCTTATTTAATAATAATAATAATAATAATAATCCCTACTACTCCTCCATCTATGGCGTAATTGGTTACTGTCATTATTTGACAGAGAATTCTGACCCAATTACATCTAACTAAATTTGTTAAATTTTCTATCAAAAACGTTCAAATCTGGTGGACATAAAACATTAACAGATTTTAACAGATGCATTTAGATCAATCAAAAGTAGATCAATATTAATATTTCAACAGAATTTTCTTACATATTTTGGTTATTTAGACAGTTTGAGTACAAAATTTCACAGATTTGCATTCATAACAATCCAAATCTATAAAATTTTTAGCTCCGGTTGCGAAATTGTGAAAAATCTAAATTTGTCTCTTATAACTGTATCTCTTGCGCTGTTCCAGGTTTATTAAATTTTAAAATGAAACTCGAATTTTTGAAATTTTCACAATCAATTGTGAAAATTGCAATTTTCCAAAACTGCAATAGGTTCATTTTCCAAATTCGTTAAATTTGCGCTTTTCCAGGTTTATTAAACTTTATAAAGGAACTGTCGAATTTTTTAATTTTCACATTCAACTGCCAAAATGTTCAGCTCTAACTGTGAAATAGGTGCATTTTCTAAATTCGTTTTCAATTTACAACTGAAACTGTCAAATTTTTGAAATTTTTACATTCAACTGCCAAAATGTTTGTTTTTAATGTGAAATTATGTCAACATGTGTAGCTCTAACTGTGAAATAGGTGCATTTTTTAAATTTTACAACTTAAACTGTTAATTTTTTTGAAATTTTGACATTCAACTGCCAAAATGTTTACCTCTGTTTTTTTTTTTTTTAAATCAAGCAACTTTTCTTTCCAAAATATTAATATTAGTGGCAACTCTGTTATTGTCAATGTTTTTTCTCGAAAATAAGGTTTTAGTTCAATTTGTAGTAACTTTTGATTTGATCAACATAAAAGCAACAGGTAGTAAATCTTAAAAAAAAAAAACAGACCATATAAATAACTGCAAATTGTGTATTACATAAGTAGTTTCAATTATGTAAAAATAATTCCATGTGAAATCATTCAATGGCAGATGGCCTCATATTACAGAATTTATAGGCTGAGGTCAAGGGGTCAATTTGAAATATAACACAATTAGTCAATAATCACAATAGATACACAGGCTGATTAATATTATTCTTACATTTCATGTTTATCCTTTAAGTGAACCTCATAACTTGCCAGGCCATCATAGGTAGCAAAACATACTTCACAAATGTATGGTGTGACTTCATTGATCTGCACTGTCTCTTCTTCTGTCTTTACAATGCAATAATTGTCCTGAAAATAGGTACATGGTGCTCATAGAAACTGTATAATTCTCATTTACACTTTTACGTACCGCTGAATCACTGCCTTCACCCGAGTTCCAGTTAAAAGTGCAATTGACAGAACCTATTTGTGGTTCTAAACCTGAAAAACGAAAATTTATGGTATTATCAGATAATAAAATGGTAGTATACTTATATGTAGCACATGGCAACTTGGGTTTTAACTAATTTATGATGAAACGAGAATAAAACTAGGAAATTACAGGCTCACGCCTCAAGCTGAGTCATGGGGTACACATTAATTTTAAAAAGAAATAGTGACTGCAGTTTCGACTAAGGTCTAATCATTAGCAAACTAAGACTAAGTCTAACACTAAGCTCAACAGGTTCTCAGAAACTTTAAATTTCATCGGTGGGTCGCATGTATTCAAATATTGCGAGCCAATGCAACAAGTTCATTCTAACCATATGATCTTTTGGCACTAAATTTACTGTTGCAAGACAAACACCACACACAGAATACAAATCAGTAGCAGATGTGGGACCGATGTTAAGAGGAATATAGCGATTCTCGTCTGCAAAGATGTTGGTAAGAACGGCAACATTTTACACAGGATGACATGATACCAGCACGGCCAACGAGGAGCTGCTTTCGAATTCGTGGGGCAGTTTATTGAAGCACCCTTATTATTCGTTTATGGTCATAATTTATGGAACTACAATAGACGGTCGGGCGGTAGTGTGGATACTTGCAGGTGTAATTAAAATACAAGTAAATGCAAATTGTAGGAGGTGTGGTATACAATAATAATAAAATTTATATCTTTTTTTTAAATCGACAAAAAATAAATAAACTATTGAATGAACACATAACACTGAATTCAAAAATAGAAAAACTACAAAAAGCAGAACATAAAAAGGACGAACCAAAGGCAAGTACCAACAATAACTATAAAACTAACAATAAGACTCAAAACAGCAACAAAGAACTCAAAACCACCAAAGACGGAATACAAAAAGAGACAACCACTGAACATAAACATGGGGATAACATAGGCAACCCAATTACCAGAGATGGCAACGCATCCACATACAGCGATACCCTGAAAATAAACAAAAGGAACTCAAACACAGAGAATCGTAGCATAGAAACAGAGACAAACAAATTAAAAATCAACAACCCAGAGAAAAGAGAAGAAATAAACAAAAAACCAAATAACCACAAAAATACAAAATCCACTGGAACTGCAACTTTAAATAATAACACAAATTTCCAAGCAAGAGACAAACCCCCAAAGAGAATATGGCTATGTATATCAGGAACTAGAAAAGAGGTTGAAGAAGAAGATATAGCAAAATATATAATAAGCAAAACAAAACTAGAAGGAGAAGAAATTATAATCAAAGAGAACAAAACCAAATACAACACCAAATACTTCCAGGTAGGAATACCATATACCCACAAGAATGACGTATATGTAGAAGATTTCTGGCCTGCAGGCATAAAGTACGACAGATACCGCTTCAAATACAACACACCTTTTTAGAGAAGCACCAGCAAACGCAAAAATAAAAAAATACCCTAAAGATAACAGAAACAAGCGAGAAAAGGAAACAGACATGATAAAATACCAACACAATGTAAGATCTATTAAAAATAAATGGCCAATAATCGAAACAATACCAACTGTATACAATAACCCGCATATAATAACCCTAAATGAAACCTGGCTTAAACCAAACCTTGAACAACTACACAACATAGAAAACTACAAAGCAATATTCAACTCTAGAGAAGAAAAGAAAGGTGGAGGAATCGCAACATACATAAGAGACGACCTCCATTTCCGAGTAACACTGAATAAAACAATCAACGAAATAGAAATGATCACGATAAAACTAACTAAGCAGCAAATATAAATCACATATATATACAAACCCCCACACATTAAACAAGAAATACTCGAACAGACCATGAGACAGCACATAACAAATATCAGGAAGAAACACGTAATCCTGGGAGACATAAACATCAACATAGCAAAAATCAACAATAACACCAGAAAATACAAAACATCACTACATGGAGAAGGCTATAAAATACACAACAAAACAGGAAAAAAACATTACACACACATAAACATAAGTGGAGAGAACACAATAATAGACCATACAATAAGCAATATAAACTCTGGGAAAATAACGGTAAAGATCCTGCCAACCAGCATATCAGACCACTACCCAATAGAAACAACAATAAAAATAAAATGCAACAAAGCACCATACACAACATGCAAAAAGACAAAGACCAATCAACAGAAAATAGCCATAGACATCGAACAAATGGAACACACTAATATAAACACCTTTGAGGAACTATCAAGAAGCATCAGCAAAATAATAGAAAAAAACCAAGAAATAACAACTATCAAAAGAAGAGCGACGGATAACTGGCTAACGGCCGAAATAATAAGAAACATAACAAACAGAAACAGAGCACACCACAAATACAGAGCCAAACCAAACAATAACATATTGAAAATAGAATACTATAACCTAAAAACGGCTACCTTCAAACTAATAAAGAAAACGAAAAGAAATTTCTACAAAGACAAACTACAACAGATAACATACGACCCGGAAAAAACTTGGAAGACAATTAATTCTATAACAAACAGAAACAACAACGAAAAAACAAATATAACACAAATGCAGGACGAAAACAACAAAACCACCACAGAAAGAAAAGAAATAGCAAACATAATAAATAAATATTTTGCAGAAATAGGAATGAAACTAGCTACACACACACAAAATAGGCAAAGGCAAACAAACACAACAAATAACAGCGAAAGAGACGGAACGAAGCAAAACACCGAAATACAACAAGCCACAGAAGAAGAGGTAAGACTAATTACAAAAAACCTCAAAAACAACAAAGCCCCGGGTTTCGACAGAATAACTAATAACATCCTAAAACAGAGTCACATCACACTAGCACCAATACTAACAAGACTTATAAACAGAGTAGTGGCAGATGGAAAATACCCAGAGTACCTGAAAACGACAATAATCAAACCAATACACAAGAAAGGAGAGAAGGACCGAGCTTGCAACTACAGACCCATAGCACTAACCTCGGCATTAACAAAAATCCTAGACACACTAGTGAAAGCAAGAATAGAACACCTCGAAAAATATAACACTATAAACAAGAACCAGCATGCATACCAAAAGAAGAAAGGCACAATAACTGCAACAACAGACTTCATGATAGAGATAAACAAACAGCTAGAGAAAAACAGAAACGTTATTACGACATATATCGACATGAAAAAGGCGTTCGATACAATAAACAGAAACAAGCTAACAGAAAAAATGAAAAGATACAACCTACCAGATAAACTTATAAAAATAACAAAAACATACTTAGAAGACAGACCACAGAGCACACAAGTCGACGAGACCTTCAGCGACAATAACATAGCACAATTCGGCCTACCACAAGGAGGCAACCTGCCACCAATCCTATACATAATGTATACAAACGACATTGCAACACTAACACTCAAAGGAACACTGTTTATATACGCAGACGACATAAGCATGGTAAACTCAAATAGAAATATAGACGAACTACAAATAGACCTCAATGAAGACCTGAGAAAAATCAATTACTGGTGCGCGGAGAACGACCTAACCATGAACGAAGAAAAGACGGAATATATGATATTTGGACCCAACAAAGAAAACGGACAAATACAGATAACCATCAATGGCAAACCCATAAAAACCACCACACAAACCAAATATCTGGGCCTTACAATAACCAACAACATGAAATGGGACGGACACATAAACACGATACTAAAGAAAAACGTTAAAGCCACATACATGATACGTAGAATCAGTAGAATGGTACCCACACAACTAAGAAACGCCATTTACTATAATCTATTCAACACAAACATTACATACCTATCGAGCATATGGTCCAACACAACAGAAAGAAATCTAGAAAAACTCCAAAAACAACAAAACAAAGTATTAAAAATAATATACAACCTACCCTACAGAACTCCGACAAGAGAAGTCTTTGAAAAAACAAAAATACTGAACATAAAACAACAAATAAAAACCGAAAACATCATACTTATACACAAAATACACAACAACTTAATAACAAGCACAATCAACTTAATGAAAAATAGTGAAACGCACGAACACCTTACAAGAGCAAGAAATGAAATACTAACACACAAACACAAAAACAAAAATCGATCCTTGGAATTGACAACCACATCAATAATACAATATAACAAACTGAGCAACATCACAAAATAAAATAAAACACAAAATATAGACACCTTCAAACGAACAATAAGAAAGGCAGAGATCCACTAAACACGAGATGCCCGATATCCACCCTCATCCACATCCACCCAGCCTGGAAATACCCTCGACAGAGCGACATCCATGACGAAGAAAAGGCGCTTCCTTCATGTTGCATGCACAAAAAAGTATGTACACATAGACAATGTAAATCTAATATTGTTAAGATTTATTATAATAAATAAATTTAAAAAAAAAAAAAAAAAAAAAAACTATATTACACCATGTGCAAGGATATTGAAATATTTGATTCAAATAATTTTGTTCCAGCAGCTTTACGCAGCTCCGATGCTGATTTTTATGCAAAAATCCAAAGATAAATTGTAGTTTTGCAAGCTAGCCTATAAACAAATTTGTGTCTTTATTTACTGAATCTGTTTTATTGAGGTTTACAGAAATCGGAAGTCCTGTATTTGTATTGACTCAAATAATTTTCTTCGATTGTATGCTGCTGTTTTTGCATTAATATTAAAGACGCGACTTTTTTGAAAGGTAATTTCAAAAATAATAAATAATAAAAACAAATTTTAAATTGGAAAGGAAAATATAGCAATATATTTAGTTATAGATTAAAATATGTACTTCTTTGAAACTCCATCGGTAAAAAAATGTTACATTGTTACATAACATGAACAAATGTTACATTTATTTAAAAAAAGGAATAGCAAGAAATAGTTTCAACTCATAATTGGGTTTGGACATTTTTTTTTTGGACAAGTCTCAGTTTGGCGAACTGTGATTTCATGTCTCGGTGTTATTAATTTTCACGTTGAACATATTAACTCGGGCGTGTTTCCTGCTAGATGGAGACATAGCTTCATTACTCCTGTACACAAATCTGGGGTAAGAAATGACATTGTAAACTACAGGCCAATTTCAATCTTGAATTCAATACCTAAGTTATTTGAAAGCTTAATAACCGACCGGTTAGCATCTGTATTTGACCCTTTCATCTCACCAAGTCAGCATGGGTTCCATTCCGGTAGGTCTACTCTCGCAAACTTAACTCTGTACAGTGAGTACATATCGAACGCGCTTGATGAGGGTACGCAGGTTGATGCTGTGTATACAGACTTCGCTAAGGCATTTGACAGAATAAATCAAGATATATTGTTACTTAAATTACAGAACTGGGGTATACTTGGTAAATTGCAAGATTGGATAGGGAGTTAATCAAACATAGATCCCAACAAGTTAAAATAAAAAATTTTATTTCCCGGAATATTGAGGTGTCGTCTGGGGTCCCTCAAGGTTCCCATTTAGGCCCACTACTATTTAAATTATTTATTAACGACATAACAAAGTGCTTTAGAAACTCAGAGTGTCTCCTTTTCGCTGACGACACAAAAATATTTAAATTAATTACTCATCAATCCGACACTAGTGACCTACAATCAGATTTAAATGCCCTATGGAATTGGTGTAACCTTAATGGAATGGAACTTAATGTAAATAAATGTAAGATCTTGCGTTTCTATAAGACTAGCACGCCAATCATTTTCGCGTATAAACTGGGCAATGTTCCTCTCCTGGAAGTAGCTCAAATAAATGACCTAGGTGTTGTATTTGACAGAAAATTGACATTCAACAATCATATAGATGAAATTACCTCTAAGGCCCGCAAAATGCTGGGCTTCGTAAAGCGGAACACATCTTACTTTACTAATATTACAGCAATTAAGGTTTTATATTCGTCTCTTGTTCGATCTCAGATAGAGTATTGTTCTACTGTGTGGTCTCCATGTTACGCCCTGTATATAGGTAAACTTGAAACAGTTCAGCATTTATTCCTTCGATACGTTGCACACAAAATTAACTTGAATGTCAATGGTACCTATGGCGTAATTGAATCAATATTAGGAATCTCGACCCTAGAAACCAGGAGGAAGGCAGCTGATCTAACGTTTTTATATAAAATTATGAACAACATTATTGATTGTCCTGAATTACTTGGATATATTCAGCTCCATATTCCGTTGCGCGTCACTCGTCAACATGATTTGTTCTTCGTGCCTTTCTCCAGAACAAATCGCCGCGGCAATGCACCTTTGCTGCGGATTCAACGTTTAGCAAATCAGTACTGCAGTGACATTTGTCTATTTAGCACTAGCATTCAGAGGTTCAAGAAATTTAGTAATTTGAGATTGGGCTGTTAGCGGTCGAATTTGTTGTATATATGTTAACCTCGTTTTACTTTAATTTAATGTTATTAGTAGAATTATTACATGTTGTAATATGTATTAAATTTTGTAATATATTTATGAAGCAATGTATTAGTGGGCATTGTCCCGTTTATTCAATAAATAAATAAATAGACATTGTTTTAGAGAACGTAATTTCCATCTTTGAAAATTTAAAATTTTTGTGTGCGTAAAAAACTTTTCCCATTTTTTTTAATTGCTTAAGACATCGTTAAATCGGTTTTTGAAAATTTAAAATATTTGTAGGTAAATATTTTTCTCAAAAAAATTTTTCGGGGAAATGTAAGACTTTGTTTGAGAGATCGTAATTTGGGTTTTTGAAAATTTAAAATTTTTGTGAGCGTAAATAATTTTTCCCAAAAATTTTTATCGGCAAAATGCAAGACATTGTTTGAGATCGTAATTTCGGTCTTTACAAATTTAAAATTTTTGGGAGTTAATAATTTATCCCAAAAAATTTTTTCAGGAAAATGCAAGACATTGTTTTAAACAACGTAATTTCCATCTTTTGAAATTTAAAAATTTTGTGAGGGCAAAAAAATGATCCCAAACAATTATCATTTTTTGTAAAATACATGTTGTAATTGAAATTTGTTTGTGATAGGCAGATAATTATTAATCTGAGTTATTTTTCTATAATAAATGTCGACATTTTTACAAATTTATGAACATTAAACATTTTTAAACATTAAACACTTTGTAAACATTAACTTTACTAATGTTCAGAATTGAAAACAGTCCTTAATAAAATTGAACTTACTCATCATATTGCATTTTATTTTCCATGTGAATTTTCAAGAAGTTTTATATTTATTGTATTTGCAGTACATATTTATGATGATTGCATATTATTTATGTGTAACCAAGTTAAACTGATTCTCTAAACGTTGTACTGTGAACACAATAAATTTTGAAATTGTTTTTGGAAAGAGTTTCAAATTTTGAATTTCTATTTAGTTAAAGCTCCCGCCAAAAATCGTCTGTGTGAGCGAAAATGGCGGCGCGAGGGCTACAATTAATTCTGATTTTATTTCAATGTGAGGGGGCTCATAGGGGGAATGTAATTTTACTTGCTAATCTGTATATGAAGTTGTGGATAATGAAACTTGAAGAAATCCATTTTTTCCAAAATTATTCGCTTTCGGTATTTAAAATAAATGTATTTATTAGGGAGGGGGACGACAATTGTAGAGTTTATGTTTAAATTAGT
The DNA here is from genome assembly GCA_951805005.1 of Othius punctulatus. Lineage (NCBI taxonomy): Eukaryota > Metazoa > Arthropoda > Insecta > Coleoptera > Staphylinidae > Othius > Othius punctulatus. Next base: position 41,725,186 of record OX638146.1, read on the forward strand.
GTTTGTGGGCCGATCCCGGCGGCACTGCAATGCCGGGCCAACCCGTGACAGAGGTGGAGCAAGCCCCTAACCTCCGTCCGTTTCCAAAAATCAGTTTAATATACTGGACCCGCATGCGGGTCGTATCAGATATTAAGCTGATAAGAACAGATTGAAAACTTTATTCAGAGAATACTCATACAAGATTACACGTGGTGATTTATATTAGTAAGAAATTGTAGACAAACGTGCAGCAGACGAGCTGGCACAAAAAAACATTTTAAAATGGTAAATAAACACAGAATAATAAATATTAAAATAGCCAATAGGGGCACACGCACATCACAGATTTCCCACTGCAGCCGGAGGGTCAGCATACTGCCGGTGGCCAGTGAGGTGCTCAATGTAGATGTCTCTACTCCAGCGTATGGTATCGGACACCATCAGCTTCCTCATCAGGCCACAATACCTTCTGGAGGTCCCCAGGCTGCGCAGCACCGCTTCGTTGGCGGGGTCCCACGAGCCAAGGGCCCCGACCTGGAAGGCGTCCACGCGCACCTGGTAGCCCAACCCCCTGAGCTCACCCGCCAGAGGCTCATATTTTGCCAGCTTCCTCGCCCTGGACTCGAGGAAGGCGCCGGTCCCATTCTCGAACGGGATGGCGATGTCTATTATGTGGGCCGTCCTCCTCTCTTCGTGAACCGCGACGATGTCGGGTCGCAGGTTGGAGTTCAACCCGACAACCGTACGGTTCACTCTGATCGTGGTTCCATCTGGGGTCGGCATCGCCTTTACCAGGCGATCCTGCACGGCGTTATGTCGGCGCTGCCAAGCCGCCGAGTGGATCCCACAGTGGTTTAGCACGTGGGGCAAGGTTTCGAGCGCCGCCCCGCACCGTCTACACCGCCGGTCTCCGTTACCCCACCTCCTGGTGGCATTGAGGGGGACGCAATCCAGCCGAGCCCTGTGGATGAAGTTCCAGTCCGCGAACCTGGTGGCGAAGCCCGTGCGGAGGAAGTGGTTGCTGGAGGACCACAAGGAACTACACTTGTAGACCTTCCCCTGGTCCGGCTTCGCCAGCAGGCGCGCGCCATACATGGCCCGCAGACATCTCTTCAGGACACGCTCAAGATGTCCTCGGGCTGACGGCGGTACCAGGCTCCTGTCTGCTCCACTGCCTACGTCCAGACACAGGTCCCGGGTGGTCGGGGTGTACCTCCAGGCGGCCGTGATCCTGGCAGCGATTCGTCTGGTACACTTTGATCTTAGCCATAGGCCGAGAAGCGATACCTAAACGTTATTTTAACTCAACTTATAAACACATAATGTAGTAGCAAAACAGCACAAATGAACAAAACGCCACCTATCTTAAAAACGCGTACTAGCCGTATACGCTGTTCTATACTAATCCTTGTGGATCGATGCCAGAGGAGCCCCGGGTGACCCCCCATGGCCAGAGGAGCCCCGTCGGGGGGCCCAAATGGGGGGGAACACATGCGGGGCCCAAATGGGGGGGACACATGGGGCCCAAATGGGGGGGGGGGGGGGGGGGGGGGGGGCACATGGGGGCCCAAATGGGGAGGGGGGCACATGGGGCCCAAATGGGGGGGGGGGGCACATGGGGGGCCCCAAATTCGAATTTGCCCAAAGCCTTATGAAGCAAGCCTGCAAGCCATAACGCGCCTAGACGATTGATTAACTAAACACATGTCTATACTCACTGCCAAGACACTATCTTTTCAACAGACCTATAATATATTTTGCACAATATTTTGCACTATAATAACTAAAGGAAAATTCATAAAAGAAAATTCATAGCGAGAAAATTTATCGAAAGAAAATTCATCGAAACATAATTCATAACAAGAAAATTCATCGAAAAAAAATTCAATGCAAGAAAATTCATCGAAAGAAAATTCATACCAGGAAAACTCGTTGAAACAGTCATCGCAAGAAAATGCATCGAAAGAAAATTGATAGCAAAAAGATTCATGGAAAGAAAACTCATACCAAACAATTCATCGACACATAATTCATAATAAGAAAATTCATCGAAACATAATTCATAACAAGAAAATTCATCGAAAGAAAATTCATAGCAAGATAACTCATTGAAACAGAGTCATCGCAAGAAAATTCATCGGAAGAAAATTGATAGCAAGAAGATTCATCGAAAGAAAACTCGTAGCAAACAAATTCATCGACACATAATTCATAATAAGAAAATTCATCGAAACGTAATTCATAATAAGAAAACTCATCGAAACGTAATTCATAACAAGAAAATTCATCTAAAGAAAAAAAATTCACAGCAAGAAAACTCATTGAAACAGAGTCATCGCAAGAAAATTCATCCAAACAAAATTGATAGCAAGAAGATTTATCGAAAGAAAGCTCCTAGCAAACAAATTCATCGACACATAATACATAATAAGAAAATTCATCAAAACGTAATATATAACAAGAAAACTCATCGAAAGAAAATTCATAGCAAGAAAACTCATTGAAACAAGGTCATCGCAAGAAAATTCATCGAAAGAAAATTGATAGCAAGAAGATTCATCAAAAGAAAGCTACTAGCAAACAAATTCATCGACACATAATTCATAATAAGAAAATTCATCGAAACATAATTTATTACAAGAAAATTCATGAATACAAAATTCTATACAAGAAAATTCGTCGAAAGAAAATTCATAGCAAGAAAACTCATTGAAACAGAGCCATCGCCAGAAAATTCATCGAAAGAAAATTGATAGCAAGAAGATTCAGCGAAAGAAAACTCATAGCAAACAAATTCATCGACACATCATTCATAATTAAAAAAATTATCGAAACGTAATTCATAACAAGTAAATTCATCGAAAGAAAATTCATAACAAGAAAATTCATTGAAACAAAGTCATCGTAAGAAAATTCATCCAAAGAAAATTGATAGCAAGAAGATTCATCGAAAGAAAGCTTCTAGGAAACAAATTCATCGACACATAATTCATAATAAGAAAAAATATCGAAACATAATTCATTACAAGAAAATTCATCGATACAAAATTCTATACAAGAAAATTCGTCGAAAGAAAATTCATAGCAAGAAAACTCATTGAAACAGAGTCATCGCCAGAAAATGCATCGAAAGAAAATTGATAGCAAGAAGATTCATCGAAAGTAAACTTATAGCAAACAAATTCATCGACACATAATTCATAATTAGAAAATTTATCGAAACGTAATTCATAACAAGAAAATTCATCGAAAGAAAATTCATAGCAAGAAAATTCATTGAAACAGAGTCATCGCAAGAAAATTCATCCAAAGAAAATTGATAGCAAGAAGATTCATCGAAAGAAAGCTCCTAACAACATAAGACATAACAAGAAAATTCATGGAAAGAAAATTCATAGCAAGAATATGGAACTTTTAAGACAGATTTAGTATTAATTTTTGGAATGGAACTGATGGAAAAATTTCACTACTTTAACTAATTTTATTTTATTTTTCCATTCATGTGGGAGGTATTTCTGATGAGTTTTGGCCAATTTGGATGTGATGTAAATCAAATGATTTACATCACGATTTAAATAATAGATTTTTTTTTTAATAAATACTTGAATTTGAACAAGAATTGATAATCAAAATAAATTATGTGGATCTGTACTTATAGACCAAAAATGGATTAAATGTAAATTATAATTATTATTATTATCTATTTTAAAACATGCTAACTTTAATACTGTAGTTATAGGTACTAATGTATTTTCTTTCGCGATACCAATTATTATACTATGCAAAAATACCATTGCACGGAAATCTTTCTCTTCTCTACCTGCCAGAATAGGACCATTTTACGAGTGGGTAATTTATGACCGATGGTCATAAAATGCCATCGGTCAATTTGTGGTTGCAGAACACCGCCCTTCCAGTAAAGCTACAGATAATGTCCACTAGTAGTACTGTACTAAACGGAAAATGTGTACTATTTGAACGTTTTAAATTGAAAGTGGGCATATCATGGTGAAATAAAAAATTTGAATGTATTTTATAAATATCTATCCGCGTATGTTGTAATTCTAAAAAATAATACGATTTACAATTTTGTTTTGCGGTATCTCCGAAACTATGCATTAAAAAAAAAAACACTAAAACATGGTTGAAAAGATAATTATATACAGGGTCCGTCATTTCACCTCCCGTCTTCAATAGCTCAGTTACTAATTAAGTTAGAATTTTGATATTTTGCAGACTTCAGTTGCTTTCTAGGGTGTATTTCAGGAAAATATTTTTGATTATACAAGGTGTCCCAAAAAAGTGTGACGTCATCATGATGTATATTTGTAGATTGCATGGTATATTTTTTGTCACTTATTTGGGTGCCTTTTATAGATGACTACATACTCATAAAATTTTATTGAAATCGGGTTAGTGACATTAGCACAAAACTATAAAAACTGAAAAAAATCAGTTTTGCACCATTGGTTAAGAAAATTAATAAGGGATAAAAATAGTGCCTCGTTAATAAAACCATACAAGGTACTCATTAAATAAGGTCTGACAGTTGCCTTAACCCAGTTTTATTGATATGCATTATACAGAGTGTCCAAAATTTAGTGTCAAACTTTTCAAAATTTAAAGCACTTTATTTTTCTTATTTTAAATTGGAACCCCAGTATATTTTTATGTAATTCCATGCGGAATTAAAAGACAAACATTTTTCCTAATGACAACCCTATCTCAATTCCTAACACATTCAAAGATATTTGCAGAAAACTCGTTTTATCAACAATTCCAATGGCCATTTTAATTAATCAAAATCGAAGGTGGGTTGGAAAAACAATTTATTGACATTAAAGTTTAACAAAGTGACAAGAGCCATTGTTAACTGTAGTAATATAAAAGTTTAAAACTTTTTTAACTAACGTCTTTATACCCAAGATAGCAAAATTACTTTTTGTCATGGAAAATATGATATTCATAATATGACAAATAGTATGACATATTTGACAAATGTGGTTACGAAGAGTGGCAATGCCATTTCTCGTCTTCGTCTACTCGTCTTCGTTTGTGCCTTCAAGAGGGCGGAAGACATATAGTACATAAGTTCTAGCAATTAATTAATTTTAGAAATGCACAGTTATGTTATGTTTTTATGAAATTTTATTACTAAAACTATTTTTTATACAAAACATAATACTTTTACGATGTGTAATAGGTTTAGACGAAGATCTGTAAAACCTTTAATACTTCCGAGATATTAATTGTAACTACAAAACATGTTATGTCAATAAATTGTTTTAAAAGTCACCTTCAAATTTTATTCATTAAAATGGCTATTGGAATAGCTGATAAATTGAGTTTTCTGCACATAACTTTCAATGTGTTAGGAATTGCGATAGAGTTGTAATTAGGAAAAATGTTTGTCTTTTAATTCCACATGAAATGACAAAAATATACAGGGGCTCCAATTTAAAATAAGGAAAATAAAGTGCTTTCAAGTTTGAAAAGTTTGACACTACATTTTGGACACTCTGTATAATGCATATCAAAAAAACTTGGTTAACGCAACTATCAGACCTTATTTAATGAGTACCTTGTATGGTTTTATTAACAAGGCATACTTTTATCTCTTATTAATTTTCTTAACCAATATTGAGAAACTGTTTTTTTTTCAGTTTTTATTTTTTTGTGCTAAAATCACTGAACTGATTTTAATAAAATTTCTTAGGTATGTAGGCATCCATAAAGGGCACCCAAATAAACAACAAAAAATATATCATGCAATTTAAAAATACACATCATCATGATGTCACACTTTTTTGGGACACCCTGTATAATCAATTATATATTTCTAAAATACGCCACAGAATGCAAGTAAAGTCTGCAAAATATCAAAATCCTAACTCAATTAGTAACTGAGCTACAGAAGACGGGAGGTGAAATGACGGACCCTGTATAATGTGCACTATTTAAATTTCAGATTTCGATCTCAATACGTTTAGTTGAAAATTGAGACCCCTGTTATAATCCCCTTAAGTGGACAAGTCCGCGATGTATCTTCAATATTGTGTTCTGTTTCGTAAAGCTTTTTTTTTGTTAGTTATGGTCACGTGAAAATATTCATACAAATTCTAGGGTATGGTATTTGTTGTTCCCAATAGCAGATGAAAGCTATATCGTACATTTTTATCTTGGGACACACCTGAGCACATGTAGCGTAGAATATTCTAGGTTAGTATGGTGAAAATTTTGTATTCGCATAAAAAGCCACTAGTTAAGCCTTATGTGCTACCACAACAACAATCAACGGTCTCCTTACACTACTGATCTAATTAGTCTAATCATAATTAGTGCCCAGTTACAATGCAAGTGAATTTCACTTCAATAACATACCGTGTGCTGCATCAAATGCACTTAGTGAATCTTCGTTTTCCTCCTCGGATATGCAGTTTTCGATTTTAATCTGTACTCCTTCGTTTTCAGAGCGGATCTTTTTATCTTTAGAATGATTCATTCTCTCACTGTGCCGTTTCCTGTGGGCTGATTCTGAATATTATTCTCGAAGTGTCCTGACTGATTACCATTGATTACAGCTGATTACTGATGACCACAGCTGATGACTGACAAAAAGGGCAAATGGGCAATAGTGACAAGCAGTGTTGCCACAAAATAATTTCGTTTGGTTACAGATAGAAATAGTAATAGTTAATTAAGAAATCCGCCGTTTAACGTGTTTCCAGTGATTTTGGGCATCACAGTAAAAGGCACATAGCATTTAATCAGAATATTATACAAACTTCAATTAAACAATGTTATCCAAATAAAATGTTTTTTAAGCAAGGAATTTAATTCTAAGATGAACACTCTTGTCATTGAGTTAGGAATATTATTATTTATTATTCCTTACTCAGTGCAAATGTGCATATAAATATAAATCGGAACGGGTGTAAATGCCGTTCAACGTATGTCGCGTTTTAATTTATTAGCAGGAACCTTAGTTTGTTTCATATTGGTATCACTGCGAAAACTGGTAATAAAACTAAAAAACCGTTGCTAACTTCTCACACCTGGGAAAACGAGTATCCGAGTATTATGAAGTATGGATAACTTAAGCAAATTTGCCCTAGCAAATTAAATACTGTTTACTTTATATTGCTACGTAATGTATAGCTAATTCTTAGCTACATAAATTTTAAACTTTAATCAGTGCTGACAGTTTTAGCATCGGCAAAACCGAACTGACCTGCACACCAAATCTTTAGGGAATTTGGTGTTATACAGTTGTATGACATTTCCATTAACAGTTTTGACGTTTGAATGTGCAAACCATTACATCCTCGAAATGATAAATACGAGTCTATTATGAACCGCACATAATCTTTTAAGCTATGTAGGCATTAAGAAACACAAAGGAATGGCTCCATTTCGCAAGAAGAAGTCCGGGAAGAGTTTTCCCGTGAAGGTGTGCACCCTAGACGCTGAATTGGAGTTCAAACTGGAGGTGTTTGTCAAGTAAATTACTCATTTCTTGGGATAATGCAATCTCTATTTCAGTGGCGTGCCACGGGAAGAGATCTATTTGACTTAATATGCAGGACAATAGGCCTCAGGGAGACCTGGTATTTTGGATTGCAATACGAAGACTCGAAGGGTTTCATTTCATGGTTAAAATTAGACAAGAAAGGTAAACGCAACGGTGATTCATGATAATTCATGATAATTTCGAATGTGTGTTCTACATTATTTTGTAGGTATTATATGGTTTTATCATTTAGCTTGCTGCGATGCGTGTGCTTTATTAGCTAAAACTCACTTCATTTACAATCTCAAAATCAAGCGATCCTTTTACCACGTGCAAGTGAGTTTGAAACGAGATTTTTATCTTCCCCCTTACCGATTCTGAGCCAGTTAGCGAGGATGATCGAATTGAGATTCCAGACTCACTTAGGGCGTAACTTTGAGTCTTGTATGGAATGTAGAATTTCCCGATATTAACTTTGTTACTAAATTAGAAAGATTTCCATATTTAATGCCCAAATCATACCAAACCCTATCATGTATATCAAAACGAACCATAACACAAAACACATGGAGAGTAGAATTTCCCGAAATTAACTTTGTTACTAAATTTAAAAGATTTCTATATTTAATGCCCAAATCATACCAAACCCTATCATGTATGTCAATACGAACCATAACACAAAACGGCAATGGTAAAATACGTAACTACTTTCTAAGTTAGTCATGACTTTCCCTTTTACGACAATTACAAATCAGCTCCAACTTGCTTTAGTTCAGAATCTTTTAATACTACCGAGCACAAATAACATAGCTTAATCTGAAGCCTGGAGTGCGAAAAATTGAAAAAACAAATGCAAGATGCGATGGTATTTAAAAGTAAAGACGATTCAACGCACCTCTAAGCTTTCAGAATCTTCATTCGACATAGAGTAACAAGCGCAAATGAATCACCGGCAAAATAGCAGTGCATTTTATTCGGCAATGAATTTCATATAGCCCCGTCCATTGGGCTGCAAATGAGTAACCGTCGGATGCCACTTGTGTGTCCACGGTAGTGAAAGTGTTAAATGCTAAAACGAAAGCGCTGATTGTTATGTAGGAAAATTATATCATTAGATCGTCTATGTTTCGCACACACGCACTCACATGATACCTATTAATTATTTAATGTCATATTATTACGCGGTTTGGTTGAATACGAAGATAATTGTCTCTTGTCTGCCGCCAAAGATTTATGTTTGGTGTATTCAATTTAAATCTTAATATTTTCAAATGTGAAGTAATCACCTAATACAGTCGATTTTGCTTAATTGGGCCGTCCGTTAATCGGGGCAGCCGCCTATTTGGGCCAAACCTCGGGGAACTATGTACTAATCTCTCAGGCTGTGGAATTTATTGAATTTTCATCAATGGATTCTAGATATATTTAACGAATTTTTGCGTTTTGCTGTCCCAATTAAGCGGGACAGCAAATTACACATGCGATAATTTAAAAACTAACTTTCCAATTATCTAAAAAGTAATTCATACAACTTTCAATTCAAATTGAATTGTTTTTAATTATAACTAAGCTTCTTATGGTGTAAACCGGACATGTAAACCGGAATGTTCATATTAATTTTTTATTTGTTTCATTGGAACATGCAGTTTTCTATACACATGTTTAAAGGTTTGTTTTTTATGAATCTCAATTAAAATGAAAGATATTTTGTGGAACTCGTAAAAAATCTGCACTGCATTTATGCTAGTCCTCATTATTTTATACATTCATTAAAATTGTACTTAGTTTTAATGCGAGTTGAATAAATTTCAAACATTTTTTTTTTTTTTTTTTGTTGTATTAAATGCATTCTACCAATCTTTTGAATATTTCTGTAAACATGTAAATTATTCTCTTAAATGTCATTGATCAACCATCAAATTGTCAAATATTCGTAAAATTTCAATTGTTTGACTAGTATCATTGACTAGTACACATTGGGTACACTGTCAAAATTTTGATTATTTCTGTTAAAATTTCAATGTGTACTAGAATTCTTTCAAATATTTCTATAAACATGTAAATTATTCTTTTAAATGTCATTTATCAAATTGTCCGTAAAGTTAGAGACATCAGCTTTAAGAATGCCGAAATCGGCAGTAAAGTAGGCCATTATTATATGATTTTGTAAACATCGGGTACACTGTCAAAATGTTGATTACATCTGTTAAAATTTCAATGTATGCCAGCAATCTTCCAAATATTTCTGTAAACATGTAAATTATTCGGTTAAATGTCATTGATCAACCATCAAATTGTCAAATATTCGTAAAATTAAAAAAATCAAGTATTATAGACTATCTGTCAAAATGTTACTTATTCTGTCAACTATAATCGACGAACTGCCAAAATTTTGATTATTTCTGTTAAAATTTCAATGTGTACTAGAACTCTTTCAAATATTTCTGTAAACATGTAAATTATTCTGTTAAATGTCATTTATGAAATTGTCCGTAAAGTTAGAGACATTAGCTTTAACAATGCCGAAATCGGCAATTTAATTCAATTGAAATGAATGTTTTCCTCACTCGAATTTAAATGATATTTAATTTTTATTACTACTATTAAATAACGCATTATGTATAGAAGACACGATTTTTATAACGACTGTTTTTAAGACGTCTGAATTACTTTTACGTTTCATTTTTAATACTCTTGCAATAAATGGCACCTTATTTAAATGAAACTTTATTAAAATTGTACTTGATTTTTACCACACTTGAAATGAAATTATATTTTCTTTTACTGAATTTATTAGCTTTAAATTTCAACGATAGGTTCATTAAAATGAGAGATGCTTTAAAATCATACATTAATTCAAATTGAACATTCATTCACAACACACACGCATTAAAATTCAATATGCATTTAAATGCAACATCAATTATTTATGCAACACATTGAAATTCGATATCATTATTTTTGTACACGAACATAATTTTAATAGGAAGCTTTGGTACACCACATATAGATGTCTCACCGGTCACCATTCGCGGCTTAGTTTTGTTTCATCTGTAATTACGCAAAAGACCTGTTTAAAAACCTCTTATTTGTAGTGTATTTTCAAAACACTATAGCAAAATATGCATGAAACGTATGCAAAATCATTTCTGGCTTGAATAAACGACGTGGGTGCGCATGGTGGCGCCCTCTGTGCGATGACTAACGAAGTTTTCTATCACCATTATGTTCAAGTGTCAATTTAATTGTATTGAATTTTAATTCGTGTTCAATTTTAATAGGATGTAATTTAAATTGGGCCTCGTCTCGCATAGCGTGGTGCGTGAGATTAAGTACAGGAGACGCAGACAGTTCAAAGAGTAACGATAGAAAACCCGAAAGAGTTAAAGTACGTAAAAATGTCGCTCTTCGGTGGTACAGATACGGAAGAGGAATATAAAAGAAAAAGGGAGGACTTAGATATGCAATTTCGGAGGAGCAAATTAACAAAGAGATCCCCTACGAAAAGCAATAAAGAGAGTAAGGGTGGGGTAGAAGAAGAAATGATAAGTATGATGAAGGATCTAATGAGCAAAAATGTTGAAATGATGAATAAAAATGATGAAATGATTAAGGAAATTAAGAAAATAGGTAAAGAACTTAGAGAAAACCAAAAACAACTGGAAGAGGTAAAGCAAGAAAACATGATTATGAAAAAGGAAATCACAAATCTAAGTGAGAGAATGGAAAGTATGGAAAAGGAGAGCAAAAAGAAAAATCTAGCAATAAGTGGATTTAAAATCAACTCGAATGAGGAAATCGTTATTAAAGAGGTGGTGGAGAAATTCATCGAAGAAGAATTACAGATAAAGGCTAAACTTAGAAGTGCTAAGAAGATAGGCGAAGAAAGGTGTGTAATCGAGACTGAGACTTTCTCAGACAAGATGGAAATCTTAAAAAATAAAAACAAACTAAGAACCAAAAAGGACCAAATCTTTAGCGACTCGGATTTAACAAAGAAGGAGCGCAAGGTACAAAGAGAGATAAGAGGAATAGCTAAGGAAGAAAGAGAAATGGGGAATCAGACAAAAGTGGGATATAAGAAACTGACGGTAAACGGAAAGATTTGGACGTGGGACGAAATACAAAGAAAGGCTCAAAAAAACTAGTAACAAAAAGAAACAAGAACTGCGCACAAACAAGGACTGGAAAGCTAGGAAAACGGACCGTGGAAAAGAACACATATAAGGGAATAACGGCAACACGGATAGCAAAACCGAACACAACTAATAATCGGCAAACGGATAACAATGTGAATATCCAAAATAACATACAACACAAGGTGCACGACATAACAAAAACAAAGGAAAAAATATGGAAAATGGGAACGTGGAATATTAGGAGTCTCAACGGAAAAGAAAATGAACTCACGGACGAATTTGAAAATACTGGAATAGACATTCTAGGGATAACAGAAACGAAGAAAAAGAGAAAAGGAGAAGTCGAACTAAACGCAGGGCATGTCTTGATATACAGCGGAGTAGAGCAGCACAACAGAGCCAAGGAAGGGGTAGGCTGTATCATAAGACAGCAATACAGAAAACAAGTGAGAAACTGGATAGGCATCACAGAAAGAATACTTAAGATAGAGATGGAAATTGATAAGCCGACAGAAACAACAATACTAGTGGTATATGGACCAAACGAAGACGATACAGTGAAGGGAAAGGACGCTTTCTGGGACAAGTTAACAGAAGTAACAGAAGAAACCAAAGGCCGACTGATAATACTGGGAGACTTATATGGACGAGTAGGGAAAAAGGATGGCGAAACAGGGGAGACAATTGGTGAACATGGAGAAGATATAAGAAACAATAATGGAACAAGGATGATCGACTTCTGCATTATGAATACCTTAGTGATATCAAACACATTCTATGCACACAAAGATATACATAAGTATACGAGGGAAGTCAAAAGCAGAGGAGTAAAGTCAATAATAGACTATGTGATAATAAACAGAAACTTCAGAAATGAAGTAAAAGACGCCAGGGTGAGAAGAGGACCAGAAATCTTTTCGGATCACTACCTAGTGCTGTCGAAAATAGGAATAAAAGAAGAAAAAGGGGACCACAAAATAAATGGAACATGGAAAAATAATAACTCAAAGGAAAAAATTAAAACGTACAAGTTAAGAGAAGAAGAAACCGCTAAAATATATAAAGAAAGAATAGAGCTGGAAATGAATAAAATCAAAGAAAAGCTAAATAATGTGACCCTAGAACACCTGTGGAAAAGTACCAAGGAAATTATCATAAAAGTGGCAAGAGAAGCTTGCGGAAGCATAAAAACAAACAAAACAAGAAAACAAACGAGATGGTGGAACGAAGAAATCAAAGCGGAAATAAAACTGAAAAAACTACAATGGAAAAAGTACTTGGGAAACAGAAATAACGAAAATTATAGCAGATATAAAGAACAAAGAATAAAAACTAAAGAAATGGTGGAAAAAACAAAACAAAAATCGTGGGAAGAGTTTGGAAATTAAATGGAACAGGACAGACACGGAAACCAGAAATTATTTTACAAAGCACTCAAAACACTTAGAAAAGAGAAGCAAATTAAAAACTGGTGCATAAAGTGCAAGGATGGAAGAATATTAGGAGAAGAACCAGACATCATGGCACGGTGGAAGGAATATTTCGAGGAGATACTAAATACGGAACAAAGCAATAATATAAATGGGACAATAGCACACACAGAATATAATACAGAGGAGAATAGCGAACTTGGGGAACAAGAAGAAGTAACAACAGAAGATGTAGCAGAGGCTGTGAAAATGCTAAAACGAGGGAAAGCAGCAGGTTGTGATGAAATAACAGCAGAAATGATCATAAACCTAGGAAGCAATGGTATGGTAGTGTTAACAGCCCTATTCAATAAAGCTTGGATAGAACAGAAGATCCCCAGGGAGTGGGAGCTAGGTATAATACCACCCATACATAAGAAGGGAAACAATCGAGATTGCAGTAACAACAGGGGAATAACACTACTAAGCATAATGGCGAAAGTGTATGAAAGAATTCTGGAAAAGAGACTAAAGTCGGTAATCGAAGAACAATTAGAAGAACCCCAAAGTGGATTTAGGAAAGGACGAGGAGTACAAGACCACATATTCACAATGAAACAAATAATTGAAAAGAGCAAAAACAACAACATATTTGTAGCCTTTATAGACCTCGAAAAAGCATTCGACAGCATACCCAGAAATGCAGTCTGGAATAGTCTTGAAAAAAGAAGAGTAAACAGAAAATTAATAGAAAGCATTAGGAGCATCTACAAAACGACAAGGAACATAGTCAGAACTGGAAACATGCAATCAGAGGAATTTGAAACGATGGAAGGTCTGAGACAAGGAGGTGTATTAAGTCCAACTCTCTTCAATATTGTCCTAGATGATATACTGAAATAAACAAAGGAAACAACAAAAAAGCTAAAAGTGGGATATAGAAATATGGGAATGGTGAAGATAGCAGTATGCGCCTTCGCGGATGACCTAATTATATATGCTAAAAGCAAACAAGAGCTACAATTCAACTTAGAATTATGGGAAAAAGCTTTACATGAAAGGAATCTAAGAATAAATATAAATAAAACAAAAATCATGGCACTAGGGAACGAGGATCTGAGCGCACCCGCAAAACTAAGAGGTAGGAACGTTGAACAAGTGGAAACCTTTAAATACCTAGGAGTCAAAATTCACAAAAATGGAGAAAACAATGCAGAAATAAATGACAGATTAGAGAGCGCAACAAAACTGTACTACGCACTAAATAACACATTCCTAAGAAACAATAAAATTACAAAGAAAACAAAACTAGCAGTGTACAACACTGTATTCAAACCAATATTAATGTACGGGTGTGAAAGCTGGATAATAACTAGAAGGATAGAAAGCAGAATACAGGCCGTAGAAATGAAGTACCTAAGAAGCGTCAAAGGAATCACAAGAAGAGACAGAATCAGAAACGAAGTGGTAAGAGAGGAATTAGAAGTGGAACCGATAATAACAAAGATCAAGCGGCAACAACTAAAATGGTTTGGACACATTGTAAGGATGGAAGAAACCAGACAGACAAAAAGGGTATGGCAGGCAATAACACCCCATAAAAGGCAGAGGCAGACCAAAAAAATCATGGGATGACGTAGTGAGGGAAATTTTAAAAGACTGAGGACTGACCTGGAATGAGGGGAAGAAAATGGCAAAAAACCGAAAAGAGTGGGCGAAGTTCGCACATCAACTAAGCTGAAGTAGCCCAAACACCTAACACCTTAGGGTAGATAGGTTTTCGATTATATATATATATATATATATAATTTAAATTGAAATGTCGATGCAATGACTCTCTCGTCGCCTAAATTTATCAAAATAATACAGTAGCAAACAAATCATGTGTCATTTTATTCTATATATGAAGGAAATTGAATGTGATTTTAATTTAGTTACTGAAAAAAAATTAATGTAATTTCTATTAAAGTGCCGAATATATGGCCATAATTTTATTTAGTGTTTCATTTGAATTACAAATCGTTATAATTCAAGTATAAACAAAAAATAAACAGCATTTTAAATCAAATGTCTGAACCATTCAAGTCAAGTTAAATTTTAATCATGCAACAATACAAATGTGCCAAAATAATTCATGTAATATTGAAATTATAGTATCATAAAATTGAGTGTTGTAGAATCAGAATGCAATTTAAATTGAAAGTTGTATGAATTACATTTTAGATAATTGGAAAATTGGTTTTTAAATTACTGCGTGTGTAATTTAAATGACACTTCTTTAATTTTACACATGAAGATTTTGTTGAAAAAATAGTAAAACGGCGTTCCATAGGGAACGAAAACCAAACTAAGGGACTAACTGTAAATTTCTTCGTTTAATTGGGACAATATTCCGCTTAATTGGGACAGCAAAACGCAAAAATTCGTTAAATACATACTAGAATCCATCGATGAAAATTCAATAAATTCCACAGCCTGAGAGATTTGTACAAAAATTTCGCTTTTGCAAATAATACGGTTTGTTACTGACCGTTGGCGAGTTATAAAAATCAACAACACAGAATTGCGTTGCAGTTTGCGGCTTCAAACCTTTAAAAGTTCCCTAAATTTTCAGCAATGAAGAAAATGAAGACATACAAGTTCCTATTGATACTTATCAAGAATTGTCGACAATGTTTGGTACATTTTTTTACACATTTGACAGTGACATACGTCACTGTAACTACGATATAGACTGACTTATGAGGGGAAATCGCTTACACTTGAAATCGAGTATGACACTCCGAGACGAGAAGTAATAGACACTTTACTTGAACGTGAATAGATCGGGCCTTAGTGTAATAATATCAGTAGCAAAAGTTATCATAGTTCATCATGATAGTTATCATGATTATAGTTCATACATCCACCAAAATTCATGCATGCAACTTTACAAAAACATACCAATGGAGCCAACAAAAACTAAAACATTCACAGATTTACATTTCATTTCCGTATGTGCTGTGCCGGGAAGTTGTTGTTATTGATAATTTTCATAATTAATAATTTGTTTGCAGTTCAAGATCAAAGCATACAGAAAGGTATCCAGAGTTCGTCGACCTTCATGTTTCTTTGTAAATTTTATCCCGAGGAAGTGGCCGAGGAATTGGTTCAGGAGGTGACGCAACATTTATTTTTTTTACAAGTCAAGCAAGCAATTTTGCTCATGGATATCTACTGCCCACCCGAAGCATCCGTATTACTCGCCTCGTATGCAGTCCAGGCTAAGGTACTTAACATATTAATGGTAATAATCGTTGTTAGAACTGCGTGAAGGTAACGATAACATGTCGTTAAGAGAGCAGCAAATTTGGAAACCTACGTGTTTTATTTTTAAGATATTGAATAAATTCTTGCATGGTTGAGGCAATAATTAGGTATACTCGGATTTTTCTAAACTGGCGTTCACGTCATCAAAATAATAATCATAATAATGATGGCACAATTTTACAAGGTTGCCAGCTGTCCTGGGTAATTAAAAATGGCTGTAATCAGCTGTTGCACCCGTGCAATCTTGTGCGGCAGTGCGCGGTTTGTATCAAATTCGTCGACTTCTCTGCCGTTTATCGTACAGATATCAATCTTGTGGTTATGGTTTAACATCTACAATGGCAAAATATGCATTGAAATAATCGATCAAATGTAACAAGTTAGACGTCAAAGAAGTTTGGTTATACACACATGTACGACATGTGAAAAAGATGTGGCATCGTCGCCAAAAAAATATCACGGCTGCCAACATAACATGATTTATTACATGGTTGGCAGGCGAAAATTGTGTCTGCGGTTAATACACCGATTGCCTATTTATAATCACCAGTGATCAGTGTTATATAACAAATGATCCTCAGATTATTTTCGATTCTTAAACTCTTGTTATGCATATTCTTGAAAACAATCACGTTGGTACGAAAAAACCTCATCACACAGCTGTTTGATGACGTGAACGCCAGTTTAGAAAAATCAGAGTATATAATGCAAAAAGACTGTTGAAATACTAATTTTCATTGTATGTGGGGCAAATAAGTGGGCATAGAAAGCTCTAGTTTTTATAGTCGACCCAAAAATCTAAGAATATTACGACTTTGACTTTTAAGTATTTTATGGGGGTTTTATTTGGTGTTGCCATAAAATCATAAAAGTCCTGCTAATATTATTCAGTTATCTGGGGTTGCCCGGCTGTCTTTCTGGTATTGACGACGGCGTGCGATTCTTCCATCTTGACCATCAGTTTGCTTTATGGTGACCCTAAATTAAACCCCGAATATAACTATTAAGAAGTCAAAGTCATAATATTCTTAGATCTTTGGGTCAAGTATACCACCTAACTATTACCAAATTAATTTTTGAGTCAACTATAATTTAGTTTTCAGAGTTTTAGAATACCATTATTATACTCAGTGATGTCCCATAAATTTTTTCGAGGGTATTCTACCAGTAATCCATTGCATACCTGATATTTCCTAATTCCTATTGTCATATTTCCTATTACTTGGTTGGGGGGATCAATTACATTAAGGCCTGTATCTATAGTAAGTACTTAAGCATGAGTTCGACTCAAGTCGTACATTTGGTTGCGTTTGGTGCAATATTCTACGTGACTCAAAATATTGTGTATGTTTTGGCACATTGTTTAGGTACTTGCATACGCAGATGCTTTCATTGGCCTCTTATAATAAGGTTTTGTTGAATTTTTTTCCATATCCAAGATTTGTAATGTTTCTCTTAATTTAATTTTATTCAATAATTTATCTAAAAATAGCTTCACGTAGTTTCATATGCAGTGTCTCATTGTGTACCACCCTGTATATAATATATAATATACCGGGCTTTTTTTT
This sequence comes from Othius punctulatus, assembly GCA_951805005.1. NCBI lineage: Eukaryota > Metazoa > Arthropoda > Insecta > Coleoptera > Staphylinidae > Othius > Othius punctulatus. Next base: position 41,743,103 of record OX638146.1, read on the forward strand.
CCTTATTACATATATGATGGACAATGTGTAATTGGTTGCCTGCATCTACCGCAAGGAATTTCCTATGTGTAATTCTAAAAAAAAAAAAACAACGCATTAGCGGCGTCGGTGCAAGCAACCTGTCAATTTTGGCATATGTTACACATACAGGTTATGTTTTTATTCAAGGCAATATACGACAGGGTTTTTGAAGACACGCAGAGTATTCGTAATGTATTGTGGATTTATGCCATTACATGCAGTACGTATACGGCCTTTCAATTCATCTACGTTATGTATTTGTACGTCATTAAAAATTTTACTTTTCAGGTAACCCCAAAGAAAATAATCATTTGTTGATATATCAGCTGATCTTGATACATTACGAATACTCTCGTGTATTGTCTTGAATAAAAACATAACCTCTCTGTGTAATATATGCCAAAATTGACAGGTTTCCTGCACCGACGCCGTTAATGAGTTGATTATTTTTTTTTTTAGAATTACACAGGAAATTCCTTGGAGGTAGATGCAGGCAACCAGTTATACATTGTCAATCATATGTGTAAAAACGAAAAAAAAGCCCGGTATAATATAGTGCATTTCTGTAATGTTCTGACAGTCTAAAAATGATTGCTTACATGAAATAAATAAATCGCTGCTTTTGTTTGGGTGCACCAAAGGTAATGTTTCTCTTAATTTAATTTTATTCAATAATTTATCTAAAAATAGCTTCACGTAGTTTCATATGTAGTGTCTCATTGTGTAATTTTTCAAGTTCGGTGATTTTGATGAAGATACATATAAACCAGGTATGCTAGCCAGTGAAGACTTACTGCCACAAAGAGTCATCGATCAATATCAAATGACATTAGAGATGTGGGAGGAACGTATCAGGGTCTGGTACGCCGACCACAGAGGAATGTCAAGGGACGAAGCGGAGATGGAATATTTGAAAATAGCACAAGATTTGGATATGTATGGAGTCAATTATTTTCCCATATTGGTGAGTGCCACTTAGACAGTTTATTTTATACATTTAATACAAATATGATACAAAATTATATTTAACATATACCGTGACATTTTTTTAATTCTGAACATAGTCAATACAATGTCCCTATGTTCAATTTTAAAAGACACAGGTCAATGTTAATGTTGTCAAGTGAACAAGGTAACGTCAAAATAACCATTTGATGTGTAATCAAAATAAATAGAATTGTCAAGTTCTTTGATCTATTGATTTGCATGGAGTAATATAAATTTCACAAAAATTACTTGACGTTACTTGAATGATCTTAAATGACAGCTAGCTCGACAGATTTTTTTGCCGGTTTATGGCATAATTGGTTGCATAGCTAATACTCGCAAATTGTTGACATGTGTTTAAATTGAACATAGGGATGTTGTATAGACTATCAGAGTTAAAAAAATGTCACGGTAGATTATTCCGAATGTCCGTTTTCAAACGCGCACTTAGGGAATTAACGTTTTACGCACACTTAGGGAATTAAGTTGTTTTAACATTTTTGCAAGTTTTGGCAAATATTTTGCCAACTACATTTTATGAGTTGGTAACACTCATTTCACATTTGTTTAATTTGAAATTTAAATTATTCCATGTGAAACGAGTGTTCCCAAAACAAAATTAAATAACAGTAAAACTATGTATTATTTATAGGAAATACATAATTTTTCTAATACTTTTTCAAATTGTTGCGTAGTTTAATAGAATTTTCGTCCATTTTAATAAAATATTTACTATATAATGAATATTTTGCGAAATTTTAAAAATTGTTTTGAAGCTTGCACAGTTTGATTTTTTAGAACAGAAGATTTCTCAAGAATTTTAGATTGATATAAAATATTATGAAAATTTTCCAATTATCTGTTGGTGAATTTAATAGAATTTTCAACACTTTTAATGGAATCATCACTGTATTTTGTAAATTTTGCAACTAGGATAAAAAACATTTCATTCAATGATTGTTTTGTCAAACTTCTTTCATGTTAGGTATATTATTATATGTTCTTAAATGTTTATATGTTAAATTATCTGAAGTGAATGAATTTTTCTAATACTTTTTCAAATATTTGCGTAGTTTAATAGAATTTTCGTCCATTTTAATAAAATATTTACTATGTAATGTATATTTTGCGAAATTTTAAAAATTGTTTTGAAGCTTCCACAGCTTGATTCCTTAGTACAGAATATTTCTCAAGAATTTTTGATTGAAATAAAATATCATGGAAATTTTCCAATTATCTGTTGGTGAATTTAATAGAATTTTCAACAATTTCAATGGAATCATCACTGTATTTTGTAAATATTGCAACTAGGATAAAAAACATTTCATTCAATGATTGTTTTGTCAAACTTCTTTCATGTTAGGTATATTATTATATGTTCTTAAATGTTTATATGTTAAATTATCTGAAGTGACTGAATTTTTCTTATACTTTTTTAAATATTTGCGTAATTTAAAAGAATTTGCGTCCATTTTAATAAAATATTTACTATGTAATGTATATTTTGCGAAATTTTAAAAATTGTTTTGAAGCTTCCACAGCTTGATTCCTTAGAACAGAATATTTCTCAAGAATTTTTGATTGAAATAAATTATCATGGAAATTTTCCAATTATCTGTTGGTGAATTTAATGGAATTTTCAACAATTTTAATGGAATCATCACTGTATTTTGTAAATTTTGCAACAAGGATAAAAAACATTTCATTCAATGATTGTTTTGTCAAACTTCTTTCATGTTAGGTATATTATTATATGTTCTTAAATGTTTATATGTTAAATTATCTGAAGTGACTGAATTTTTCTTATACTTTTTTAAATATTTGCGTAATTTAAAAGAATTTGCGTCCATTTTAATAAAATATTTACTATGTAATGTATATTTTGCGAAATTTTAAAAATTGTTTTGAAGCTTCCACAGCTTGATTCCTTAGAACAGAATATTTCTCAAGAATTTTTGATTGAAATAAATTATCATGGAAATTTTCCAATTATCTGTTGGTGAATTTAATGGAATTTTCAACAATTTTAATGGAATCATCACTGTATTTTGTAAATTTTGCAACAAGGATAAAAATCATTTCATTCAATGATTGTTTTGTCAAACTTCTTTCATGTTAGGTATATTATTATATGTTCTTAAATGTTTATATGTTAAATTATCTGAAGTGACTGAATTTTTCTAAAACTTATTCAAATATTTGCGTAGTTTAATAGAATTTTCGTCCATTTTAATAAAATATTTACTATATAATGTATATTTTGAAAAATTTTAAAAATTGTTTTGAAGCTTGCACAATTTGATTTTTTAGAACAGAAGATTTCTCAAGAATTTTAGATTGATATAAAATATCATGGAAATTTTCCAATTATCTGTTGGTGAATTTAATAGAATTTTCAACAATTTCAATGGAATCATCACTGTATTTTGTAAAATTTGCAACTAGGATAAAAACCATTTCATTCAATGATTGTTTTGTCAAACTTCTTTCATGTTAGGTATATTATTATATGTTCTTGAATGTTTATATGTTAAATTATTTGAAGTGACTGAATTTTTCTAATACTTTTTCAAATATTTGCGTAGTTTAATAGAATTTTCGTCCATTTTAATAAATTATTTACTATATAATGTATATTTTGCGAAATTTTAAAAATTGTTTTGAAGCTTGTACAGTTTGATTTTTTAGAACAGAAGATTTCTCAAGAATTTTAGATTGAAATAAAATAACATGGAAATTTTCCAATTATCTGTTGGTGAATTGAATAGAATTTTCAACAGTTTTAATGGAATCATCACTGTATTTTTTAAATTTTGCAACTAGGATAAAAAATAGTATAAAAAGCTCGTTAACCCTTTTGCTGCGCGTAGCATTTTTGGATTGTCTATTCGTGCAAAATTTTCGAGCACCTAACAATTAAACAAAGCATGCGAGTATGCTCGCTTTGAGCGGCGCACCGCTATGCGAGTTTATTCGTCTAGAGCAGCGAAAGGGTTAATAAGTCAATTCTAGCATTTATCCGTTAATACTCTTGCCGCTTCCTAATAAATAAACCAAAAATGAATGAAGGTTATACCGGGCTTTTTTTTCGTTTTTACACATATGATTGACAATGTATAACTGGTTGCCTGCATCACCCGCAAGGAATTTCCTATGTGTGATTCTAAAAAAAAAAAAATCAACTCATTAACGGCGTCGGTGCAGGCAACCTGTCAATTTTGGCATATATTACACAGAGAGGTTATGTTTTTATTCAAGACAATACACGAGAGTATTCGTAATGTATCAATATCAGCTGATATGTCAACAAATGATTATTTTCTTTGGGGTTACCTGAAAAGTAAAATTTTTAATGACGTACAAATACATAACGTAGATGAATTGAAAGGCCGTATACGTACTGCATGTAATGGCATAAATCCACAATACATTACGAATACTCTGCGTGTCTTCAAAAACCCTGTCGTGTATTGCCTTGAATAAAAACATAACCTCTATGTGTAACATATGCCAAAATTGACAGGTTGCTTGCACCGACGCCGCTAATGAGTTGTTTTTTTTTTTTTTTTAGAATTACACATAGGAAATTCCTTTCGGGTAGATGCAGGCAACCAGTAATACATTGTCCATCATATGTGTAATAAGAAAAAAAAAGCCCGGTATATATTATAAAATAAATTCAGTGCCATATGCAAGTTTGGTTGCATATGTACTTTATTAATATTGTATTTTCTAAAACTCAACACACGAATTTTAGCCTGTGTTCAGCGAAATAAAAAACTCACTGTAGTTACTTCCGATTGTCATGTATCTTACAAGATGACATTTTGGAGGGGGTAATTTAATAAATATTAACGGAACCCTGGCCCCTGAACGTTCCAGAAAACACAAGATCGCCTCGAAAATATATTTGGATTCAATTTTGATTCTTGAAGAGATTCTTGATTAGAGCACTGCACAACTTTTTTACGGTTTTCATTTGTCTCTGCCTCGTATTGTGCCTCGTACGTTTGGCAACTAAAAATTACCAACATAATAAAAAAATCCGCTGGGGTATTAAAATTACTATAATATCAAAATGTATTACAAATTAATACAGGGCGCAGCAGAATGGAGTCCCACATTTCCAAGGTAAATTCTGAAAAAACGGTACCAGATAAGAAAATAAACCTTTTTATTTGAGCCGTTGATTTTGAAAGTGGAGCATGTCCAATTTTTTTTTTTTAATTCAAAAAGTCCAGAAATACACCAGGAACGGTGTGCCTTGTATATTTCCAGACTTTTCTCAATTTAAAGAAAAGGACTTACCCCACTTCAACGGCTCATTTATTGAGCCGTTGCTGAGATTATGCCGAGCTGAGATTTATTGATATAATGTAGTTTTTTTTTGTTAGGTTTTAAAAATGATATCGTCCAAATGGTGGCCTTGGCAGGCGATGCACATATTCAGTCGTTTGTGGAAGTTTTCCATTGCTCAGGTCAGTGGGTTCATTAGTCTGGACCCAATAACAAAAATTTAGCTAGTTTACGGCGCCACAAAGACGGATGACTGTAATTTAAGGTCAGTGGACAAAATTCGTCACACCGTTCATACCGATATGCCAATAGCAGCGGCATGTTTCCAACCAGATTGCTCTGGAGAGCTCTATCACTGAATCGCTCTTTTTAACGAAGCCTTAACAACAAAACTACGATGTCCACCTGATCAAAGCATCGTAACGACAGAAAAAGACATTGTTCGCCGGACCTAACAAGGCCAACCACGTCCCACGACCTGGTCAGGTTCAAAGATTTTTTTAAAAATGTGGTACTGCATTCTGTCGCCCCCTGTATACCGGGCTTTTTTTTCGTTTTTACACATATGATTGACAATGTATAACTGGTTGCCTGCATCTACCCGTAAGGAATTTCCTATGTGTAATTCTAAAAAAGAAATAATCAACTCATTGACGGCGTCGGTGCAGGCAACCTGTCAATTTTGGCATATATTACACAGAGAGGTTATGTTTTTATTCAAGACAATACACGAGAGTATTCGTAATGTGTCAAGACCAGCTGATATGTCAACAAATGATTATTTTCTTTGGGGTTACCTGAAAAGTAAAATTTTTAATGACGTACAAATACATAACGTAGATGAATTGAAAGGCCGTATACGTACTGCATGTAATGGCATAAATCCACAATACATTACGAATACTCTGCGTGTCTTCAAAAACCCTGTCGTGTATGCCTTGAATAAAAACATAACCTCTATGTGTAACATATGCCAAAATTGACAGGTTGCTTGCACCGACGCCGCTAATGAGTTGATTTTTTTTTTTTTAGAATTACACATAGGAAATTCCTTGCGGGTAGATGCAGGCAACCAGTTATACATTGTCCAACGTATGTGTAATAAGGAAAAAAAAGCCCGGTATAAGTTACACCGTGTTTATGTATTTCAGAAATTGCCAGAGGCTTTTATTGAATTTTTAGGAAAATTTCTAGAATGTGCCATCAAAACAGTTCAAGTCCAGATTTCAAGTATTGGAAGCCAAATTTAAAAAAAAATTACCCATGTGTTATAGAACTTGTGCCAAAATCAGTTTTCAAAGCTATGTCATTAACAAAAAATGTTGTTGGTAATTGTGTAATTATAGCCATATTTTTAACAAGTATTAATTAATGGAACTTTAAAACTGACAGTAAAATTACAAGTTTCAGTTCACTGTAATGGCTATGGCCATTTTTACATGTATTTATCATGATTAAATTTTCACATTTTTTCATCTCCGGAAGCACATCGATAGAAGATATGAATGTGATTAGGTAGATTTTTTGTTTCTAAACATTTGTTTACTGTACTTGTTCTCTAAAATAATCGGGGAAGTAGAAAAATGGGTAAATGTGGGTTTATATGTTAATTTCGTAGTATACAAAACCAATTCAACACTCAACACTTAACTGTAAATATCTTTACTTCGTAACCATCGTTACAGACAAAAAGTTAAACTAATTTTAATTTTACAATTTTTTTTACATGTATGTATTGTAACTTAACTTAACTTGTAACATGTAACTTAACACTGAATGTACTTAATTAACCCCAAAGATCCGTTTATAGATAAAATCATTTAAAAACGTAAAATGACCATAAAACTTGATTTTATACTTGTATCATATTAAACACGCAAGTTAAAAAGAGGTGCAAATACTGCAGTCTCTTCATCGCAGTTTTCTGTGCGCCTAACACACTACTTTGTATTGGCGGTTAGTAACGAGGCCTTTCCAGTTACGTAGTATGTATAGATGTTGTATACACTGTGTATCAGCCTAATGGAATAAATTCGATAATAAATAAATGGGGGCGTGTTCGAAAAAACGCTCGGACACGTCGATTGTTATTTTTAGTTGCGCATTTTTTTCAACAAAAACTTTTTATACAGGGTGTGTCATGTGGCCGTGGCCAATACCAACTTTCTTATTTTAAATGCAACACCTGGCATATTATTCAATTTTTGGATTCTTCAGAAAATTCTAGACATATTTCATGTACAATGTCCTATACCTATCTTCAACTGTTTCGGAAATATTAAGTGTTTTCAGATTTATTGCAAAAATTAACATTAAAAAAAGAAAATTATTTGATTACAGAAATTCGTTACAACACACTCAAAAACTAATAAGTAATACTGTTTATTTCTTGATAATGTAAAAAAACAAAAAAAAAACAATAAATTTCAATGGAGGAGATGTTCAAAATGCTCGCCGTGAACGTCTTGGGAACATCCTAATCTTAAATAGAAATTTCTTCTAACGTTACTCAACATCTCAGGCGTGACCGATCTAATCGCAAGCATTATTCGTCTTTTTAAGTCAGCCAAGTCGAGGGGTAATTTCCGAAACAGTTGAAGATAGGTATAGGACATTGCGATTAGATCGGTCACGCCTCAGATGTTGAGTAACGTTAGAAGAAATTTCTATTTAAGATTAGGATGTTGCCAAGACGTTCACGACGAGCATTTTGAACATCTCCTCCATTGAAATTTATTGTTTTTTTTTTGTTTTTTTACATTATCAAGAAATAAACAGTATTACTTATTAGTTTTTGAGTGTGTTGTAACGAATTTCTGTAATCAAATAATTTTCTTTTTTTAATGTTAATTTTTGCAATAAATCTGAAAACACTTAATATTTCCGAAACAGTTGAAGATAGGTATAGGACATTGTACATGAAATATGTCTAGAATTTTCTGAAGAATCCAAAAATTGAATAATATACCAGGTGTTGCATTTAAAATAAGAAAGTTGGTATTGGCTACGGTCACATGACACACCCTGTATAAAAAGTGTTTGTTGAAAAAAATGCGCAACTAAAAATAACAATCGACTGTCCGAGCGTTTTTTCGAACACGCCTCCATTTATTTATTATCGAATTTATTCCATTTGGCTGATACACCCTGTATATAGTATAACCATGTTCACTGGTTTGTATGTAACGTGTATTATTTGAGGTTAGATAACACCTCTGTTCACTGCCAGCATACAAAAATTGCTCTTAGTAAATTTAACAGCAGCTGACAGTTAACGGAAAGTCAGCGGACTCGTTTAGCAAACCGCTGTCAGTCAACTACTCAACGGTTGCGTTCACTAAAAGCGGCAATTAATCGCGGCATTAAACTGGCATAATGTATTTACTTAAATTAAAATGCTATTATTTTTTTCAGAATAAAAAAGAGACTGAACTCTGGTTAGGAGTAACCGCACTTGGGTTGAATATTTACGAGAAGGAGAACAAATTGCAGCCTAAAACGACGTTCACGTGGTCAGAAATTAGGCATATCAGCTTCGATGACAAGAAGTTTATCATTAAACCGGTCGACAAAAACTCTCCCAATTTTGTGTTCTTTAGTCAAAAAGTGAGAATGAACAAACTGGTAAGTCTAGACCCTCCCAAAATACAAACTAATATAAACTAATTTAATAACAAGAACAAAATTATACTACTACAAACTAATGTACTCTAATACAAAACATGTATTTTGACTGACGGTTACATTTACTCTAAAAACTCTTTTGGCCGATTGCACCGTTAGTAGTTTTAACAAGCAGTCAATGCCAAAAATAAAGGATAATAATAATAATAATAATAATAGTTTTAAGGACCCTTAGTTAAGTAAGTTTAAATTTTAAGGATACATACATACATACATAATCCATCCCTCTTTTACCCATTGGGTGTTGAGGTTTTGTCCTGTTATCCTTTTGTACTGTCATTCGCCCACTTCCGCCATTCACTTCTGTCCGCACTTTTAGTCTTTACCTCCTTAAAATCTATACCACTGTTTTTTAAAATTTCACATATTGTTTCATTCCATGTTTTTGCAGGTCTACCTCTCCCTCTTTTTCCAACCGGTCTTGCTTCCCATATTCTTTTTGTGAGTCTTGTTTCCATCATTCTGTTAAGGTGCCCCAACCATCTGAGTTTATTTCCCTCTATTTTCTTCTTTATCGGTGCTACCCCTAGATTCTTCCTAATATCTGTGTTTCTGATTTTGTCCAGCATTGAAATACCCTCCGTTCTTCTCAGATATTTCATTTCGGCTGCTTGTAGTCTGCTCTCTTGTCTTTTATTTGTGACCCACGTTTCACTTCTATATGTGAGTGTTGGAATATATATTGCGTTAAACACCACTATTTTCGTTTTCTTCAATACTTCCTTGTTGTTTAGGAACTGAGTTCTTAGGCTATGGAAGACTTTCGCGGCTGCTGTTATTCTATTATTAATTTCACCTTCCAAACTACCGCTCTCTTCCACAATCGCTCCTAGGTATTTGTATTTCGATATTTGCTCAATTTCTTTGCCTTCGATTTTTATTTTTAAATGTCTTTCCCTCTTCTCTCTTGCAATCCTCATCACTTTCGTTTTCTTTTCATTAATTTTTAGGTTAAAGGGGGCTAGTTGTTTCTCCAGAATATTTATATTGTGTTGTAGATCCCTTTCATTCTCTGCAAATATCACCATGTCGTCTGCAAACGCGCATATATTGGCGCTCACTATCTGCATGTTTTTGTACCCCACACAAAGTTTCCTCATCTCAGGTATTGATTTTTTGATAACTTCATCCAGTGCTGTTATGAAAAGCAGTGGGCTAAGTGTCCCCCCCTGTCTAACTCCTTCGTTTGTGGTAAATATTTCCGATGTCATGTTTCTTGTTCTCACATAGTTTTGATTCTTATGGTAGATACTCCTTACAGCTTCTTTTAATTCTTCTCCTATTCCCAGTTTTTCCAAGGTCTTCCAAATCATTTTCCTATTTACTCGATCAAATGCTTTCTCCAAATCTATGTAACAACACATTAATATTTCCTTATTGCGTGCTCTGTATTTTTCTATAATTTGCCGTATGCTAAATATATGATCCTGAGTACTCCTCCCTCTCCTAAATCCACTTTGATTCTCCTCCAATTCGTTTTCCACCCGTTCTCTAAGTCTTCCTTCAAGTATAGATTCGTATACTTTTCCCGGTACCGATAATAAGGTTATACCCCTATAGTTGTCACAGTTCCTTCTATCTCCACCTTTGTATACTGGTATAATTATGCCATACTCCCAATCCTTGGCTATCTTTTTTCCCTTATACACGATCCTAACTATTTGATGCAGTTTTTTGAACCCGATGTCGTCTAGATTTTTGATCATTTCTGCTGTAATTTGATCATGTCCCGCAGCTTTCCCTGTTTTTGTTCTCTGTATAGCATCTCTCACTTCCTGTTCAGTAATATTTTCCCCATCTTCCAACTCACCGTCCTTGATTTTGTTGTTGCTGCTTTTTGTCTGTGTCAGATTCTCCTGTTTATCTCCTATATCCCTTTCCACTAATAATTCTTGGAAATGTTCTTTCCATCTTTCCAAGACATCCTCTTCTTTTACTAAAATTTCCCCTTCTTTATTTCTTAATAGCTGTAACGAGCTTATCTTTTCCTTCCTGAGACTTTTTATAACCCTGTAGAACAGCTTTTGGTTGTCCCTTTTATTCTCCTCCATTTTCTTCCCGAATTCATCCCAGCTTTTGCTCTTCGCTCCGTCTACTGTTTCTTTGGCCTTTTTTCTTAGTGCCTTGTACATGCCGTATTTCTCTGCCGTCTTTGTTTCCAAGTATTCATTCCACCTCTTCTTTTTCTCCTTTATCTCATACTTGACTTCGTCTGTCCACCAGGCGGTGTGTTTTTTCTTGTATCCCAATTTGGTGGTGCCGCATGCCTCTCTTGCTGCCGTCAGTACAATGTTTTTAAATTTCTGCCATTTTTCTTCTAGGTTGTCTGCGGTCTCGGTTTCCTTAATAAATTCTCTACTAAGTATTTCCCTATACTTTTCCTGCACGTTTCGGTTTTGGAGTCTATATCCTTTGATTTTTTCTTGTTCGGGTTTGCTTCTTATTCCATTGTCCCTCTTTGCTTGCGATGCCTTCTTGGTTAAATCTACTACTAATAGGTGGTGGTCGCTTCCTATTTCCGCACTTCTTCTCACTCGTACGTTGGTTATTTTGTTTCTGTTTGATTTTTCTGTTAGCGCGTAATCTATTATTGACATTTCATTTCTTGATGCCATTACCCTCGAGTATTTGTGACTGTCTTTATGTTGGAAGAACGAATTTGTTATAATTTTAAGGATACTTAATATTAACTTTGTGTTGCACCGTACAAGACATCAGTTTCCTTAGTAAAGGAACCTTAGCATTGAGCATTCTAGTGAATTTTAATAACTGCTTTAATAATTCACTCGGATGAGTTTAACGAATTTAACGCAAAACTGTTGTCAACGATAAATTTTGCCTTGATTCCTCTCTATCTGATTATCTGTATCCTAAGTAAAAACTTAGGTCGTCCAAATTGTGGAAATGATTCGTTCTCAAATAAACGAAACTAGGGAATTCGATGAATTTGGATTCCAGAATGTCGCTATTATCTTAGTTTTAAATGTTATTCAATATTAATGACAATAATGTTGTGTCGTAATTGTAGAGGAAATGCAGGTGTATTGCCGAATAATATGCGAATGTAGAAGTAATTTGTCGTAATTGTAGAGGAAATGCAGGGGGCATTGCCGAATAACATGCGAATGTAGAAGTAATTTTTTTATATTAAAGTTTCAATTGAACTCAATCGAATCACACAAATATCCTGCATCAAATTCAACACAAACTAACCTAAAAGCACCAAATTACTCACAACATTGCTTTAACAACAATTACAGTAATAGTCGAGGTATTTTGAACACTCGAAATGTAATTATAAATTCGTTAGTTATCTTAAAATTAGTATAAACGCTAATGTAGTTAATAATAAGTAATACTTTGTACACATCAACTGCTCATAATACGTTAAACTTACCTTTAAACCCCACCATATTATACATTCACGACCTTTTTGCAACCGAGTTGGCTGGGTTTTCTTTTTGTCATGTTGGACCAACCTAATGATGCAACGGAAGTTAATTATTTTTTTGTGTCGATGTCTATTAGACATTTGCTTCCAACTACATTGTAAGATGTGCCGTTTCCTGCCGTTCCATTTTCATCTCTAATAACTTAAAGTTATCATCTGGCAACAATGTTATTTAAAAAATATAACCTTAAATTGAAAACAACTTAACCTTAAAAAATTGACAAGTTTCCTGCCGTTCCATTTTCATCTCTAATAACTTAAAGTTATCATCTGGCAACAATGTTTTTTAAAAAATATAACCTCAAATTGAAAACAACTTAACCTTAAAAAATTGACAAGTTCCATTGGGGGATTCAGTTATATCCGAAACACTACCAACAAAATTACTAGATATTCATAGACCCCCCTGACGCAAAAACATCGTGAATGGAGAGTAGAAATATGTAGAGATATGTCTTAAACTAATTATTGTTCTTAACGCAGTGGAGATCATTAGGATGATGTCAAACCGGCAGGAATAAAAATCATGTTTTTTTAACATGATACATTATACTACGACAATTTTTATATGAACCATTTGAAATATTCCATAAATATGATTGGTTCTGACTAATTTACTACTTTTGTAATCGAACCCACTGTATATTCCCTCTGGTCTGACGTCACTTCTATTCCTTTTCAAGTTCAAATTGAGACCAATCAAGTTCAAATTGAGACCAATCAAGTTCAAATTGAGACTAATCAATTTCAAATTGAGACCAATCAAGTTCAAATTGATGCCAATCAATTTCAAATTGATTCCAATCAATTTCAAATTGAGACCAATCAAGTTCAAATTGATACCAATCAATTTCAAATTGAGACCAATCAAGTTCAAATTGAGACCAATCCATTTCAAATTGAGACTAAACAAAATCAAGTTGACACTAAACAATATCAAGTTATCATAATAAATTTAAAGTTTACTCTCAACTTGATATTGTTTAGTGTCAACTTGATCTTGTTTAGTCTCAATTTGAAATTGATTGATACCAATTTGATTTTGATTGGCCTCAATTTGCAATTGATTGATCTCAATTTGAAATTGATTGGTCTCAATTTGAAATTGATTGGTCTCAATTTGTACTTGATTGGTCTCAATTTGAACTGGTATAGTGGTTTCTATTACTGTTGCGGGTTATAATTTCCCTATAATTAAAATTTTACTTGTTGTAACCATTGTTTCTTCAACTTATTAATAGATTTTAGACTTGTGCATTGGAAACCATGACTTGTTTATGAGGCGAAGAAAGCCGGACTCTATGGAACTGCAGCAGATGAAAGCAGCGGCCAAGGAAGAGAAGCAGAGGCGGCAGGTTCAGCGAAATAGATTAGCACGTGAGAAACAGCTGAGGGAGGAGGCGGAGAGAGAACGGGCCAATATGGAACAAAGACTTTTGCAGTATCAAGAGGAGATTAGATTGGCGAATGAAGCTTTGGTAAATATTTATCATTCAATGTTTTTTATTTATATAGCTTGCTTACGCACATTGATTTATTTTATTTTGGTACTGGATGACAGCTTTTCATTTGTTTTGTTTATTGATTCATATTTACTATTTTAGATTTATATATATTTATCATTACACCTTCTACCAATTAGTGTAGGTGTTTTTCTTTACATTTCTCATTTTCTTCTTTCCATTAGTTTTCTATAAATTTGTTCCATTTCTTTTGGTCGTTTGTCATGTTCTTTGCCTGTATCGTTGTTAGTCCTCGTTTTGTTAATATCTCTTTAATCGTGTCGTCCCAGGTTTTCTTTGGTCTGCCTCGTCCGGTCTTTTTACATTTTGCTTCCCACACAAGTTTTGGTTGTCTGTCTCCTTTCATCCTGTGCATGTGACCCCACCATCCTAACTGTCTCTTTTCAATAAATTCCAGGGTCGATTCTATTTCTAGTTCATTTCTTATTACTAAGCTTCTGATCTTGTCAAATTTTGTTACCCCTTTCGTTCTTCTCAGGTATTTCATTTCCACAGCTTGTATTCTTTCCTTCTCCCTCTTTCTCAGATTCCACGTCTCACATCCAAATGTTAATACTGGTCTTAGTAGTGTCTTGTATAACTTAGTTTTTGTTTTGGTTGATATTTCTTTTCTGCGTAGGATGGTTTTGTTCAGTTCATGGTAAGTACTTGTAGCCTTCTTAATCCTCATAATCTCACTCACTTGTTCCCCGTTACTGTTGAATACTACCCCCAAGTATTTAATTTCCTCCACTTGTTCATTTTTGGTGGCTTTTAATTTGATGTTCATCGCTTCCATACCTCCCACTACCATTACTTTAGTTTTATCCGTATTTATTTCCATTTGGTACTTTTTAAGTATCTCTTCCCATATCTCCATGTTCTTTTGTAATTTTGTTTCTTCATTCGCCAGTAATACAACGTCGTCTGCGAACGCTCCTTGTTTCACACTGATGTTCCTCATTCTTCTGTATCCTATTTCCATTTCTCTTGTTCCTCTTTGGCATTTTCTTATTATCTCGTCCATGTAGATGATAAATAGAACGGAATTAGACTTCCTCCTTGTCTCAGTCCGTCTTTGGTCTTGAAACATTTTGATTCGTTGTTGTTGTACACTATTATATTGTTGTTGTTTTCGTATATCATTTTGATAATGTTTATGATTTTGGCGCTCAAACCTCTTTCTTCCCATATTTTCCTGAGTTTCTTTCTGTTGACCGTATCAAATGCTTTTTTTATGTCTATGAAGCCCATGTATACTTTTTTATTTTGTTTTTGTTTCTTCTCTATGATCTGTTTGATTGTGAAAATGTGGTCTTGTATACTCCTCCCTTTTCGAAAACCACTTTGTGCCTCGTGTAATGTCGTTTCTACTGTTGTCCTTATTTTGTTTTCTATAATCTTCTCTAATGTTTTCATTGCAGTACTTATTATATTGATGCCTCTATAGTTACCACATTCTTTTCTGTCGCCTTTTTTGTATATTGGTACCACAAGTGCGGTCCTCCAGTTGTCCGGTATCCGCTCCTCTTCCCATACTCCCTTATATACTTTTAATAGTAGTTTCGTCACTTCTTCGCCGATGGTTTTCATCATTTCTGCTGTTATTTGGTCCTTTCCTGCCCCGTTTCCGTTTTTCAGGCTCTTAATTACTATATCTAATTATTTTTCTGTTATCTCTTCGTTCTCGGTTTTGTTTTCTCGGTTTTGTGTAATTTCTTCTATCTCTCTATCATTGTTTTCCTCAGCATTTAATAATTCCATGAAATATTCCCTCCATCTGTTCATAATTTGTTCATCTTCCCTTAATATATTTCCTTGTTTGCTCTTGATTTCACAGTCTGTTTTTTTTTCTTTTCTGGAGCTCTTGATAACATTATAGAACAACTTCTGGCTTTCTCTGCTGTTTCTTTCCATTCTTTCTCCAAATTCTTCCCATGACTTTTGTTTCGCTTTTAGTATTACTTCTTTGACTTTCTTTCGGCTTTCTTTATACTGGTCATATTTTGCGTCTGATTTATCATTTAGGTATTGCTTCCAGGCCAGCTTTTTAGTTTTAATTTCCTCTTTCATTTCTTCTGTCCACCATCTCGTTTGTTTCTTCTTGTTTGTTTTCCTCATTGTTCCACATGTTATTTTTGCTGCCTCTTTCATAATGTTTCTTTTTGTTTCCCATAACTTTATAATGTCCATCTCTTGTATTCTTTTTTTGCAATATTAACTCTTGTCACCATTTTTGTGTACTCTTTGGCTATTTCTTCCTCTATCAATTTGTATAGTTTTGTCGTCTCTCTTTCTTTCTTTATTTCTTTATCATGTCTGTCGTTTACTTCTACTGTCTTTTCTTTTATTTTTGATATCAATAGGTAGTGGTCGCTATCAATTTCGAATCTTCTTCTAACCTTTGTATCGATTATGTTACAACGATGTTCTCTATCTATTAAAATATAGTCGATAACTGATTTTTTGTTGCTTGCCCTTTCTTCTCTCGTATATGTATGTATTTCTTTGTGGTTGTAGAATGTATTTGTTATAATAAGGTCCTCTATTAAACAGAAGTCTAGCTCTTCCCGTTATCATTCCTTACGTTTTCGCCATGTTTACCTATTATTCCGTTAAATATGTTATCACCTCTGCCTACTCTACAATTAAAATCTCCGGCAACATAAATTTCTCCTTTTATGCTTTCTATTGTTTCTCCTAATTTATCCCAAAATTTTTTTTTGTTTTCCACTAAGTCATCGTCATTAGGTCCATATGTCATAACAATATTTCTTTTTTTATTTTGTCCGCAATTCAGTGTTATAGACATTATTCCTTCCGACCATGCTTTCCAGTAGTGAATATTTTGGCTCCATTTCTTATGTATTATCACTCCTACTCCTGCAGCTGCCCTTTTGCATTCTTCTACTCTACTAAAGCGTAAGGTACGACCGTTATCAGTTTTGATTTTCCCTACTCCCTTTTTCTTTGTCTCTGTTATTGCTAATATGTTTAGGTCTGCCTTCTCAAACTCGTCTTCTAGCTCTTTTTCTTTACCTTACCTATTCTTCACCTATTTTAGATTTAATTTATAATCAAAGAAATTACGTTTACCTTTTTTCCCACAACTTTATTTATATTTTTGGCTATATTTATAAATAAAGTTGTGGGTGAAAGGTAAACGTGATTTCATTGATTATTATTGAAATACTTTCCACAAAACTCTGGGAAATATATAGATTTTTTCTTTCAATGATGAGGAAAATTTTAATGATGCAATTATACGAACCTTTGTGTAATCGATAATACAAAGGTTCGTATAATCGCTAGTTGTCTTGGTTACTCAAATAATAGCAAAATTTGTAATTAAGGAAAATCATGCATTCTTATTGGTTTCTTAACTCACGAATGAAATAATCATTATAATCTCTGAATATTTGAAAGACATTTATTTTCTAGTTTCTCTCTGTAATTTTAGAGGCGTTCCGAGGAGAGTGCAGATCTGTTGGCGGAAAAAAGCAGGGTTGCTGAAGAAGAGGCTATGTTACTGAGTCAAAAGGCGACTGAGGCTGAACAAGAAATTAACAGAATGCGTTTAAGCGCAATGCGATCGGAGGAGGAAAAGGTGAATATTATTCCGTTAGAATTATACACCAGTCTTGTGACCGATGGTTTTATCAGGATGATTTATGTTACATTCATTTTCTGCTTCTCTGCATGTTCTGCAATTATTCCCCGCAATAGGAACAATTGCAACCTTTTCTAGGTTAGTAAAAGGTGTTGTACCAGTGCAAATGACACTTAAGTGACGAACATATTTCAAAACAAAAACTAAACTGGCAAAAAGATAACGTGCCTATAAATTTTATTAGAAGTGTGAAACGCAGCTCGTACAAAGGAAAGAAATCTATTTTCTGACAGTTTACGACGAAATACTTTCGGTATTTTAAGTTAACTTCCAATGAAGAACCTAACGTATAACACTTTTATTATCAATTGGCTGCTCAGCCAAATGTAATTATTGTACTATACTTACCCCTCTTTATCCATTGATACTTGTGCATTCTTTGCTTGTGCAGTTCACACGATTTAATTGCGAAATAATTATTACATCCAAATTTTGCCAAAGTGTGAGAAGTTAGCGACAATCTTGGCAGCGACGGTTATAAGATAGTCACTTTTTTAACCAGATTTCGCAGTGATACCAACATGCAATAAACTAAGGTTCCTGTAAATGATTTAATCGCCGACATACGTTACATGATATTTATACATACACATTGTGCTGATTTATTTTGTTTATTCGCAATACGAAGTTCGTATTACCCACTTATGTTAATAATGCGTCATTAAGACACCCCAAATATATAAGTTAGAGCCCAGCCCTACGTAGTTATTGACAATTTTTATCAATAAAAATACGCCAGCATGTAAGACTCTCGCTGGGGTTGGTTTGGGGTATCTAATGAAATTTGATGATTCCATCTAATAGGGGCGTCAATAGTTAATTCATATGTGAAATCACAACAATAAGACACACCAAATAAATAATTTATAACCCTTTAAAATTATCGACAACTTTGATTACTAAAAATATAAATATAATATATAAATGAAGATGAAAGCAAAACCGACAAAGCCCAGTTCTGGGAAGAGGTACAACAAGAATACGAAAAGCTTACAGAGCCAACAAACGTAATAGGAGACCTAAATGCTACTGTAGGGAATAAAAGCAAGGGACTGGAGAGCATAATGGGAACACACGGAGAAACGAAGATCAACAACAATGAAAGAAGTCCTGTTGATTTCTGCATATTGAATGATCTAACAATATTGAACACCAAATTTGCACACAAGGAAATACACAAATACACAAGGGATGAAAGAAACAGAAACGAGAAGTCCATAATAGACTACTTTTTAACAAACAAAGCACAAGCGAAGGAAGTAATGGATATTATAGTCAAAAGAGGTAGCGAAATTTACAGTTACCACTATCTTCTAGCAGCACGAATAAAAACAATAAGAAGGGAACCGAAACAAACACAGAAAACAGTCGATAAGGAAGTAAGAATAGAGAAATTTAGAATATACAAGCTAAGTGACAAACAAGTAAGGGAAAACTATCAGGAATCAATACAAGAACTAATAAGAAGCACCCAAAAAAGCGGAAAAACAAAAGTAAAAGATTTATGGGTCAATTTCAAACATATAGTAAGAGAGGCAACAAAACAAGCCTGTGGAAAAACTAAAAGTGCACCAAACAAATAACAAACAAGCTGGTGAAACAAAGAAGTGAAGGAAAAAGTTAGGAAAAAGAAACAAAAATTGAAAAAATACCTAAGCACAAAAAACCAAGAAGACTACGAAATATACAAGCAGCAAAGAGAGTAAAAGCAATAATAAGGAAGGAAAAGGACAGAAAATGATGGGATTTCGGAACCAAATTAGAGGAACATTTTAAAAGGAAATAAAAAACTATTGTACAGAACACTGAAAAGCTGCAGAAAGGTAAAAGAAACAAACTTAAAGCTACTCAAAAATAAACATGGTGTACTAATGAAAGAGGGTAAAGAAATCATGAACAGATGGAAAGAGCACTTCCAAGAGCTTCTGTCTGGAAAAGAGACAACCAATGAAGGAAATGAAAACGAAGAGGAACAAGAAAATAGTAACAAAGCGGAAGCAGAAGAGAGGGATCTATAACAGAAGAAGAGTTAGAAAACGCTCTAAAGAAGTTAAAGAACGGAAAATCCCCAGGTCACGACAAAATCAAATCTGAACAGCTGAAATACATAGGAAAGGATGGGAAACAACTATTACTACAGTTAACAAATAGAATATGGGAAACAGGAAAAATACCGGCAGATTGGCTAAAAGCAGTGATCTTCCCAATACACAAAAAAAGGAGACAGTAGAAATTGCAACAACTTTAGGGTAATATACCTTCTGTGCACAGCGGCAAAACTGAATGAATCAATACTAGAGAATAAACTAAGAAAGGAAATTGAAAAAACAATGGAAAAGTCACAAAGTGGATCCATGAAAGGACATTCAACACAAGACCATATCTTCACAATTAAATAGATGACATGAAAAAAAAATTAAGACAAAACAAAAAACTATACATGATATTCGTGGACTTAGAAAAGGCATTTGATAGAATCCCAAGAGCCAAAGTGTGGGAAATACTTGAAGAAAGGAAGATAAAAGTGCATTTAAGAAAAGCAATCAAGAGTATGTATGAAACCACAGAAAACTGCGTAAGGACAAATAATTCAACATCTGAGAATTTCCCAACCACACACGGCCTTCGACAAGGGGGCGCTTTAAGACCTCTGCTTTTTATTATATTCCTAGACAACATAATGAAATAAAATAAGGATAACACCAAGAAGGTAGAAATAGGATACTATAAAATGAAAAGAATAGTGATAGCAGAATGTGCTTTTGCTGATGACTTAGTCATGCTAGCCAAAAGCGAAGAAGACCTGCAACACAATATAAGCATATGGGAGGAGGAACTGAAAAAACACAACATGGTAATTAATATAAACAAAACAAAAGTAATGGTAGCAGCAAAAGAGGAAACAAAAAGCAAAAATACTAATGAATTTGAAAAGGATAGAACAAGTTGAAACCTTCAAATATTTAGGTACAATAATACATAATAAAGGAACCATGGAAAACGAAATAAATAACAGAATC
The DNA here is from genome assembly GCA_951805005.1 of Othius punctulatus. NCBI lineage: Eukaryota > Metazoa > Arthropoda > Insecta > Coleoptera > Staphylinidae > Othius > Othius punctulatus. The sequence goes on from OX638146.1 coordinate 41,763,734, forward strand.
ATGGCCGCAAATAAACCCTACTATGCAATGAACAAGTACATTCTAAACAATAGACGAATCTCCAAAAACACGAAAATTACACTTTTCAAGACAATTTATAGACCAACACTCTTATATGGAAGCGAAACCCGGACAACAAATGAAAAGACAATGAACAAAATACAAGCAACCGAAATGAGATACTTAAGAAAAGTTGAAGGAGTCACAAGATTAGACAGAGCAAGAAACGAACAGATGGGGGAAAACCTACAAATACAAGGTGTGCAAAAATTAATACAGAAATGACAACTAGGATGGTTCGAGCACCTGATAAGAATGCCAGAAGACAGATATCGTTACAAGATAGTTTCTTGCAGTGACTAATTGTAATTTGTACTAATTGTAATTGTAATTAATTGTAATTGTAATTGCAGTGACGATTGTAAATATTGTTAATCATTTTTATTTTTTTCAGGTTTCTCTAGAAAGGAAAACTCACGAGGCAGAACTTCTAACTGCCCGACTGGTTGAAGAATCTGAAAGGAGGGCTGCCGAAGCTGGTAAACTGAAAGAGGAACTTCTGAGAGCCAGGGCAGCTGAAAAACAAGCCAAAGAGAAACTGTTAGAATTTATAAGGCGGAGTAATTACACCAAAAGTCCAATATCGGTATGTATTAGTAGAATTTTTAGTTATTTTCAGCCAGGTATCATTGATTAGATTGTATGAATCGGTGGTTAATACTTCGTGAAACATCTTTAAATTAGTATGAATGAAGCACTTGGTTAAGTTTAACAAATTTTGAATAGAAAAACTCTACAATTGTTTCGGTCTCACGAATGACCATTATCAATAGACAAATGAAACTCAGTTTTATTTGTCTCTTATATCTTATATAATTGCATTTTTGTTGAAATCTATTAAAATTATTTCAAAACATCATATGTTCTCTTATTGGACGAAATGGCTTGTTTTGTTTAAATTGTTTGATTGTCAAGCTAACACATTCGACATGATCTTTATATTTCGAAGTGTTTAACAATGTCGTACGCAATTTATGAAATATTTGATATGCTAGATGCTTTATTCAAAACAATAACAAATCACTAATTGACATAGAAACATATTTTAATCGCTATCCGGAAATAAAATAACCGGATAAATCAATATTTCAAAGACTAAAAGAAAATCTTATCAACCACGGATCTTTCAAGTAGCCAAAATCAAGGTCTTACAATATAGTAGACGCCGAAGAAACTGCTACTAATGTAATTTTAGATGTAGTAGTGAATCCAGCAATTTCCAGTCGCATATTGAGGATGAATCCGGAATTTAGAAGAATCGAGCACTTCGAATTTTGAAAAAACATAAAATTTAGACCATACATTATTCGAAAAAGACACCATTTGAACGACCAAGACATAGAACGATAAATTATATAAAGTGAGAAATGATAATATTAATAATTTACGACAACATTTTATAGATTGTATAAATTCAATTTCAAATGTTCACATTCATATTGCTTACAGAAGTGTTATTAAAAGATGCAACATATGCATTTTGAATAATGAGTATCAATTGGAACATTTATTGTAATTTAAATATTGAGTCTATCCTTTTCAATGCTTCATTGAAGGTTTTTTTTTTAATCTTGGAAAAATCTATTTATTGGATTGTCTGCCTTTTAGATGATAGAGCCTGTAATATTCCTTAGGCAATAAGATAATTGTTATTTATTTAATAAACCTTTCTAACATATATAATATTGTATTCACATGGTATTTTGTAATTTACAGATGGCAAATTCATGCATTTTCAATAAATAATTTTACTCTAAACAATACAAGCCTACTACCAGTCTACTACGCCCAATAATAGAATATATGACGTGTTGATACAATTTTAATAGATTTCAACAAAAATGCAATTATAACATTTATATGTGATATATCATTGAAAAGAGAAAAAAATAACCTATTTATTAAGACCAAAGCCAACTATGACTTGTATTTAAAAAAACACAACTTTGTATTGTATCTTGTTTATTAACGAATATATTAAAATTCTGTAAAACTTCAATTCACCGTAAAAAAGTGCCTGAAGAACGTGTAACTCTTATTTTAATAAAATGAGAAATAAATGAAATATTGATAAAAATCGAAAATGGAAAATAATGAATTTTTGGCCATAACTTCAAAACGAAAGACGATAGCCAATTTTTGTTTTCTCCATTAAGGTGGTCCTAAAATAAGAGATCGGGGATACGCCATCCGATTTTCTCTATCTCTTCTAGTTACCGAGATCCCCTATAGAAACATCCAAATTGGGCCACCCTGTACATTTGAAACTATTTGAAACTATAAAAAAGTTTCTTTATGTTTGGTTTTTGTATAGATATATATCTATACTAATTATGTCCAAATTATGTCATACCTGTAATGGACCTGTAGGATTATTGTTATTATCATGATTTTTGTTATTTTGATTAGTATTACCACATGTGCTATATTTTACAGAGTATCACCAGCCTATACTCGCCCTCTCCCAGTGTGCAGATGCAGCAGGAATTGAATCTACTAGATTCTGAACCGGCAAGATCTTCTCCAGACCTCAACTTGAATATTGCAGCGTACGACTTAATTAACAATGCTGATGCCGATCAGTTATCTTTAGAAATCGAAAAAGAAAGGTAACTATTATAAACATAAAGGTTACATTTGAAAAAAATTGAGAACAGCGTTGAATCTTACAATAAAAAACAAAAATTGATGTTTAATCAATTTTTGTTTTTTTACAAATTTAGAACAATATTTGTTCGGTACTACTGGTATCGGCAATGAATCAATCATCTGCCCTATTGTTTTCTTCATTACTTCCCTTATTAACTGTTAAAGTTCTTATTTAAACTGTCATTTCTGTGTTTTTTTTTGTAATTGATGTCTTCTGTTTAAGAAGAAAAAAAAATTCTAACAATTACATCAATTACAAACAAAAGCACAGAAATAACAGTTTAAATAAGGAACTTTAGCAGTTAATAAGAGAAGTGATGAAGATAACAATGGGGCAGGTGATTTATTCATTGCCGATATCAGTAGTACCGAACAAATATCGTACTAAATTTGTAAAAAAACAAAAATTGATTAAACATCAATTTTTGTTTTTTATTGTGATATGTAAGATTCAACGCTGTTCTCATTTTTTTTCAAATGTAACCTTGTTTTGTAAGCTAACTAGATTAATTCTGAAAATTTAGAGAATTTTTAATATTTGGGCACTTTTTCAGAATTTTTTTCAAATACACTTGGTGCAAATAAATCGATCCACTTCACACATTGGATTTAAAATGCATATTTTTGTTCACAATTTACACAATAGATTTAAAAAAATGCATGCCATTTGAAAAGCAATTTATTGATCTTAAAACGAGTAAAAGATTGTCAAGATAAATTTCATATTATCAACTGAAAAGTGCTACACTAGGGTTTTTTATTTTTTTTTTATTTTAGTGTATCACTTTTCGGTTGATAATATGAAATTAATTGTGACAATTTTTGACTTTAACGTGATTAAATTTGTAACAAATTAACTATTGTTTTTATTTTATAGATTAAAAAAAGCACGCCATTTGTGAATAGGAATTTATTGATCTTAAAATGAGTAAAAAATTGTCAAGATTTTAATATTACCAACCAAAAAGTGTTACACTACAGTTTTTTTTTTTTAACTTTGGTGTATCACTTTTCGGTTGATAATATGAAATTAATCGTGACAATTTTTAACTTTAATGTGATTAAATTTTTAACAAATTACTAGTTTTTTTAGTTTTAAGATCAATACTTTTTCTCACACTTTTTCTCATTTTTTTCAAATACACTTGGTTCAAATAAATCGATCCATTTCACACATTGGATTTAAAATGCATATTTTTGTTCACAATTTAGACAATAGATTTAAAAAAATGCATACCATTTGAAAAGCAATTTATTAATCTTAAAACGAGTAAAAGATTGTCATGATAAATTTCATATTATCAACTAAAAAGTGCTACACTAGAGTTTTTTTTTTAACTTTAGTGTATCACTTTTCAGTTGATAATATGAAATTAATCGTGACAATTTTTTACTTTAACGTGATTAAATTTGTAACTAATTAACTATTGTTTTTATTTTATAGATTAAAAAAATGCACGCCATTTGTGAATAGGAATTTTTTTATCTTAAAATGAGTAAAAAATTGTCAAGATTAATTTCATATTATCAACCAAAAAGTGTTACACCAGAGTTTTTTTTGTTTATCTTTGGTGTATCACTTTTCGGTTAATAATATGAAATTAATCGTGACAATTTTTAACTTTAATGTGATTAAATTTTGAACAAATTAACTAGTTTTTTTAGTTTTAAGATCAATACTTTTTCTCACACTTTTTCTCAATTTTTTTCAAATACACTTTGTGCAAATAAATCGATCCACTTCACACATTGGATTTAAAATACATATTTTTGTTCACAATTTAGACAATAAATTAAAAAAAATGCATGCCATTTGAAAAGCAATTTATTGATCTTAAAACGAGTAAAAGATTGTCAAGATAAATTTCATATTATCAACTAGAAAGTGCTGCACTAGAGTTTTTTTTTTAACTTTAGTGTATCACTTTTCAGTTGATAATATGAAATTAATCGTGACAATTTTTTACTTTAACGTGATTAAATTTGTAACTAATTAACTATTGTTTTTATTTTATAGATTAAAAAAATGCACGCCATTTGTGAATAGGAATTTTTTTATCTTAAAATGAGTAAAAAATTGTCAAGATTAATTTCACATTATCAACCAAAAAGTGTTACACTAGAGTTTTTTTTTTAACTTTGGTGTATCACTTTTCGGTTGATATTACAAAATTAATCGTGACAATTTTTGACTTTAATGTGATTAAATTTTGAACAAATTGACTAGTTTTTTTAGTTTTAAGATCAATACTTTTTCTCTCACTTTTTCTCAATTTTTTCCAAATATACTTGGTGCAAATAAATCGATCCACTTCACACATTGGATTTAAAATGCATATTTTTGTTCACAATTTAGACAATAGATTTAAAAAAATGCATGCCATTTGAAAAGCAATTTATTGATCTCAAAACGAGTACAAGATTGTTAAGATAAATTTCATATTATCAACTGAAAAGTGCTACACTAGGGTTTTTTTTTTTTTAACTTTAGTGTATCACTTTTCGGTTGATAATATGAAATTAATCGTGACAATTTTTGACTTTAACGTGATTAAATTTGTAACAAATTAACTATTGTTTTTATTTTATAGATTAAAAAAATGCACGCCATTTGTGAATAGGAATTTATTGATCTTAAAATGAGTAAAAAATTGTCAAGATGAATTTCATATTATCAACCAAAAAGTGTTACACAAGAGTTTTTTTTTTAACTTTGGTGTATCACTTTTCGGTTGATAATATGAAATTAATCGTGACAATTTTTAACTTTAATGTGATTAAATTTTGAACAAATTAACTAGTTTTTTTAGTTTAAGATCAATACTTTTTCTCACACTTTTTCTCAATTTTTTTCAAATACACTTGGTGCAATAAATCGATCCACTTCACACATTGGATTTAAAATGCATATATTTGTTCACAATTTAGACAATAGATTTAAAAAAATGCATGCCATTTGAAAAGCAATTTATTGATCTTAAAACGAGTAAAAGATTGACAAGATAAATTTCATATTATCAACTAAAAAGTGCTACACTAGAGTTTTTTCTTAAGTTTAGTGTATCACTTTTCGGTTGATAATATGAAATTAATCGTGACAATTTTTGACTTTAACGTGATTAAATTTTTAACAACTTAACTATTTTTTTTTATTTTATAGATTAAAAAAATGCACGTCATTTGAATAGCAATTTCTTGATCTTAAAATGAGTAAACAATTGTCAAGATTAATTTCATATTATCAACCAAAAAGTGTTACACTAGATTTTTTTTTTAACTTTAGTGTATCACTTTTCGGTTGATAATATGAAATTAATCGTGACAATTTTTGACTTTAATGTGATTAAATTTTGAACAAATTAACTAGTTTTTTTAGTTTTAAGATCAATACTTTTTCTCACACTTTTCCTCAATTTTTTTCAAATACACTTGGTGCAAATAAATCGATCCACGTCACACATTGGATTTAAAATGCATATTTTTGTTCACAATTTAGACAATAGATTTAAAACAATGCATGCCATTTGAAAAGCAATTTATTGATCTTAAAACGAGTAAAAGATAAATTTCATATTATCAACTGAAAAGTGTTACACTAGAGTTTTTTTTTTAACTTTGGTGTATCACTTTTCGGTTGATAATATGAAATTAATCGTGACAATTTTTGACTTTAATGTGATTAAATTTTGAACAAATTAACTAGTTTTTTTGGTTTTAAGATCAATACTTTTTCTCACACTTTTCCTCAATTTTTTTCAAATACACTTGGTGCAAATAAATCGATCCACTTCACACATTGGATTTAAAATGCATATTTATGTTCACAATTTAGACAATAGATTTAAAAAAATGCATACCATTTGAAAAGCAATTTATTGATCTTAAAAAGTGTAAAAGATAAATTTCATATTATCAACTGAAAAGTGCTACACTAGATTTTTTTTTTTAAACTTTGGTGTATCACTTTTCAGTTGATAATTTGAAATTAATCGTGACAATTTTTAACTTTTATGTGATTAAATTTTGAACAAATTAACTACTTTTTTAAATTCTAAGATCAAAAAATTGCTTTTCAAATGGCAAGCATTTTTTAATCTATTGTCTAAATTGTGAACAAAAATATGCATTTTGAGTCTAGTGTGTGAAGTGGCGATTTATTTGCTACCAAGTGTATAACATAATGACATTTTTCTAAATTTGATAACAGAATCATAAGTACTTCTGAAATCAGTAATATACAGGGTGTTAATACTAAGTTGTGACACCCGAAAATGGCAGTTAGAACTCATTGAAACAAACAACTTTTCTTTGTTAAAATTTTTGGATTCGAGCTCAAGTTCATAGTTAATGGCGTTCTTTTGTTTTTCGAAAAATCGTCATTACTCCCTTTTTTTAAGGAATATTTAAAAAATACAAAAACGTTCAACATGCTCTTTCGGTTCTCTAAAACATTTGTATTTACAATTATTTTATATTTTATCAAATAACAAAATGGCGACCAATCAAAAATTTCTATGCAAGATATTTTGAAAACCAATCGATCGATTTTTGAAAATAAAATATTTATAAAATCCTTGAACTATCTTATAACAATTGTCTGTTTTGATAATTATGCATTTTTATACAGAAATTATGCAAAATACGCACACAAATGATAAACGTGACAGAAACTTTTCAAGATGAAGTAGAAATTTCTGAAGAACAAGATCAAAAAGTATTTAAATTTGAAGGTACAAACTAGAAAACACGTGCCTCAACTTGTTTAATGGCCTAACTTAAGGTTAGCCTACTTTGTTTTAAATGATTGTTGCAGTTTGTTAAAATTTATCTTGTAATTCAATTTGAATAAAAACTTTTTTGGACAGATCAAAACAAATGTTTCAGATAAATGTTATAATACAGTTTAAGGATTTCATAAATGTTTTATTTTCAAAAATCATTCGAGTGATTTTCAAAATATCTTCTTTAGAAAATTTTCTTCAGTCGCCATTTTGTTATTTGATAAAATAGAAAATAATTGTTAATACAAATGTTTTAGAGAACCGATAGCGCATGCTAAACGTTTTTGTATTTTTTAAATATTTCTCAAAATAAGGGAGTAATGACGATTTTTCGGAAAACAAAAAAACATTATTTTTACATTTAAAATTTTTGAATTGGAGCTCAAGTTCATAGTTATTTGCGTTTTTTTTATTTTTCGAAAAATCGTCATTACTCCCTTATTTTAAGAAATATTTAAAAATACAAGAACGCTCAGCATGCGCTATCGGTTCTCTAAAACATTTGTATTTACAATTATTTTCTATTTTATCAAATAACAAAATGGCGACCGAAGAAAAATTTCGAAACAAAATATTTTGAAAATCACTCGAATGATTTTTGAAAATAAAACATTTATGAAATCCTTAAAGTATATTATAACATTTGTCTGAAACATTTTTTTCGATCTATCCAAAAAAGTTATTATTGAAATTGAATTAGAAGATACATTTTAACAAACTGCAACAATCATTTAAAACAAAGTAAGCTAACCTTAAGTTAGGCCATTAAACAAGTTGAGGCACGTGTTTTCTAGTTTGTACCTTCAAATTTAAATACTTTTTGATCTTGTTCTTCAGAAATTTCTGCTTCATCTTGAAAAGTTTCTGTCACGTTTATCATTTGTGTGCGTATTTTGCATAATTTGTATATAAAAATGCATAATTATCAAAACGGACAAATGTTATAAGATAGTTCAAGGATTTTATAAATATTTTATTTTCAAAAAACGATCGATTGGTTTTCAAAATATCTTGCATAGAAATTTTTGATCGGTCGCCATTTTGTTATTTAATACAATAGAAAATAATTGTAAATACAAATGTTTTAGAGAACCGAAAGCGCATGCTGAACGTTTTTGTATTTTTTAAATATTTCTCAAAATAAGGGAGTAATGACGATTTTTCGAAAAACAAAAAAACGCCATTAACTATGAACTGGGGCTCCAATTCAAAAATTTTAACTAAGAAAAGTTCTTTGTTTCAATGAGTTCTAACTGCCATTTTCGGGTGTTACAACTTAGTATTAACACCCTGTATAATATAGGTTGTCATGTTAAAAGCAAATAATATCAATGATGTCGTAACTAACAAATTTCGTGAAAATGGTGTAGTGTAATGTCATTTAATTAAAATAGCTATAGCCGTACATATTTTATGCTTTACTTTCTTTCGACACTGTTTTATTTACAATTTAATTTTTAGGGAAGAGTACCTTCAGAAATCAAAGCACCTCCAGAACCAACTGCGCGAGCTACGAACAGAAATAGCAGTACTCAAAGTGGGTGATAAACAAAACGATCAATTAGACAAGCTGCACGAGCAGCAAGTTCAAATGGGAGAGAACAAATATTCTACGCTGCGTAAGAGTAAATCTGGTTCAACAAAGTCACGAGTGGCCTTCTTCGAAGACTTATAATATGTTATGTCGATTGTAAATATGTATAATCCATAAGTAAAGTGTTTTGTTATAAGAATAAACATAAAATGAGTGTTAGTAGAATTTTTGTCAACTCTACAAGATGGCAGCTAATTAGTGCTTTTATCAGTGCCTTCAAGATATTTGATATATATACAGCCTTCATATGCATATTTTTTTATTATTTTTGATAATATATTAAGGTTAACATTTTTAATTTTGTTATCTGAGAAACAAAACATATTCCTGTGATCAGTTTTTGTATGTTAATGAAAACTCGGTAAGTTATTGAAAACAGTCTTGTGATTGAACTCGCAAAGAACTATTACTTGTAAATACAAAAACTAATACGATGGTCGATTTTTTTCCTTTCTTTTATTACCCGTCGTATACCATATGTTCATAAAAAAAAGTTCATCAGGGGCGGCTGTGGAAATTCACACGATGGCGTGACTTGATTCAGATCTTCAATTTTCTGACTCGGGCCAAGTTATAAACTAGCCTCTAAATTAACCTATAAATTTATATATCTTAAAATAAATAAGTACTTGGTACATATTTTATACCGATAACTACAATAGTTGGAAAATAGCAAGTAAATAAATGATATATTGAAATATATACCAATTTATTCTTTTGGTACAATGCAGAAATCATATTAGAAATAATTCTGTTTATAATGTATGAAATATTGTGATATATACAATTTTCTTTACACTTGGAAATGATATGAATTACAATTGTTCAACATCAATTATTAGCACGGTCCCCTTGGCGATAGATATAATGAAGAATACAAATTTTCGTTGTTTTACAGCCACCTAAAAATAATATCACAAATCAGTACTAAGAAACAAATATTTATGAGAATTTCCTATAACTTACCATAGATCTGATGAAAGATTTAAATTGCATGGAATTTTAAATTCTGGTTTAAAAACATAACACCTGAGGTATTTGTTAACATGTATTGTTCTGAAATTGTTACAAAACCATTGTGCTGCGAAATATTCTGCAAGGGTGCGATGAATGAACCGAGGCTTCCCATCAATCACTTTCTCAATAATTCCAATACTTTCCTCTTCTTCGTCATATTTAAAAATTGCGTCTTCGTACTTTATAGTGCTATTCATGAATAACTTAATTAAACTCACTCGTGCACATATCTCATTTAAAGCTAACGCTTGGTACGTTTGTAACATATCTTTTTCTTCGTTGCGTTGTTTCCTCTTCTCAAATGGTATATCGGAGTTTAAGCTGCGGATCTTACTAAATTTCACATCGACAAAGTATTGATACAGGGTTACTAAATTAAGATTTTGCTTTATTTCCGCCTTGATTGCTTCCGATAGTATCGGTTGGCTTGATTCATTGAATTTTTCAAATAAACTTGTGAACACCTCAGCAATCATATTCGTTTGCAATGGAACTTCCAGAAACTTTCATTGCTGATCATCTGTAGAGCGAGAAAATTGGGATAAAATTTCTTCGAAAAATATTTCAAATCTGTCTTCTTTTAATGTGCTCATATTCTGTTTCCAATGATTGTGGATGAACTGTTTTATATCGCTTTGAGAAAATGATCGCAGTACTAATGACGCTGTGTTTAGCTCATCCTCTAGTGTAGCGCAGAAGTTATATGGTCGAGTTGTTATCCACAACTTTTACAAATTACGGCTTAATATTTTTACCAGATCCTGCACTTGTTCCTTGTAATCTGGGCTTATCTCATCAAAACCATCTAGTAATATAACTATTTTTCTCGACTCGTAATAAAAATTCAACACATATTTTGCAAATGAGCCCTCATTCGGATGTAAGGAAGCTTGCAAGAAGTGCTTCGCCTCTTTGTCAGTTATTTTTTTGTTGTTCCAAGAATTGAAAAGAGATGAATGATCTAATAGGCATATGTTTCCAAGCCATAAAAAATCTTCCTTACTTGAGTTAATCACATTATTACTTAGATGCCATAATCAGGGGCGGATGGGCAATATACAAGCGGCCCGGGAAATAGTCTTTTGTCGGCCCATTTTACATTCACATAAAATTGCAATAACACCATATAATTTTTCCATAATACTTATTTATTTATTTATTAATATAGTGGTCTCCAAAGTGGCCACGGAATATTGCAATAGTGTAAATTCAGTAATCACGTGGAAAAAACTAGAATAAAAGAAATTTACTTGTCTATTTTTCGAATTCGTAATAATAAAATATAGAATTTGGGATTACAAAATAAATAATAATAATATATAAACAATATTCAACCTTGAGGCGCAAATTTTCATTTAAATGGAAACTTGTTTACGCTGAATTCCCTAAATGTAACATAGTGTTCTAATGAGTTTCAAAGAAAATTGTTGAAAAACTGATAATACGGTATTTTCCGATTTTCATATTTTCTATGAACGCGAAGATTTTTATAATTCATTATTTATTATAATATAACAATAATAATATAATATTAATATTATAGTAGTATACAGGGTCCGTCATTTCACCTCCCGTCTTCAATAGCTCAGTTACTAATTGAGTTAGGATTTTAATATTATGCAGACTTCAGTTGATTTCTAAGGTGTATTTCATTAATTTTTTTTTTATTGTACAGGGCGTCCCAAAAAAGTGTGACGTCATTGTGATGTATATTTTTAGATTGCATGGTATATTTTTTGTTACTTATTTGGGTGCCTCCTATAGATGCTTACATACCCATAAAATTTGATTGAAATCGATTTAGTGACATTACCACAAAAAAATAAAAACTGAAAAAAATCAGTTTTGAACCATTGGTTAAGAAAATTAATAAGGGATAAAAATAGTGCCTCGTTATAAAACCATACAAGGTACTCATTAAATAAGGTCTGACAGTTGCGTTAACCAAGTTTTATTGATATGCACTATACAGAGTGTCCAAAATTTAGTGTCAAACTTTTCAAACTTTAAAGCACTTTATTTTTCTTATTTTAAATTGGAACCCCAGTATATTTTCCCCCCCGGTATATTTAAACAACAAAAAATATACCATGCAATTTAAAAATACACATCATCATGACGTCACACTTTTTTTGGAACACCCTGTATAATCAAAAATATTTTCCTAAAAGACGCCACAGAATGCAAGTAAAGCCTGCAAAATATCAAAATCCTAACTCAATTAGTAACTGAGCTATAGAAGACGGGAAGTGAAATGACGGACCCTGTATAATTTTAATTAAATGGTAATTTTCAGCATTATTCCTTACAAATTTTTATTTTACTATGCAAAACGTTAATCAGTACATAAAAATCTCATTTGAATGACACAATTTATATTGAAAATAAAAATAATCATGTTTATTAGCGGGAGAACCTACAAAATATACACATTAATAAATAATTGAAAAATTTACCATGAATATTGGAAAGTATTTATTGACAATACCAAATTTGTATTATAAATTCCAAAACTCAAAAGCAACAACAAAGTTATCATGATAAATTACAAAATTTAGTTGGAAATTATGAAATTCGTATTGTAAATACAAAAGTTTTAATTGCAAATTTCAATGTTTAATTAAAGCCTGATATTTTGAGTAGAAATTATGAAGAATTTGGCCACATAGCATATCACTCACTAATTTGTTAATATTTTAATAGAAATCTGCAAAACTTATTAATTAGAAATTTAAATAGAAATTATAAAATTTACTTTGATAATGATAAATTTTATATGCAATTTTTTTTTTGCAATTTACGTAATTTTATTACAAATTGCAAGTTTATCAAACCACAAAATTCTCATTGAAATTTTATCATTTTGATTGTGAATTACAATGAATGTTGCATTTCTATTGGAAATTACAATATTTTCATTAGAATTTTTTATTACTGATACCAATATTTTCATAAATTACAAAGATTAATGGAACCTAAGAGTTTTTATTTAGAAATTATAACGTCTTTTCTCAGAAATCATATTCCTTACAAAGTGATTAAAATTTCATAGAAACTTACAACAAATATAATGAAAAGTGTATTTTTTTTAATTCAATAACCATGAAATTTTGGTCATTTTTACCACAAATTGCAAAAATATTTCGATAACCCCATATATCATAATGTTATAATGTTATAACATTATGATGAATATTGCGAAATTGTTAAAATGGATTTCAATATTTCAATAGAAATTATGGAGTATTAAATGTAAATTACAAAACTTCTGTAGAATTTGTAATTTCTGTAAAATGTTGAATATGAATTGGAACATTGTAGTGACAATTTTCATTATAAATACAATATTACAACGTAAATAGAAACCAATGATTGGGTAATAAATAGGTTTTATTGGAGTTATGTCATTTTCTTGTGTGAATTTCATTTAATATAGCAAAATTTGCATTCTAAATTAGAAAAATTTAACAGCTTTATGATAATTTTATTTTAAATTGATAAATTTCACTGTTATACTTATGTCATTGGCAATTTCAACACTCGTATTATAAATTACAAAATTTCAACAGCGACTATGAAAATGTTATTGTAAATTGCCGAAATTTCACTGTAAAATGCAAAATAACCTTGGTATTTGCAATATTTGTATTAAGTTGTTAAAATGTTCATAATTATTTGTAGAAAATTTAGAAATAACTTTTCATTAGAGATTATAAAATTTTCATTAGAAATTATGATATTTTTATTATAAATACTAAATGTTTAATTACAAATATCAAAGTTTACCTGCAATTTTCGGTGGAAATTCTAGAGGCTTTATCCACAAAACATATTACTCCATAAGTTATTTAATATTTTAATAGAAATTTGAAAAACTTATACGCGAGCATACAAAATATTGGTTATAAATTAAAAACTTCAATAGAAACTATGAAATTTTGTATGCTCATTTTCTACATTTTCTTTACAAATTTCTAAATTTTATTGAAAATTGCAAAAATCTCATCAAACCCCAAAATTCTCATTGAAATTATAAAATGTCGATTATTACATTGCGATGAATGTTGCATTTCTACTAGAAATTACAAAATATTTGTTAGATTTTTTTATTGTAATTACCAATTTTTTCATAAATTACAGAGATTAATGTAACCTGCGAATTTTTAGTTGAAAATTATAACGGTTTTCCTCACAAATTATATCATTTACAATATCACCAATTAAATGTTATGTTGTGTTTAAAAATTTGCAGAAAATATAATGGAAATGGAAGGCGCCGGGGGAAAACCCTAGTTCAAAAAGGATGCCACCAGTCGAAAAACTTTGGCTACTACCGTGTTAATACATTAAATAAAGAATGTTACTTCAGCAAATTATTAATAATAATTCTGAAACTTGCAGGTCCAAAATTCCGCGGGCCCACCGGCCCACCGGGAATTTTACCATTTTCCCGTATGGCCCATCCGCCCCTGGCCATAATAATGTTGTTTTTCCTACTCCGGCCTTACCAGAAATTATAACGACGTTATCTTCCAAATCTTCAAGTGTATTCATAGAATATATTTTGAAATGGGTTTTAATTATATGCTTTTTTATATTCCTTAACGTGCCATGAGATTGCTGCCATATCAAACCGTTATATTCGGACTTCAGCCAGTGAATATTATGGTTGGTGTACATTTTACACACTTCATCAGTCTTGTTCATTATTAGATATCATGATTATATCGTTCTTATATTTTATAGGTTTATGTGGTAAGTTATACATCATGGTAAAGTTTGCGGTGTCTGCCCTTATGTTATTACTAATACCAACACGCCTGTAGATTTAAGAGATTCCAGTAGTTTTTGATCTGTTGACTGCAACTTTTGAAACCATTGCTCTCTAATATTTTAATCCACGCTTCTATTAGTCCAAATAATATAATATTTTTTATCATCCTCCCCAATCTTATATTTTTTTGTAATATCCAGATAGGAAATAAAATATTTATATACATCGAAGCTCCTGTTATCATCTTTAAGAAGCGTCTGTTTTGTAATTGTATCATCCGATTTTGAGCTTTGCTTCTGTTTAGCCTGAATAAAGTACCAGACCCATTGCCCATTATTTTCAAATTTAAAAATTACATCATCAAACTTTCCGGCTGGTTCCCATTCTGAGTTGATGAAAAATGGACAATTTGCATTAACACCCCTATACAGAAGCATCATCAATACTTTGGATTGATACATGAACCCCTTAATAGAACATTGCATTCCAATAAGAGTCTTCGAAGTATTTGCTTGATCATTTTCTGTTATCCTCACTTCGGTTTGTAGGGAAAATTGATTTTTGCGCATTTTCTTCATCTTCTTTTCTAAAATAATAAATGTGATCTTTATTGCGCGTTATCAATTAAATATTTAACAACTTACCAATTAATCTGGTGCAATTTGAATATTAGTCCACTCTAATATAGTGTGCAATGGGTGCAGGACCATTACACAATGTGATAAATGTCGGTTAGATACTGCAAAATATAAATTATATACATATATATATATATATATATATATATATATATATATATATATATATATATATATATACTTGGATAATTGTATATCATTCTGAAAAAATATATTTTTTAAACTGATTTGGTGGTATTTTCAAAAAAGATATGTATTTTCTTTCTATGCAATAATTGGTCATAGCAGAGGAAATAGAGCCCAAATAAACTGTACAAATAGTATTAATTCCTATGTGTACCACTTTTGAAAATTTTACAGTTTTCGGTATCACAAAATTCTAAGATATGTCAAATTTTCCAATTATTATTTGTATGCTACAAAATTCTAAGTGGAGACATATTTTTCACGAAAATTTCAGAAGGTTTGCTTAAAAAATAAACAGAAATTTTAAACCTATTGGAAACTTTACTTAAGATTATTGAATATCATTCTGAAAAATTATATTTTTTAAACTGATTTGGTGGAATTCTCAAAAAAGATCTGTATTTTCTTTCTTTGCGATAATTGGTCATAGCAGAGGAAATAGAGCCCAAATAAACTGTACAAATAGTATTCGTTCCAATGTGTACCACTTTTGAAAATTTTACAGTTTTCGGTATCACAAAATTCTAAGAGATGCCAAATTTTCCACGAGTTATTTGTATGTTACAAAATTCTAAGTGGAGACATATTTTCGAGGATAATTTCAGAAGGTTTGCTTAAAAAATAAACAGAAATTTTAAACCTACTGGAAACTTTACTTAAGATTGTTGAATATCATTCTGAAAAATTATATTTTTTAAACTGATTTGCTGGTATTTTCAAAAAAGATTTTTATTTTCTTTCTTTGCGATAATTGGTCATATCAGAAGAAATAGAGCCCAAATAAACTGTACAAACAGTATTCATTCCAATGTCTACCACTTTTGAAAATTATACAGTTTTTTGTATCACAGAATTCTAAGATATGTCAAATTTTACAAGTATTATTTATATGCTACAAAATTCTAAGTGGAGACATATTTTCTACGAAAATTTCAGAAGGTTTGCTTGAAAAATAAACAGAAATTTTAAACCTATTGGAAACTTTACTTAAGATTATTGAATATCATTCTGAAAAATTATATTTTTTAAACAGATTTGGTGGAATTTTCAAAAAAGATCTGTATTTTCTTTCTTTGCGATAATTGGTCATAGCAGAGGAAATAGAGCCCAAATAAACTGTACAAATAGTATTCATTCCAATGTGTACCACTTTTGAAAATTATACAGTTTTTTGTATCACAGAATTCTAAGAGATGCCAAATTTTCCACGTGTTATTTGTATGCTACACAATTCTAAGGGGAGACATATTTTCTACGAAAATTTCAGAAGGTTTGCTTGAAAAATAAACAGAAATTTTAAACCTATTGGAAACTTTACTTAAGATTATTGAATATCATTCTGAAAAATTAAACAGTCGTCCGGAATCCGCTTCTCTTCCCATACTCCATTATGTACTTTTAATTCTTCGCTTCTTCGCCGATGGTTTTCATCATTTCTGTTGTTATTTGGTCCTTTCCTGCCGCTTTTCCGTTTTTCAGGCTCTTAATTACTATGTCTAATTCTTTTTCTGTTATCTCTTCGTTCTCGGTTTTGTTTTCTCGGTTTTGTGTAATTTCCTATCTCTCTATCATTGTTTTCCTCAGCATTTAATAATTCCATGAAATATTCCCTCCATCTGTTCATAATTTGTTCATCTTCCCTTAATATATTTCCTTGTTTGCTCTTGATTTCACAGTCTGTTTGTTTTTTTTTTCTTTTCTGGAGCTCTTGATAACATTATAGAACAACTTCTGGTTTTCTCTGCTGTTTCTTTCTATTCTTTCTCCAAATTCTTCCTATGACTTTAGTTTCGCTTTTAGTATTACTTCTTTGACTTTCTTTCGGCTTTCTTTATACTGGTCATATTTTGCGTCTGATTTATAATTTAGGTATTGCTTCCAGGCCAGCTTTTTATTTTTAATTTCCTCTTTCATTTCTTCTATCCACCATCTCGTTTGTTTATTATTGTTTGTTTTCCTCATTGGATGTTATTTTTGCTGCCTCCTTCATAATGTTTCTTATTGTTTCCCATAACTTTATAATGTCCATCTCTTGTATTCTCTTTTTTTGCGATATTAACTCTGTCACCATTTTTGTGTACTCTTTGGGTACTTCTTCCTCTCTCAATTTGTATAGTTTTGTCGTCTCTCTTTCTTTCTTTATTTCTTTATCATGTCTGTCGTTTACTTCTACTGTGTTTTATTTTATATTTGATATCAATAGGTAGTGGTCGCTATCAATTTCGAATTCTCTTCTAACCTTTGTATCGATTATGTTATTACGATGTTCTCTATCTATTAAAATATAGTCGATAACTGATTTTTTGTTCCTTGCCCTTTCTTCTCTCGTATATGTATGTATTTCTTTGTGGTTGTAGAATGTATTTGTTATAATAAGGTCCTCTATTAAACATAAGTCTAGCATTCTCTTCCCGTTATCATTCTTTACGTTTTCGCCATGTTTACCTATTATTCCGTTAAATATGTTATCACCTCTGCACACTCTACAATTAAAATCTCCGGCAACATAAATTTCTCCTTTTTGGCTTTCTATTGTTTCTCCTAATTTATCCCAAAAATTCTTATTGTTTTCCACTAAGTCATCGTCATTAAGTCCATATGTCACAACAATATTTATTTTCTTATTTTGTCCGCAATTCAGTGTTATAGACATTATTCTTTCCGACCATGCTTTCCAGTAGTCAATATTTTGGCTCCATTTCTTTTGTATTATCACTCCTACTCCTGCAGCTGCCCTTTTGCATTCTTCTACTCCACTAAAGCATAAGGTATGACCGTCATCAGTTTTGATTTTCCCTACTCCATTTTTCTTTGTCTCTGTTATTGCTAATATGTTTAGGTCTGCCTTCTCAAACTCGTCTTCTAGCTCTTTTTCTTTACCTTTTGTACCTCTTATATTCCATGCTCCCAATTTCCATATTTTTCTTTTTCCTATTAATATATTTGTTTTGTTGTTGTATATATCCCCTTTCTTTTTCGACTCGGTTTTGTTTTTATTACTCATTTCCGTTTTATTTGCTGATTTATTCTTCATTTTTTCCCTTCCCCGTTTTACTCTTTTCTGTATTAGTTTTTTTGTATCTGCTCCTTTTCTTCATTCCATGACCATTGTTCTCCATTAACTAGCACCTTCTTATATCTGGTTATAACAAGCTTACCTGCTTCTCTTTGTTCCTTTGCAAATTTCCTTATTTGTGCTTGTATTTGTCTTTCTTCCTTTGTGTAGTCATTTTCTATGTATACTTGTGTATGCCTTAACTTATTTTTGTTTTTCATTACTTCCATTTTTTCTCTAAAGTTGTCGAGCTTGACAAGTATAATCGGTTGGTAATTGGTATCGGTATTTTAATAAAAATTAAATATAAGTTAAATTCGGGTGTGGAAAACGGTGTTTCATTTTAATTCAATTGAATAACAATCGAATGTTCGAAATTTATTCATCTCGAATTTAAAGTAAGTACAATTTTAATGAGAGTATAATATAATTAGGGCTAGCATAAATGCAGTGCTGATTTTTTACAAGTTCCACAAAAATATCTTGCATTTTAATTGAGTTTCATATAAAACAAACCTTTTAACTTGTGTATAGAAAACTGCGTGTTCCAATGAAACAAATGAAGAATTAATATGAACATTCTTTACAACATGTCCGGTTTACAACATAAGAAGCCTATTTATAATTAAAAACAATGCATTTTAAATTGAAAGTTATATAAATTACATCTTAGATAATTGGAAAGTTGCTTTTTAAATTATCGCGTGTGTTATTTAAATGGCACTTCTTTAATTTTACACGTGAAGATTTTGTTGAATAAATAGTAAAACGGCGTTCCATAGCTCTGTTACCGGTGTAGGTATTATGAAAAGATTTATACCTGATATTATTACAATTTACATGTTTTCCTCGTAAATCACGGTCCAGTCTCCAATGTGCGTATTGTGGCATAGAGTTAATCTATTCAAAATGTTTCAAAGGGAAATTTATGTGAACCTGAGATTACGTGCCATAAAGCAGGCACGTTGAAGAAAGGTATTTAAGAACCCAATTTCGACATAAAACGTGCGACCTATTTGTCTAACACGATTTTAAAAGTGACAAGCTGAAATGGGAGGGGATTGGAATTTGTAAAAGAACCCACATCTCAAAAGCTGGCGATTCTGTAACTTCAGTACAATATATTCTTTGGTATTCATTGTCTGTGGTATTCATTATTCATGCAGACTTGAATGCGTTAAGATGTGTATATCGACAAGACAAGAGCCAAGCGAGAGGTTGATTGGTCTAATTAGTGGTGAAAAATGTGCCTCCAAGTTTCAATCAGATAATGATTGTGCATCATCCAGTTATATTACAGTATTTATTTTTATTATGAAATACTATTTCTCGAGAATACAATCGTTTTTCAAGTAAGTTACTCCTATTATTATTATTATTTAAGGTAGTTATATTATTATTTGGTACTTACTGGTAAAAAAATATTTTTATTTTATTTTATTATTTATTTAATTTCGCCTGACTAGATTTGGTTTAAAAAGAAACATCATCAAAGCCTTGATATCTACGAAGAATACAATAATTAGGTTAAATATAAATTAGTGTTGTTTGTTATAAAAACAACTTTTCTTAGTAAAATTTTTTGAATTGGAGCCCAACTTCATAGTTATTGGCGTTCTATTGTTTTTCGAAAAATCGTCATTACTCCCTTATTTTAAGGAGTATTTAAAAAATACAAAAACGTTCAACATGCGCTTTCGGTTCTCTAAAACATTTGTATTTACTATTATTTTCTATTTTATCAAATAACAAAATGGCGACCGATCAAAAATTTCTAAGCAAGATATTTTGAAAACCAATTGATCGATTTTTGAATATAAAACATATATCAAATCCTTGAACTATCTTATAACATTTGTCTGTTTTGATAATTATGCATTTTTATACACAAATTATGCAAAATACGCACACAAATGATAAACGTGACAGAAACTTTTCAAGATGAAGCAGAAATTTCTGAAGAACAAGATCAAAAAGTATTTAAATTTGAACTTACAAACTAGAAAACACGTGCCTCAACTTGTTTAATGGCCTAACTTAAGGTTAGCCTACTTTGTTTTAAATGATTGTTGCAGTTTGTTAAAATTTATCTTGTAATTCAATTTAAATAATAACTTTTTTGGACAAATCGAAAAAAATGTTTCAGACAAATGTTATAATATAGTTTAAGGACTTCATAAATGTTTTATTTTCAAAAATCAATAGAGTGATTTTCAAAATATCTTGTTTCGAAATTTTTCTTCGGTCGCCATTTTGTTATTTGATAAAATAGAAAATAATTATAAATACAAATGTTTTAGAGAACCGATAGCGCATGCTGAACGTTTTTGTATTTTTTAAATATTCCTTAAAATAAGGGAGTAATGACGATTTTTCGAAAAACAAAAGAACGCAAATGAACTTGGGTTCCAATTCAAAAATTTTAATTAAAAAAAGTTGTTTGATTCAATGAGTTCTAACTGCTATTTTCGGGTGTTACAACTTAGTATTAACACCCTGTATTTTCGATTAATTTTGGTTTTGATATAGTGTCGAAGGCTTGTTCATGTCAATGTATATAGCTAATACTAGTTATTTCTTGTCCATCTTCGATGATATGTGGTGTATCCAAGCAAGGATGGGGAACATACAAGCGGCCCGGGAACAAACTTTTATCGGCCCATTTTGCATTCACATAAAATTGCAATAATACCATATAATCAAAATAATAATCATACTTCAAAATTTGACAAAATTGTAAAAATCAAAAATACTTTACAATAAATAATTTCAAATTGAGTTATTTTTATTTTTAAAATATATTAAAATGTATTATCAGAGACATAACACCTTTGAGGATGGCTAATAAAAGCCGAAACAAGTTGGGTGAAGAACATAAAAAAAAAGATTACATAACTAAGAGAAAGTACTCCCCATAAAGAAAAAATCAATATAAAATTAAATACCGTAAGTTTTTCATAATATTTATTTATTAATACGGAGGTTCCTAAAGTGTGCGTTTACTGTTCTGCTTTCAATCATATTAAATAAAATATGAAAAAGATTAGGTAATTAAAATTCATGCTTTGACTAAGAAAATTTAATTATATTTTATAAAATCTTCATTAAAATTTCAAAAGTTTAATAGACCCAGCAATTTTTTTTTGAATTATTGGAGTTTTATTCCGAAAGCATATCCCTCACAAAGTTGTTAAAATGTCCAGAGTTATTTGCAGAAAATTTATTGAACATGAAAGAAAAAAAATTATAATTAAAAAAAATTAAATGTAATTTTCAACATTATTACTTTTACAAATTTTACATTACAAAAATTATAATTTAAATTGTAAAATATTAATAAAAACACAAAATCGTCATTTGCATTATACAATTTATATTGAAAATTATAATAATAATAATAATAATATTTACCAGCGGGAGAACCTGCATAATATACACATAAAAATTGAAAATAAAAACTTACTAAATGAAAATGAATTTGAAACTTGATTTGAGATTTTACATGAAAGTAAAAAATGTAAATTATAAATTCCGAAACTCAAATGAAATAACAAAGTTATCATGATAAATGATACAATTTAGTTGGAAATTATAAAATTCTTATAGTAAATACGAAACTATTAATTATAAATTTCAATGTTAAATTAAAATTTGAAATTTTTAGTATAAATTATAAAAAACTTTATCCTCAAAACATATAACTCACTAAGTAATTAATATTCTTTTGAAGACAGAAATTTGCAAAAATATTAATGCTAAATACAAAATTATGTACAAAATTACAAAGAGACGCCATGAAGTTTTTATTGCAAATGTCAAATTTTGATATTTTATTACAAATTGCAAGTTGATCAAACCATAAAATTCTCATTGAAACATCTCGCTTGTAAACTGCAATGAATTGGAAATTACAAAATTTTCGTTAGAATTTATTAATATAATTACTAGACTTCATTCATAAATTGTAAAGATCAATGGAATCTGCGACTTTTTTAATTCTAATTTATAACGTCTTTCCCCAGAAATCATATTCCTTTCAAATGTATTAACCATTTCATAATGGCAAAAACTATAATGGATGTTGTAAAATGTTGATTAAAATGTTTTTAAATTCAACAAAAACAATGAAATTTTCGCGTTTTAACTACACATTACAGAAATTTCTTCGAAAATCCTATAAATAGTAATAGCATTATGATGAATGTTACGAAGTTTTGATGATGGATTTCAGTATTTCAATAAAAATTATGGAGAATTAATTATAAATTTCAAATGTTTTAGAATTTGTAAGTTTTTATTAAGAATACAATATTTCAATGGAATTAGAAAACAATCATAAAGTATAAATAAGTTTACATTAACACTGTAACAAATACAATAATAAATAAGCAAATAAGTAAATAAAGACATAAATAAGTTTTATTGGAATTATGTAATTTTCGTTGTGACTTTCATCATTCATCATTCTAAATTACCAAATTGCAATAACTTAATGAAAATTTCATTGTTATTTGATAAAATTTAAAGTATAAATAAGTTTACATTAACAGTATAACAAATACAATAATAAATAAGTTAATAAGTAAATAAAGAAATATATAAGTTTTATTGGAATTATGTAATTTTAGTTGTGACTTTCATCATTCATCATTCTAAATTACAAAATTGCAATAAATTTATGAATTTTTTATTGTTAATTGATAAATTTCACTGTAAAATGTAAAATATTCAACATTCGTATTATAAATTACAACATTTCAGGAGCGATTATTAAAATTTTATTGTAAATTGCCAAAATTTCACTATAAAATGCAAAATGTCATTGGCATTTCCAAAATTTGTATCGAGTTGTTAAAATGTTTATAGTTATTTGCAGAAAATTTTATGAAAATAAACTTAGGTGGAAATTACGAACTGTTCATTAGAGATTACAAAATGTTTATTAGAAATTATGAAGTACTTATTATAAATACCAAAATTTTACTACATATACATTTTCCTTACAAATTAGAAAAATTTATTAAAAATTGCAAAAAGCTAATCAAACCACAACATATTAAAATTATATCATGTCGATTGTAAATTAAATTTACAAAAGCTTCAAAATTTTCAATACATTTTTTTATTAGAAATACCAATTTTTTTATAAATTACAAAGATTAATGGAACCTGCCAATTTTTAGTTGGAAATTATAACGGCTATCTACACAATTTATATTCCTCGCCAAATTATTTTATATTTCATAAAAATTTGCAAAAAATATTATGGAAACGGAAAGGATCCATGGAAAATCCTAGCTCAAAAAGGGAGCTGCGACGCGAAAAAGTTTAGGAACCACTGTGTTAATACATATATAAACAATCTTTATTGGGCCATCGACCACATGGGGTCTTTCCGCCTTGTGTTAATACATTAAATCAAAATTATTAATAAACTTGTCGTCGGATCTGCCAGCCCAAAATTCTGGGGCTTCCGGCCCAACATTCGGGATGGCTACCGGCCCACCGGGAAATTTCCCATTTTCCCGTATGGCCCATCCGCCCCTGGTAAGGGGGTTATTAATTGTAATTTTAATTTAAATGGCACTTCTTTAATTTTACACATGAAGATTTTGTTGAATAATTAGTAAATCGGCGTTCCATAGATATGCCCTATATGCGGTATTTCTTTGTACACGGCTAGCTATTTCATAAAATTCCGTCGACACATCGCTTGCTTCATCTTAAGTTAGTTTGGTTGCCTACCCAATTTGATCAGTTTGAAATTTCTCCAATGCCAAGTGAAATATGTAAATAATTATTTAGAAATTATGAAGAATGTATAAATTAACTACCGATAAATGCAAACAATTGCTAGGGAGACATATGGCTGCGTATCTCATCAAACTCTGATCATGCGAAAAATAGTTCCTGCCTTACTTAACAGATGGCTAAAGTTAAGGTAGAATCCAATCCCCAATAACGTAACGAGATAATATTAATAATACTGTTATAACTGCAATTTAAAAATAAGTAAATATATTTTATTGTCGATACATAATTATGAAATAAATAAAAGATTCAGGTTTAGCTGTGTCCTTCGATAAATTCCAGTACCACGCATACTTGTTGTCTGGAGGACGCGAACCAATGCCATGGTAGCATCAGCGGACGATTTGGTTTTTGCCAATGCATTACCTCAATTTGAATATCCCCATTGCCAAATGTTCCGATAATGCAATGACGTGATTGTGAATCCAGACGATCAGTATCACGAACTTGCCAGACAACGCGTACAAACTGGAATCGACTATCCACTGAATCCGACCTCCATGGTAGCTGGATTACAGGAGTGCGCCACACTCCCGGTCTGCTTACCATCACATGAACGATCAATTCAAAGAGCTGTGACTGCGCAAGCGTATTATTATGGTTACAGAAATCTTAATAACATCAGTTTAAAAACATCTATAGAGAACTATATCTTTTCAACTTCAACTTGGCACTAATCACAGTAAAGTTGGCATTAATCATCAGATTGGCATTAATCAAAACCACGTTGGCATTAAACAATGGCAACATAAATTTGTTTAATGCCAACATAGTTTTAATTAATGCCAAATTGATAATGATTAATGCCAACTTGAATGTGATTAGTGCTAAGTTGAAGTTGAATGGGTATAGTCATTTGTCTTATAATAAGTCGGTGGATTAGTGCGTCCTTGAAATGGCGAAGTACATGAAATAGTTTCTCCATAGACATGGAAGCATTTGAATCATTGCAATTTTTAAACAAGTTGACGGATTTAAAAGTTGCAATTAATAATTGCGCAATAAAATTTTTAACCTATTTATGTGTAGGTGTAGGTAAAGTGGCGTGAAAACTTTTAGTGCTTTTAACACACATAGTCAATGGATTTAGTTTAACGAAGACTGAGCCAATAAAAATAATTGGAATCACATTGTCACAGATTTCGACAATTACAGTTGAAAATATTGCATTGTTTTTAAATATAAATAGGCCTCTTATGTTGTAAACCGGACATGTTGTAAATAATGTTCATATTCATTTTTTATGTGTTTCATTGGAACACGCAGTTTTCTATACACATGTCAAAAGCAATGTTTTATATGAAACTCAATGAAAATGCAAGATATTTATGTGGAACTTGTAAAAAATCTGCACTGTTTTCCACGCTCAAATTTAAATTATATTTAATTTTTATTACAAATAACGCATTATTTATAGAAGACACTATTTTAATAACGACGGTTTTTAAGACCTCTGAATTAATATTAAGTTTCATTTTCAATACTCTTGCAACAAATGGCACTTTATTTAAATGTAACTTTATTAAAATTGTACTTCGTTTTTACCACACTTGAAATGAAATTGTATTTTCTTTTTAAAACTGAATTTATTAGCGTTCATTTTCAACGATAGGTTTATTAAAATGAGAAAAAGTTTGATAAGTTTTGTCAAAGTTGTGCATAAATTCATTAGTTAAATCCATTCAACTTGCAAAGGATTGTTACATTTTTCAAAATACTATTTTGTTATGATGGAATTGGAATTGTAATATCATCAATTATACCTAAATGTTTGGACCTCACCTTTTCAATGGCCCCGTGTGTCAAATTTAATTAACAACTCTCAAAATCTGCCAAATTTACAATTACTGTTGTCAAAATCTGTTGTATGTTGTAAAACAACTTTCTAAATTGGTAAAATTTCCGACTGAAACATTCATATCTACAAAATTCAAAGTTTCAGCTGTGAAGATCCGTGTATTTTTTAATAGATACTGCCTGAATCTGTTAATTTTTGTCAATTTTTGATATCCCAATTTTTAAATGTAAACATCTATCAGATTTTTAAGTGCAACAGTTCACATACGTCTAATTCTCAAATAGAATCGTCGAAATCTGTCAAGTTTTCAATTGCACATGTCAAAATAAGTTAAATTCTTAGCTGCAGCTGTGAAAACCTGTCATTTTTTTAAAGATACTACAAAAATTAACACTTTTTAGTAGAATTTGTTAGTTTTCTGATTTTAACAATTTTAACAATATTTCAATAATTTCTGTCCAAATTTCATTATTTGTATTAAAAGTGTAATTATTCTGATCAAGTGTTTAATTATTGTTACATTGCAAATATTTTCATCATGATTTCAAATATGTTTATCAACATTTTAATGTTTATTGTAAAAAATTTCATATAGGTACAGTAGGACCTTGATAATACTGCCTGTATTTTATACTGCTTCTGGGTTATATACGAATCTTCAAATATTTGCATGTAACTCTTCAAAATATGCAAAAGCAAATGAAACAAATACAATCAAATTAAAATAATAAATAACTAAAAATCCGTACAATCTTTGATTTCGCAATATTACAAATGTTGAAGAAAAGAATTAATTATATTTCTAGTGTTAACAATTCTAATTTTCTTTAAGATTCATTTCTGTTAAAAAACATGGTGCTAAAATAATGAAACAATCATATACTATTATTTTGTTTAATGAAATAAAAAACTATACCTATTTACCTATATCCAAAATATGACTGATTTTCACAGTTATTGTTGTAAATATGACAAATTATGGTAGTTGCAGTAGAAAACATGTCCATATTGGACACATAGAGTTGAAAATATGACGATTATTAACAGTCTGAGTTGAAAATATGACATTAACCATTACATTTGAAACTACAACAGAAGTTGAAAAGTACAGTTGAAAATATGACATGTCTTGACAGTTTAGAGTTGAAAATATTACAAATTATGACAATTATAGTTGAAAATATGACATGTTTTGGCAGTTACATATGAAAATATGCCTATTTTGTGCACATACAGTTCAATATATTGATATAATATCAGTTTCAGTTGGAAATATGATATTAACAATTACGTATGAAAATATAACTAAATTTGACAAGTGCAGTTGAAATTGAAAGAGAATTTTACAGTAATATATAAAAATGACAAATATTAGTTACAGTTAAAAATATGACAAATATTAATCATTTTAGTTGAAAATTTGACATATTAAACATTATACCAAAAAATATAACATTTTGACAATTACATCTGAAAATATGACTGATTTCGACAATTACAGTTGAAAATATAACATATTGATAGTTTTGAGTTGAAAAAATGAGAAATCATGACAGTTTCAGTTGAAAATATGAAATTAACAATTACATTTGAAAATATAAGAAATTTTGACAATTGCAGTTTAAATTGAAAATGTGAGAATTTTACAGTTACAGTTGAAAATGTCAATTTATTACAGTCACAGTTAAAAACATGACATATAAATCATTTCGGAAGAAAATATGACATATTCAGCATTATATCTAAAAATATAACATATTTTTGATTTTGATTTAATGTATTATGTATATGTATAAGGCGGAAAGACCCTATGTGGTCGATAGCCCAATAAAGATTGTTTATATATATGTATTAACACAGTGGTACCCAAACTTTTTCGCCTCGCAGCTCCCTTTTTGAACTAGGATTTTCTATGGATACATTCCGTTTCCATAATATTTTTTGCAATTTTTTATGAAATATTAAATAATTTGGCGAGGAATATAAATTGTGTAGATAGCCGTTATAATTTTCAACTAAAAATTGGCAGGTTCCATTAATCTTTGTAATTTATAAAAAATTGCTATTTCTAATAAGAAAATGTATTGAAAATTTTGAAACTTTTGTAAATTTAATTTACAATCGACATGATATAATTTTAATATGTTGTGGTTTGATTGGCTTTTTGCATTTTTAATAAATTTTTCGAATTTGTAAGGAAAATGTATATGTAGTAAAATTTTGGTATTTATAATAAGAATTTCATAATTTCTAATAAACATTTTGTAATCTCTAATGAAAAGTTCGTAATTTCCACCTAAGTTTATTTTCATAAAATTATCTACAAATAACTATAAACATTTTAACAACTCGATACAAATTTTGGAAATGCCAATGACATTTTGCATTTTATAGTGAAATTTTGGCAATTTACAATAAAATTTTCATAATCGCTGCTGAAATGTTGTAATTTATAATACGAATGTTGAATATTTTACATTTTACAGTGAAATTTATCAATTAACAATAAAATTTTCATAAAGTTATTGCAATTTTGTAATTTAGAATGATGAATGATGAAAGTTACAACGAAAATTACATCATTCCAATAAAATCTATTTATTTCTTTATTTACTTATTTATTATTGTATTTGTTATAGTGTTAATGTAAACTTATTTATACTTTAAAATTTATCAAATAACAATGAAATTTTCATAAAGTTATTGCAATTTGGTAATTTAGAATGATGAATGATGAAAGTCACAACGAAAATTACATAATTCCAATAAAACTTATTTATGTCTTTATTTACTTATTTGCTTATTTATTATTGTATTTGTTATAGTGTTATTGAAAACTTATTTATACTTTATGATTGTTTTCTAATTTCATTGAAATATATTTAACATTTACAAATTCTAAAACTTTTGAAATTTATAATTAATTCTCCATAATTTCTATTGAAATACTGAAATTCATCATCAAAATTTCGTAACATTCATCATAATGCTATTACTATTTATAGCATTTTCGAAGAAATTTCTGTAATGTGTAGTTAAAATGCGAAAATTTCATTGTTTTTGTTGAATTTAAAAACATTTTAATCAACATTTTACACCATCCATTATATTTTTTGCGAATTTCTATGAAATGGTTAATACATTTGCAAGGAATATGATTTCTGGGGAAAGACGTTATAAATTAGAATAAAAAAAAAACTCGCAGATTCCATTGTTCTTTACAATTTATGAAAAGTCTAGTAATTATATTATAAAATTCTAATGAAAATTTTGTAATTTCCAATTCATTGCAGTTTACAAGCGAGATATTTGATCAAAATTTGCCATTTGCAATGAAAACTTCATAGCTTCTCTTTGTAATTTTGTACATAATTTTGTATTTTGCATTAATATTTTTGCAAATTTCTGTCAGAATATTAATAACTTAGTGAGTTATATGTTTTGAGGATAAAGTTTTTTATAATTTATACTAAAAATTTCAAATTTTATTTTAACATTGAAATTTATAATTAATACTTTCGTATTTACTATAAGAATTTCACAATTTCCAACTAAATTCTATCATTTATCATGATAACTTTGTTATTTCATTTGAATTTCGGAATTTATAATATACATTTTTTACTTTCATGTAAAAATTCAAATCAAGTTTCGTCATTTTCATTTAGTAAGTTTTAATTTTGAATTTTTATGTGTATATTATGCAGGTTCTCCCGCTAGTAAATATTATTATTATTATTATTATAATTTTCAATATAAATTGTATAATGCAATTGACGATTTTGTGTTTTCATTAATATTTTACAATTTAAGTTATAATTTGTAATGTAAAATTTGTAATGTTATAATGTTGAAAATGACATTTAAATTTTTTAATTATTATTTTTTTTCTTTCATGTTCAATAAATTTTCTGTAAATAACTCTGAATATTTTAACAACTTTGTGAGGGATATGCTTTCGGAATAAAATTTAAAAAAAAAAATGCTGGGTCTAATAAAACTTGGTAATTTTAATGAAGATTGTATAAATTACAATTAAATTTTCTTAGTCAGAGCATGAATTTTAATTACCTAATCTTTTTCATATTTTATTTAACATGATTGAAAGCAGTGCAGTAATCGCACACTTTAGGAACCTCTGTATTAATAAATAAATAAGTATTATTAAAAACTTACGGTATTAAATTTTATATTGATTTTTTATTTATGGGGAGTACTTTCTCTTAGTTATGCAATCTTTTTATTTGATGTTCTTCACGCAACCTGTTTCGGCTTTTATTAGCCATCCTCTGACAATACATTTTAATATATTTTAAAATAAAAATAATATATTCAATTTTAAATTATTTATTGTAAAGTATTTTTGATTTTTACATATTTGTCAAATTTTGAAGTATGATTATTATTTTGATTATATGGTATTATTAAAATTTTATGTGAATGCAAAATGGGCCGACAAAAGTTTGTTCCCGGGCCGCTTGTATGTTCCCCATCCTCCCCTGGTCACTAGGGGGCCTACTGATTAGCAAAGCGCTTATTTATAAGCATAAAAAATGTCAAAATAAGTGCTTAAAAATGCATAAAAATCTTAGAAAATAAGCATATAAAATAGCATAAAGATTAGAATAAGCACAAAAACGCAGAAAAATCATGAAAAGGCATATTTTATTATTTATGAAAATACAGAGAAACAAAACAAAACATACGTTTATTAACAAGAACGCACTATAAGTAGATAAAAGAAATATTTTAATAACATAGGTGTTGGTGATTAATATTAATAATAATAATAATTAATAACAAATAATGATTACTGCTCATTTTTAAATGAACTAATAATTAAATGTTTTTCTAAATTTTCAACGGAAAATCCCATTCTCCTATCACCGACCACATTTTTTAAGTGTGAAAAGCTTCTCTCCACATCCACACTAGTAATCGGTGCATATTTAAATTTGGAAACAATTGTAATATTTGTCAGCAAATCTTCCATGAAATCTCCTTTTAAAACTGTTGATATATTTTGTAACTCGCCATTTCATTTTTTAACAAAACTGCATCACATTTTTTTTTAATAATCTCTCCTATAGATCTTCGTACGTTTGAGACGTCGTTCCTAAAATCTTCAACTATTTGAACCGCATCTGCCAAAGTTGTGTCCTTTGCTTGGAGTTTATCAATCGCTTTGCTTAAGAAACTGTAGTTGGTTTTTAGGAATGCTAAATTTTGTAGAACCCTCCTATCTTTAAGAACTTTGTGGCGTTCTTTAATTGCCTCTGACACATTTTCAGAAAACTCTAACACAAGCTCCTTAAATGAATCGAAATGGTCGGCATAATACAAGGCAGCATCTAGCCACGCAGGGGCGGATGGGCAATATACAAGCGGCCCGGGAAATAGTCTTTCGTCGGCCCATTTTACATTCACATAAAATTGCAATAACACCATATAATTTTTCCATAATACTTATTTATTTATTTATTAATATAGTGGTCTCCAAAGTGGCCGCGGAATATTGCAATAGTGTATATTCAGTAATCACGTGGAAAAAAACTAGAATAAAAGAAATTTACTTGTCTATTTTTCGAATTCGTAATAATAAAATATAGAATTTGGGATTACAAAATAAATAATAATAATATATAAACAATATTCAACCTTGAGGCGCAAATTTTCATTTAAATGGAAACTTGTTTACGCTGAATTCCCTAAATGTAACATAGTGTTCTAATGAGTTTCAAAGAAAATTGTTGAAAAACTGATAATACGGTATTTTCCGATTTTCATATTTTCTATGAACGCGAAGATTTTTATAATTCATTATTTATTATAATATAACAATAATAATATAATATTAATATAATAGTAGTATACAGGGTTCGTCATTTCACCTCCCGTCTTCAATAGCTCAGTTACTAATTGAGTTAGGATTTTAATATTATGCAGACTTCAGTTGATTTCTAAGGTGTATTTCAATAAAATATTTTTTATTGTACAGGGTGTCCCAAAAAAGTGTGACGTCATTATTTTTAGATTGCATGGTATATTTTTTGTTACTTATTTGGGTGCCTCTTATAGATGCCTACATACCCATAAAATTTGATTGAAATCGGTTTAGTGACATTACCACAAAAAAATAAAAACTGAAAAAAATCAGTTTTGGACCATTGGTTAAGAAAATCAATAAGGGATAAAAATAGTGCCTCGTTAATACAACCATACAAGGTACTCATTAAATAAGGTGTGACAGTTGCGTTATTCAAGTTTTATTGATATGCATTATACAGAGTGTCCAAAATTTAGTGTCAAACTTTTCAAACTTGTTATTTATTTTTTATTTTAAATAACACTTTATTTTTCTTATTTTAAATTGGAACCCCAGTATATTTTTATGTAATTCCATACGGAATTAAAGGACAAACATTTTTTTCAATTAAACCCTATCTCAATTTTGAACACATTCAAAGATGTTTGCGGAAAACTCGTTTTATCAACAATTCCAATGGCCATTTTAAGTAACTAAAATCGAAGGTGGGTTTGGAAAACAATTTATTGACATTAAACTTTAACAAAGTGATAAGAGTCATTGTTGACTGTAGTAATATAAAAGTTTAAAACTTTTTTACCTAAGGTCTTTATACCCAAGATACCAAAATTACTTTTTTTCATGGAAATTATGATTTTCATAATATGACAAATATTATGACCTATATTGACAAATGTGGATATGACTTTCATATTCGCATTTCAAAATATTAAATTCAACCTGTTACGAAGAGTGGCAATGTCATTTCATACTCGGCTTCGTTTGTGCCTTCAAGAGAGCTGAAGACATATAGAACGTTCTAGCAATTAATTAATTTTAGAAATGCACAGTTATTATATGTTTTTGTGAAATTTTATTACTAAAACTATTTTTTATACAAAACTTA
The DNA here is from genome assembly GCA_951805005.1 of Othius punctulatus. NCBI lineage: Eukaryota > Metazoa > Arthropoda > Insecta > Coleoptera > Staphylinidae > Othius > Othius punctulatus. The sequence goes on from OX638146.1 coordinate 41,797,029, forward strand.
ATACTTTTACGATGAGTAATAGGTTTAGACGAAGATCTGTGAAAGCTTTAATACTTTCGAGATATTAATTGTAACTACAAAATATGTTATGTCAATAAATGGTATTTTAAAGTCACCTTCGAGTTTTATTCATTAAAATGGCTATTGGAATAGTTGATAATTCGAGTTTTCTGCACATAACTTTCAATGTGCTAGGAATTGCGATAGAGTTGTAATTAGGAAAAATGTTTGTCTTTTAATTCTACATGGAATGACATAAAAATATACAGGGGCTCCAATTTAAAATAAGAAAAATAAAGTGCTTCAAAGTTTGAAAAGTTTGACACTAAATTTTGGACACTCTGTATAATGCATATCAATAAAACTTGGTTAACGCAACTATCAGACCTTATTTAATGAGTAGCTTGTATGGTTTTATTAACAAGGCATACTTTTATCTCTTATTAATTTTCTTAACCAATGGTGCAAAACTGTTTTTTTTTTTCTGTTTATTTTTTTGTGCTAAAATCACTGAACCGATTTTAATAAAATTTCATCGGTATGTAGGCATCCATAAAGGGCACCCAAATAAATAACAAAAAATATACCATGCAATTTAAAAATACACATCATGACTTCACACTTTTTTTGGGACACCCTGTATAATCAAAAATATTTTCCTAAAAGACGCCACAGAATGCAAGTAAAGCCTGCAAAATATCAAAATCCTAATTCAATTAGTAACTGAGCTATAGAAGACGGGAAGTGAAATGACGGACCCTGTATAATTATAATTAAATGGTAATTTTCAGCATTATTCCTTACAAATTTTTATTTTACTATGCAAAACGTTAATAAGTACATAAAAATCTCGTTTGAATTACACAAGTTATATTGAAAATAATAATAATCATGTTTATTAGCGGGAGAACCTACAAAATATACACATTAATAAATAATTGAAAAATTTACCATGAATATTGGAAAGTATTTATTGACAATACCAAATTTGTATTATAAATTCCAAAACTCAAAAGCAACAACAAAGTTATCATGATAAATTACAAAATTTAGTTGGAAATTATGAAATTCGTATTGTAAATACAAAAGTTTTAATTGCAAATTTCAATGTTTAATTAAAGCCTGATATTTTGAGTAGAAAGTATGAAGAATTTGGCCACATAGCATATCACTCACTAATTTGTTAATATTTTAATAGAAATTTGCAAAACTATTATGGGTAAAAACTGTTTTTTTATTCTACCTAAATTAGAAATTTAAATACAAATTATAAGATTTACTTTGAAAATTATAAATTTTATATGCAATTTTGTTTGCAATTTAAGTAATTTTATTACAAATTGCAAGTTCATCAAACCACAAAATTCTCAGTAATAATATAACAAGAGAGTGAGAATAAATTGAAAATAATTTGACAGATTGTCGAAAACTTGTTGCCTCGAGCCCTTCGGGCTCTCGTGACTATTGCCAAATGGCAACAAGTTTGAGACATAATCTGTCAAATTATTTTCTAATTTATCGAACTCTCGAGTTATATTTGATTAGATTATTTTTTGACGTTTTTTGCTTTCTAGTATTTCTTTATCAATTTCAGTATGCGAAACGCAGCTAAAGCGACTTTTATTCATTTTGTATGACACTTTAATATGATTGATAAATTAATAATTTGACAAATATTTTGATTGACAAGAGTGAACCTAGCTACCGAGATTATTCCCACTATAATAATCTCTAGAGAATATTCCCAGTATAATAATGACGGGATTGGTCCAGAAGTATCAATATGACAAAAATCGAAATATATCATTGGTTTTGAGAAACGTCAAAAAATAATCATTGAAATTTTATCATTTTGATTGTGAATTACAATGAATGTTGCATTTCTATTGGAAATTACAATATTTTCATTAGAATTTTTTATTACTGATACCAATATTTTCATAAATTACATAGATTAATGGAACCTAAGAGTTTTTATTTAGAAATTATAACGTCTCTTCTCAGAAATCATATTCCTTACAAAGTGATTAAAAATTTCATAGAAACTTACAACAAATATAATGAAAAGTGTATTTTTTTTAATTCAATAACCATGAAATTTTGGTCATTTTTACCACAAATTGCAAAAATATTTCGATAACCCCATATATCATAATGTTATAATGTTATAACATTATGATGAATATTGCGAAATTTTTAAAATGGATTTCAATATTTCAATAGAAATTATGGAGTATAAAATGTAAATTACAAAACTTCTGTAGAATTTGTAATTTCTGTAAAATGTTGAATATGAATTGGAACATTGTAGTGACAATTTTCATTATAAATACAATATTACAACGTAAATAGGAACCAATGATTGGGTAATAAATAAGTTTTATTGGAGTTATGTCATTTTCTTGTGTGAATTTCATTTAATATAGCAAAATTTGCATTCTAAATTAGAAAAATTTAACAGCTTTATGATAATTTTATTTTAAATTGATAAATTTCACTGTTATACTTATGTCATTGGCAATTTCAACACTCGTATTATAAATTACAAAATTTCAACAGCGACTATGAAAATGTTATTGTAAATTGCCGAAATTTCACTGTAAAATGCAAAATAACCTTGGTATTTGCAATATTTGTATTAAATTGTTAAAATGTTCATAATTATTTGTAGAAAATTTAGAAATAACTTTTCATTAGAGATTATAATATTTTCATTATAAATTATGATATTTTTATTATAAATACTAAATGTTTAATTACAAATATCAAAGTTTACCTGCAATTTTCGGGCGAAATTCTAGAGGATTTATCCACAAAACATATTACTCCATATGTTATTAATATTTTAATAGAAATTTTAAAAACTTATACGCGAGAATACAAAATATTGGTTATAAATTAAAAACTTCAATAGAAACTATGAAATTTTGTATGCACATTTTCTACATTTTCTTTACAAATTTCTAAATTTTATTGAAAATTGCAAAAATCTCATCAAACCCCAAAATTCTCATTGAAATTATAACATGTAGATTATTACATTGCGATGAATGTTGCATTTCTACTAGTAATTACAAAATTTTTGTTAGATTTTTTTATTGTAATTACCAAATTTTTCATAAATTACAGAGATTAATGTAACCTGCGAATTTTTAGTTGAAAATTATAACGGCTTTCCTCACAAATTATATTATTTACAATATCACCAATTAAATGTTATGTTGTGTTCAAAAATGTGCAGAAAATATAATGGAAAAGGAAGGCGCCGTGGGAAAACACTAGTTCAAAAAGGATGCCACCAGTCGAAAAACTTTGGCTACTACCGTGTTAATACATTAAATAAAGAATGTTACTTCAGCAAATTATTAATAATCCCAAAATTCTGAAACTTGCCGGCCCAAAATTCCGCGGGCCCACCGGCCCACCGGGAATTTTCCCATTTTCCCGTATGGCCCATCCGCCCCTGTAGCCACGTACCCCATCTAGTTTTAACCGGTGCTAGAGGAAGAGGTACATTTGGCATTCTTTCCCTAAACATTTCAACCCTCAGTGGAGCTTTTAGGAAAATTTTCTTCCCGGTTTTTATCAAATCATTGACCAGGGGAAATTGCAGTCTAATCGTTTCAGCACCTCGATTAAAACCATGTGCCAAACAGGTGCAATGCATTAATTGCTCATAAAATACTTTTAAATTAGAATATGCCTTCAACACATATGCAGCGGTATCAGAAAGCATCAATAATATTTTATCATTTGGTACGGGGTTTGGCATAAAAAATGTGTTGATCCATCGTGAACGAATTTGGCAACGGTATTGCCATTTGTTTTTTCTAACTGCTTGGAACTAATTAAAAATGCATTGGTGGAGTCTTCGTTTAATATTCCAAACATTAAATGGGCGATGTACCGACCAAATGAATCAGTAGTTTCATCTACACAAAACCATTTGTAATTCTTGCCAATTATCTTTTTTATTTCCTCAATAGTGTGTTTATATACTTGCTCGACATAGCTTTTGCGAATGGTTGATTCGGCAAGAATATGTCTACCGGTGTATTTTTGTAAAAAAGATTTAAACATACCATTATCTGGTTTTTTTAACGGAATGTTAGAAGATACCATCATATTGCATAAATCAAAGTAAAATTTCTTTTCATTCTGTGTAGAAGTACACGCAAAGGACTCGGAAATAGTTTGCTGGGTAGTAAGGGCTGCTTGCAGATTTGTATTTTTTTAAATTTTCCAGGTGAACTGTTGTTTTGATATGTTGTGTTATGTTAAATTGTTTATCGCAGTTAATCTACAACATAATACAAGCTTGTACCTAGGCCAATAGCAACACAAAATAAAGCTTACCGGTTTGATATAAGCCCTGCAAATTAATTTGCCGTTCTCATATTTTAATTCAGAATGTCCACGTGTCCATTCATCGACGGAAGGTTTTACTTTCGGCATTTTATACAAGAAAACTTATAAACACGTAATACACACAAGGCACAAGCACAACGCACTGAATATTGAGATAAATTGGACTAAATTGATAGCACATTTGCCCCAGATGTGTTCTGTGCACGTAAAAATAGGGTAATCCCCGAAATAATCAAGCTTTGTTTAGCAAATATCACGTACAGACGCTCGCATTGTTGATGATTTTGTGATAATTAAGTACTCTAGACGTAACGGAGTAATATTAATGCTGAATTCTCGTTACAATAATGTGCAACAAAATATATTGTTGCTAATATTGCTAATATAAATAATAGGCTATAAAATTGAGAAACAAGCAAATAAGCACAAAAAATAAGGAAATATGCACAAAAAATGCATTAAAGCAATTATAAGCTTAAAATCTGAAAATATAATTATGTAACGCGACAACCACTCAGATTCAGATTCCAACACAGAATCAGACTCAGACTCAATTAATATGACTGACCCAAGCGAAGTAGAAATTCGCATGGCGAGAGACATGCTTCCCCAATTTAGTGGTGATGGCAAAGATTTAACTTAGTTTCTTAAACAAGCCGATTGTTACATTTCATTATTGAGAAAAACTCCAGAAAATTGCTTATTCAATGTCCTTTTATTAGAAACTGTAAAAGCTTAAATAATTGGAGCTGCTAGAGACGTATTAATAAGTTCTAATTGCAGTAATTGGACAATGTTGAAAACGGCATTAACTGATAAATTCGGTGATTCTAGATCCGAGGAATTCTTAGTAAATGACTTAACTACTTGTTTTCAAAACGGAAATGAAACATATCAAACCTATTATGATAAAATTCACAGAAAATTACAAAATCTGCTAGAACACGTTTCCTTGAACCTTCAACAAGGAGATGTTTTCGATAATAAAAAACAAATGTATGAAAACCAAGCCCTAGCTACTTTTAAATCAGGTGTATTAGAACCATATTGCAGTCACTTGCTCAATCTAAATCTTAACTCTCTCGAAGCTTGTTTACACGCATGCAGATGTTACGATAATCAAAACACACAAATTTCATTTATGTCATTTCTTAGAAATAAATCAAAGCCTCAAAATCAACGGCAAAATTCCATTCACTATCATCAACACAACGGGACAACTTTACCTAAACACAATTTTCAGAATAGTCAAAATTTACCTAATCGACCATTTATCCCAAAATACAATTACCTGCCTCAGCAAAATTATAGTTATAATGCTAATAAACAAACAACAAATTTTCCTACAGGACCAATTAAAATTAATTCGGTACCCGTAAAACAAAACTATGCTACCACATCAGCATTTGGCAAAGGACAAACGTACAAGCCGATACCAATGAGTGTATCAACCAGGAACACTCAACAACCTAAAAGAAATCATAATAATTATTTTAGACCAAATGGCCAACCTCAAAATTACACTTTTGAAGAACTAACCAATATCGAATGTGACAATATCGGTGACATCGATCAAAGTCAATATTATATTGAAGAAGAATCCGAAACGAATGATGAATATAATAACCAAGATAATGACCACTCATTTAATCAAGAAGATGATGATCAAAACTTTCGGTTAGAAGCCTCGAACTCGATAGAATCGATTTAAATTCTATAAACAGTAAACCCGAATTACCATTTATTGTAATTCCCTCCTATAACTTAAAAATTTTAATCGATTCCGGTGCAAGTAATTCGATCATAAATTCAAAACCAGCATTGAAATATTTCTCACAATACTTATATTATAAACCCTTTCAAGTAAGTAGTTTAAATAGAATTATTAATGACGATAAAAATATTAAATTCCCATTACTAAAAGACTTCGGCATCAATTATGAAATTAAATTTCAACCCGTCAAATTTTCACCCATTTTCGCAAATTATTTCAAAATCTATTCGAATACCAGTAAATGTTTTAGATGGATCCGTAATATTTCCCGAGATAAACGCAGATGATATTAAAATCCCTGAATCTATTGGTATCGCTAAAGATGGTATAGTAACTTTACCGTTTGAAGAAGAACGTGAAGTAGAAATCAATTTTCACCAACGAATAGATGTCCAACCTTTAGATAATGTAAACATCAGTGTACCACATAGTAACTTCCAAAATATTGATATTCCAAAAATTATAAGAACAAAACATCTAAATTCTGAAGAAAAATTAGAAATAATTTCAGTCTGTAAGAAATACAAAGATATTTTCTACAATGAAAATCAGATCTAACTTTTACTAATGCTGTAAAACATAAAATTCGTACAGTTGATGACGAATACATTTTCTGTAAATCATATCGCTATCCTTATGCCCTAAATGAGGAAATTCAAAAACAAATAAAAAATTTAGTAGAAAATAAAATAATTAGACCCTCAATTTCACCTTATAGTTCTCCAGCATGGATTATTCCAAAGAAGCTTGATGCTTCAGGCAAAAAGAAATGGAGATTAGTCATAGATTACAGAAAGTTAAATGAGAAGACAATTGAAGACAGATACCCGCTACCCAGAATTGACGAGATTTTAGACAATCTTGGCAAATGTACTTACTTTTCTACTCTCGATTTAGCACAAGGCTTTCACCAAATCGAAATGGATCCTCAATCTATTGAAAAAACCGCTTTTAGTGTCAACCATGGACATTGGGAATACGTCCGATGCCCTTCGGTTTGAAAAACGCTCCAAGTACTTTCCAAAGAGTCATGGACAATGTATTGAAAGAATACTTGTACCATTTCTGTTTTGTATACATGTATGACGTAGTAATTTTCTCGAAATCTCTTCAAGATCATATTATTCATTTAAATAAAAAAATTGAAAAATTTAAAACTTATAATTTAAAAGTACAGTTAGACAAGAGTGAATTCTTAAGAAAATAAGTATCATTTTTAGGTCACGTCATAACTCCTGACGGTATTAAACCAAATCCTATAAAAATGGAAACAGTCCAAAAATTTCCATTACCAAAAACCACAAAAGAGATAAAATCTTTCTTAGGATTGATGGGATACTATAGACGCTTTATCCAAAATTTCGCAAAAGTTGTTTCACCGTTCACCAAATGTGTAAAGAAAGGTTCAAAAATCGATATTACAAATGTAGATTATTTAAAATCATTTCATTTATATAAAGAACTCTTGACAAATGCCGCTATATTGACCTATCCAGATTTTTCGAAAGAATTTAAACTAACAACGGATGCATCGAATATTGCTATAGGAAGTGTTCTGTCACAAGATGGAAAACCAGTCAGTTATTACTTAAGAACATTAAATTCAGCTGAAAGAAATTACGCGACAATAGAAAGAGAACTGTTAGCAATTACTGAAAGTACTAAACACTTATTGAAACCGACCATAGCCCACTTGTGTGGCTGTCAAAATTAAAAGAACCCAATAGTCGATTAGTACGATGGAAACTAAGACTAGGATAATTTAATTATGATGTGATATATAAGAAAGGAAAAGAAAATGTTGTTGCAGATGCTTTATCACGTGTAGAACTTAACGCAAATGAGTCTATTAATGATGAATTAGATTTATTATCAATTCTACCCCAATTTGACGATAACGAAATCATTGAAGACGCAGATGAAATTTTAGAAAGCTATATCGACAATACTGATAATACCAGACATTCCAAGCAAGAAAATCCAATTTTCACTCTACCAATAAGTGATAAACCAATTAATTATTTCACTAACAGAATTATTTTACAAACAGGAGACTTGTACAAAATTATTCATAGTAAACCCTTTCAGAAGAATACATTTCGTGTTACCATTAGAAATGGTCTACAAAACGAAAATCTTTTAAGATTTTTAAAAGAAAATATAAACCCTTCCCAAATGTACGGTATTTATTTTGAAGACGAAAACTTAGAAATACCCTTGATAGAAATTTGTCAAAAACTATTTAATAATAAATTGAAAATCATTAAGTGCAACATTCTGTATAAAGACGTAGAAAGTACAAGTGAACAAAATGAAATTATTGACACTTACCATAATGAAAATCACAATGGCATAATAGAAAGCTACAATCAGTTAAAAAGAAAATATTTTTGGCCCAACATGAAGATTAACATAAATAAAATCATAAACGAATGTGAAATCTGTTTAATGTCTAAATACGAGCGCAATCCATACAAAATAAAATTCTCAGGACCACTTCTAGCTAAGAAACCCTTCGAAGTAATTCACATTGATACATTTTCCTTTGATGGAGCAAAATTCTTAACAATTATCGACTTATTTTCCAAATACACCCAAGCCTACTTTGTTAATGACTTGACTAGTATAACAGTTTTAAGTAAATTACGACACTTTTTCGCACACCACAACTATCCCAAAAGAATAGTTTGTGATGAAGGAAAAGAATTTAAGAATAAAGTATTTCAGGAATATTGTGCACTTTTTAAAATAGAATTGCATTTTACAACAAATTATAACCCCAATTCAAACTCCCCAATAGAAAGATTCCACTCTACTATTCTCGAAAAAATTCGTACAGCTAAACTAAAAAATAAAAATGACACACCACCAGATTTCATGATATCAGCAATTCTGATATACAATCAATCGATTCATTCATCTACCGGGCATGCACCTTTTTCATTACTCTATGGACCTTATGAAAACCTAAATGCTCATGAAATTGATTTAGATCGAACTATCTATGAGGAATATAACAATAAACGTAAAAACGAGCTCATGCCATTTTACGAACAAATTTATCAAAAACAACTTAATCATGGTCAAAAAATCCTTGAACAACTAAATAAAGACAAAAGATCATAAATCATTATAAATGAACCTCACGTGTATAGTAAAAAACAAAAAATACGAAAAGCAGACCCGTTATACGACAAATTAAACGTAACCAAAATAAACCAAAACAAAATTGAAGGAATACGAGATAATACTAAGAAAACTACTAACATTCATACTAAAAGAATAAAGAAGTTGAGAAAAAATGTTATGTTGCAGAACAGTAACAATGCTGACGATCCAGGCCCTTCGCGTGGACGTGATCAAAACTAACGGCTACTTTACTGAAGATCTCGGAAAAACAAAAATCCTAGACCGCTATCATAAGTTTTACTTTTACATTAATCTAACTAGAATAGAATTATCTTACGCTAAGTTATTAGTTAACTCACACACCCTTGAGCACCTGCTAAAAACTGAAAGCAATAATCAAAACTACAAAATATTGCAAGATAATTTGTAACAAATTAAAAATATTTTGTATAAATTCAAATATCGAAATAAGCGAGCACTTGTAAATGCCTTAGGTCGTACAATCAAGTTTATAACAGGAAATCTAGATGATCAAGACTTGAACGAAATTAATGGCAATCTGGATAAACTATTCAAAAACGAAGAAAAGATTTTAAAACAAGTAGATAAGTTTACTTCATTCGCAAATCACTTAACTACCAAATACGCAACCGATTTGGATATAATCCAACATAATATTAATGTTTCTCTAAACGCAATTAAAAATGTACAGAATCATGGTGAATTGGTATGTATATTAACGTATAATATTTTCTTAAGTCAGAAACTATTATCTGCAATTGAAATAGTCGAAAGGACAGTAAGTCTTGCCTTTAATAAAATAACAAATTTGGAACTGATAACTGTTTTTGAACTGAATGATATAATTGACCATCTGTCTTTGGTACATAATAGTAATGAACTATTAACTTTACGTAAAAACCCATCCATTTAAACTACTCGAATTTTACAAATTCAAACTACTTGCTGTAGAGAACGTGATTGTATGTATTTTGTACACCCCCGTTCTAAAACCCAAAACCTACCAATACCAGAAGATCTACCCCATTCCCAACGACTACAAACAAGTACTAGTACCACCAGCAGAATATCATCTCCTTGGAACCAACGAGTACTACTGGACGCCAGAGAAATGTTCTACCATCGAAAGTGAAAGGTTGTGCATTTTAGAGCCCAAAAGTGACAAGTGTTGTTTAACGGTTTTAAACTCATGTGTGTTAGCTTTAGTAAAAAATAATTTCTCTATTGTTAAACGATTAAGCAATAATCAAATATTATGTTCAACCGCAAATTCTCAAGAGATTTTAGAAGAATGTGAAACCTCTGTAAAGAAACATGTAATTTCCTACAATGCATTATTAAGTTCAAACTGCAAGATCATAATTAATGACAAAATATTTAAAAATCTAAATTTGTCATACGAAATCAAGATACATGAAATTGAAGAAGTTCACTACGACAGTAATTATGAGCTTAAATTAGAACAAAGACATCTTGATAACATTAACGAGATGTTAAGGATTAACAAGGTGTTAAGGAAATAAATCATGTGGTTGAAATAAACCCTATTGCTCATATAACACATTTTTCTCTAACCGTAATTATTATGAAACGAGCCCCACCACAGGTACCTTGAAGAACGAGGACGTTCTTGCCTAAGGAGGGAGGAATTATGTAACGCGACAACCTGGCCAAGGCCAAGTTGCCAGTAGTTGTTATCAACGCGGAATGCTGACTAAATAAGATGCTGCGGGACGAAGCATCTAAAACCGCTCGTGGGCACTTCAGCTTTGACCATCATACAGTACTGTTGTGTAGATGTAATATTAATGTAATTTAATAATATAAATAAATAAGTTTACAAAAGTAACAATAACAAAAAACATAATTATATGCATAAAAGCACACAAAAAAAAATTGTCACGTTACTTCATTTGCTGAAATTCGTATAGATACGAGGTCATTTTGGTCTGCTATTAAAACTGATGTATAGCATAATACCTGGAAATCCGCGACTTGATAATGTATAGTAATTGAACAATATAGTTTATTCACAATACCGCCTCTCTGTAAATATATTAAAAAATAAATAAGTATTTTGACAAAACGTTCTCCGCTGTGGTCTTCAAATGTTTCCATGTTTTATAATTTGTTTATATTATTTATTTTTTGTTGCAGGATATTATTGCGAATTTCGCAACCTGCACACGTGATTGCAGCAATTGCCGTGACAATATTAACGTTACTTTTATATCCAACTCATCGCCAAACATCGTCCTCAAAAGTACTAATCTTCATCTACTTGGGTTCCTTCGGAGCGCTTCTTGGTACACAGTTCTGGATGACCTTTATTTCCGGGTTGTCTCTGTACTTCTCCCTGCCCAGACATCACTTCGGACAAGTTCAAAGGATCCTGTTTCCGAGATATTTCGCCCTCAATGCAGCATTGTGCCTTATAATTCTGTGGATATATGTGAAATGTCATAAATCGTCTGAAACACACGTCTATCTTCAGGTAATTAAGTTAAAAGTATAGATAAATAATATCACGAGGTTATGGAACACCGTTTTACTATTTATTAACAAAATCTGCATGTGTAAAATTAAAGAAGTGTCATTTAAATTACACACGCGATAATTTAAAAAACAACTTTCCAATTATCTAAAATGTAATTTATATAACTTTCAATTTAAATTGCTTTGTTTTTAATTATAAATAGGCTAATCCGGACATGTTGTAAATAATGTTCATATTATTTTTTTATTTGTTTCATTGGAACACGCAGTTTTCTATACACATGTTAAAAGGTTTGTTTTATATGAAACTCAATTAAAATGTAAGATATTTTTGTGGAAGCAAATCAGAACCAGAAAATAACACTTTTGAAGTTTTGCCTCATGTTTAGTAAACACCCTGTATATTTTGTGGTAAAATAAATTATAATGCAATGTAAGATAATACAATCGAGCTGATCAATGGTTCTCATATATCTTTTTATTGTAGATATGTGCGTTATCGACATCATTTATGGTAAACTTGGTGATCAGATTATATTTATCTCCTCCGCTTTTGAGGCTCATGGAAATTAAGAATAACATCGAAGAAAAGGCTGGCGTTGGTATGGAAATTGGAACCTCCGATATACGAAAATTAAAGAGCTGTCCCCATTACATGAAGATACATAAATCATTTAGGAAGGTTCATATGTCAATTGCTATTGGAAATATTACTAGCATGGCTTGCACCATCGTGCACTTAATTGACTTAAGTAATAAATTGTGTTCGTTCTAGTTCAACAATCATTTATCAAATTAATATATGTAATTTTTCAATTAACGTTAAGACTTATTTACAATAAGCTTCATTGGTATACGCAATTATAACCAGTAAAATGTATTACTTCTAGAGAAATAAACTTTATAATTTTCTCAATACTAAAATTTATTTTTATATAAGTTTATTTCTACAATCACGCAGCAAAAAATGGCTTGTGTGAACTTATAAACTTATAATCAGTGCAGAAAATTGAAGCAGAAACCGCCCCAATCAATGCGTAGGTGCCAGATTGCCAGGAGGCAGGAAAAGTTAATAAACTGGAAAAAAACAACAATGAAGAATCAAGCAATGGAAATGGACTGAAAACGGAAAACAATATAAGGGGACAAAAAGGGCACAAACTGCCAAACGTAAAAAGAAGGAAAAAACAAAAACGGTACAGTCAAAAGAGATTAAAGCAGAGACAATAAACATTCTTATCAGGTGCTCGAACCATCCTAGTTGTCATTTCTGTATTAATTTTTGCACACCTTGTATTTGTAGGTTTTCCCTGATCTGTTCGTTTCTTGCTCTAATCTCGTGTCTCTTTCAACTTTTCTTAAGTATCTCATTTCGGTTGCTTGTATTTTGTTCATTGTCTTTTCATTTGTTGTCCGGGTTTCGCTTCCATATAAGAGTGTTGGTCTATAAATTGTCTTGAAAAGTGTAATTTTCGTGTTTTTGGAGATTCGTCTATTGTTTAGAATGTACTTGTTCATTGCATAGTAGGGTTTATTTGCGGCCATGATTCTGTTATTTATTTCGTTTTCCATGGTTCCTTTATTATGTATTATTGTACCTAAATATTTGAAGGTTTCAACTTGTTCTATCCTTTTCAAATTCATTAGTATTTTTGCTTTTTGTTTCCTCTTTTGCTACTACCATTACTTTTGTTTTGTTTATATTAATTACCATGTTGTGTTTTTTCAGTTCCTCCTCCCGTATGCTTATATTGTGTTGCAGGTCTTCTTCGCTTTTGGCTAGCATGACTAAGTCATCAGCAAAAGCACATTCTGCTATCACTATTCTTTTCATTTTATAGTATCCTATTTCTACCTTCTTGGTGTTATCCTTAATTTTTTTCATTATGTTGTCTAGGAATATAATAACGAGCAGAGGTCTTAAAGCGCCCCCTTGTCGAAGGCCTTGTGTGGTTGGGAAATTCTCAGATGTTGAATTATTTGTCCTTACGCAGTTTTCTGTGGTTTCATACATACTCTTGATTGCTTTTCTTAAATGCACTTTTATCTTCCTTTCTTCAAGTATTTCCCACACTTTGGCTCTTGGGATTCTATCAAATGCCTTTTCAAAGTCCACGAATATCATGTATAGTTTTTTGTTTTGTCTTAGTATTTTTTTTTCATGTCATCTTTTTAATTGTGAAGATATAGTCTTGTGTTGAATGTCCTTTCATGGATCCACTTTGTGACTTTTCCATTTTTTTTCAATTTCCTTTCTTAGTTTATTCTCTAGTATTGATTCATTCAGTTTTGCCGCTGTGCACAGAAGGTATATTACCCTAAAGTTGTTGCAATTTCTACTGTCTCCTTTTTTTATGTATTGGGAAGATCACTGCTTTTAGCCAGTCTGCTGGTATTTTTCCTGTTTCCCATATTCTATTTGTTAACTGTAGTAGTTGTTGTTTCCCATCCTTTCCTATGTATTTCAGCTGTTCAGATTTGATTTTGTCGTGACCTGGGGATTTTCCGCTCTTTAACTTCTTTAGAGCGTTTTCTAACTCTTCTTCTGTTATAGATCCCTCTCTTCTTCTTCCGTTTTGATACTATTTTCTTGTTCCTCTTCGTTTTCATTTCCTTCATTGGTTGTCTCTTTTCCAGACAGAAGCTCTTGCAAGTGCTCTTTCCATCTGTTCATGATTTCTTTATCCTCTTTCATTAGTACACCATGTTTATTTTTGAGTAGCTTTAAGTTTGTTTCTTTTACCTCTCTGCAGCTTTTCAGTGTTCTGTACAATAGTTTTTTATTTCCTTTTAAAATGTTCCTCTAATTTGGTTCCAAAATCCCATCATTTTCTCTCCTTTTCCTTCCTCATTATTGCTTTTACTCTCTTTCTTTGCTGCTTGTATATTTCGTAGTCTTCTTCGTTTTTTGTGCTTAGGTATTTTTTCCATTTTTGTTTCTTTTTCCTAACTTTTTCCTTCACTTCTTGGTTTCACCAGCTTGTTTGTTTTTTGTTTGGTGTACTTTTAGTTTTTCCACAGGCGTGTTTTGTTGCCTCTCTTACTTTATGTTTGAAATTGACCCATAAATATTTTACTTTTGTTTTTTCGCTTTTTTGAGGGCTTCTTATTAGTTCTTGTATTGATTCCTGATAGTTTTCCCTTACTTGTTTGTCACTTAGCTTGTATATTCTAAATTTCTCTATTCTTACTTCCTTATCGACTGTTTTCTGTGTTTGTTTCGGTTCCCTTCTTGTTGTTTTTATTCGTGCTGCTAGAAGATAGTGGTAACTGTAAATTTCGCTACCTCTTTTGACTATAATATCCATTACTTCCTTCGCTTGTGCTTTGTTTGTTAAAAAGTAGTCTATTATGGACTTCTCGTTTCTGTTTCTTTCATCCCTTGTGTATTTGTGTATTTCCTTGTGTGCAAATTTGGTGTTCAATATTGTTAGATCATTCAATATGCAGAAATCAACAGGACTTCTTTCATTGTTGTTGATCTTCGTTTCTCCGTGTGTTCCCATTATGCTCTCCAGTCCCTTGCTTTTATTCCCTACAGTAGCATTTAGGTCTCCTATTACGTTTGTTGGCTCTGTAAGCTTTTCGTATTCTTGTTGTACCTCTTCCCAGAACTGGGCTTTGTCGGTTTTGCTTTCATCTTCATTTATATATTATATTTATATTTTTAGTAATCAAAGTTGTCGACAATTTTAAAGGGCTATAAATTATTTATTTGGTGTGTTTTATTGTTGTGATTTCACATAAGAATTAACTATTACCGCCCCTATTAGATGGAATCATCAAATTTCATTAGACACCCCAAACCAACCCCAGCGACAGTCTTACATGCTGGCGTATTTTTATTGATAAAAATTGTCAATAACTTCGTAGGGCTGGGCTCTAACTTATATATTTGGGGTGTCTTAATGACGCATTATTAACATATGTGGGTAATACGAACTTCGTATCGCGAATAAACAAAATAAATCAGCACAATGTGTATGTATAAATATCATGTAACGTATGTCGGCGATTAAATCATTTACAGGAACCTTAGTTTATTGCATGTTGGTATCACTGCGAAATCTGGTTAAAAAAGTGACTATCTTATAACCGTCGCTGCCAAGATTGTCGCCAACTTCTCACACTTCGGCAAAATTTGGATGTAATAATTATTTCGCAATTAAATCGTGTGAACTGCACAAGCAAAGAATGCACAAGTATCAATGGATAAAGAGGGGTAAGTATAGTACAATAATTACATTTGGCCGAGCAGCCAATTGATAATAAAAGAAGTGTTATACGTTAGGTTCTTCATTGGAAGTTAACTTAAAATACCGAAAGTATTTCGTCGTAAACTGTTTACAAAACAAATACCTTTCTGTTCGCAGCTGTGCAAAATCTGCGTCTTGGAGCACTCGAGTTAAGTGAGTGTCAATCAGACTTGAACCAGACGTTTGAAAACGGTAGTCAGAAGTCGACACTGCGCGAGATCCTGAACAATTGCAGTGCATGTAAACTGCATTAGTTAACTAACATTAACTTTAAGACCACCCTAAATTCCAAATCTACCATGACGACGGTTACCCCCAGAAACTATGCATCACATGCCTGAGTGAGCTGAAAGTCTACGATTTCCAACTGAAGTGCCACAAGTCGGTTACAACAGTCCAGCAGATATTCAAAGACGGCAAGCTTAAGTCCAGGAAGCGCCTGGCGGTAGACGACCCCCTGCCATCCTTCAATTGCTAAATGCAAGCACTACAGTTATTTTAAGAACATCATCGTCAAAAACGAGATCATATTCCGGGACTCCTACGGTGAAGGTGACGAAGATGCCTGTGAATACGAAGAAGAGGGCGAAGAAGACGCAGACGAGGGTCAGTGGGTTGAGGAGCTCGTCGAGTATGAGGAAATCGAAGGGGAGCCGAAACTGTCAACTTCCGCCGAGCAGCAGATCACGATAAAAGTAATGGATGATGTTGACTCGTACTAAGTCATTTCTGGGGAGAAATCTGCTTCAAAAATCATATTAATATTGCCTAGATCTGAATACCTAGAGGAGTTTAGGAAGGTGATGACTTAAGGTGCCACCAAATTGGCATATCGTCGGCTTGGTGTTACAAGGTTGTATGTACCATTTTTTAAATTTTTAGTTCTATAGCTTTGCAGGGCTATATGTTTTCAACGCGGGACCTTTTAACTTGTTGGAAGATTAAAATTGGATCATTAGGAATCTGTGATTAAAACATATCTATTGACAGTGCAAAATTTATCATTATTTGATATAGCGAACACATTTAAAATCCCTATTCCCAAATTTACAAATTTGCACATACAACCTTGTAACATTAAGCCGACGATATATCCCACCGGTTAAAGAAAAACCGCTGCATTTCCTAAGAAAAAAGAACATCCTGATCTGGGGTTGCTTAAAATTATTTCATGAGGGGTTACAATGATTTGTCTCATGTTGTCTATGAAGCCAATAGATTTTTATATGTCAACACAAGAAATACGTCCCATCGGAGGTAAGTAACTGAATAACGCTTAATTAATATTTTGTAACCATTTATATTGTAGATACCTGCGCTGCTCGACGATAAGAAATTGTCCGGGAAAAGCTTGTATTGATGTTAAACCACATGATCACAATTGATTCGTACATATAACCATCGTAAAGCATCCAATTTCCTCCAAAAATTTGAGTTTGGTGATATGTAGTGTATATCGCCAAACTCAAATTTTTAGAGGAAATATGTTGCATTGCGGCTGCTGGAAATATTTCACCCAAACAAGTGTATAAGCTAGTGCCAAAGAAGTGAGTTGGTTTTTAAAGTGCACCAACCTTACAAACTTTCAATTGATTAAATAGATTCTAGGAATTGAGAAGCCTTATTCAACACGTTATCGTCATCGCCTTGCAATTGGATCAAATAGTCACAACCACGTGATTGGAACATTAGCCAAGTATGGGATATATTTAATTCAGCAATAGCTAGTTAAATATTGTAAGACGCAGAATGGCGAGCAGTTCTTTCAAGGAGCACTTAAGGATGTGAAACAAGATCTCTTAGTTCTGCCCTCATACATTTTGCTATGAGAAATAGGTGATTTCGAATTTGGCATTAATACAAATGAATTTACACTGCGTATACTAAAATTTCTGTCTATTCACACAAGCTGCACTAAATGCACTGAGCGTTTGAAAAGTCCAAATCTGAATGCCGTAATATTTTCTGCAACATTTATTTCTTTTAGGCATTTTATCTATTTTATGACTTTCTAACATATACAAACTTATAACTTATCAGCGATCTTCGCCAAAAGGGCACTTTGCTTCATGCAAACGAATGTGACGATCATATTTGTGAGGACAATTTAAAATCCCAATTTCAGTCATAATCATTATTTAAATAATTTAAAAATCATAACGGAATCGATCTCAGACTAGATCCAGAAGCAAAAATGTTAAATGTGTCACTTCAGTTATTAGGTTACGTTGTTTATATTGTACAACAGGCATACGGTATAAAAATATACGGTATATGGTGGTAAAAACGAAGTACAATTTTAATAAAGTTTCATTTAAATAAGGTGCCATTTATTGCAAGAGTATTAAAAATTAAACATAATATTAATTCAGACGTCTTAAAAACAATCGTTGTTAAAATCGAGTCTTCTATAAATAATTTCCTTATTTGTAATAAAAATTAAATATAATTACAAGTTCCACAAAAAAACATCTTGCATTTTAATTAAGTTTCATATAAAACAAACCTTTTAACATGTGTATAGAAATCTGCGTATTCCAATGAAACAAATAAAAACTTAATATGAACATTCTTTACAACATGTCCGGTTTACAACATAAGAAGCCTATTTATAATTAAAAACAATGCAATTTAAATTGAAAGTTATATATAATTGGAAAGTTGGTTTTTAAATTATCGCATGTGTAATTTAAATGACACTTCTTTATTTTTACACATGAAATTTTTGTTGAATAAACAATATTCCATAGTTTCAAATAAAAAAACAGCGATTTAAACAAATACCGCTATAATAGAAAACCGAAATCAGTATCCATCAAATTACGTCTATTCTACAGCCCTACGTTAGTGCTACTAATGCCGCGAATCCCAAAACTGCGCACAACTCTATCAAAGGTTACAGTATTTTAAAAAAAATTCACTAACTACATCCGCAGATTTATTTCTTGTTTTTACAGTTTTGTTACATTTTTTAATTTTTCCATTGCTGACAAACCATTAGTGCCGTAATGCCTAACAAAATACCCATTTCATTAAATAAATGCAAAACAGAAATTATACTAAAATTGGAAAACTAGCACCTACATCTATACATTCAATTAAATTAATAATTAATTAATTAATAAACATATACTTTTTAACCAGAAAATTCTGTTCACTGATGATTTGTTTCCAAACGAGTGTAGCAGTCACTCATATTTTATTTTTTTGTGTCGAAACTGTAACAAATATCAAAAACTATAAACATACAAAAAAACATAATGAATGCCTGCATCCGATTTGATTTTTATTTAATTTATTTGCGCTTGTCATTAAAAAATATGAATGTATTAATGTTGGGCCTCACTTGTTTTATACACAACCGGTCTACTGATAATAACAATATTATGTCAAAATATGAGTTATACCCGTATGAAGTGTCATACTAAACAACATCCTAATCAATGTAAACGTTCTCTTTTTATAAGCAAATTTTGTTGTTTTTTTTTAAGTAACTTTGAAGCTGAATACTGGCTAAACCAAACGCATTTGTAGATAGATAAGTTTTGTTAAATCGTCTTCTTTTGTCCCAGTAATCTGTGGTTACATTTCCACATAATTTAGAGACACCCGTATACAAAAAACACATAGAATAAATTAATTATTAGTAAAACGTTTTATGTAGGATTAGTCACAAATTACAAGTATTTAAACAAAAATCGCAGTCGCATGCATTCAAATCTGTTCAGACACCCAACCTATTTATTTCGGAAATTGTACTACTAGCACTATCTGGGCTGGTTTGAAACCCCGTCTTTTCTGTCGGGTTTTTAAGAGTTACTTATTTAGAAATTGTCTAGCACTACATACAATATGTTCATAAAAAAAATCCATAAGGAGCGGCTGTGGAAACTTTAACGTACGCCTGTGACTTGCTTCAGATGCATAAAATTAAAATCGAATGTCATTGAGCTGTATGTCAATGTCAGAAATATGGCTTTCAGTTCAGAACACCGAAAACGTTTATGATTGAGTCCTATTTTTGTAATGGAATTCGTAAAAATGGGAAATGGTATAGCGCTTAAGCTTTAATTGGAAATACGTCAGCCTATCATTAGGATAGCGGCTTGCTCCGGCATGTCCTCTGCTGCCTGTTCGGCTGCATCCTCAGCACGCTGCTCTCGTCGTAGAATATATACCACACCCAGGTTAACTACGGACTTGGGGGGTCGAGCTTCACCTCTAGAAAGTTCGAATATTTTAATGAAATTACATATAAAAACGTTAATAATCGAAAAAATAACTATTCAGTGGCACGTAGTATTTATTTTATAAATTTATGTTACAGAAAAGATAAAGTTAAACTGGTTATTAACAAGAATGTAACAGATTTTCAATTTTACGCCCGAAAGCTGTGCTCTTAATGAATAGTACCATATGTACGTAAAAAAAAAGTCCATCAGGGTAGGCTGTGGAAACTCAACCACATGTCCGTGACTTGATTCAAATTAATAAAATTCAAATGGAATGTCATTGAGCCGTCTGTCAATGTTAAAAATATACCAAAACTGTTGACTTGTTACGGAAAACTCACAGCGTAGAATGACAAAAGGAAAGCTGCCGGCCCACAGTGCGTATGCAGAAAGTCATTGGTGATATGCAAGAACGCTTATTAAACGAAACAACAAAATCATTGCGTCTTAGTTAGTTTTCACTTGGCACTTGGAAAGTTGAAAATATGAAAGAAGTCACGGACATACGTTTGAATTTCCACAGCCACCCCTGATGGACTTTTTTTCTGAACATATGAAATCATTAGATGGGCTTTTATTTGTATTTTGATACCATTATTTTTCCTGTAGATTAAAGAATTGAGAAGCACGTTCAGAAAACGTTAAAAAAAATGTTATTTCCTATGGCTACTTAACACAGGTATGTTGATGTACAGTATAGAAAAAGATATTTAAATTTATTAATTATCTTCAGAGATTAACGGGGAATCTCCCGCATTAATCAAATTTCATTTTCAACTCTGCGTAGCCGCTGTGTTAAAACTATTTTAAGCATACCTGGCATGGTTCGGCTTCTGAAGGGACGCACCTAAATGTTTTTCTCCTGAATCGCTCATTCTGTGCCTCTTGAAATTAATTCTTTGGGCGCAACTTGAGGTGCATTCATTCACATTTATAAGGTATTTCTCTGCTGTGCTTCATTATGTGTTTCTTCAAATTACGATTATCTTTGAAACTCGAGGTGCATTCATCACAATTATAAGGTCATTCTCCAGTGTGGCTCATTTTGTGTCTATTCAAATTACTTTTAAAGCTGAAACTTGACGTGCATTCATCACATTTGTAAGGTTTTTCTCCTGAGTGGATCCTCTTGTGTATTTTCAAATGACTTTTACCAGTGAAACTTGATGTGCATTCATCACATTTATAAGGTTTTCCTCCTGTATGAATCCTCTTGTGCATCATCAAACCAAAACTTATAGCGAAACTTGATGTGCATTCATCACATTTATATGGTTTTTATCCTGTGTGGATCCTTTTGTGCTTCTTTAAACTACCACTTTCAGTGAAACTTGCTGTGCATTTATCACATTTATAAGGTTTTTCTCCTGTATGGATCCTCTTGTGCTGTTTCAAATGACCATTTCTAGCGAAACTTGATGAGCACTCATCACATTTGTAAGGCTTTTCTCCTGAGTGGATCCTCTTGTGTACGTTCAAATGACTTTTACTAGTGAAACTTGATGTGCATTCATCACATTTATAAGGTTTTTCTCCTGTATGGATCCTCTTGTGCAAAATCAAACTAAAACTTACAGCGAAACTTGATGTGCAATGATCACATTTATAAGGTTTTTCTCCTGTGTGGATCCTCTTGTGCTGTTTCAAAGTACCATTTGTAGCGAAACTTAATGAGCACTCATCACATTTGTAAGGCTTTTCTCCTGAGTGGATCCTCTTGTGCTTTCTCAAATTACTTTTAGCAGTGAAACTTGATGTGCATTCATCACATTTATAATGTTTTTCTCCTGTATGAATCCTCTTGTGCAAAATCAAACCAAAACTTACAGCGAAACTTGATGTGCATTGATCACATTTATAAGGTTTTTCTCCCGTGTGGATCCTTTTGTGCTTCTTCAAACTAGCCCTTTCAGTGAAACTTGAGTTGCATTCATCACATTTGTAAGGTCTTTCTCCTGTGTGCTTAATTTTGTGTATCTTCAAATTACCTTTAACAGTGAAACTTGATGTGCATTCATCACATTTATAAGGTTTTTCTCCTTTGTGGATCCTCTTGTGATTCTTCAAAATACAACTTTCACTGAAACATGATGTGCATTCATCACATTTATAAGGTTTTTCTCCCGTGTGGATCCTCTTGTGCCGTTTCAAATGACCATTTCTAGCGTAACTTGATGTGCATTTATCACATTTGTAAGGTTTTTCTCCTGTGTGGATCCTCTTGTGGTCTTTCAACGATTCATTTCTAGTGAAACTTGATGTGCATTGATCACATTTGTAGATATTTTCTTCTGTGTGGATGATGTGCCTGTAGAAATAATATTGTAGTCATCCGCCAAGTTATGCAACAATAATAAGTGCTACTTTGTAAGAAACTGCAGTATTTGCAAAAGACTATAAAACAAAATCATAAAAATTCACTTTTCAAATAAAAATATGTGTTTGACTCTGTAGTGGGAGAACAGTGTTAGAGTTGGACGGATTTTGAAGAGAACCACTGTTTTCTGGCAACCTTTGCCCCTGGCTGCCCTATTATGTAACTGCGAATTTACGCAAGTTGCGTATTACGAAAGTAGGGGCATACTCCTCAGCATTTCAATCATGTGAAAATATTTCCATGTGAAATCAATTGATGGCAGTTGCACTGATCTCACAGAATTATGTGATTTTTTTTTTGCTAGTATGTACAGTGCACTCACAATACTCCCAAGATGGCAAAATGACGTTTGGTTGGCTAACATAAAAATCCCTAAATCAACTGATAGTAACTTAACATTTGATGTTGATAACGATTTAATTGGAAATCAATCTATCACTTTGAAGTATGTGTAAATGGCTCCCGTGTGTACGAGAGGAGATCGACAATAATCCTTATAAGAGCATTCACACCCATGCCAAAGTGGAAGGCCCTCTTCTGAAACAAACTGTATCTCGCTGACAGCAGCTTGTAATAATCAAAGCAAATCAAGTAAATTGTGTGTGCCTGAAAATATAGAATGAACTATAACATTAAATAAATCAGTTATAAATTATAGCTCACATTGGATGTATGAACCAAGTTAACTATCAGGCGAAAAGTTCGTATAAAAGGGAGACACAGACGAGGCTCTAGGCAGTTGATTATAGATAAAATCAGTATCGTCGCTCTGTTGGTGAGCTCCAGAATCAAGACATTAACATTGCATCCAGTTGTATATGTGTGAGTTTAATAAAATACGTAGTAAGTGATGAAAATTAAAATACTAAATGTTAAATTAAGTTAAACGACAAGTCAGTGATAAATTTCAAATTTTCCACTAAATCAGAATGTGTATTAAAATAAAATAAAAGAAAAAGGGAATCAAAATTAATATCTCTCGCATTCAAAATAAATTTGACGAAGTTGGTCGTGACTTCCGGCTGAATTGGGAAAATTCATATTTGAAAAATGATATTGGAACCTTTGGTCGTGACTTCCGGCTGAATCGGGGAAGATACCATATAATTTTAAAAGATTAAATATTTATTTTAATAAAGAAATGAGAATAAAGATAAAAGAATTAAAACTTAATTAAACGGTTTTACTTCTGTCGAAATTTGTCGAAATGAGTAGAATTGGTTTCCTTATGTTAAAGAAGTTGTAAAGTAAACCATTGTAAAATAAATACACATATTTTCAATTATACTTTAGTGTCAAAAATTATCATTCATTATTAAAAATTCAATAATATTGAATTATATCGTTGTTTGTTCTGTATTGTTTGGTATTAAAATTTTAACATGTCATATAGATTTATTTGCATTTATTTTTATGAATAAAAACAAAATCTCTCTTTAACTCTGAATACATATTTTATATATATATAAACAATCTTTATTGGGCTATCGATACATATTTTATTTACCTAATATCTCTCGTTTTCAGGTATAAATATTAGCGTTGCGCTGACTCGAATAAATGTATTCGCTCAACTCGAATTGTCCATGTATTCGAATAACTCGAGTTATTAAGAGCAGTAACTCGATTTGGCCATGTGTGCTCGTGTTCAATTTTTATCGCGGGCGGGGCGGCAGTTCGATGAACTGACGTGTGGCTTTTTTTTTTTTTTTATAACTATAAAACGCCTGAGTATTCCTTATTGTTGCTTTTAAAACAAGGCATAATTTAGAGAAGTAAATTTAAAAAAAAAACTTCGACAATTCTAATGAATTATTAATTATCTCAGGTTAACACCCGAGTATTCTCGAAATACATGAACGAGGTGCGACTTGGAAATTGGGTAAACAACACTGCTGACAGCAGTGGCCAGGCTTCTTGTCTCTCGCCTTACTCGAGTTGACCAACTCGAATAATCATTCGAATTAGAATATTTACGAGTTACGAGCATGGGATTATTCGAGTGTACGTCAACAGCATCTAACCTTATTTCAAAAGTTTGACACAGGTACAGTCAGATAAAATAGTTGGTAAATAATTGTTACCAAGTACAGTCCAAAATGTTTTTTTTTTGTCTTATGTCACTGGAGTTTTGTGAATGAACTATAAATATTGCTAGTAATAAAAAATGTTTAAATTATTTGGGCTGAGGTGAGAGGGTCATTATGTGGTTCATCCTCGCCCTTTAGTTGCGTTGTTTAGTTGTTTCAGCTATCACACCCTCGGCAGTAATGAAACACTTTACAAATTGCTTTTAATATACTATAACTTTGTAACAATGCCGCTGGGAATTATCTGATCTTAGCAATAAAAACACCATGTGTGGAACACATGCTCGTGACATCAGTGTGACATCAAGTATAAAATTACTATAAATTTTAATGCAAATTCTAAAAAAATTGAATAAAGTATTCTGTAGTTAAAATTTGTTGCTTTCCATCTGTGGGATAGGAATATCATTTTCCACCCATGAGATTGTTATTACTGTCAGGGCTGGCTTATTTTCAGACCGGGTAAGGGTTAAGAATCCATATATTACTATGATAATTGTGAGTAATAGATATTTCCCAATTAAAAATTATTATTCTGTTATAGTATGTCCGTAAAGCAACTAATAATGGCTATAACTTTTAAATGAAATGAAACATTTAAATAGGTATACAAAACTGTTTGTTAAGAAATACTCTTTTTGGAAAAATAAAAAATTAGGAGAATCACAAAGTTTGCGATACTACATTGGGGGCACTCTATACTTATAAAGATTTTCAATAAACAAATTTTCTAGAATTCCATCCACTGTTCTTTCTCAAGATCTACGTACATATTGAATTGAGTTATATTTCATCATACACAGGTTGACTAATATTTTTCTTACGTTTCATGTTTATCCTTCAGGTGCACCTCATAACTTGCCAAGCCATCATATGTAGCACTACATACTTCACATGTGTATGGTGTAACTTCATTAATCTGCACTGTCTCTTCTGTCTTTACTACACAATAATTGTCCTGAAATTACATGGTGCTAGAAACTGTATACATTTTATTTAGTGTTCTACCTACTTTGGAATCACTGTGTTCACCTGAGTTCCAATTAGATTTGCAATTCACAAAACTTATTTGTGGTTCTAAACCTAAAAAAAGTAAATTTATGATATCATCGGATCATAAAATAGTAATATATTAATATGTAAGTAGCTAAATGGGATATGGGAAAGCAATTATAAAATGATGCAAAACATGCTTTTTTTGATTCTTAGTATTATCAGGAATCAAGATATTGGGATATTTAAGGCAATAAAGCCATGAAAAATAACCGATATTATTCGAGATGTTTGGCGTAATTTTTAAACATTTACCTATTCATATAAGACAATTTCGTACAAGTGTGTAGGTCAAGGGTAACATTATGGGAACACAGCAATATAAAGAATCACAGATGCCAGATATGGAAAGGCCCGTCAGAATGTTAAGTAATCATAGCAGTTGATTACCTAAACGAAGACATTTTATTATTTTTAGATTACTAACGTGGATATTTGTGGTAAGCTTCGAGGCCATGGGAAATAGTGTCCTGAGGAATCCCAGCTGGAGATTACATAAGCAAAAAGGAGGAAGAGTTTCGTATATAAATAGGAATTATTTGACTGCAAAGAGTTAGTTGATCTTAGATTTCAGATAGACTAGCGCCCTGCTTATACATTCATTAAAGGCGACACAATTATAGGTATAAAGAGTATTAAATACTGTATACTGCCAGCTGTTACTTTGTAGAGTGTCGTAAACGAATTAAATAAACAACATTACTGCGTTATTGCCAGTTACACATTTATTTTAGAAAAAAATAGTGACTATAGCTTCGACCATGGTCTAATCATTATAAAGACAAGTTCAAGACTAAGCTCCACAGGTTTTCAGAACCTTTAAATTTCATGGGTGGGTGGCATGTACCCAAAGTTTGGGAACGAATGCAATAAGTTCACTCTAACAACATAACATTAAAGACACTACGTTCACTGTTGAAAGATAAACTCCACACCCGCAACACAAATCGGTAGCAGAAGTGGGAGCCATGTTAAACGGAGATGTCCGGGATGTATTTTCAATATTAGTCGTTTCATGTATCGAATGGCTCACCTCCTTAGATAGCTGAACAGAACTGGGTATATCTGATCTGAGTGAGTAATAAAAGAACGACCAATCAAGGCGCTCCGTTTTGCAGGTTACGTGTAAACGTTTGTTTATAATGGTAACCATTGAAACACACGTTTGACAGCTTGTTCTCTGCTCACTTCCGAACTGATACTGTATAATAGCTCTGCATCGGTGAGTTTGCTAAGCAAAAATAAACAGAGCAAATAAAAGAACGCCTACACTTTCCAGCTGATCTGAGGTTCGAGCTAATTCGATTAAAGAATACAACTAGTGTGTTCCGTTTTATGACACTTTTCTCTTGTTAGTTATGGTTATGTAAGAATATGTATACCAATTCTAGGGTATGTCATTTGTCGTGCCCAACAATAGATGAAACTTATACTGTATCTTGGGATAGACACAAGAGTATTTGCAGGTTAGGATGCCGAAACATTTGTATTCGCATAAAAAGCAACTAGTTAAGTCTTATGTGAATCCCTCCACAGTCTCCTTACACCACAATCATAATTAGCGCCCAGTTATAATGCAATATTAATTTCACTTCAATAACATACCGTGTGCTGCACCAAATGCATCTAGTGAATCCTCTTTTTCTTCCTCAGATGTGCAATTTTCGATTTTAATCTTTACTCCTTCGGTCTCGCACCTCATCGTTTCATCTGTAGAATGAGTAGAATTATTCATTCTTGAGGATGCGAATGAGGGCAATGAGCAACAATCAATACAAAGAGTGGTTTATGCGACCACAATTCTTATTTGCAAGTCTCAAAAAACTAAACACGAAATAAAACACTAGATTTGGTACTGACAAAAAGTTCGACGATCCTACAGCAAATAAGAAACCAAAGAATCAGGGAGTGTGTGAAAATGGCAAGAACGTGTGTGAAGTTGGCGACAAGTTAGACACTGAGTAACAAAAGCTAGGTTATGTGCAAATACCAATTTCACTGAAAATCCCTAGTCCATTGGAATTCGACGTACGTTTTGTAGCACGAAATAATATTAAATAATATTTAATATTATTTCGTGCTCAATATATCGGGTATGTTTACAATTTTAACTGGAGTCTTATGAAATGCCCCGCTGGATTAAGCGAAATGAATACATTGTGATTGTGCACAGGGGGGTGCACCGGATGCAGGGCACTCCACACTCCCCCAGATATATTCTAAATCTTAAGATGTGCTTTAGATTTAGTGTTTTGTTTTGGTTGTTTGTTATTTTGTAAGGTTTATTAGTGCATACAAGAATTGGCAAAAATTGAGTTCAGCAATTCATCAGTAATCATGAGTTATCAAAAAGTCACATAAAAACATTTATTTCTTGGCAAGAACTAACAATACGTCTCAATTTAAATAGTACAAGTAATAATAATATTCAGTTGAACAGAAGTAAGTAGATTGAATGGGTCAGGTTATTACTTGCTAAATAGTAGATGCAATTTTATTCTTATGTAATCAACAATCATAACTTGGAGTTGCAAATAACGGAAATTTTCCAAATTTAATAGAATTATTAAGCAAGTATGATCCTATTTTAATGGACCATGTAGCTAGAATTAAGGATACAAATAAAAGAATTGTTCATCATTTAGCACACCGCTCACAGGCAGCGATTCTTACTGCTTTGAGTAATGAAGTACTCAATAGAATTAAGACAAATATAATTTCATCGAGGTGTTATAGCATTCAAATGGACTGTACACCTGATATTTCCCATACAGAACAAACTTCAACAATAATAAGATACGTAACTTTTTTGGATAATAGAGTGTAATCAACGAATCATGCGTAGGTTTTATTGAAGTTACAGACACAACTTCAGAGGGACTAACAAACACGCTTTTAGAAAAGTTAGCTGAACTTGACTTAGACATCAAATACTGTGGAGGTCAAGCATACGACAATGGAAGCAAAATGACGGGAAAATACAAACATGTGCAGCCCAGGATAATTAATATAAATACTCGTGCAGTGTACGTACCGTCACACTCATTTAATTTATTAATATGTAAAGTAACACATGTCACACTCATTTAATTTATTAATATGTAAAGTAACATTCATTGCAAACATTTTTTTTGTACTTTGCAACGATTGTATACTCTTTTCACTGCATCTACTAAAAGATGGGATATTATAAAAAGAACAACATCTTAATAGTACCCGTAAACCGCTATGCGAGACACGATGGGAAGCCAACATAGATTCGGTAAGAGCAGTACATGAGCAATCTGAAGACACATGTAACGCACTTGAAGAGTTAATAAATACAAGTTCAGATAATGTTGTTACATCTGAAGCTGAGAGCATTTTGAATGCAATACAAACTGTCATTTTTTTTAAGCTTACAAATTTGGTTTATAATTTTATACAAAATAAATAAAATCAATAAATTATTACAATGAAAAACAATAATTCTTGATTCAGCCTATAAACTTGTAACTACAGTAAAACAAGAAGTAGTTGATTCAAGATCTAAATTAGACGAATTGCTTAACGTAGCTAAAAATGAAGCACATTAATTAAATATTTCCGAAAAATTTCCTGAAAAAAGAATTAGAAGAAGAAAACAGTTGTTTTCTGAATTAGCGCAAGATGATACACCTACAAATCCAATTGTGAATTTAGATTTTTTTTTTTAATGTTATTGATACGATAATAATTCAAATTGAATGATTTACAAACATTCCAAAGATTATAACCAATTTCAGATTAATAACGGAAATAAAGACATTATAACTCGACGATCTAAAAAAATAACCAATAGGTTTTATTCAATATTATAATACTGATGTTGACAATGACCTAATTCAAGAAATCTTATCTTTAAAATAATTAATTGCAACGGAAATAAATGTAAATTGCGCAAAGGATATACTAGAGTTTATATTAAATAATTATTTTAATGAACTATTTCGCAATGTATTGATTGTATTGAAAATGTTTCTTACCATACCGGTCACCGTAGCTAGCGCAGAACACTCTTTTAGCAAATTAAAGCTAATTAAAACAAATCTTCGCTCTACAATGTCTTCCCAAAGATCAAATTCACTTTCTATATTGAGCATTAAAAAGGATCTAGTTAAGAATTGTCTTTTCTACGTTGATCAACGAAATGGCAATAAAAAAATCTAGGACTGCAATATGATGTAATATTATAAAGTGTTTGTATAACAGAATAGTATTTAATTTATTTATATTTATAGTATCATAATGTAAGACTGCTCCATTCAAAATGTTTATTGTTTATTAGAATGTTTATTTTATTTATATATTTATTTATTATGTGATCAGTAATAAATGATTGTTTCTTAGGTCTTTGTATTTTCCGTGTCAATTATTCTTAAATTGTTAGAATACAGAGTAGGGGCCCCTCAATTCTATTTGCACCCGGGCACCGTCTTGCAGAAGGCAGGCCCTGGTTTCTAACACATACAAACTTATAACTTATCAACGATCTTCGAAAAAAGTGCACTTTGCTTCGTGCAACGAATGTGACGATGATATTTGTGAGGACAATTTAAAATTCCAATTTCAGTCATAATAATTATTTAAATAATTAATAAATCATAACATAATATGATAGTCGATTCCGCTTAATTGGGGTTGCTGCCTATTTGGGCCAAATCTCAAGGAACGGAAACCAGGCATTTATCAAACCCAAAACTCTTTATTCCAATTCATCGTTGCTTCTTCTGTTCCGTTTGCCTGTAATGTTAATGTTTTTGTAATAATATTTGTAGAAATTGGAGTATTAAAATACCTTTCGAATCATCTTCCGCTACACTTTCTGTATTTTCAAACATTTTGACAAACTTGCAAAATTTTAATTACTGATACACACGGAATTGGTCGATTGTTAAATTTAACTGAAAATCAGCCACGAACTCTGCGTAAACTGATGCCACCATAAAATGTTTTGATAATGAATAAATTGTCTTTCTTCCACTAATTACGTATTATTATTATGATTTATCCCAAACGACAAGCATGAATTTATAATTATTTGTCATCATTTAAAAAAATATTCCGTTAAGATTTTTCTCTAAAATTTATAGGGGAGCTAATACTTACACATATTTAATTTTACATGTTAAATTCCTAGGTTCGCAATCGCAGACACTCGGTATAATTATTATATTCAAAAGTCATGTGCTGCAGAGTTTTTGATTTCTGTAAGCCGTCTTATTTTTCTCTTCCCGACTGTTGATAGTCCAAAACTACATCACATGTTTTGGATAGGTATTATGATATGTATATGGGGACAAAACGTGCCTCAAGACGCTGCAAGGTCAAGACGCATAACACTGGTACTTTTCAATAAAAATAATATCTGGTAACATCAAGTAATAGTATTTTTTATTCTACTAAATAAGCGATACAGATATATACAAAAAACACATAGAGTAAATTAATTATTAGTAAATAGTATATTGTTTTATTAGGAGTAGAAGTGACACTTTTTGTGGCGAGTCTGTAGGTATTGGCTGCCGAGCGGAGCGAGGCAGGCAACTACAGACGAGCCACAAAAAGTTACTTCTACTCCGAATAAAACATGTAATTTTTTCTTCAAACGTCGAAAATAGTTAAAAAGATAATGGAATTAATATTTTTAATTGTCCGAATACGTATAGTTTTAATTCCCAAAGAAGCATGCTATGCAGAGCGTTGCTATGGTTTTGTTTAATTCATTATTTGACATTAAAGTGTATAAAATGGACGAAGACATGTTTCAATGTACACCGCCAGATATTTTAGAATCGGCAAGGGCTGCAACAGAGAAATTATTGCCCACTAAGTCCAGTACCATCTATGAAGTGGCCTACAAAAAATTTATTAAGTGGTGCGCCGAGAAAAATGTAAGCAATTATAGTGAAAATGTTTTACTCGCATATTTTTCGGAAATGGCTAAGAAGAAAGTAAAAAGTTCCACTATGTGGTCTCAGTATTCCATGGTAAAATCGTTATTAAATATTAGAAATGGTGTAGATATTACCAAATATTTAAAACTACGTGCATATTTAAAAAAACAAAATGAGGGTTATACACCCAAAAAGGCAAGAGTGCTGACAAAGGAACAGTTCGACAAGTTCTTATCCGATGCTCCTAACGAGAAATACTTGGCGACAAAGGTGAGTTCTTAGAATAATAAACAAATACAAAATTAAACCCTAAATCGTATTTTCAGATTATTTTGATATTTGGCATATCAGGGGCATGCCGTTGCGATGAACTCGTAAAAATGAACACGACAGATATTCAAGACTTGGGATCTTTGCTACACGTAAAAATACCAGATAGTAAGACATCAAAAGTAGAAAATATCTGTGGTAGCAGCAAAATGGTTGGCGACAGCGGTGCTGTAAGTGCTGCTGTTGCTGCCAGCGCAATCAGTTTTCAAGGGGCTAAAATATCAAATTGTACCTTTAATTTACATTTTAACAATAAATAAATTTGTGTTTTGTTTTGTTCCATGTATGCGCACCATATGTATGTGCAATATTAAACCCGCCCTCGTAGGGCGTTCTTATTACAAATTATCCAATCATGTTGTCAAATTTACTTTTACTGCCTAGTCAGTAAAAGTGAAACTTTTACTGACTAGGAGACGAAGTAAAACTTTAAGATTGTGAATCGAGTCACTAAAGGTGTCACTTTTATGACGTTTGAAGAAAAAAGTTTTTTTATAGGATAGTCACAAATACATGTAATAAAACATGTATTTATTTACGAAATTGTACTACTATCACTCTCTGGGCTGGTTTGAAAACCCGTCTTTTCTTTCAGGTTTTTAAGAGTTACTTATTTAGAAATTGTCTAGCACTACATACAGTATGTTCATAAAAAAATTCATTCGGATGCATAAAATTAAAATCGAATGTCATTGCTGTATGTCAATGTCAGAAATATGGCTTTCACTTCAGAACACCAAAAACGTCCTATTTTTGTAATGGAATTCATAAAAATGGGAAATGGTATAGCGCTCAAGTTTTAATTGGAAATACGTCCGACGATCATTAGGATAGCAGCCTGCTCCGGCATGTCCTCTGCTGCCTGTTCAGCTGCATCCTCATCATGCTCTTCTCGTTGTGGAATATATACTATACCCAGGTTAACTACGGGCTTGGGGGGTCAGCTTCACCTCTTGAAAGATAGAATATTTTAATGAAATTACATATAAAAACGTTAATAATCGAAAAAGTGACTATTCAGTGGCACGTAGTATTTATTTTATAAATTTATGGTACAGAAAATATAACGTTAGAGTGGTTATTAACTTGATAATAACTTGAAGACTTGATTCACATTAATAAAATTCAATGTTAAAAATATAGCAAAACTGTCGACTTGCTACGGAAAACTCGCAGCTTAGAATGAAAAAAGAAAAACTGCCGGCCCACAGTGCGTATGCAGAAAGTCATTGGTGATATGCCAGAACGCTTATTAGTTAGTTCTCACTTGACACTTGTTGGAAAATTGAAAATATGAAACAAGTCACGGACATACGTTTGAATTCCCACAGCCACCCCTGTTCGACTTTTTTTTATGAACATATGATAACATTAGATAGGCTTTTATCAGTATTTTGATACCATTATTTTTCCTGTAGATTAAAGAATTGAGGAGGAAGTTCAGAAAACATTCAAGAAAATGTTATTTCCTATGGCCAGGTTTGCTACTTAACAGAGGTATGTTGATATACAGTGCAGAAAAAAATATTAAAAATTATTAATTATCTTCAGAGATTAACAGGGATTCTCCCGCTCTAATCAAATTTCGCTTTCAACCGTCCGTAACCGCTGTGTTAAAATTATTTTAAGCATACCTGGCATGGTTCGGCTTCTGAAGGGACGCACCTAAATGTTTTTCTCCTGAATCACTCATTCTGTGCCTCTTGAAATTAATTCTTTGGGCGTAACTTGAGGTGCATTCATTCCCATTTATAAGGTATTTCTCTGGTGTGCTTCATTATGTGTTTCTTCAAATTACGCTCATCTTTGAAACCAGAGGTGCATTAATCACATTTATAAGGTTTTTCTCCTGTATGGATCCTCTTGTGCTTCTTCAAACTACCATTTTCAGTGAAACTTGATGTGCATTCATCACATTTGTAAGGCTTTTCTCCTGAGTGGATCCTCTTGTGCTTCTTCAAATTACCCTTTTCACTGAAACTTGATGTGCATTCATCACATTTGTAAGGTTTTTTTCCTGTATGGGTCCTCTTGTGCTTCTTCAAATTACCCTTTTCACTGAAACTTGATGTGCATTCATCACATTTGTAAGGTTTTTTTCCTGTATGGGTCCTCTTGTGCTTCTTCAAACTACCATTTACAGTGAAACTTGATGTGCATTCATCACATTTGTAAGGCTTTTCTCCTGAGTGGATCCTCTTGTGTACTTTCAAATTACATTTAACAGTGAAACTTGATGTGCATTCATCACATTTATAAGGTTTTTCTCCAGTGTGGATCCTCTTGTGTATCATCAAATCATAACTTACAGCGAAACTTGATGTGCATTGATCACATTTATATGGTTTTTCTCCTGTGTGGATCCTCTTGTGGTTTTTCAACGAATCATTTCTAGTGAAACTTGATATGCATTCATCGCATTTGTAGGTATTTGCTTCTGTGTGGATGATGTGTCCTGTTAATTGTTCTGTGTGCCTGTAGAAATAATATTGTAGTCATCCGCCGAGTTATGCAACAATAATAAGTGCTACTTTGTAAGAAACAGCAGTATTTATGAAAGACTATAAAACAATATCATAAAAATTCACTTTTCAAATAAAAATGTGTTTGACTCCGTAGTTGGAGAATCAATGTTAGAGTTGGACGGTTTTGAAGACCACTGTTTTCTGGCAATCTTTGCCCCTGGCCGCCCTATTACGCAACTGCGAAGTTATGCAAGTCGTGTATTATGAAAGTAGGGGAATACCTATACAGCATTTCAATCATGTGAAAATATTTCCATGAGAAATCAATTGATGGCAATTGCACTCATCTTACAGAATTATGTGATTTAATTTGCTAGTATGTACGGTGCATTCACAAAACTCCCAAGATAGCAAAATGACATTTGGTTGGCTACCATAAAAATCCCTAAATCAGCTGATAGTAACTTAACATTTGATGTTGATAACGATTTAATTGGAAATCAGTCACTTTGAAATATGTGTTTACGGCTCACGTGTGCACGAAAGATGGACAATAATTCTTATAAGAGTATTCACACGAACCCATGCCAAAGTGGAAGGCCCTCTTCTGAAACAAACACAGCCCATTGTATCTCGCTGACAGGAGCTAACAGTGAACATCTACAGCGCCTAACTTTATTTCAAAAGTTTGACAAGTACAGTCAGATAAAATAGTAGGTAATTAATAGTACCAAGTATAGTCCAAAATGTTGTTTTTCTTTGTCTTATGTCACTGGAGTTGTGTGAATGAACTATAAATATTGCTAGTAATAAAAAATGTTAATTAATATTCAGAATATTTAGGCTGATGTGAGAGGGTCATTGTGTGGATCATCCTCTCCCTTTAGTTGCGTTGTTTAGTTGTTTCAGCTATCACACCCTCGGCAGTAATGAAACACTTTACAAATCGTTTTTAATATACCATAACTTCGTAACAATGTCGCTGGTAATCATCTGATCTTAGCGGTAAAAACACAGCCACGTATGATCCCCGGCAATAATGCAAAGCCGCCAGATGTGTGGAACACGTGCTCATGACATTAGTGTGACATCATGTTACAAATTATAAATATTACTATATATTTTAATGTAAATTCTAAAAAAAAATATTCTTTTGAAAACAAATTGGATAAAGTATTCTATAGTTGGTAAAATTTGTTGTTTTTGACCTGTGAGATAGGAATATCATTTTCCACCCATGATATTGTTATTACTGTCAGGACTGGCTTATTTTCAAACCTGGTAAAGGTTAAGAATCCATATATTTTGTGATAATTGCGAATAATATACATTTCGTAATTAAAAATTATTATTCTATTATAGTGTGTCCGTAAAGCAACTAATAACAGATATAACTTTTAAATGAAATGAAACATTTAAATAGGTATACAAAACTGTTTGTTAAGAATGACTCTTTTTGGAAAAATAACAAATTAGGAGATTCACATTTTTGTGAATCACAATTATCACGTTTGCGATATTTTTATTCTTATAATGATTTTCAATAAACACATTTTCTAGAATTCCATCCACTGTTCTTTCTCAAGATCTTCGTACATATTAAATTGAGATATATTTCATCATACACAGGATGATTAATATGTTTCTTACATTTCATGTATATCCTTCAAGTGCACCTCATAACTTGCCATGCCATCATACGTAGCACTACATACTTCACATGTGTACGGTGTAACTTCATTAATCTGCACTGTCTCTTCTTCTGTCTTTACTACACAATAATTGCACTGAAAATACATGGTGCTAGAATTGTATAACTCTCATTTACAGTTCTATCTACCTCTGAATCTCTGTCTTGACCTGAGTTCCAATTAGATGTGGAATTCACAGAACTTATTTGTGGTTCTAAGCCTGAAAAAAGTAAATTTATGGTATCATCGGATCATAAAATAGTAATGTATTAATATGTATTGCGTAGCTAAATGGGATATGGGAAACCAATTAAAAAGTGAATTTAACACATAAAGCGGCCATCCATGTTGGAGGCTTGAAGTTAATTCACAATTGTTTCATTTCAAGGCACGTGCCGCTTAAAATTGTTTTTTGATTTTAGAAGTCCTTCATGCAAAACATGCTTTTTTTGATTCTTAGTATTATCAGGAATCAGAATATCAGGATATTTTTGGCAATCAAGCCATGAAAAATAACCGATATTATTTCAGATGTTTTGCGTAATTTTTAAACATTTACCTACATGTAAGACAATTTCACACAAGTGTGCCGGTCAAGGGTTACATTATGGGAACAAAACAATATAAAAAATCACAGATGCCAGATATGGGATGGCCCGCCAGACAGAATGATAAGTAATCATAGCAGTAGATTACTTAAACGTAGACAATTTATTATATTTAGGTTACTAACGTGGATATTTGCGGTGAGCTTCGAGGCCAAAAAGGAGGAAGAGTTTCGTATATAAATAGGAATTATTTGACTGCAAAGAGTTAGTTGATCTTAGATTTCAGATAGACTAACGTCCTGCTTGTGTATTCATTAAAGTCGACACAATTATAGGTATAAAGAGTATTAAATACTGTATACTGCCAGCTGTTACTTTGCGGAGTGCCGTAAACGAATTAAATAAACAACATTATTGTTATTGCCAGTTACACATTTAATTTAGAAAAAATAGTGACTGTAGCGTAGCTTCGACAAAGGTCTAGTCATTAGTTCAAGACTAAGCTCCACAGGTTTTCAGAATCTTTAATTTTCATCAGTGGGTCGCATGTACCCAAAGTTTGGGAACCAATGCAATAAGTTCACTCTAACGACATAACATTTAGGCACCATGTTCACTGTTGAAAGATTAACTCCACACCCGCAACACAAATTGGTAGTGGGGAGCCATGTTAAACGGAGATGTTCGGGATGTATTTTCAATATTAGTCGTTTCATTTATTGAATGGCTCACCTCGATAGATAGCTGAACAGAACTGGGTATATCTGATCTGAGTGAGCAATAAAAGAACGACCAATCAAGGCGCTCCGTTTTGCAGGTTACGTGTAAACGTTTGTTTATAATGGTAACCATTGAAACACACATTTGACAGCTTCTTCTCTGCTGACTTCCAAACTGATACCCTGGTATAAAGGCTCTGCATCGGGAAGGGGAGAGGTGAGTTTGCTAAGCAAAAATAAGCAGAGCAAAATAAAAGAACGCCTAGACTTTTCAACTGATCTGAGGTTCGAACTAATTCGATTAAAGAACACAACTATTGTGTTCCGTTTTATGACACTTTTCTCTTGTTAGTTTTGGTCATGTAAGAATATGTATACAAATTATAGGGTGTCGTGCCCAACAATAGATGAAACTTATACTGTATCTTGGGATAGACACAAGAGTATTTGCAGAGCATTATAGGTTAGGATGCCGAAACATTAGTATTCGCATAAAAAGCAACCTAACATAAGACTAGTTAGGTCTTATGTGCATCCCTCCATAGTCTCCTTACACCACAATCATAATTAGCGCCCACTTATAATGCAATATTAATTTCACTTCAATAACATACCGTGTGCTGCACCAAATGCATCTAGTGAATCCTCTTTTGCCTCCTCAGATGTGCAATTTTCGATTTTAATCTTTATTCCTTCGGTCTCGCACCTCATCGTTTCATCCGTAGAATGAGTAGAATTATTCATTCTTGAGGAAGCGAAAGAGGGCAATGAGCCACAATTAACACAAAGAGTGGTTTATGCAACCACAATTCTTATTTGCAAGTCTCAAAAAACTAAACACTAGAAAAAAACACTAGATTTTGTACTGAGAAAAAGTACGATGATCCTAGAGCAAACCAAGAAACCATGAATCAGTATATTCTTTGCCATGAATCAAGGAAACAGGGAGAGTGTGAAAATGGCTCAAACATGTGTGAAGTTGGCGACAAGTTAGACACTAAGTAACAAAAGCTAGGTTATGTGCAAATACCAACTTCACTGAAAATCCCTAGTCCATTGGAATTCGACGTACGTTTTGTAGCAAGAAAAAGTTTTAAATAATATGTAATATTATTTCGTGCTCAATATATCGGGTATGTTTACAATTTTAATTGGAGTCTTATGAATTTTCCCGCTGGATTACGCGAAATTAATACATTGTGGTTGTGCACAGGGGGGGTTGCACCAGATGCAGGGCACCCCACACCACCCCCCGCAGATGTATTCTAAGTCTATAGATGTGCTTTAGATTTAGTGTTTTGCACAGGCGTTTTGTTTTTGTTGTTTGTTATTTTGTAAGAAGGTTTATTAGTGGATACAAGAATTGACAAAAATTGAGTTCAGTAATTCATCAGTAATCATGAGTTATCAAAAAGTCACATAAAAACATTTATTTCTTGGCAAGAACTAACAATACGTCTCAATTTAAATTGTACAAGTGATAATAATATTCAGTTGAACAGAAGTAAGAAGATTGAATGGGTCAGGTTATTACTTTGCCAAATAGTAGATGCAATTTTATTCTTATGCAATCAACAATCAAAACTAGGAGTTGCAAATAACGGAAATTTTCTAGGTTTAATAGAATTATTAAGCAAGTATGATCCTATTTTAATGGACCATATAGCTAAAATTAGGGATACAAATAAAAGAATTGTTCATCATTTAGCACACCGTTCACAGGCAGAGATTCTTGCAGCTTTGAGTAATGAAGTACTCAATAGAATTAAGACAAATATAGTTTCATCGATGTATTATAGCATTCAAATGGACTGTACACCTGATATTTCCCATGCAGAACAAACTTCAATAATAATAATCGCATACTTTTCGCTCAATAATACATAACTTTTTTGGATAATAGAGTGTAATCAACGAATCATGCGTAGGTTTTATTGAAGTTACAGACAC
The DNA here is from genome assembly GCA_951805005.1 of Othius punctulatus. Lineage (NCBI taxonomy): Eukaryota > Metazoa > Arthropoda > Insecta > Coleoptera > Staphylinidae > Othius > Othius punctulatus. Next base: position 41,836,443 of record OX638146.1, read on the forward strand.
AACTGGAGAGGGACTAACAAACATGCTTCTAGAAAAGTTAGCTGAACTTGACTTAGACATCAAATACTGTGGAGGTCAAGCATACGACAATGGAAGCAAAATGAAGGGAAAATACAAACATGTACAGTCCAGGATAATTAATATAAATACTCGTGCAATGTAAGTACCGTATTTGTCACACTCATTTAATTTATTAATATGTGAAGTAACATTCATTGCAAACATTTTTTTGGTACTTTGCAATGATTGTATACTCTTCTTGCTGCATCGCTGCATCTACTAAAAGATGGGATATTATAAAGATAACATCTTAATAGTACCCTTAAACCGCTATGCGAGACACAATGGGAAGCCAAAATAGATCCAGTAAGAGCAGTACATGAGCAATCTGAAGGAAGACACATGTAACGCACTTGAAGAGTTAATAAATACAAGTTCAGATAATGTTGTTACATCTGAAGCTGAGAGCATTTTGAACTATGCCATTTCTTTTAAGCTTACAAATTTGGTTTATAATTTTACACAAAATAAATAAAATCAATAAGTTATTACAATCAAAAACAATAATTCTTGATTCAGCCTATAAACTTGTAACTACCTACAAATACCTACAAATCCAATTGTGAATTTAGATTTTTGTTTTAATGTTATAGTAGATACGATAATAATTCAAATTGAAGAGCGATTTACAAACATTTCAAAGATTATAACCAATATCAGATTAATAACGGAAATAAAGACATTAGAACTCGTCGAATTAAAAAAAACAAACAATAGGTTTTATTCAATATTATAAAACTGATGTTGACAATAACTGAATTCAAGAAATCCTATCTTTAAAAGAATTAATTGCAATGGAAATAAATGTAAATTGCGCAAAGGATATACTAGAGTTTATATTAAATAATCATTTTAATGAACTATTTCGCAATGTATTGATTGTATTGAAAATGTTTCTTACCATACCGGTCACCGTAGCTAGTGCAGAACACTCTTTTAGCAAATTAAAGCTAATTAAAACAAATCTCCACTCTGCAATGTCTTCCCAAAGATCAAATTCACTTTCTATATTGAGCATTAAAAAGGATCTTGTTAAGAATTGTCTTTTCTACACTTGATCAACGAAATGGCAATAAAAAATCTAGGACTGCAATATGATGTAATAATAAAAAGTGTTTTACAACAGAATATTAATTAATTTATTTCTATAGTTAGATATCTAATTAGTTACCTGTAGTATCATAATGTAAGACTGCTCCATCATGACTGCGGAATCATCTTCTGCTACACTTGCTGTACGAGGTTTGTCTGGAAAATACGTATAAAAGTGGAATAATAACTTTACTTTACAATTATTCAGGTATTTCAATATGGTGTCCTTCAAAGTACTCCCCCTGAGACAAGATGCACTTCTGCCAACGCCTTTTCCACTGTTGATAAGACCGCTGAAAGTCTTCAGTTGTGAGGCTCTTCAGTTGCCGTGTCGTTGCTGCCTTGATGACTTAAACATCCCTCAAGTGCCGCCCCCGAAGCACCATTTTGCATTTTGGGAATAGGAAGAAGTCGCAAGGGGCTAAATCGGGAGAATAAGGCGGGTGTTCTATCACGGTGATTGAGCTTTGGGCCAAAAAGTCACGCACAACGAGAGACGTGTGAGCATTTTCGCGCACAATTTTTTCATTTCAAGTTTCTCAGTCAGAATTTCGTGGACGATTGTTTTGGGGATTGATAGATCCTCAGCTATAATTCTGATTGTCAATCGGCGGTCTTTAAGAACACAAACCAGAATTCGTTCAACATTTCCATCAGAACTCGATGTGCCTTTTTAACCACTTGTTGACGGTAGGTTACTTCAGAGAAGTGGCTAGCTTTGCAAGAAACTTGATGTTTATGCGCTGTTTCTCAATCAGAGAGAGTTCCATGCCGACGGCAGGTAAAAAAGAGTTACTTTCAACAAGCAGATGTAAACTCCTACTTACTCGCAGAGCGCTCTGTCTCGAACTGAGCGTTGAGGGGATTGCATAGCGAGGGGGGACCACCTGGCCGCCCTTCCACAACGCCTTGACACATCGAGACGAATTTTTTATACGTATTTTCCGGACAAACCTCGTATTGTCTAACTTTTTCACAAACTTGCTAATTGCTGATACACACGGAATTGGTCGATTGTTAAATTTAACTGAAAATAAGTCACGAACTCTGCGTAAACTGACGCCACTGTAAGAAGTTTTGATAATGAATAAATTATCTTTCTTCCACTAATTACGAGTTATTATGATTTATCCCAAACGACAAGCATGAATTTATAATAATTTGTCATCATTTAAAAATATATTCCTTTACGATTTTTCTCCAAAATTAATAAGGGAGCTAATACTTACACATTAAACATGTGAAATTCCTATGTTCGCCCCTTATCCGGGGGCGACCTTATCCCAGACACTCGGTATAATTATGATATTAAAAAGTCATGTGTTGCAGATTTTTTGATGACTGTAAGCCATCTTATTTTTCTCTTCCCGACTGTTGATAGTCCAAAACTACATCACATGTTTTGGATAGGTATTATGATAGGTATATGGGGGCAAAACGTACCTCAAGACGATGCAAGGTCAAGACGGCGCGGCGGCGGCAGTAATAGCCAGAAATAAAATGAATTGGTACTTTTCAATAAAAATAATAACTAGTAATATCAAGTAGTAGTATTTTTTTATTCTATTAAATAAGCGATACAGATATATACAAAAAACACAGAGAGTAAATTAATTATTAGTAAATTTTTTTTTATAGGATTAGTCACAAATACTTGTACTAAAAAAAAAATATTGCAGTTGCATACATTCGAGTCGTTCGGACACCCGACCTATTTATTTACTAAATTGTACTACTAGCGCTCTCTGGGCTGGTTTGGAAAGCCATATTTTCTTTCAGGTTTTTAAGAGTTATTTATTTAGAAATTGTCAAGCACTACATACCGTATGTTCATAAAAAAAGTATATAAGGAGCGGCTGTGGAAACTTAAACGTATGTCCGTGACTTGCTTCAGATGCATAAAATTAAAATCGAATGTCATTGAGCTGTATGTCAATGTCAGAAATATAGCTTTCACTTCAGAACACCGAAAAGGTTTATGATTGAGTCCTATTTTTGTAATGGAATTCATAAAAATGGAAAATGGTATAACGTTTAAGCTGTAATTGGAAATATGTCAGCCGATCATTAGGATAGCGGCCTGCTCCGGCATGTCCTCTGCTGCCTGTCTCGCTGCATCCTCAACATGCTCCTCTTGTCATAGAATATACGAGGGCTGTTTGACGGAAGAGTGACTTTTTAATGAAAACGTTATTTTTCTGTTAAAATTATATTTCATTTTTCAACATAACACCCTTTCAACTGTACACACTTAGCCCAGCGAGTTTACAGTTTTTGTAAACCTTCCAAAAAGTAATCTTTCGGAATGTCTTCAAAATACGCATTTGTCTCGGTTATCACCTCTTCATTTGCCTGAAATCTTTTTCCACCCAACCATTTTTTTAAATTTGGAAATAAGAAGATATTACTGGGAGCCAGATCTGGCGAATATGGCGGATAAAGCAGTAACTCGTAATGCAATTCGGCCAATTTAGTTGTTGCAATTGCAGACGAATGAGAGGTCGCATTATCGTAATGGAACAAAAATTTTTCTTCATCAAATGGCGGTCGTTGTTTTTTAAGTTCGGCATCAAAACGTGTCAGCATAATCAGCATAATACTGGCCAGTTATCGTTTATCCTTTTTTTAAATAATTAATAAAGATTACACCTTTAGAATCCCAAAAAAACTGTGGCCATGACCTTATTGGCCGAAAAAAGTGTTTTTGCCTTTTTGGGAGCATGTTCGCATGGAGAAATCCATTATTTAGACTGTATTCTTGTTTCTGGAGTATAATAATGTATCCAAGTTTCATCTTCTGTGACATATCGACGGAAAAAATTATTTGAATTACGTTGAAGACGCTAAACATTCCTCTGAATTCTTAATGCGAGCGCGCATTTGATCACCATTAAGCAAACGCGGCAACCATATCGCGGATAGCTTTTTCTTATTGAAATGTTCATGCAAAATATTGTATACCCGTTCGGTTGAGATGTTTACTTCATTAGCTATCTCACGAACTTTTATTCGACGATTGCCAATTACAAGGCCATAGAGTTTATTAACCATTTCTGGAGTAGTTACAGTAAATGATGGTTTTGGACGATCTGCATCAACCGTGCTCATATGGCCACTTTCAAAAACAGAAACCACTTACAAATCATTCCATGGGACGGAGCAGATTCTGGATAATATTTACGTAAGTTTTCCTCGGTTTCTTCAATTGTTTTTTCACGTAGAAAATAATGTTTAATCAACACTCGAAATTATTTTTTCTCCATATTTACACAACAACGAAAACAGTTTTCTTCAAATAAGTATAAAACATATTCTATCTGTCAGATTGCTACCAAATTTTGACAGTAGACCTCCGAAAGACCTCGGGAGCTAGCAACATAATCATTATAGCGAAAGTGTTACCAACCTTTGAAAAGTCACTCTTCCGTCAAACCGCCCTCGTATGCCACACCCAGGTTAACTATAGACTTGGAGGGTCGAGTTTTGCCTCTCGAAAGATCGAACATTTTAATGAAATTACATATAAAAACATAAATAATCGAAAAACTAACTATTCAGTGGCACATAGTATTTATTTTATAAATTTATGGTACAGAAAAGATAACGTTAAAGTGGTTATTAACAAGAATGTAACAGATTTTCAATTTTATGCCCGAAAACTGTGCTCTTAATGAATAGTACTATATGTTCATAAAAAAAGTCCATCAGGGTAGGCTGTGGAAACTTAGCCGTATGTCTGTGACTTGATTCACATTAATAAAATTCAAATCGAATGTCATTGAGCTGTCTGCCAATGTTGGAATTATAGCAAAACTGTCGACTTGTCCCGGACAACTCGCAGCGCAGATTGAAAAAAGAAAAGCTGCCGGCCCACAGTGCGTACGTAGAAAGTCATTGGTGATATGCAAGACCGCTTATTAAATGAACCAACAAAATCATTGCGCCGTCTTAGACAAGAGGTTAGTTTTCACTTGGCACTTATTGGAAAAATGAAAATATGAAACAAGTCACGGACATACGTTTGAATTTCCACAGCCACCCCTGATGGACTTTTCTTAAGAACATTGATATAATTAGATTGGCTTTTATCTGCATTTTAATACCATTATTTTTAGTGTAGATTAAAGAATTGAGGATGAAGTTCAGAAAACGTTCAACAAAATGTTATTTCCTATGGCCATGTTTGCTACTTTACACAGGTATGTGGATATACAGTACAGAAAATAATATTCAAAATTAGTAATTATCTTCAGAGATTAACGGGGATTCTCAGAAAATTTCGTTTTCAACTCTCCGTAACCGCTGTGTTAAAATTATTTTAAGCATATCTGGCATGGCTCAGCTTTTGAAGGTATGCACCTAAATGCTTTTCACTTGAATCGCTCATTCTGCGCCTCTTGAAATGAATTCTTTGGGTGCAACTTGAGGTGCATTCATTCACATTTATAAGGTTTTTCTCCTGCATGGATCCTCTTGTGCATTATCAAACCATAACTTACAGGGAAACTTGATGGGCATTCATCACATTTGTAAAGTTTTTCTCCTGTGTGGTTTATCTTGTGATTCTTCAAACTATTACTTCCAGTGAAACATGATGAGCATTGATCACATTTATAAGGTTTTTCTCCCGTGTGGATCCTCTTGTGCTGTTTCAAATGATCATTTCTAGTGAAACTTGATGTGCATTCATCACATTTATAAGGTTTTTCTCCCGTGTGAATCCTCTTGTGCTTCTTCAAACTACCACTTTCAGTGAAACTTGATGTGCATTCATCACATTTATAAGGTTTTTCTCCTGAGTGGATCCTCTTGTGTGTTTTCAAATTACTTCTAACAGTGAAACTTGATGTGCATTCATCACATTTATAAGGCTTTTCTCCTGTATGGATCCTCTTGTGCATTATCAAACCAAAACTTACAGCGAAACTTGATGTGCATTGATCACATTTATAAGGTTTTTCTATCGTGTGGATCCTCTTGTGCTTCTTCAAACTACCCATTTCAATGAAACTTGATGTGCATTCATCACATTTATAAGGTTTTTCTCCTGTATGGATCCTCTTGTGCTTCTTTAAACTACCACTTACAGTGAAACTTGATGTGCATTCATCACATTTGTAAGGTTTTTCTCCCGTGTGGATCCTCTTGTGATTCTTCAAACTACCACTTTCACTGAAACTTGATGTGCATTCTTCACATTTATAAGGTTTTTCTCCTGTGTGGATCCTCTTGTGCTTCTTCAAACTACGACTATCAGTGAAACATGATGGGCAATCATCACATTTATAAGGTTTTTCTCCTGTGTGGATCCTCTTGTGGTTTTTCAACGATTCATTTCTAGTGAAACTTGATGTGCATTGATCACATTTGTAGGTATTTTCTTCTGTGTAGATGATGTGCCTGTAGAAATAATATTGTAGTCATCCGCCGAGTTATGCAACAATAATAAGTGCTACTGTGTGCTACAAAATCATAAATATTCACTTTTCAAATAAAAATGTGTTTGACTCCGTAGTGGGATAATCAGTGTTAGAGTTGGATGGTTTTGAAGAGAAACACTGTTTTCTGGCAACCTTTGTTACCCTGGTCGCCCTATTACGTAACTGCCAATTTATGCAAGTCGCGTATTACGAAAGTAGGGACATACCTTCCCAGCATTTCAATCATGTGAAATCAATTAAGTTAAACGACAAGTCAGAGATAAATTTCTAATTTTCCACTAAATCAGAATATATATTAAAATAAAATATTCAGGTTCCATTCAAAATAAATTTGAATGGAACCTTTTGTCGTGACTTCCGGCTAAATTGGGGAAGATACCATATGATTTTAAAAGATTAAATATTTATTTTAATAAAGAAATGAGAATAAAGATAAAAGAATGAAAACATAATTAAATGGTTTTACTTCTGTCGAAATTATCAGTAGAATTGGTTTCCTTATGTTAAAGAAGTTGTAAAATAAATCATTGTAAAATAAATACACATATTTTCAATTATACTTTAGTGTCAAAAATTATCATTCATTATTAAAAATTCATTAATATTAAATTATATCGTTGTTTGTTCTGTATTGTGTGGTATTAAAATTTTAACATGTCATATAGATTTGTTTGCATTTATTTTTATGAATAAAAACAAAATCTCTCTTTAACTCTGAATACATATTTAAATTACCTAATATCTCTCGTTTTCAGGTATAAATATTAGCGTTGGGCCGACTCAAATAAATGTATTCGCTCAACTCGAGTTGTCCATGTATTCGAATAACTCGAGTTATTAATAGCAGTAACTCGAGTTATTAATAGCAGTAACTCGAGTTGGCCGTGTGTGCTCGTGTTCAAATTTTATCATTTGTGGGACGGCGGTATGATGAACTTAGACGCCTGGCATTTTTTTTTTATAACTATAAAACGCCTGAGTATTCCTCAACGTTGCTTTTAAAACAAGGCATAAGTTAGAGAAGTAAATTTAAAAAGACTTCGAAAATTCTAACGAATTATTAATTATCTCGGGGTAACACCCGAGTATTCTCGAAAAACATGAACGAGTTGCGACTTGAAAATTGGGTAAACAACACTGCTGACAGTAGTGGCAAGGCTTCTTGTCTCTCGCCTTACTCGAGATGACCAACTCGAATAATCATTCGAGTTAGAATATTTACGAGTTACTAGTCATAGGATTATTCCAGTGTACGTACACAGTACACGAGTGTACGTAACAGCACCTAACCATATTTCAAAAGTTTGACACAGGTACAGTCAGATAAAATAGTTGGTAATTAATAGTTACCAAGTACAGTCCTAAATGTTTTTTTTGTCTTATGTCACTGGAGTTTTGTGAATGAACTATAAATATTGCTAGTAATAAAAAATGTTTAAATTATTTGGGCTGAGGTGAGAGGGTCATTATGTGGTTCATCCTCGCCCTTTAGTTGCGTTGTTTAGTTGTTTCAGCTATCACACCCTCGGCAGTGTAACGATCCGACACATACTGCTTTTATGGTTGTGTTTTTTATCGTGAAATTATTATATAATTTCCTGATTATTTTTGGCTCGTGATTTGTGATCGTATTTAGTACTTACACGTCGTGACGCTCAACTAACTACCGTGATTATTTTCAAGGTACTTTGCTATTGGTAATGTGTTAGAAAATGCAAATCATGGGTTAGAATAATAAAGCATATATATATATATATATATATATATATATATATATATATATATATGGGTTTGTTTTGTTTATTCAGTTGTATACATATTAAAATTGGAAGAGACCGGCAAATAATACACACATTAACAAGTAGACCTGATTTAATTCATTTTATATTTCATTCACCTTTATAAAGAATTTGTAATTTCTGTTATTCATTAATATTTGAATATGAAGGAAAATGAAAATTTTATTTACATGTGTTTATTTTGTGTTCATTCATTTGTATTTATTCATTCTATTTATTTAATTTACGTGAGTTGATTTTACATGCTCATGCATTTATCGATTCTCTAATCCTTTAATACCATATTCAATCATTCTATTTATTTTATTTTACGTGAGTTTATTTTACATGCTCATGCATCTTTCGTTTCTCTAATCCTTTAATACCATATTCAATCATTCTATTTATTTTATTTACATGAGTTTGGTTCACATGCTCATGTGTCTCTCTTTTCTTCAATCATTTATTACCATATTCACTCATTCTATTTTATTACGCTGATTGATATGATTAAAAATAGAACAACTCAGAAATTTTGAAACATCATAAATAATCCAAGGCTACAAACGATAATTCGCGTTCTCCCCGGATCACATCACTGTATCTGTGTCTACAGGTATGCCACCCAGCTTCTCTTTATCTACGTTGATTGACATGATAAAAAAAAACCATTAATTATTTGAAAGATTTGGGAGCTATTATTCCACCTATGTTTAATTGAATTGTTCCTCATCTTCATTTTATTCATTCTCTATCTTTACCTGAATGCGTTTAATACTTCTATTCAAACAATGTTTATTTAAAGTGTTAATTATTTTCATTTTATTCATTCTCTATATTTACATGTCTACGTTTAATAATTCCATGTACTTGTCATAGTGATGATTACGAGTAAAATTGCCAGTGCTTTTCTCTACCCTTTCTGTGCCAACTTATCCAAATTTCATGACTATGAATTCTAGGATGTACTGTTTTGATTTAACCGATTCTAATGCTAGTTCTTTTGTCCCCTTTTTGACTGAGCTTATCATTGCCTGATTTTGTTTGGATGCTATCGGATATTATCAACATTTAGTTTGGTTGTTGTTTGACCCATTAACCCGTTCGCGCGCGGATCGTCATTTCGTTGGCGATCATTCTCGAATCGTCGGTGGTGATTAGCCTTATGACTGACTCTTTAATTATGCCGTAACGAGGTTGTTCGTTGGGATTGGTCAATGATATTATATTCGTTTAGTTGATATATAATACCGGGAATTAAGTCTGCCATATTAACTACTGATAAAAATCACCCCGCTATTGAAAGCGCGGATTTCATTAATATGCTTCCTTAATATTTTTAGACGCAACGGCTATCTCTAGCCATGGCCTGACAGGACGCAGGTAATAATGGTTGTGGTTTAGCTTTTATGGTAATTTGTTCACTCCCGATACTTTTTAACTTGTGATTTTCTTTCTAAAATGATCCCGAATTAATATGAAGAATCTTTATCATACCTACGACTTTACGTTCGTGGACTTGCAAAATTTTATTCGTAATAATGATTCGTAAGTTTGGTTATTCGCGCGCGTGCTACGTTTGTCGACGTTCGCCAAACTACTGATCTGAACCGACTGATCCCCACCTCCTTTCTTGTTTCCCTTTTATAATTATTTTTAGTCATTAATTCCACCCCCCTTGCATTCCACGGTGCAAAATCCCATGTGTGGCCCACGTGGCTTAAGTTTGTTGCGTTTTTCGTGCTCGAGTGTCACAGATTAGGCTTAAGTTCTTTGTTACCATTCGCCAGAGGCATCGTTATTCCCAGAATTCGTCGCCTTTTCCGTGTTTCGGCGCCCACCCTGATTAGCGCGTTCAGTCTCTTATCGAGAGATTTGAATAGCTGTTTTTACTTATGAGACAGCTAACACGTAACTTTATCGACACGTGTTTACCATGCATAGGGTGTCTATTTTGCTTCGACTTGGCTGGCGCCGTCCTGTCGTGTGCATTTTCTGGCATTTACTTTAAATGAATAAGTTTAATGATTTTATTTATTACTCGTAATCTTATAATATTGGTCATTTCATCGCGCGGGTGCGTTTCATAATGTGCGTATATTCTGGCTCACTACAGCAGTAATAAAACACATCCCACCTTGCTTTTAATAAACTATACTTTGTAACAATGCCGCTGGGAATCATCTGATCTTAGCAGTAACAACCCCATGTGTGGAACACATGCTCGTGTTCATGTGACATCATGTTACAAAGTATAAAATTACTATAAATGTAAATTCTAGAGAAAAAAAAAAATTTTTGAAAACAAATTGAATAAAGTATTCTATAGTTGGTAAAATTTGTTTTTTTCCACCTGTGGGATAGGAATATCATTTTCCAGCCATGAGATTGTTATTCGTGTCAGGACTGGCTTATTTTCAAACCTAGTAAAGGTTAAGAATCTATATATTACTATGATAATTGTGAGTAATAGATATTTCGTAATTAAAAATTATTATTCTATTATAGTATGTCCGTAAAGCAACTAATAATGGCTATGACTTTTAAATGAAATGAAACATTTAAATAGGTATACAAAACTGTTTGTTAAGAATGACTCTTTTTGGAAAAATAAAAAATTAGGAGAATCACAAAGTTTGCGATATTACATTGGGGGCACTCTATACTTATAAAGATTTTCAATAAACAAATTTTCTAGAATTCCATCCACTGTTCTTTCTCAAGATCTACGTACATATTAAATTGAGTTATATTTCATCATACACAGGTTGATTAATATATTTCTTACATTTCATGTTTATCCTTCAAGTGCACCTCATAACTTGCCAAGCCATCATACGTAGCACTACATACTTCACATGTGTATGGTGTAACTTCATTAATCTGCACTGTCTCTTCTTCTGTCTTTACTACACAATAATTGTCCTGAAAATACATGGTGCTAGAAACTGTATAAATCTCATTTAGTGTCCTACCAACCTCTGAATCACTGTCTTGACCTGAGTTCCAATTAGATGTGGAATTCCCAGAACTCATTTGTGGTTCTAAAACTAACAAAAAGTATTATCAGGAATCAGGATATTAGGATATTTTTGGCAATAAAGCCATGAAAAATAACTGATATTATTTGAGATGTTTGGCGTAATTTTTAAACATTTACCTATTCATATAAGACAATTTCATACAAGTGAGTAGGTCAAGGGTCACATTATGGGAACACAACAATATAAAGAATCACAGATGCCAGATATGGAAGGGCCCGTCAGAATGTTAAGTAATCATAGCAGTTGATTACTTAAACGCAGACATTTTATTAATTTTAGATTACTAACGTGGATATTTGCGGTGAGCTTCGAGGCCATGGTAAATAGTATCCTGAGGAATCCCAGCTGGAGATTACATAAGCAAAAAGGAGGAAGAGTTTCGTATATAAATAGGAATTATTTGACTGCAAAGAGTTAGTTGATCTTAGATTTCAGATAGACTAACGTCCTGCTTGTGTATTCATTAAACTCGACACAATTATAGGTATAAAGAGTATTAAATACTGTATACTGCCAGCTGTTACTTTGCGGAGTGCCGTAAACGAATTAAATAAACAACATTACTGTTATTGCCAGTTACACATTTAATTTAGAAAAAAGTGACTGTAGCGTAGCTTCGACAAAGGTCTAGTCATTAGTTCAAGACTAAGCTCCACAGGTTTTCAGAATCTTTAATTTTCATCAGTGGGTCGCATGTACCCAAAGTTTGGGAACCAATGCAATAAGTTCACTCTAACGACATAACATTTAGGCACCACGTTCACTGTTGAAAGATTAACTCCACACCCGCAACACAAATTGGTAGTGTGGGAGCCATGTTAAACGGAGATGTCCGGGATGTATTTTCAATATTAGTTGTTTCATTTATTGAATGGCTCACCTCGATAGATAGCTGAACAGAACTGGGTATATCTGATCTGAGTGAGTAATAAAAGAACGACCAATCAAGGCGCTCCGTGTTTCAGGTTAGGCGTAAACATTTGTTTATAATGGTAACCATTGAAACACAAGTTTGACAGCTTGTTCTCTGCTCACTTCCGAACTGATACCCTGGTATAAAAGCTCTGCATCGGGAAGGGGAGAGGTGAGTTTGCTAAGCAAAAATAAGCAAAGCAAAATAAAAGAACGCCTACACTTTCCAACTGATCTGAGGTTCGAGCTAATTCGATTAAAGAACACTATTGTGTTCCGTTTTATAACACTTTTCTCTTGTTAGTTTTCGTTATGTAAGAATATGTATACCAATTCTAGGGTATGTCATTTGTCGTGCCCAACAATAGATGAAACTTATACTGTATCTTGGGATACACATAAGAGTATTTGCAGAGCATTATAGGTTAGGATGCCGAAACATATTAAACATATTATGTATTCACATAAAAATCAACTAGTTAGGTCATATGTGCATTCCTCCACAGTCTCCTTACGCCACAATCATAATTAACGTCCAGTTATAATGCAATATTAATTTCACTTCAATAACATACCGTGTGCTGCACCAAATGCATCTAGTGAATCCTCTTTTTCCTTCTCGAATGTGCAATTTTCGATTTTAATATTTACTCCTTCGGTCCGGCACCTCATCGTTTCATCTGTAGAATGAGTAGAAGTATTCATTCTTGAAGAAGCGAATGAGGGCAATGAGCAACAATCAATACAAAGAGTGGTTTATGCGACCACAATTCTTATTTGCAAGTCTGAAAAAATTAAACACTACATTTTGTACTGAGAAAAAGGTCGACGTCCTAGAGCCTCCTAGTTTGTAAACATGCGTGAAGTTGGCGACAAGTTAGACACCGAGTAACAAAAGCTAGGTTATGTGCAAATACCAACTTCACTGAAAATCCCTTGTCCATTGGAATTCGACGTACGTTCATAGGTTCATTCCAAGTAACAATCCCGGACTAGTCCTGGACGGTTACGCATGCGCCCTTTCATGTCAGGCGTTCCAAGTGCATGCGGACTGGTTTCGGACGGATCGTGTACTGTAGTCCAGCGTTCCAAGTGATCTTCGGACTAGTTTCGGACACATTTTTGGACCTTTAAACGTGTTAAACCACAGACCACCAATATAAGACGCGTTGATTCCATGTTATAAGTTGGCAACAAGTTCTCAGCGGCATCTGAGGGTATACAGGGAGAACTATTTCGACCGCACGGTGAATGGCGCGCTTTTTCAAATCAGTATTTTTGACTTTTAAAATAGATATAGTGAATGTTCCATATTATTTACATTACCAACTGTTACATATGATTATAAAAACCATATTAACATCGGAATAATGTAAATAATACGAAACATATATAATATCACTCAAGTTTTTACATTTAAAGGATATACAAATGCTATTAAACCAACACCTAATATGGAATTAAATATTTATTACACAAAATTGGGGACATGGGACATATACAATCAAAGTGGGAACATAAAAAAAGTGATACATAGAATACATACAAGTATTGTACAAAATTCATGACATATAAATACATTCATATGTTACAAACCACTGTGACAAACAATATATATGTGTACAAACAAAGGAAGTAGATGAAATACATCTAGTTTTGGCAATATTATGTTTCGAAATATATGGTTCTCATCAGTACGATGCACTTTAGTTCTGATTTTTTAAAGACTAATAAATCTTGGGTGAATTTCTGTTCATAAAAAATCAGTACTTTAGAAATCGTAGACACAAATCATGTGCCAAATTAAACAGTGTACAATCAACATGAAAAATATGAATACATCCAACACATAAAAGCAAATGTGGTGAAATCATGGCACATGCTTCGTCGAAAAAAATTACAAAATATAAACTCTTAAATAAACATATAAATATACTATACTCTAAAAGTAACAAACAATAAAATATATTAAGACTAATAAATCATGGCACATGCTTCTTCGAAAAAAATAACAAAATATAAACTCTTAAATAAACATATCAAAAATTAAACTATACTCTAAAAGTAACAAACAATAAAATATAAAATTTAAGTAACTCATGCAGAAAATATATTAAAACTAAACAATTAACTATACACTCTAGATACTAAGTTAACTAATATCACAAAAAAATGTGTTTTAGTGTGAAACGTGTTTTAATTTATTCATTTTATTACGAACATTTACCCGACGATTTTCAGTATGATGTTTGCGACGAAGATCATCATAAAACTTTCTGATTATTAATACCGAGGATAAATCTAATAATGTGGAATGTATACTTTGAGAGTGCTCAGAACACTTATACCATGAAAAATCTATTTTGTCTAAAACTAAAAGTATTTTTTTTTGGAGATTATCAATGTGACCAAAAGACTCTAAAATTTTTACAATTGCATCATGAACATTGATAATATAAATAACTAATTCTCTCGAAGCATACGTTAAACGTGTTACATCGTCTAATTCTTTGAACATTGTTAATAAATGTTGGGATTCTAAATTTTCTACCGACAGTGATTTAGTACAATTTAAACACCCTGTAAAATTTAGTTTTTTTATTAGAAAGCCACAAACATATGCAGTAGCCTGTGTATCAAAATTGGCATCGGAAATCTGTGATTCTGTTACAAACGTTAACTGAAAATCATGCAATTCATTCTTCCCCAGTTCAAATGTTGCATTTGTGTTATTGTACAAATCCTCAGGTTCTACTTCAAAATAATGACTTTGAAACTTTGAAAAAATTCATCGGCAAAGTGGTCTTGGCATAGATAAATTTTTATAGATTCAGAATTAAATGGAACACCACTTCCTATCCGTATAGCCTCAAACCAAGCTTTCTAGTCTCTACAGAAGTTGGAAATAGGAAAAAGCTTTTGTTTTTGTAGGTTAGGTTACTTACTTTGGTATAGTATGCGGTATGCGTTCTTACAATTTGGAGCTTTGCATCGGTATTTGTAGACACCTGGGGGTTGCATTGTGGACATCGCAACAAAATTAACTACTATACACTATGAACTACTACCTTATAGCCCTTAAAAACAATTTCAATAAACTTGTTCAAAGCACATGCAAAAGCGGCAGCCATTAAAACGCAATCTGGCGGGATCAGGCGCGTCCGGCGCGACATGCTAACTAACACAGACAAACAATATGCGATTGAATGCGATCACTACAGTTTACTATTTTATTATAGTTTACTACATTTACAAGTTCTCAGCGCACTCTGAGGGTTTTCCGGGAGAAGTAACTCTTTTTTATGTGTTTCCATTTCTCCTATACCATTAAATACACCCTGATATGTTAAACCAACATCCGCACAAGCGCAGTAATCACGCGAAGCAAGTTACACGTGGATGATAGTGCAATTTCTATTTTGATTTATTTTAGTTTTCTGGACAATTATAAAGGTAAGAAAGCAATGGTAATTTGCTGGTACTTTATTATTTTAATTGCACTTGCACAAAATAAAGTTTTGCTCAATTGTTATTTCTCTTATTTAAATAAAGTTATACTGATTTGTAATTCACATATTTGTTTAGATGAATGGTTTCTGGTCCAGCGATGAAGATTTGGAAGAGTTGTTGGAGGTTATGAATGTACCAAAAACGGAAAATTATTTTGAAGAAACCGTACCGTTACTAAGTGATGAACAATATATTAAACATTTTGGGATAAGTCGTAGATTAACGGAAGAATTATCGGAAAAATATCATGATAGTCGTTATTTTAATGATAATGAAGGGCCAGCTATGAAAATATCAGCTTTAAAAGCTATGACTGTATTTTTATGGTTTGCTGGTAACGAAGCGACATCATTCAGAACAGTTGCTGATCGCTTTAATATAAGCCAAAGCTCGTTAAGCAGACTAATTAAAAAAATTACTTATTTCATAAGTAATCTCTCCCAAGAAGTAATAGTTTGGCCGACAATTGAGGAGAAGCAAGATATTGCTAGAAATGTTGAACAAAATGGACTTCCTAATGTAATCGGGGCTATTGATGGAACCCACGTCCGAATTGACAAACCGGCGGAAGACCCAGAGTCATATTTCAATCGAAAACATTTTTTTCAATACAGGTAATTATTAGGCCATTGAAAAAAAAAAAAAACTTTTGTAAATACAACAAAAAATATATAATATAGCTAATGCAATATTTGGTAAACACTTTATATCTCTTTTCAGGCACAAGTTGTTTGTGACAACAATAGAAGAATTAGGGACATTTTCGTCGGATATGCTGGATCCGTACATGATGCGAGGGTATACCATATGTCTCCTTTAGGCGACTCGTTAATGCAAAAATGTGGCGAATATTATATATTAGGTGACAGTGCATATCCTTGCCTTCAAAATTTAATAACGCCATTTAAGGATAATGGACATTTATCCCAGGAGCAAACCCGTTTTAATATTTTATTATCACAAAATCGATACGTAGTAGAACATTGTTTTGGGATTTTAAAACAAAAGTTTCGACAGTTGTATCACATTAAAATGCACAACATTAATGTTATAACACATTTTATAAGGGCTTGTGCAGTACTTCACAACCTTGCACTGGACGATGATTTTCCTGAAAACCTCCCGGAAATTGAGTTAGAAAATGATCACCATAATGCTTTAGAAGTAAATAATCAAGCTGGGGCTGCAAGGAGGAATAATATAATGAGACTACTACAACTGCAACTTGAAATTTAGTTTATTTTAGTCAGTTATAAATTTATTAACAATTTTTTCTAATAAATTAATAATTCTCTCTTGGTTTTCTGTTTTTTTTTTTATTCACTTTTTTTTATTTTCAATTTCTAAATGTTGTTTATAAAAAGTACCTCTATCTTCCATTATCTGCAGTAGAGTATCTGCTCTTCTTTTTCGATTCGCTTTGGTTTTTTTTGGTTGGCTGTCGGGATCACACTTTGCCTGCATTCCCGACGGTCCTGGAACTGGTGCATCTTCTAATACTTCATCTTCTAAAGGTTCATCTACAGAACTACTTGATAAAACCATGGTCGGGAATATATATTTTTTTTCTTCCTAATATATCGTCCATTTCAGAAAAAAACTCAAAAGTTTTTCTTCCTCTTCCTGTTTTCTTATTATTGTCGATATATCTTTTATACCCCCTTTCTAAAACCCTCCACTTAATTTCGCAATATTTTCGCACTTATTTTCGTGCTTAATATATCGGGTATGTTTACAATTTTAACTGGAGTCTTATGAATTCTCCCGCTATATTACGCGAAATGAATACATTGGGGTTTTGCACAGGGAGGGTGCACCGAATGCATCCCGGGTGCACCGAATGCATCCCCCCCCCCCAGATATAAAGTTAACTGAACTGAACTTGGACATCAAATACTGTGGAGGTCAAGCATACGACAATGGAAGCAAAATGAAAGGAAATTTCAAAGATGTGCGGTCCAGGATAATTAATATAAATAGTCTTGCAATGTACGTACCGTATTTGTCACACTCATTTATTTATCAATATGTGCTGCTGTCTCCAGTAACATTCATTGCTCTTTTACTGCATCTACTAAAAGATAAATCGCAGTCACATGCATTCAAGTCCGTTGGGACACCCAACCTATTTATTTAGGAAATTGTACTACTATCACTCTCTGGGCAGGGTTCAAATCCCGCCTTATCTTTCACTTTTTTAAGAGTTACTTATTTAGAAATTGTCCAGCACTACATACAGTATGTTCATAAAAAAGTCCATAAGGAGCAGCTGTGGAAACTTAAACGTATGTCCGTGACTTGCTTCAGATGCATAAAATTAAAATCGAATGTCATTGTGCTGTATGTCGATGTCAGAAATATGGCTTTCAGTTCAGAATACCGAAAACGTTTATGATTGAGTCCTATTTTTGTAATGGAATTTATAAAAATGGGAAATGGTATAGCGCTCAAGCTTTAATTGGAAATACATCAGCCGATCATTAGGATAGCGGCCTGCTCCGGCATTTCCTCTGCTTACTGTTCGGCTGCATCCTCAGCATGCTGCTCTCGTCGTAGAATATATACCACACCCAGGATAACTACGGACTTGGGGGGTCGAGCTTCACCTCTCGAAAGATCGAATATTTTAATGAAATTACATATAAAAACGTTAATAATCGAAAAACCAACTATTCAGTGGCACGTAGTATTTATTCTATAAATTCATGGTACAGAAAAGATAAAGTTAAAGTGGTTATTAACAAGAATGTAACCGATTTTCAAGTTTACGCACGGAAGCTCTCCTCTTAATGAATAGTACCATATGTCTGTGACTTGATTCAAATTATAAAATTCAAATGGAATGTCATTGAGCCGTCTGTCAATGTTAAAAATATACCAAAACTGTCGACTTGTTACGGAAAACTCGCAGCGTAGAATGACAAAAGGAAAGCTGCCGGCCCGCAGTGCGTATGCAGAAAGTCATTGGTGATATGCAGGAATGCTTATTAAACGAACCAACAAAATCATTGCGTCTTAGACGAGAGGTTAGTTTTCACTTGGCACTTGGAAAATTGAAAATATGAAACAAGTCACGGACATACGTTTGAATTTCCACCGCCACCCCTGTTGGAGTTTTTTATGAACATATGAAATCATTAGATGGGCTTTTATTTGTATTTTGATACCATTATATTTGTTTGCAATCGGATTGCAAGTATTGGACAGCAATTAATTATAGGTGTACATAGATTTAATTTAGTTATGCATGTTAGTATTAAAAACCCATTAACAGTTTATAGCACCTAATTGTCGGCAATTTAATCCCTCAAAGGGCACTGTGACCACCGCCAGATTTGAGTGCTCTTTGTTATGGCATAATTTGCAGTTTACGACCAGCTCAACACGTCGAGATTACAGATGTTTGGAAACCCAAAGTAATCCATTTCAGCGAAGTAACAATTAGGTTGGACAATTGAGCAGTTGGTACCGAGAATTCTTAAGCCGTATTTTCCAGCCATTTGGCAGTTCGCTAAAGATCATTAAGGGTGCTAGGTACAGCTATGCCCAAGAGTTTGTTACATCTCCCCACCTTTAAGTAACTACGCCCTCGAAGCTATAACTGACCAATAATAATGTAAATAGTGCACCCCCACCTCTTTAGATTAAGTTTAGTTTTTAAGATTTGATTATTTGAGAGAGAGTTAACGTTCAGTCTTCGCACAAACCGGTCGAAACTGACTGTCATGTCTGGTGTTGTATTCCTTTTTTTTATTGTACAAAGTGTGTAAATATAATTCTTAAACTCCTACATTTACTACTAAATATTATTCACACACAACCTAAATAACGGTCGCTCTAGAACCAGGAGATAACACGACCGTGCCCTAACAATATTTCCTGTAGATTAAATAATTGAGGAGTAAGTTCATAAAACGTAAAAAAAAAAAGTTATTTCCTATGGCCAGGTTTGCTACTTAACACAGGTATGTTGATGTACAGTACAGAAAAAAAGATTTAAATTTATTAATTATCTTCAGAGATTAACGGGGAATCTCCCGCATTAATAAAATTTTGTTTTCAACTCTCCGTAACCGCTGTGTTAAAATTCTTTTAAGCATACCTGACATGGTTCGGCTTCTGAAGGGACGCACCTAAATGCTTTTGTCGTGAATCGCTCATTCTGTGGTTCTTGAAATTAATTCTTTGGGCGCAACTTGAGGTGCATTCATTCACATTTATAAGGTATTTCTCTGGTGTGCTTCATTATGTGTTTCTTCAAATTACGCTTATCTTTGAAACTTGAGGTGTATTCATCACAATTATAAGGTTATTCTCCGGTGTGGCTCATTTTGTGTCTATTCAAATTACCTTTAACGCTGAAACTTGATGTGCATTCATCACATTTATAAGGTTTTTCTCCTGAGTGGATCCTCTTGTGTGTTTTCAAATTACTTCTAACAGTGAAACTTGATGTGCATTCATCACATTTATAAGGTTTTTCTCCTATGTGGATCCTCTTGTGCTTCTTCAAACTACCACTTTCAGTGAAACTTGATGTGCATTCATCACATTTATAAGGTTTTTCTCCTGTGTGGATCCTCTTGTGCTTCTTCAAATTACCACTTTCAGTGAAACATGATGTGCATTCATCACATTTATAAGGTTTTTCTCCTGTGTGGATCCTCTTGTGCTTCTTCAAACAACCACTTTCAGTGAAACTTGATGTGCATTCATCACATTTATAAGGTTTTTCTCCTGTGTGGATCCTCTTGTGCTTCTTCAAATTACCACTTTCAGTGAAACATGATGTGCATTCATCACATTTATAAGGTTTTTCTCCTGCATGGATCCTCTTGTGCATTATCAAACCAGAACTTACAGGGAAACTTGATGGGCATTCATCACATTTGTAAAGTTTTTCTCCTGTGTGGTTTATCTTGTGATTCTTCAAACTACTTCTTCCAGTGAAACTTGATGAGCATTGATCACATTTATAAGGTTTTTCTCCCGTGTGGATCCTCTTGTGGTTTTTCAACGATTCATTTCTAGTGAAACTTGATGTGCATTGATCACATTTGTAGGTATTTTCTTCTGTGTGGATGATGTGCCTGTAGAAATAATATTGTAGTCATCCGCCGAGTTATGCAACAATAATAAGTGCTACTGTGTGCTACAAAATCATAAAAATTCACTTTTCAAATAAAAATGTGTTTGACTCCGTAGTGGGATAATCAGTGTTAGAGTTGGATGGTTTTGAAGAGAAACACTGTTTTCTGGCAACCTTTGTCCCTGGTCGCCCTATTATGTAACTGCGAATTTATGCAAGTCGCGTATTACGAAAGTAGGTGGATACCTATACAGCATATCAATCAGGTGAAAATATTTCCATGAGAAATCAATTGATGGCAATTGCACTCATCTTACAGAATTATGTGATTTAATTTGCTAGTATGTACAGTGCATTCACAAAACTCCCAAGATAGCAAAATGACATTTGGTTGGCTACCATAAAAATCCCTAAATCAGCTGATAGTAACTTAACATTTGATGTTGATAACGATTTAATTGGAAATCAATCAGTCACTTTGAAATATGTGTTTACGGCTCACGTGTGCACGAAAATGGACAATAATTCTTATAAGAGTATTCACACGAACCCATGCCAAAGTGGAAGGCCCTCTTCTGAAACAAACACAGGCCATTGTATCTCGCAGAGGAGCTAACAGTGAACGTCTACAGCACCTAACCTTATTTCAAAAGTTTGACAAGTACAGTCAGATAAAATAGTTGGTAATTAATAGTTATCAAGTACAGTCTAAAATGTTGTTTTTCTTTGTCTTGTGTCGCTGGAGTTGTGTGAATGAACTATAAATATTGCTAGTAATAAAAAATGTTTAAATTATTATTTAGAATATTTAGGGTGATGTGAGAGGGTCATTATGTGGATCATCCTCGCCCTTTAGTTGCGTTGTTCAGTTGTTTCAGCTATCACACCCTCGGCAGTAATGAAACACTTCCCAAATCGCATTTAATATACCATAACTTTGTAACAATGTCGCTGGGAATCATCTGATTGTAGCTGAAAAAACACAGCCACGTATGATCCTCGGCAATAATGCAAAGCCACCAGATGTGATGAACACATGCTCATGACATTAGTGTGACATCATGTTACAAAGTATAAATATTACTATTAATTTTAATAGGCAGGCACACGTAGGGGATTTTCAAGCGATCTGTCCCGCCGTCCGCATCTGTCATCCCTGTTACGCCGATCTGTCTGAATTCTGCGTGACAAGGATGTCAGATGCGGACGGCGGCACAGATTGCTTGAAAATCCCTTCCGTGTGTGCCTGCCTAATGTAAATTCTAAAAAAAAAATATTTTTTTAAAACAAATTGAATAAAGTTTTCTATATTTGTTAAAATTTGTTGTTTTCCACCTGTAGGATAGGAATATCATTTTCCACCCATGAGATTGTTATTACTGTCAGGACTGGCTTATTTTCAAACCTGGTGAAAGTTAAGAATCCATATATTTTGTGATAATTGTGAATAATATATATTTCGTAATTAAAAATTATTATTCTATTATAGTGTGTCCGTAAAGCAACTAATAATAGCTATAATTTTTAAATGAAATGAAACATTTAAATAGGTATACAAAACTGTTTGTTAAGAATGACTCATTTTGGAAAAATAAAAAATTAGGAGATTCACAAAGTTTGAGATATTCCATTCCACTCTATACTTGTAAAGATTTTCAATAAACTAATTTTCTAGAATTCCATCCACTGTTCTTTCTCAAGATCTACGTACATATTGAATTGAGTTATATTTCATCATACACAGGTTGACTAATATTTTTCTTACGTTTCATGTTTATCCTTCAAGTGCAAGTCATAACTTGCCAAGCCATCATACGTAGCACTACATACTTCACATGTGTATGGTGTAACTTCATTAATCTGCACTGTCTCTTCTTCTGTCTTTACTACACAATAATTGTCCTGAAATTACATGGTGCTAGAAACTGTATAAATCTCAATTATTGTCCTACCAACCTCTGAATCACGGTCCTGACCTGAGTTCCAATTAGATGTTGAATTTACAGAACTTATTTGTGGTTCTAAGCCTGAAAAAATAAAATTATGGTATCATCGGATCATAAAATAGTAATATATTAATTTGTAGTGCGTAGCTAAATAGGATATGGGAAACCAATTAAAAAGTGAATTTAACACATAAAGCAGCCATCCATGTTGGAGGCTTGAAGTTAATTCACAATTGTTTCATTTCAAGGCACGTGCCGCTTAAAATTGTTTTTTGATTTTAGAAGTCCTTCATGCAAAACATGCTTTTTTTGATTCTTAGTATTATCAGGAATCAGAATATCAGGATATTTTTGGCAATCAAGCCATGAAAAATAACCGATATTATTTCAGATGTTTTGCGTAATTTTTAAACATTTACCTATTCATGTAAGACAATTTCACACAAGTGTGCCGGTCAAGGGTTACATTATGGGAACAAAACAATATAAAAAATCACAGATGCCAGATATGGGATGGCCCGCCATACAGAATGTTAAGTAATCATAGCAGTAGATTACTTAAACGTAGACAATTTATTATATTTAGGTTACTAACGTGGATATTTGCAGTGAGCTTCGAGGCCAAAAAGGAGGAAGAGTTTCGTATATAAATAGGAATTATTTGACTGCAAAGAGTTAGTTGATCTTAGATTTCAGATAGACTAACGTCCTGCTTGTGTATTCATTAAAGTCGACACAATTATAGGTATAAAGAGTATTAAATACTGTATACTGCCAGCTGTTACTTTGCGGAGTGCCGTAAACGAATTAAATAAACAACATGACTGTTATTGCCAGTTACACATTTAATTTAGAAAAAATAGTGACTGTAGCTTCGACAAAGGTCCAGTCATTAGTTCAAGACTAAGCTCCACAAGTTTTCAGAATCTTTACTTTTCATCAGTGGGTTGCATGTACAGAAAATTTGGGAACTAATGCAATAGTTCACTCTAACGACATAACATTTAGGCACCACGTTCACTGTTGAAAGATTAACTCCACACCCGCAACACAAATTGGTAGTGTGGGAGCCATGTTAAACGGAGATGTCCGGGATGTATTTTCAATATTAGTCGTTTCATTTATTGAATGGCTCACCTCGATAGATAGCTGAACAGAACTGGGTATATCTGATCTGAGTGAGTAATAAAAGAACGACCAATCAAGGCGCTCTGTTTTGCAGGTTACGTGTAAACGTTTGTTTATAATGGTAACCATTGAAACACGTGTTTGACAGCTTCTTCTCTGCTCACTTCCGAACTGATACCCTGGTATAAAAGCTCTGCATCGGGAAGGGGTGGAGGTGAGTTTGCTAAGTAAAAATAAGCAGAGCAAAATAAAAGAACGCCTACATTTTCCAACTGATCTGAGGTTAGAGCTAATTCGATTAAAGAACACAACTATTGTGTTGTGTTTTATGACACTTTTCTCTTGTAAGTTTTGGTTATGTAAGAATATGTATACCAATTCTAGGGTATGTCATTTGTCGTGCCCAACAATAGATGAAACTTATACAGTATTTGTACAGTATCTTGGGATGCACGGTAGAGTACTTGCAGAGCATTATAGGTTAGGACGCCGAAACATTTGTATTCGCATAGAAAGCAACTAGTTAGGTTCTATGTGTATCCCTCTACAGTCTCCTTACACCAGAATCATAATTAGCGCCCAGTTATAATGCAATATTAATTTCACTTCAATAACATACCGTGTGCTGCACCAAATGCATCTAGTGAATCCTCTTTTTCCTCCTCGGATGTGCAATTTTCGATTTTAATATGTACTCCTTCGGTCTCGCTGCTCATCGTTTGATCTGTAGAATGGGTAGAATTATTAATTCTTGAGGAAGCGAATGAGGGCAATGAGCAACAATCAATACAAAGAGTGTTTATGCGACTACAATTCTTATTTGCAAGTCTCAAAAGACTTACAAAAGTTAGGTTATGTGCAAATACCAACTTCACTGAAAATCCCTTGTCCATTGGAATTCGACGTACGTTTTGGGAGTGTATGTAGTTTATGTAATTTAAGTGTGTTTATACTTTTATAATTTATAAATTGTTTTTTTATTAACACGTTCATTATTTCAACTAATTTTGCATTTGTTTTTTAGGGTTTTTGTAGGTTTATAATAAAAATATTTCTCATTTATTCTCATTGGGGAATGTTTCATTTCATCTAGGGTAAAATCATGTCACTGTGTTGGCAGCACTGCCGGTCTCGTTCACTTCCATTCCCGCTCATACATCTTTAGCAGTAGTGGTCACCAGACTGTTGAAAATAAAATTCTGTCTTCAGGAAACTACAAGAAGCGAGGATGAATAATCCTACTCATTCCAACGATGAAATGATCACCATTGAGAACGAAGAAGTAAAGATCAAGATCGAAAACTTCACAGACGACGAGGAAAACGAGGATCCACTAAATGCATTTGATGCAGCACATGGTATGTTATTGAAGTAAAATTAAATTTCATGATAACTGAGCACTAATTATAATTGTGGCAAAAGGAGACCGTGGAGTGTTCTGCTGCGCTTAGGAAAAGTGTTGTATCAGAAAATGTTAAATACTGAAGTGTAATGAAAAAATAAACAGAAAATAAGTTTCATTTATTTCTTTATTTATATATTCTAAAATAAATAATTAGCAATATTAGTTGGAAATGGAATGTAAAAGAGAAGATGCTAACAATGTACTGCTGTACAACCAGTAGTAATAATGGGCGATTTAAATGCATTTTCGACTAAGAGATTATTGGAGTTTGTTCCCGTATTGCATACACAATTTTTCTCCCGTTCGTTACGTTTACATGTTTAGTTCAATTTTTAATTTGATATTTGAAACGCTCGTTGAAAATTCTCAAAGCGACAGCTAATCACAGCTGTCATCTAGACAATTTTGTGTCAGATAAATTCATATCTATCGTATTCAAAAGTTGAGTATCAGCACACGACCACACACATCCCATGCCTCGCACCCATAACCTGCAGTAACCTCGAACCTCCAAGAGATCAGATGGTTATATGTAAATATTGTACATTCATCTAATGTTACTGTAACTAATACAAAATAATTGAATAAACTACACGTGATTCACTTTATTCCCTAGGGAAAGATGATGTTTTATTCCCTCCAGGAATAAAATACTCTGGTCTGTGTCCATTGTCAGATGTATAAGGTGACGGTATATTCTTGATTGGGAGAAATAGTTATTTACGTAGTAAGGGCTTATGGCGCGTTTACACCAATGTTAGTACATGTGTTGCCAAGAAATCGACATTGTGCAACGAATAACAGAGGTGAGATCAACATTCTTGCTTTTCTTATTGGCAGAGAAATGTCAATTTGTTAGCAACACATGTTACTAACACTGGTGTAAATGCACCATTAAATACGGTATTTTTGGCTGGCAATATGAAAGTTGTAGCTTTATAAGGAAGCCGAGTGGTATATCACACTAATGCCTGTATTCACTAACGTCCGATAAAGCAATGTATAACTATTGGATCAATAACATTTATATATCATGAAGTTTTACGTGACATGTTATTGGCCCAATAGTTATACATTGCTTTATCGGGCGTTGGTGAATATAACCACAAGAGCCAAAGATAGCATGTTCAGCCTGAGACACTTACCAAATTGTGTGAATATTCATAAGCAATGCCTTGGCCAGAAACAGTAATTGTGAATTAACTTTAAGCCTCCAACAGGGTTCACTAATGCATTAATATGCATTTTTTAATTTGTTGTCTCAGATTTGTATGTATTTCATCATATCGATGGTGTAGCCTACAAATGTTATAAGTACATTTTTGGATGAAATTGTGTTAAATGCGTAAAAATGTTTTAATTGTTTAACAAATTAAATGAATTCAATTATTTTCTTTAAAAGCATAGTTTACTTCCACTATTAACAACATTTCATTGCATCGTAATCTTAAATACTATGCACAAATGTGTAAATTACATACAAAAAATTGATGTTTAGTTTTAGCACATACAACATTTGTACACTAAACCATCGATATATTACTTAAAATCCAAGTGGCCATGCACTATATATGATATATAGCTATTTTACGATCTGATAATACTATAAATTTAATTTTTTTCAGGTTTAGAACCAGAAATAAGTTCTGTGAATTGTACAGCTAACTTCAACTCGGATGAAGCCAGTGATTCAATGGTAGGTAAAAGGGTAAATGAGAATTATACAGTTTCTAACACCATGTATTTTTAGGACAATTATTGCATAGTAAAGACAGAAGAAGAGACAGTGCAAATCAATGAAGTCACACCATACACATGTGAAGTATGTAGTGCTACGTATGATGGCTTGGCAAGTTATGAGGTGCACGTAAAGGATAAACATAACATGTAAGACAAATATTAATCAACTTGTGTATCTCATCAAATATAAGTCAATATGATGTGTACGTAGATCTGGGGAAAAAACAGTGGATGGAATCCTCCTGGAAAACTTGTTTATTGTAAAACAGTGTGGCCCGATGGGATAGCATAAATTTCGTAAATTTATTTTTGATTTTTCGAGAGAAAAAAATGGCATTAGTTACAAACAGTTTTTAATACCTTAGGAGTTAACAGCACTCACTTACGATACAATATGCAAGCATTCAATAAAAAAAATTGAAACTGGTATTCAATAAATATTTTTTTGAAAGGTTTACTTCATGTCTTTAAAAAAATAAGAAAGTTGTTTAAAAAACGGAACAGTAACAAAGAAATTCAAATACCGGGTGTTTCAAGTTATACCGCTGAGCCATTTTAAGCTATTTACAGTAGCACAAAAAAATAAAATTTGCCGGTACATACATACGATGCCAATCATGCAGAAACTGATTTAAAATTTTCAATATCATGTTAAACATGAAAATATGTAAAAAAAACCTCTTCGCGAGAAATTATTTTATTTAGTTCATCATCTACAGGCCTACACAAGTCAATATAATATACAGGGTGTTTTTTTTTTAAGTATCCTACCAGGATTTCTCAGAATATAAGGACAAAATAAAAGACTCCCGAAACGTACCGTCAATTTTTGTTTTGAGGGAAATATCTTTTGACTGACTGTTGATATGTGCTAGTCCCCCTTCAATAAACATTTGTTGAATATTTTAAATTGGATGACCCACCTTGTCACCCCTCATAAAAATTTCTTACTTAGCATAGATCTCATATTATGAAACTTTCTCACAATTTTTCTGACAGGCCTATAGGTAATTAGCTCATCTGGGTTTTTTCGTTAAAAACTCTCACTGTTGCTCTAGCAAATTTATTCTCAGGACCATAAATGAAAATTTCCACTCTCTCAGCAACACTACTATTTTAATAATAAATTAATCAACATTCTTGACTATACAAACTCTTTGGTAACTGCCAACAATATGTCAAAATGTCTACAATATTTCAAAAGATAGCCTCTTAACATTAAAAAATAGATTTTTGTTTGTTTTTTTTTTTCCACAGTTGTATTACTGACCTTTCAAATGAGGTGTCACAAGGTGGGTCATCGCATTTAAAATTCTTGAGAGATATCACATATCAACAGTACATCAAAAGATGTCCCTCTCAAAATAAAGATTGACGTGTTTCATGAATTTTTTATGTTGGCTTTAATTTCTAAGAAATCCGGGGTGGATACTTTTAAAAAAATCACCCTGTATATGAAAATACACCTGAAGATCAACATACTCAAATACACATGTACTTGCAAGCAAAATAAAATCACATAATTTTGTGATACGAGGGCAACTGCCATTGGATGATTTCACATGGAATTATTTCACTATTCAGCTTATATAACACTCAAGGTATGTAAAAGTTTATGGAACATATTAGTAATGTAACGCAAAAGATGATGATTGTACATTATTATTTCTACAGGCACAACATCATCCACACAGAAGAAAACCGCTACAAGAGTGATGAATGCACATCAAGTTTCACAGGAAGTGATAGTTTGAAAATGCACGATAGGATCCATACAGAAGAAAAACCTTACAAATGTGATGAATGCACATTAAGATTTACTAAAATTGGTATTTTGAAAATACACAAGAGGGCTCACACTGGAGAGAGGCCTTACAAATGTGATAAATGCACATCAAGTTTCACTATGAAAGGTAATTTCAAAATACACAGGAGGACTCACACAGGAGAAGAACCTTTCAAATGTGATGAATGCACATCAAGTTTCACTCAGAGAAGTAGTTTGAAATTGCACAAGAGAACCCACACAAAAAAGCCTTACAAATGTGATGAATGCACATCAAGTTTCACTAGAATTGATCAGTTGAAAATGCATATGTTGATCCACACAGGAGAGAAACCTTACAAATGTGATGAATGCACATCAAGATTTACTCATAGTGGTAGTTTGAAAATACACAAGAGGACTCACACAGGAGAAAAACCTTACAAATGTGATGAATGCACATCAAGTTTTACTCATAGTGGTAGTTTGATAAAACACAAGAGGACTCACACCGGAGAAAAACCTTACAAATGTGATGAATGCGCATCAAATTTCGCTAGAGGTGATCAGTTGAAAATGCATATGTGGATCCACACAGGAGAGAAACCTTACAAATGTGATGAATGCACATCAAGTTTTACTGCTAAAGCTAGTTTGAAAGTACACAAGAGGACTCACACGGGAGAAACACCTTACAAATGTGATGAATGCACATCACGTTTCACTCAAAAAATTCATTTGAAAATGCACAAGAGGTCCCACACAGGAGAAAAGCCTTACAAATGTGATGAATGCACATCAAGTTTTACTCATAGTGGTAGTTTGAAAAAACACAAGGGGACTCACACAGGAGATCAACCTTACAAATGTGATGAATGCACATCAAGTTACACTGAAAATAGTAATTTGAAAAAACACTAGAGGATCCACGCAAGAAAAAACTTTATAAATGTGATTAATCTATTATAAATGCTGTCGTAGGAGAGTCTTTTTATTAAGAAATACACTATTTCATATTAATTTATTTTATATTTCAAAACTCTTTTGTAAGAGTCCTCATAATAATAAAACTTTTACATTTTCGTAAGATCTTTTCCTTCGACCTTACCTAAAAGAATACTTCTTCCGCATTTGTCGACGGAAAGTATTACTTTTTCATCATCCTTTGCTTATTCATCCGCTATTGCGTCGGCTGTGTATGACAACCAACCCACCTTACACTAAGGTTACACAGCTGATTATGCCATTCTCTGTTTACCTCTTGCAATGTCTTTAGATTGGCACTACAAAATAAATCACTATAGCACAATAATCCTATACATCTTTCAAATTACCAGAAGTAAACGGAACAGGCCTCACAATCTATGTTGCTGATTATTTGCAGCATGTTTGAATCGGCTGCAGATATTTCGGTCACGTGGCACACATTTTCCAAATTGCCTTATACCATTTCCAGGAGAACCATGTAAGATTTCATTATGCACGTGGAAAAGTTGAAACCCTGAGATTTCCCAATGTGGACACACTTTTGATAACAATTGAAAAATAAGCTTAAATGTTTAAATAAGGTCCAATATAAAAATAGCCCCTGTGGACGTTCAGACTGGAAATTTTGCAGTGAAAATGTGGCCGAATATATTCATATAAGAAATCCACAAACCACATTATTTAACAATGCAGATTTGTATGGCTGATTATCAATAACTAATGACGTCATATTAGCACTGAATAACGTGCTAATATGAAACTAAATTTCGGTTAAAATATCTCTAATTGGATAATATCATCTTACTTTATGTTAATATAAACCCGAAAACTTTAATCCTAGCAAAGTTATGATATTGTTAGAAACAATTTTCATTACACTACTTTCAGTTTTGTTCCAGTGTATGTTTTCTAATGACAAGTAAAAATTTGATTTGTTGTACATAGTTTCTTATTATATTCTTGTTACTATTATGTACTGTGATAACCAAATTAACAAAGAAATTTCAATTTTGAAAAGTTCACTTTAATTGTGTTAATACCGTTGATAGTCCAGTCATATAGCCTCATAAAGCAGTTTTAAAGCCGCGGAAATATATTATATAACGGGTTTTCCAATAAGAGGTGTTATTTTGAATAGCCCGCTATTTCGGTAGATGTCACTTTTGAAGCTGTCATTTCTTGGCATTTGACAAGTAGAAACTACGCCATTAATAAAAATGGTACGATACACGCTTCAACAACGCATTGAAATTATTAAAATTCACTATAAAAATGGTGAAAATTTGGCAGAGACGGTTCGTAAAACTCGAACATTTTTGGGTCGTCGTGAAGCACCTTGTCGGACCGCAATACAGAAATTGGTGGAAAAATTCGAGCTGTTGGGACAAGTTAGTGATGAGAAGAATAAAACCCGTGCACGTCGCTCAAGAACAGCCGAGAATATTGCTGCTGTAGCCGAAAGTGTTGAAGAAAACCCAGGTTTGTCCATTCCTCGTCGTTCTTTGGAATTAGGTATTCCACAAACGTCATTACACCGTATTTTGCATAAAGATTTGGGTCTTAAGGCTTATAAAGTCCAGTTAACACAAGAACTCAAGCCGGCCGATCATCAACAACGTCGTGACTTTGCTGATTGGGTCGTTGAAATGCATGAAAATGATCCGGAATTCCATCGAAAAATCATCTTCAGTGATGAGGCCCATTTCCACCTCGGTGGCTTTGTCAACAAGCAAAATTGTCGCATCTGGGGCTCAGAAAACCCAAGAGTTATTGTTGAAAAGCCTCTCTATCCTCAACGTGTGACTGTTTGGTGCGGTTTATGGTCCGGCGGAGTCATTGGACCTTACTTTTTCGAAAATGAGGCTGGCGCAACAGTTACGGTGAATGGATTGCGCTATCAAGAGATGATTAACGATTTTTTATGGCCGGAATTGGATGGTATTGATCTGGACAACGTTCACTTTCAACAAGACGGCGCTACGTGCCACACAAGCAACGAAACCATTGATCTTTTAAGGGAAAAGTTTCCGGACCGTGTTATCTCTCGAAGAGGTGATCACAATTGGCCACCGAGATCTTGTGATTTAACACCTTGCGACTTCTTTCTTTGGGGCCACGTGAAGGAGAAGGTCTACGCCAACAGCCCAGTATCGATTCAAGACCTCAAAGATGGAATTCGTGAGGCTATCGAGGACATACACATGCTGCAGCTATTGACAAATAGATTGCATTTCTGTCTGTTAAATATGGCTATCCATGGATAGGATGCAATTTCATCTTATAAACAATAATTTTTCCGTAGACAATCGGAAAATAATTGTGTAGTACAAAATGTTTTTTCCTCATTAACCGTTCGTCTTTTACATTGATGAAAACTTTAGTTGTTCGTGAACCTTACTTGCAGAGAACAACAAATCCTTTAAATGTTTCATTTTCACTAAAATACATTTAATTGCCGACCTACGCCATGCAGCTTGGGAGCAGGGCTGGTTGCAATTTATTCATGGTCCTACGAGCCGGATGGTACAGTTAAAAATTGGGAGTGTCGACGCTATTGCAGAGAGTCAAACCTATCGTGGTGTTCAAATTCGAGTTCTGTAGGGTAATTTACCGAGTCGTAATTTACGTTTCTACTGAAGTTACAATATTGTATGAGTGCTCAAGGACACGCTGGTACACTTCGTTCGTAGATTCGCAGTGTCATCGTTCGCACCTGTTATTGGAAATAGGTAATAAATTGCAATTTACAATTTACACTTATTGGTTGCAATTGAGGCAATTGACAAGTATGAATTTATAATAATTTGTCATCATTTAAAAATATATTCCTTTACGATTTTTCTCCAAAATTAATAAGGGAGCTAATACTTACACATTAAACATATGAAATTCCTATGTTCGCCCCTTATCCGGGGGCGACCTTATCCCAGACACTCGGTATAATTATGATATTAAAAAGTCATGTGTTGCAGATTTTTTTATGACCGTAAGCCATCTTATTTTTCTCTTCCAGACTGTTGATAGTCCAAAACTACATCACATGTTTTGGATAGGTATTATGATAGGTATATGGGGGCAAAACATACCTCAAGACGATGCAAGGTCAAGACGGCGCGGCGGCGGCAGTAATAGCCAGAAATAAAATGAATTGGTACTTTTCAATAAAAATAATAACTAGTAATATCAAGTAGTAGTATTTTTTTATTCTATTAAATAAGCGATACAGATATATACAAAAAACACAGAGAGTAAATTAATTATTAGTAAATTTTTTTTATAGGATTAGTCACAAATACTTGTACTAAAAAAAAAATATTGCAGTTGCATACATTCGAGTCGTTCGGACACCCGACCTATTTATTTAGTAAATTGTACTACTAGCGCTCTCTGGGCTGGTTTGGAAAGCCATATTTTCTTTCAGGTTTTTAAGAGTTATTTATTTAGAAATTGTCAAGCACTACATACCGTATGTTCATAAAAAAGTATATAAGGAGCGGCTGTGGAAACTTAAACGTATGTCAGTGACTTGCTTCAGATGCATAAAATTAAAATCGAATGTCATTGAGCTGTATGTCAATGTCAGAAATATAGCTTTCACTTCAGAACACCGAAAAGGTTTATGATTGAGTCCTATTTTTGTAATGGAATTCATAAAAATGGAAAATGGTATAACGTTCAAGCTGTAATTGGAAATATGTCAGCTGATCATTGGGATAGCGGCCTGCTCCGGCATGTCCTCTGCTGCCTGTCTCGCTGCATCCTCAACATGCTCCTCTTGTCGTAGAATATATGCCACACCCAGGTTAACTATGGACTTGGAGGGTCGAGTTTTGCCTCTCGAAAGATCGAACATTTTAATGAAATTACATATAAAAACATAAATAATCGAAAAACTAACTGTTCAGTGGCACATAGTATTTATTTTATAAATTTATGGTACAGAAAAGATAACGTTCAAGTGGTTATTAACAAGAATGTAACAGATTTTCAATTTTATGCCCGAAAACTGTGCTCTTAATGAATAGTACTATATGTTCATAAAAAAAAGTCCATCAGGGTAGGCTGTGGAAACTTAGCCGTATGTCTGTGACATGATTCACATTAATAAAATTCAAATCGAATGTCATTGAGCTGTCTGCCAATGTTGGAATTATAGCAAAACTGTCGACTTGTCCCGGACAACTCGCAGCGCAGATTGAAAAAAGAAAAGCTGCCGGCCCACAGTGCGTACGCAGAAAGTCATTGGTGATATGCAAGACCGCTTATTAAATGAACCAACAAAATCATTGCGCCGTCTTAGACAAGAGGTTAGTTTTCACTTGGCACTTATTGGAAAAATGAAAATATGAAACAAGTCACGGACATACGTTTGAATTTCCACAGCCACCCTTGATGGACTTTTTTTAAGAACATTGATATAATTAAATTGGCTTTTATCTGCATTTTAATACCATTATTTTTAGTGTAGATTAAAGAATTGAGGAGGAAGTTCAGAAAACGTTCAACAAAATGTTATTTCCTATGGCCATCTTTGCTACTTTACACAGGTATGTGGATATACAGTACAGAAAATAATATTCAAAATTATTAATTATCTTCAGAGATTAACGGGGATTCTCGGAAAATTTCGTTTTCAACTCTACGTAACCGCTGTGTTAAAATTATTTTAAGCATATCTGGCATGGCTCAGCTTTTGAAGGTATGCACCTAAATGCTTTTCACTTGAATCGCTCATTCTGTGCCTCTTGAAATGAATTCTTTGGGTGCAACTTGAGGTCCATTCATTCACATTTATAAGGTTTTTCTCCTGCATGGATCCTCTTGTGCATTATCAAACCATAACTTACAGGGAAACTTGATGGGCATTCATCACATTTGTAAAGTTTTTCTCCTGTGTGGTTTATCTTGTGATTCTTCAAACTATTACTTCCAGTGAAACATGATGAGCATTGATCACATTTATAAGGTTTTTCTCCCGTGTGGATCCTCTTGTGCTGTTTCAAATGATCATTTCTAGTGAAACTTGATGTGCATTCATCACATTTATAAGGTTTTTCTCCCGTGTGAATCCTCTTGTGCTTCTTCAAACTACCACTTTCAGTGAAACTTGATGTGCATTCATCACATTTATAAGGTTTTTCTCCTGAGTGGATCCTCTTGTGTGTTTTCAAATTACTTCTAACAGTGAAACTTGATGTGCATTCATCACATTTATAAGGCTTTTCTCCTGTATGGATCCTCTTGTGCATTATCAAACCAAAACTTACAGCGAAACTTGATGTGCATTGATCACATTTATAAGGTTTTTCTATCATGTGGATCCTCTTGTGCTTCTTCAAACTACCCATTTCAATGAAACTTGATGTGCATTCATCACATTTATAAGGTTTTTCTCCTGCATGGATCCTCTTGTGCTTCTTCAAACTACCACTTTGAGTGAAACATGATGTGCATTGATCACATTTATAAGGTTTTTCTCCTGTATGGATCCTCTTGTGCTTCTTTAAACTACCACTTACAGTGAAACTTGATGTGCATTCATCACATTTGTAAGGTTTTTCTCCCGTGTGGATCCTCTTGTGATTCTTCAAACTACCACTTTCACTGAAACTTGATGTGCATTCTTCACATTTATAAGGTTTTTCTCCTGTGTGGATCCTCTTGTGCTTCTTCAAACTACGACTATCAGTGAAACATGATGGGCAATCATCACATTTATAAGGTTTTTCTCCTGTGTGGATCCTCTTGTGGTTTTTCAACGATTCATTTCTAGTGAAACTTGATGTGCATTGATCACATTTGTAGGTATTTTCTTCTGTGTAGATGATGTGCCTGTAGAAATAATATTGTAGTCATCCGCCGAGTTATGCAACAATAATAAGTGCTACTGTGTGCTACAAAATCATAAATATTCACTTTTCAAATAAAAATGTGTTTGACTCCGTAGTGGGATAATCAGTGTTAGAGTTGGATGGTTTTGAAGAGAAACACTGTTTTCTGGCAACCTTTGCCCCTGGTCGCCCTATTACGTAACTGCCAATTTATGCAAGTCGCGTATTACGAAAGTAGGGACATACCTTCTCAGCATTTCAATCATGTGAAATCAATTAAGTTAAACGACAAGTCAGAGATAAATTTCTAATTTTCCACTAAATCAGAATATATATTAAAATAAAATAAAAGAAAGGCAATATAAATTAATATCTCTCACATTCAAAATAAATTTGAATGGAACCTTTTGTCGTGACTTCCGGCTAAATTGGGGAAGATACCATATGATTTTAAAAGATTAAATATTTATTTTAATAAAGAAATGAGAATAAAGATAAAAGAATGAAAACATAATTAAATGGTTTTACTTCTGTCGAAATTATCAGTAGAATTGGTTTCCTTATGTTAAAGAAGTTGTAAAATAAATCATTGTAAAATAAATACACATATTTTCAATTATACTTTAGTGTCAAAAATTATCATTCATTATTAAAAATTCATTAATAGTAAATTATATCGTTGTTTGTTCTGTATTGTGTGGTATTAAAATTTTAACATGTCATATAGATTTGTTTGCATTTATTTTTATGAATAAAAACAAAATCTCTCTTTAACTCTGAATACATATTTAAATTACCTAATATCTCTCGTTTTCAGGTATAAATATTAGCGTTGGGCCGACTCAAATAAATGTATTCGCTCAACTCGAGTTGTCCATGTATTCGAATAACTCGAGTTATTAATAGCAGTAACTCGAGTTATTAATAGCAGTAACTCGAGTTGGCCGTGTGTGCTCGTGTTCAAATTTTATCATTTGTGGGACGGCGGTATGATGAACTTAGACGCCTGGCATTTTTTTTTTATAACTATAAAACGCCTGAGTATTCCTCAACGTTGCTTTTAAAACAAGGCATAAGTTAGAGAAGTAAATTTAAAAAGACTTCGAAAATTCTAACGAATTATTAATTATCTCGGGGTTAACACCCGAGTATTCTCGAAAAACATGAACGAGTTGCGACTTGAAAATTGGGTAAACAACACTGCTGACAGTAGTGGCAAGGCTTCTTGTCTCTCGCCTTACTCGAGATGACCAACTCGAATAATCATTCGAGTTAGAATATTTACGAGTTACTAGTCATAGGATTATTCCAGTGTACGTACACAGTACACGAGTGTACGTAACAGCACCTAACCATATTTCAAAAGTTTGACACAGGTACAGTCAGATAAAATAGTTGGTAATTAATAGTTACCAAGTACAGTCCTAAATGTTTTTTTTGTCTTATGTCACTGGAGTTTTGTGAATGAACTATAAATATTGCTAGTAATAAAAAATGTTTAAATTATTTGGGCTGAGGTGAGAGGGTCATTATGTGGTTCATCCTCGCCCTTTAGTTGCGTTGTTTAGTTGTTTCAGCTATCACACCCTCGGCAGTGTAACGATCCGACACATACTGCTTTTATGGTTGTGTTTTTTATCGTGAAATTATTATATAATTTCCTGATTATTTTTGGCTCGTGATTTGTGATCGTATTTAGTACTTACACGTCGTGACGCTCAACTAACTACCGTGATTATTTTCAAGGTACTTTGCTATTCGTAATGTGTTAGAAAATGCAAATCATGGGTTAGAATAATAAAGCATATATATATACGGGTTTGTTTTGTTTATTCAGTTGTATACATATTAAAATTGGAAGAGACCGGCAAATAATACACACATTAACAAGTAGACCTGATTTAATTCATTTTATATTTCATTCACCTTTATAAAGAATTTGTAATTTCTGTTATTCATTAATATTTGAATATGAAGGAAAATGAAAATTTTATTTACATGAGTTTATTTTGTGTTCATTCATTTGTATTTATTCATTCTATTTATTTAATTTACGTGAGTTGATTTTACATGCTCATGCATTTATCGATTCTCTAATCCTTTAATACCATATTCAATCATTCTATTTATTTTATTTTACGTGAGTTTATTTTACATGCTCATGCATCTTTCGTTTCTCTAATCCTTTAATACCATATTCAATCATTCTATTTATTTTATTTACATGAGTTTGGTTCACATGCTCATGTGTCTCTCTTTTCTTCAATCATTTATTACCATATTCACTCATTCTATTTTATTACGCTGATTGATATGATTAAAAATAGAACAACTCAGAAATTTTGAAACATCATAAATAATCCAAGGCTACAAACGATAATTCGCGTTCTCCCCGGATCACATCACTGTATCTGTGTCTACAGGTATGCCACCCAGCTTCTCTTTATCTACGTTGATTGACATGATAAAAAAAAACCATTAATTATTTGAAAGATTTGGGAGCTATTATTCCACCTATGTTTAATTGAATTGTTCCTCATCTTCATTTTATTCATTCTCTATCTTTACCTGAATGCGTTTAATACTTCTATTCAAACTATGTTTATTTAAATTGTTCATCACTTTCATTTCATTCGTTCTCTATGTTCATATATCTACGTTTAATGACTCTATTCAAACTACGATTAATTAACTTGTTCATCATTTTCGTTTCATTCATTCTCCATGTTTACCTGTCTACGATTACTAATTCTATTCAAACTACGTTTATTTAAATTGTTACTCATCAGTACATCCAAATCATAAATTTGACTGAGCTTATCATTGCCTGATTTTGTTTGAATGCTATCGTATATATCAACATTTAGTTTGGTTGTTGTTTGACCCATTAACCCGTTCGCGCGCGGATCGTCATTTCGTTGGCGATCATTCTCGAATCGTCGGTGGTGATTAGCCTTATGATTGACTCTTTAATTATGCCGTAACGAGGTTGTTCGTTGGGATTGGTCAATGATATTATATTCGTTTAGTTGATATATAATACCGGGAATTAAGTCTGCCATATTAACTACTGATAAAAATCACCCCGCTATTGAAAGCGCGGATTTCATTAATATGCTTCCTTAATATTTTTAGACGCAACGGCTATCTCTAGCCATGGCCTGACAGGACGCAGGTAATAATGGTTGTGGTTTAGCTTTTATGGTAATTTGTTCACTCCCGATACTTTTTAACTTGTGATTTTCTTTCTAAAATGATCCCGAATTAATATGAAGAATCTTTATCATACCTACGACTTTACGTTCGTGGACTTGCAAAATTTTATTCGTAATAATGATTCGTAAGTTTGGTTATTCGCGCGCGTGCTACGTTTGTCGACGTTCGCCAAACTACTGATCTGAACCGACTGATCCCCACCTCCTTTCTTGTTTCCCTTTTATAATTATTTTTAGTCATTAATTCCACCCCCCTTGCATTCCACGGTGCAAAATCCCATGTGTGGCCCACGTGGCTTAAGTTTGTTGCGTTTTTCGTGCCCGAGTGTCACAGATTAGGCTAAGTTCTTTGTTACCATTCGCCAGAGGCATCGTTATTCCCAGAATTCGTCGCCTTTTCCGTGTTTCGGCGCCCACCCTGATTAGCGCGTTCAGTCTCTTATCGAGAGATTTGAATAGCTGTTTTTACTTATGAGGCAGCTAACACGTAACTTTATCGACACGTGTTTACCATGCATAGGGTGTCTATTTTGCTTCGACTTGGCTGACTTGACAGGACGGCGCGCCGTCCTGTCGTGTGCATTTTCTGGCATTTACTTTAAATGAATAAGTTCAATGATTTTATTTATTACTCGTAATCTTATAATATTGGTCATTTCATCGCGCGGGTGCGTTTCATAATGTGCGTATATTCTGGCTCACTACAGCAGTAATAAAACACATCCCACCTTGCTTTTAATATACTATACTTTGTAACAATGCCGCTGGGAATCATCTGATCTTAGCAGTAACAACACCATGTGTGGAACACATGCTCGTGTTCATGTGACATCATGTTACAAAGTATAAAATTACTATAAATGTAAATTCTAGAGAAAAAAATATATTTTTTGAAAACAAATTGAATAAAGTATTCTATAGTTCGTAAAATTTGTTATTTTCCACCTGTGGGATAGGAATATCATTTTCCAGCCATGAGATTGTTATTCGTGTCAGGACTGGCTTATTTTCAAACCTGGTAAAGGTTAAGAATCTATATATTACTATGATAATTGTGAGTAATAGATATTTCGTAATTAAAAATTATTATTCTATTATAGTATGTCCGTAAAGCAACTAATAATGGCTATGACTTTTAAATGAAATGAAACATTTAAATAGGTATACAAAACCGTTTGTTAAGAATGACTCTTTTTGGAAAAATAAAAAATTAGGAGAATCACAAAGTTTGCGATATTACATTGGGGGCACTCTATACTTATAAAGATTTTCAATAAACAAATTTTCTAGAATTCCATCCACTGTTCTTTCTCAAGATCTACGTACATATTAAATTGAGTTATATTTCATCATACACAGGTTGATTAATATATTTCTTACGTTTCATGTTTATCCTTCAAGTGCACCTCATAACTTGCCAAGCCATCATACGTAGCACTACATACTTCACATGTGTATGGTGTAACTTCATTAATCTGCACTGTCTCTTCTTCTGTCTTTACTACACAATAATTGTCCTGAAAATACATGGTGCTAGAAACTGTATAAATCTCATTTAGTGTCCTACCAACCTCTGAATCACTGTCTTGACCTGAGTTCCAATTAGATGTGGAATTCACAGAACTCATTTGTGGTTCTAAAACTAACAAAAAGTATTATCAGGAATCAGGATATTAGGACATTTTTGGCAATAAAGCCATGAAAAATAACTGATATTATTTGAGATGTTTGGCGTAATTTTTAAACATTTACCTATTCATATAAGACAATTTCATACAAGTGTGTAGGTCAAGGGTCACATTATGGGAACACAACAATATAAAGAATCACAGATGCCAGATATGGAAGGGCCCGTCAGAATGTTAAGTAATCATAGCAGTTGATTACTTAAACGCAGACATTTTATTAATTTTAGATTACTAACGTGGATATTTGCGGTGAACTTCGAGGCCATGGGAAATAGTATCCTGAGGAATCCCAGCTGGAGATTACATAAGCAAAAAGGAGGAAGAGTTTCGTATATAAATAGGAATTATTTGACTGCAAAGAGTTAGTTGATCTTAGATTTCAGATAGACTAGCGCCCTGCTTGTGCATTCATTACAGGCGAAACAATTATAGGTATAAAGAGTATTAAATACTGTATTCTGCCAGCTGTTACTTTGTGGAGTGTCGTAAACGAATTAAATAAAGAACATTAGTGTGTTAGCCAGTTACACATTTATTTTAGAAAAAATAGTGACTGTAGCTGCGACAAAGGTCTAGTCATTATAAAGACCAAGTTCAAGACTAAGCTCCACAGGTTTTCAGAATCGTTAATTTTCATCAGTGGGTCGCATGTACCCAAAGTTTGGGAACCAATGCAATAAGTTCAGTCTAACGACATAACATTTAGGTACTACGTTCACTGTTGAAAGATAAACTCCACATCCGCAACACAAATCGGTAGTGTGGGAGCCGTGTTAAATGGAGATGTCCGGGATGTATTTTCAATATTAGTCGTTTCATTTATTGAATGGCTCACCTCGATAGATAGCTGAACAGAACTGGGTATATCTGATCTGAGTGAGTAATAAAAGAACGACCAATCAAGGCGCTCCGTTTTGCAGGTTACGTGTAAACGTTTGTTTATAATGGTAACCATTGAAACACACGTTTGACAGCTTGTTCTCTGCTCAGCTTGTTAGGTCATATGTGCATTCCTCCACAGTCTCCTTACGCCACAATCATAATTAACGTCCAGTTATAATGCAATATTAATTTCACTTCAATAACATACCGTGTGCTGCACCAAATGCATCTAGTGAATCCTCTTTTTCCTTCTCGAATGTGCAATTTTCGATTTTAATATTTACTCCTTCGGTCTGGCACCTCATCGTTTCATCTGTAGAATGAGTAGAAGTATTCATTCTTGAAGAAGCGAATGAGGGCAATGAGCAACAATCAATACAAAGAGTGGTTTATGCGACCACAATTCTTATTTGCAAGTCTCAAAAAATTAAACACTACATTTTGTACTGAGAAAAAGGTCGACGATCCTAGAGCCTCCTAGTTTGTAAACATGTATGAAGTTGACGACAAGTTAGACACTAAGTAACAAAAGCTAGGTTATGTGCAAATACCAACTTCACTGAAAATCCCTTGTCCAATGGAATTCGACGTACGTTTTGTAGCAAGAAAAAGTATTAAATAATATGTAATATTATTTCGTGCTCAATATATCGGGTATGTTTACAATTTTAACCGGAGTCTTATGAATTCTCCCGCTATATTACGCGAAATGAATACATTGGGGTTTTGCACAGGGAGGGTGCACCGAATGCATCCCCCCCCCCAGATATAAAGTTAACTGAACTGAACTTGGACATCAAATACTGTGGAGGTCAAGCATACGACAATGGAAGCAAAATGATGGGAAATTTCAAAGATATGCGGTCCAGGATAATTAATATAAATAATCTTGCAATGTACGTACCGTATTTGTCACACTAATTTATTTATCAATATGTGCTGCTGCCTCCAGTAACATTCATTGCAAAATTTTTTTTGGTACTTTGCAACGATTGTATACTCATTTCACTGCATCTACTAAAAGATAAATCGCAGTCACATGCATTCAATTCCGTTGGGACACCCAACCTATTTATTTAGGAAATTGTACTACTATCACTCTCTGGTCAGGGTTGAAAACCCGCCTTATCTTTCACTTTTTTAAGAGTTACTTATTTAGAAATTGTCGAACACTACATACAGTATGTTCATAAAAAAGTCCATAAGGAGCAGCTGTGGAAACTTAAACGTATGTCCGTGACTTGCTTCAGATGCATAAAATTAAAATCGAATGTCATTGTGCTGTATGTCGATGTCAGAAATATGGCTTTCAGTTCAGAATACCGAAAACGTTTATGATTGAGTCCTATTTTTGTAATGGAATTTATAAAAATGGGAAATGGTATAGCGCTCAAGCTTTAATTGGAAATACGTCAGCCGATCATTAGGATAGCGGCCTGCTCCGGCATTTCCTCTGCTTACTGTTCGGCTGCATCCTCAGCATGCTGCTCTCGTCGTAGAATATATACCACACCCAGGATAACTACGGACTTGGGGGGTCGAGCTTCACCTCTCGAAAGATCGAATATTTTAATGAAATTACATATAAAAACGTTAATAATCGAATAACCAACTATTCAGTGGCACGTAGTATTTATTCTATAAATTCATGGTACAGAAAAGATAAAGTTAAAGTGGTTATTAACAAGAATGTAACCGATTTTCAAGTTTACGCACGAAAGCTCTGCTCTTAATGAATAGTACCATATGTCTGTGACTTGATTCAAATTAATAAAATTCAAATGGAATGTCATTGAGCCGTCTGTCAATGTTAAAAATATACCAAAACTGTCGACTTGTTACGGAAAACTCGCAGCGTAGAATGACAAAAGGAAAGCTGCCGGCCCACAGTGTGTATGCAGAAAGTCATTGGTGATATGCAGCAATGCTTATTAAACGAACCAACAAAATCATTGCGTCTTAGACGAGAGGTTAGTTTTCACTAGGCACTTGGAAAATTGAAAATATGAAACAAGTCACGGACATACGTTTGAATTTCCACCGCCACCCCTGTTGGAGTTTTTTATGAACATATGAAATCATTAGATGGGCTTTTATTTGTATTTTGATACCATTATATTTCCTGTAGATTAAATAATTGAGGAGTAAGTTCAGAAAACGTAAAAAAAAAAAGTTATTTCCTATGGCCAGGTTTGCTACTTAACACAGGTATGTTGATGTACAGTACAGAAAAAAAAATTTAAATTTATTAATTATCTTCAGAGATTAACGGGGACTCTCCCGCATTAATAAAATTTTGTTTTCAACTCTCCGTAACCGCTGTGTTAAAATTCTTTTAAGCATACCTGACATGGTTCGGCTTCTGAAGGGACGCACCTAAATGCTTTTGTCCTGAATCGCTCATTCTGTGGTTCTTGAAATTAATTCTTTGGGCGCAACTTGAGGTGCATTCATTCACATTTATAAGGTATTTCTCTGGTGTGCTTTATTATGTGTTTCTTCAAATTACGCTTATCTTTGAAACTTGAGGTGTATTCATCACAATTATAAGGTTATTCTCCGGTGTGGCTCATTTTGTGTCTATTCAAATTACCTTTAACGCTGAAACTTGATGTGCATTCATCACATTTATAAGGTTTTTCTCCTGAGTGGATCCTCTTGTGGTTTTTCAAACTACCACTTACAGTGAAACATGATGTGCATTTATCACATTTATACGGTTTTTCTTCTGTGTGGATCCTCTTGTGCTTCTTCAAACTACCACTTTCAGTGAAACTTGATGTGCATTCATCACATTTATAAGGTTTTTCTCCTGAGTGGACCCTCTTGTGTGTTTTCAAATTACTTCTAACAGTGAAACTTGATGTGCATTCATCACATTTATAAGGTTTTTCTCCTGTGTGGATCCTCTTGTGATTCTTCAAACTACCACTTTCAGTGAAACATGATATGCATTCATCACATTTATAAGGTTTTTCTCCTGTGTGGATCCTCTTGTGCTTCTTCAAATTACCACTTTCAGTGAAACATGATGTGCATTCATCACATTTATAAGGTTTTTCTCCC
This sequence comes from Othius punctulatus, assembly GCA_951805005.1. Lineage (NCBI taxonomy): Eukaryota > Metazoa > Arthropoda > Insecta > Coleoptera > Staphylinidae > Othius > Othius punctulatus. The sequence goes on from OX638146.1 coordinate 41,881,022, forward strand.
GTGTGAATCCTCTTGTGATTCTTCAAACTACCACTTTCAGTGAAACATGATGTGCATTCATCACATTTATACGGTTTTTCTTCTGCATGGATCCTCTTGTGCATTATCAAACCAGAACTTACAGGGAAACTTGATGGGCTTTCATCACATTTGTAAAGTTTTTCTCCTGTGTGGTTTATCTTGTGATTCTTCAAACTACTTCTTCCAGTGAAACTTGATGAGCATTGATCACATTTATAAGGTTTTTCTCCCGTGTGGATCCTCTTGTGATTCTTCAAACTACCACTTTCACGGAAACTTGATGTGCATTTATCACATTTATACGGTTTTTCTTCTGTGTGGATCCTCTTGTGGTTTTTCAACGATTTATTTCCAGTGAAACTTGATGTGCATTGATCACATTTGTAGTTATTTTCTTCTGTGTGGATGATGTGCCTGTAGAAATAATATTGTAGTCATCCGCCGAGTTATGCAACAATAATAAGTGCTACTGTGTGCTACAAAATCATAAAAATTCACTTTTCAAATAAAAATGTGTTTGACTCCGTAGTGGGATAATCAGTGTTAGAGTTGGATGGTTTTGAAGAGAAACACTGTTTTCTGGCAACCTTTGTCCCTGGTCGCCCTATTACGTAACTGCGAATTTATGCAAGTCGCGTATTACGAAAGTAGGAGGATACCTATACAGCATATCAATCAGGTGAAAATATTTCCATGAGAAATCAATTGATGGCAATTGCACTCATCTTACAGAATTATGTGATTTAATTTGCTAGTATGTACAGTGCATTCACCAAACTCCCAAGATAGCAAAATGACATTTGGTTGGCTACCATAAAAATCCCTAAATCAGCTGATAGTAACTTAACATTTGATGTTGATAACGATTTAATTGGAAATCAATCAGTCACTTTGAAATATGTGTTTACGGCTCTCGTGTGCACGAAAGATGGATAATAATCCTTATAAGAGCATTCACACGAACCCATGCCAAAGTGGAAGGCCCTCTTCTGAAACAAACACAGGCCATTGTATCTCGCTGAGGAGCTAACAGTGAACGTCTACAGCACCTAACCTTATTTCAAAAGTTTGACAAGTACAGTCAAATAAAATAGTTGGTAATTAATAGTTATCAAGTACAGTCTAAAATGTTGTTTTTCTTTGTCTTGTGTCACTGGAGTTGTGTGAATGAACTATAAATATTGCTAGTAATAAAAAATGTTTAAATTATTATTTAGAATATTTAGGGTGATGTGAGAGGGTCATTATGTGGATCATCCTCGCCCTTTAGTTGCGTTGTTTCAGCTATCACACCCTCGGCAGTAATGAAACACTTCCCAAATCGCATTTAATATACCATAACTTTGTAACAATGTCGCTGGGAATCATCTGATCTTAGCTGTAAAAACACAGCCACGTATGATCCTCGGCAATAATGCAAAGCCACCAGATGTGATGAACACATGCTCATGACATTAGTGTGACATCATGTTACAAAGTATAAATATTACTATTAAATTTAATAGGCAGGCACACGTAGGGGATTTTCTAGCGATCTGTCCCGCCGTCCGCATCTGTCGTCCCTGTTACGCCGATCTGTCTGAATTCTGCATGACAAGGATGTCAGATGCGGACGGCGGCACAGATCGCTTGAAAATCCCTTCCGTGCGTGCCTGCCTAATGTACAGTCTAAAAAAAAAATATTTTTTTAAAACAAATTGAATAAAGAATTCTATATTTGTTCAAATTTGTTGTTTTCCACCTGTGGGATAGGAATATCATTTTCCACCCATGAGATTGTTATTACTGTCAGGACTGGCTTATTTTCAAACCTGGTGAAAGTTAAGAATCCATATATTTTGTGATAATTGTGAATAATATATATTTCGTAATTAAAAATTATTATTCTATTATAGTGTGTCCGTAAAGCAACTAATAATAGCTATAATTTTTAAATGAAATGAAACATTTAAATAGGTATACAAAACTGTTTGTTAAGAATGACTCATTTTGGAAAAATAAAAAATTAGGAGATTCACAAAGTTTGAGATATTCCATTCCACTCTATACTTATAAAGATTTTCAATAAACTAATATCTAGAATTCCATCCACTGTTCTTTCTCAAGATCTACGTACATATTAAATTGAGTTATATTTCATCATACACTGGTTGATTAATATTTATCTTACGTTTCATGTTTATTCTTCAAGTGCACCTCATAACTTGCCAAGCCATCATATGTAGCACTACATACTTCACATGTGTATGGTGTAACTTCATTAATCTGCACTGTCTCTTCTTCTGTCTTTACTACACAATAATTGTCCTGAAAATACATGGTGCTAGAAACTGTATAAATCTCATTTAGTGTCCTACCAACCTCTGAATCACTGTCTTGACCTGAGTTCCAATTAGATGTGGAATTCACAGAACTTATTTGTGGTTCTAAGCCTGAAAAAATAAAATTATGGTATCATCGGATCATAAAATAGTAATATATTAATTTGTAGTGCATAGCTAAATGGGTCATGGGAAACCAATTAAAAAGTGAATGTAACACATAAAGCAGCCATACATGTTGGAGGCTTGAAGTTAATTCACAATTGTTTCATTTCAAGGCACGTGCCGCTTAAAATTGTTTTTTGATTTTAGAAGTCCTTCATGCAAAACATGCTTTTTTTGATTCTTAGTATTATCAGGAATCAGAATATCAGGATATTTTTGGCAATCAAGCCATGAAAAATAACCGATATTATTTCAGATGTTTTGCGTAATTTTTAAACATTTACCTACATGTAAAACAATTTCACACAAGTGTGCCTGTCAAGGGTTACATTATGGTAACACAACAATATAAAGAATCACAGATGCCAGATATCGAATGGCCCGCCAGACAGAATGTTAAGTAATCTTAGCAGTAGATTACTTAAACGTAGACAATTTAGCATTGAGCTTCGAGGGCAAAAAGGAGGAAGAGTTTCGTATATAAATAGGAATTATTTGACTGCAAAGAGTTAGTTGATCTTAGATTTCAGATAGACTAATGTCCTGCTTGTGTATTCATTAAAGTCGACACAATTATAGGTATAAAGAGTATTAAATACTGTATACTGCCAGCTGTTACTTTGTGGAGTGCCGTAAACGAATTAAATAAACAACATTACTGTTATTGCCAGTTACACATTTAATTTAGAAAAAATAGTGACTGTAGCTTCGATAAAGGTCTAGTCATTAGTTCAAGACTAAGATCCACAGGTTTTCAGAATCTTTACTTTTCATCAGTGGGTCGCATGTACAGAAAGTTTGGGAACCAATGCAATAAGTTCACTCTAACGACATAACATTTAGGCACCACGTTCACTGTTGAAAGATTAATTCTACACCCGCAGCACAAATCGGTAGTGAGGGAGCCATGTTAAACGGAGATGTCCGGGATGTATTTTCAATATTAGTCGTTTCATTTATTGAATGGCTCACCTCGATAGATAGCTGAACAGAACTGGGTATATCTGATCTGAGTGAGTAATAAAAGAACGACCAATCAAGGCGCTCCGTTTTGCAGGTTACGTGTAAACGTTTGTTTATAATGGTAACCATTGAAACACACGTTTGACAGCTTGTTCTCTGCTCACTTCCGAACTGATACTGTATAATAGCTCTGCATCGGTGAGTTTGCTAAGTAAAAATAAACAGAGCAAAATAAAAGAACGCCTACATTTTCCAACTGATCTGAGGTTAGAGTTAATTTGATTAAAGAACACAACTATTGTGTTGTGTTTTATGACACTTTTCTCTTGTAAGTTTTGGTTATGTAAGAATATGTATACCAATTCTAGGGTATGTCATTTGTCGTGCCCAACAATAGATGAAACTTATACAGTATTTGTACAGTATCTTGGGATGCACGGAAGAGTACTTGCAGAGCATTATAGGTTAGGACGCCGAAACATTTGTATTCGCATAGAAAGCAACTAGTTAGGTTCTATGTGCATCCCTCTACAGTCTCCTTACACCAGAATCATAATTAGCGCCCAGTTATAATGCAATATTAATTTCACTTCAATAACATACCGTGTGCTGCACCAAATGCATCTAGTGAATCCTCTGTTTCCTCCTCGGATGTGCAATTTTCGATTTTAATATTTACTCCTTCGGTCTCGCTGTTCATCGTTTGATCTGTAGAATGGGTAGAATTATTCATTCTTGAGGAAGCGAATGAGGGCAATGAGCAACAATCAATACAAAGAGTGTTTATGCGACTACAATTCTTATTTGCAAGTCTCAAAAGACTTACAAAAGTTAGGTTATGTGCAAATACCAACTTCACTGAAAATCCCTAGTCCATTGAAATTCGACGTACGTTTTGTAGCACGAAAAAATATTAAATAATACTACTATTTAATATTATTTCGTCCTCAATATATCGGGTATGTTTAACTTTTTAACAGGAGTCTTATGAAATCTTCCGCTGGATTACGCGAAATGGATACGCGGGTATAAAAACAAAATATATAATTACAATTACGATTGCCCTTACGTATGTTAGGTTGAAAATGGTGATAAATACTTAGTGCACTTTGAAATTAGGTACAATTTTTGTTTGTAAAAATACGAGCACACGTAAATGTCTCTGGGGTTGGTTTCGGGTGTCTAATAAATTTTGATATTTGGATCTAATAGGGGCGGCAATGTTTAATCCTTATATGAAAGCTTGACAAAACCACTTCCCTATTAAATAATTTAGTGCACTTTGAAATCAGCGTCAATCTTTACTAACAAAGATTGTTCCTAATTTCAAAGTGCACTGAATTAGTTATTTGAAAAAATCGAAAGTACGAATTACGTAGTTGCAAAATGTCGATTTAAAATGAATGCACAGCATGATATAGCAGTGAATGCTGAATTCAAACCGCAATGCTGTGCAATATTTAGTTAATGAGAAAATAAATAAAAACGATTAAACGATCTACTGCAACTCATCCTTGTACAAAATCTAAAATTTGGCGTGAAAAGATCTCCTGTAAATCAGATTGATTACTTATATGCAATGCATATTTTCTACTCACTGTTGTGAAATGTCCATTCCATCATTTGCTCGGTTCAGTACAAGTTATCAGGCACATCATTTTGGGCTGTTTCGTCCTCTAGGACTCGTAAGCGCAGCTTTTTCGGGCATTAAATATTATTCCGGCACGAGATGCCCTTAAATTATCACTATGCGAACATCTACGGACAGCTTTTGCTCGCAACACATAAGACGAGAGAATTTTTGTAGTAAAAATATGGCTGAATACATTAATATAAGATATCTGCAAACTACATTATTACAGCCCAGGCCGGCAAAATCCAGAGGCGGCAAATTTTTGAAAAATACCAAAGACAAATCACAACAATAAAAAAATAAATAAACAAATATATAAAAATGTTAACCAGTTAAAAAATTAAAATAATATGTCTGAATGACCTTGAATGAAAATACAAGAAATCACCCAAGAGCTGGGTTTTGGCGCGAAAACTGGCCTCTGGTTGTTGACAAATCCGCCAGGATTTGATTTAAAAGCACTCTGTAATATGTTTTGCATTCCTTACTAATGAAATTTGCGTGCAAAAAATTGAAGATGTTGCCATGTGTTTAATTTGTATAGCCAGCCTTTTTTGCGGCGGCCTACAAATAATTTTACGATGACGAGCGCGAGATTTTTTCGATGCCTGCTAATTTATGAGTGAACACTTTATTTCCCATACATTATATTATGTAATTGGGTCAGAATTCTCTTTCAAACAATAACAGTAACCAATTACGCCATAGGTGGAGGAGTAGTAGGGATTATCATTATTATATTATATTATATATTTTAAGAGCCGTCTTTACCCAAAGGCGATAACGACAGCCAAGATAATTTATGAACGGGTCAACATAATTGGAATCGGAGACCTGATTTAGAAACTTTAGATATTTATCTACAATTGAGCCGAGTAGTTTTAGGAAATAATAAAACGGTGATTATTATGTTTATTAAAAGAATGGCATGTTTAGCAGATTTGTGAAATTTTCTTCTGTATTTATTTAATTAAGACAGGGTACATAAAATGTAAATTCCCTCGGTTTATTTGGAGCTAATATTGTTGCGAACCACCTTCTTTTTTTTGTTCCAATATTTTGAATTATAATGGAGTATTCTGGTCTGCACATAAATCCGATTAGGTGATCAGAAATAAGTCATCTTTAATTTATTTCTTAAAACTTTGTCTAATTGTAGATAAATGTCTAAACTTTCTATATCCGTTCTCCGATTGTAATTATGTTAACCCATTCATGAATTATTTGGCTGTCGCTTATTAATAATGCCGTATACTAGCTGGGGTAAAGAGGCCTCTTAATATCAGGGAATAATTTCTTAAAAATGTTATATTTATTTAATTAAATTCACTAAATCCTTTTACAAGTTTTGTAATCTATGTGACCAAATTTGAGTCTTATTAAGATTACTGTAAGCTTCTTAGCCAAAAAAGGTATATGAAACATTTCTTACACTTTAAGATCACTTTTATTTTAAAATAAATAGATACCTGACACAGCCAATTCCATTTTCGTTGTCGAGACGAGGGATTATGATCGCGGAACATAGGGAAATAACATTGGAAAACCTGACTTTTCATATCTGAAAAAAATAAGTTCGTCTGGACAGGGCCGATTATATACCAGCTAAAATGTAAAAATAAAGTAAAATGAAAATAATAAGGCAAGAAATTCTTATTCAAATTCAATTTAAATTATTTAAATTATTCATATTCTATTACCAAAATTTATATCCCCAAAAAAGATAGTTTCACACATTTTAATTTATATTAACACATAACAAATAACATAAATACTAAATAATTCATACATACTAAAACAATAAACACATAACAAATATTATTATAATTTATATTTAAACATTTTTAGAACAAACCTAACGCTAATTTATATTTAACATAATTATTGTATTCTTTCAAGAAATATTACGCCTCTGATGATGGTTTGTTAATAAACTGAAACTAGTCAGGCAAAATAAAATAAATAAATAATAAAATAAAATAAAAATAACTCTACCAGTAAGTACAGAATAATAATACCTTAGATAAATAACTGGTAATATGGATAAAACCTCAAACTTGAAAGTTTAAACCTAACGAAGCTATGACATTGGTAGAAACCATTTTCATTACACTAATTCCAGTTTTGTTCCAGTGTGTGTTTTCAAATGTGATCCAGGCTTACATACCTAACACATTCAAAACACTTACATGCCTTCTACGAAAGTAGGTTAGGTTAGGTTAGGTTAAAACAACATATAAATCAACTTTATTCAGGACTGTGTGATCTTTTTGTTAGTTTCTGTGATGCTGTGGTTTTTTAAGAGGTAAAACAGATTAAAACTAAAATCGGAATTGTAACATTAATTTAATAATACATATAATGAGAGTATGATAAGCCCAAATTTGATTCGTTGTAGATAGTTTCTTATTATCATCAGGTACTTTGGTATGTTTTAATAGGAATAAAAGTGCCACTAAATGCTAAATCATTCAAAGTTAAATTAACTGGACATATGCATTTTTATAAAATATTTCAATATGCTTTACTTCATGCAGTCCGGTAGATGTTCAATTACATTATCACTTTAAGTCCGGTAGGTGAGTTATAACAGCATCAGAGCGGATAGGTGTTGAAAAGCAATACTTACCGGACTGTTATTTATATAAATCAAATCCGACATTTATTAGAAACGCAAACATACATCTGGCCTTAATTATTTATGTATTGGGAATATAAACATGTATATAAAATAATGATACCGAAGAGACTTACAGTATGAAGTAAAATGGATTACGATACACATCTGGTACTACTTGCAACAGTTACTCGTTTAGACAATCTTCACTCAGAACTTCTAACGTCGCTTCGTCCATTATGCCTAACTCTTACTGTTAGCACTAACCTACAGGACTTGTAATGTAAAATACCATTATAGGTACGTACATTACAACACTTATAACAATATTGTCTGATTCCATTTATATTTCCAAACCAAATAAACAAATTATTTCTTGTACTATCCTTACAGAAACTACTAGTTTGCTTCCAGACATATAGAGAGGAATTTAGACAGGAAACATTTATTTGTGAGAAAATAATTATTTAGAAGAATTTAGAACTATTTATTAATATTATATACATCTACATATAAATCTCATCATGTTAGCGAAAGATTCTTGTTAGATATTCCTTGCAATTTCAAGTTCGTTAGATATTAATTCCACTATATAGTTTTTTGCTATAGTGGAGGACCTCCATCCACCATACCGTTTGATGATTCTAATATCAGCAGATTTACTGGCCAGCATAGTTATAAAATTCTGCATTTGGTAAGTTCAAAAACAAAGTATTATTATTATTATTATCAATAGACCCTTTACCTTTCGGTGTGGGCTATACACGTTACATATCTTACATTACAGTTATATTACATTGTTTTGTTATGTATTTGCAGACTTGGAGGGTTGAGTTTCGCCTCTCGAAAGATTTTAATGAAATTACATATAAAAACGTAAATTATCGAATAACTAACTATTCAGTGGCACCTAGTATTTATTTTATACATTTATGGTACAGAAAAGATAACATTTATTATTATCAATAGGCCCTTTGCCTTTCGGTGTGGGTTATAAATGTTACATTTCTTACATTGCAGTTCTATTACATTGTTTTGTTATGTATTTGCAAATTCGTTCCACTCTCTTCTGTTCTTTGCCATTTCTCTTGCTTGTTTCACTGTCTTCTCTCTGCTGTTTATTATTTCTTCTATTTTGTTGTCCCATTCTTGTCTTGGTCTACCTCTTCCTCGTTTCTTTCCTGTTTATGATTCCCAGATGTTTTGTTTGATTCGAATTTTTCATCCTAATTAGATGTCCCCACCAGTTGAGCTGCTTCTTTTCTATAAACTTTTCTATTGATTCTATTTCCAATTGCTCTCTAATGTCTTTATTTCGTATCCTGTCTTTTTTCGTTACTTGTTTTACTCTTCTCAGATATTTCATTTCTATTGCCTGTAATCTACTTTTATCTCTCTTTGTTAGCCACGTCTCGCTCCCATATGTCAAAATCGTTCTGTATATAGTTTTGTATATATTCATTTTTATCTTTCTGCTTATCTCTTTCTTGTCAGTAAGTATATTATTCAGGGCATAGTACATTTTTATTGTGTTGTTTATTCTGTTGCTTAATTCTCCTTCCATTTTCCCGTCTTCTGTAAGTTCTACTACAAGGTATTTGAATTGCTCCTCTTGTTCAATCTGGTCCTGTCCTATCTGTATATTTATGTGTTCTTTCCGTTTTCCTATTATCAGTACTTTTGTTTTGCTGTAGTTCATCTTCATGTTATATTTCTTTAGGTGTTTATTCCATACGTTCATGTAATGTTGTAGGTTCCTGACTTTGTGCTATCACTACCACATCATCGGCGTACGCTCCTTCTGATATTTTAACCATTTGCATGTTTTTGTATCCTACGTTTGCTTTTATTATTTCTGTTTTCGTGCTCTTCATTATTTCATCCATATATAGGTTGAATTGTGTTGGGCTGAGAGCTCCTCCTTGTCTTAGTCCATTATTTGTTTTAAAAGTTTTTGAAATTTGCCCCTTGTATATTATTGCATCACTGTTGTTGATATATATATATATATATATATTCTGTATTACTTTCACTATCCTGTTTTCTATTCCTCTCTCTTTTAGTATTAACCATAGTTTCTTTCTTGGGGTCATGTCAAACGCTTTATCGAGGTCTATGAATCCCAGATATGTATTTTTATTATTTGCGATTCTTTTTTCTGTGATTAAAAAAACAAAGTAACTTTTTAATATATGTACTTTAGACAAAGTGCTGATCCCGACAGCCTGTGCAGTCATTTTTCATTCGCATATCGCAAAAAGAATTTACTGTGAAACAACTTCTTTTGACGTAGTGAATATACATTTCCATCTCAATGACAGAAAATCTTGCATCTCATCTACAGCAACATGCTTATCATTTGTAATAAATTGCAATCTTTTGCATTATTTTTTAATTAAGCATTCTCAAACAGGCGATAGGGAAATAGAATGGTAAATCTTTAATTTCCTGTTGTTGTGTATCTACACCTACGGAAATTCTAAGGATATCAATCCCAAGAGAGAAAAAAACTTATGCATTATTTAAGAGAAACTCGATTAATTGATTTGTTAGTTTATTTTTTACGTTTAAAGTTTAAATATTTTCATGAATTGAAAACAAGACGACAAACGCCAGATTTTTATTTGTCAATTTTCTTTAAAAACTATTCATTCCATTATGGATAATAGCTAATATTCCATTGAAGAAACGGTTTTTATAGTATAAACTTTTTACAGTGGAGAAAATTCACGCAGTGTCCATGACTTAATTTCGGTTCGATTTCCTAACAGACCAATTCCATCTGCATAGTTATCAACGGTACACTTCATAAAACAAAAATCGAGTAATCAGTAAATGTTGCAGGGAAAAGACTTATGTCCGTGACTTGATTCACAATCATAAAATTCAAATCGAATGTCATTGAGCTGCCAGTCAATGTCAAAAATATGGCAAAACCATCGACTTGTTTTGGAAAACTGGCGTAGATCGAAAAAAGGGAAGCTGCAGGCTTGCAGCTTGTACAAAGAAAGTCACTGCTGATATGCAAGAGGTTAGTTTTCACTACACAAATCACGGATATACGTTTGAATTTCCGCAGCCACCCCTGATGGACTTCTGATGGACTTGAGGTTCATTCATTCACATTAACATGGTATTTCTATGGTGTGCTTCATTATGTGTTTCTTCAAATTACCCTTTCTAGTGAAACTTAAGGTGCACATTTATAAGGTCTTCCTAGTGTGTGACTCATTTTGTGGGTCTTCAAAGTACTCTTTTCACAGAAACTTGAGCTGCATTCATCACATTTATAAGGTCTTTCTCCAGTGTGCCTCATTTTATGTATTTTCAAATCACGCTTTTCACGGAAACTTGATGTGCATTCATCACATTTATAAGGTTTTTCTCCTGTGTGGATCCTCTTGTGCTGTTTCAAATGACCATTCCTAGCGAAACTTGATGAGCACTCATCACATTTGTAAGGCTTTTCTCCTGAGTGGATCCTCTTGTGTACGTTCAAATGACTTTTACCAGTGAAACTTGATGTGCATTCATCACATTTATAAGGTTTTTCTCCTGTATGGATCCTTTTGTGCATCTTTAACCTACCACTTACAGCGAAACTTGATGTGCATTCATCACATTTATAAGGTTTTTCTCCTGTGTGGATCCTCTTGTGCTGTTTCAAATGACCATTGCTAGCGAAACTTGATGAGCACTCATCACATTTGTAAGGCTTTTCTCCTGTGTGGATCCTCTTGTGCTGTTTCAAATGACCATTCCTAGCGAAACTTGATGAGCATTCATCACATTTATAAGGTTTTTCTCCTGTATGGATCCTTTTGTGCATCTTTAACCTACCACTTACAGCGAAACTTGATGTGCATTCATCACATTTATAAGGTTTTTCTCCTGTGTGGATCCCCTTGTGCTTCTTCAAACTACCACTTTCAGTGAAACATGATGTGCATTCATCACATTTATAAGGTTTTTCTCCTGTATGGATCCTCTTGTGCTTCTTCAAACTACCACTTTCAGTGTAACTTGATGTGCATTCATCACATTTATAAGGTTTTTCTCCTGTATGGATCCTCTTGTGCTTCTTCAAACTACCACTTTCAGTGAAACATGATGTGCATTCATCACATTTATAAGGTTTTTCTCCTGAGTGGATCCTCTTGTGCTGTTTCAAATCACCATTTCTAGTGAAACTTGATGAGCATTCATCACATTTGTAAGGCTTTTCTCCTGAGTGGATCCTCTTGTGTACGTTCAAATGACTTTTACCAGTGAAACTTGATGTGCATTCATCACATTTATAAGGTTTTTCTCCTGTATGGATCCTTTTGTGCATCTTTAACCTACCACTTACAGCGAAACTTGATGTGCATTCATCACATTTATAAGGTTTTTCTCCTGTGTGGATCCTCTTGTGCTGTTTCAAATGACCATTGCTAGCGAAACTTGATGAGCACTCATCACATTTGTAAGGCTTTTCTCCTGTGTGGATCCTCTTGTGCTGTTTCAAATGACCATTCCTAGCGAAACTTGATGAGCATTCATCACATTTATAAGGTTTTTCTCCTGTATGGATCCTTTTGTGCATCTTTAACCTACCACTTACAGCGAAACTTGATGTGCATTCATCACATTTATAAGGTTTTTCTCCTGTGTGGATCCCCTTGTGCTTCTTCAAACTACCACTTTCAGTGAAACATGATGTGCATTCATCACATTTATAAGGTTTTTCTCCTGTATGGATCCTCTTGTGCTTCTTCAAACTACCACTTTCAGTGTAACTTGATGTGCATTCATCACATTTATAAGGTTTTTCTCCTGTATGGATCCTCTTGTGCTTCTTCAAACTACTACTTTCAGTGAAACATGATGTGCATTCATCACATTTATAAGGTTTTTCTCCTGTGTGGATCCTCTTGTGCTTCTTCAAACTACCACTTTCAGTGAAACATGATGTGCATTCATCACATTTATAAGGTTTTTCTCCTGAGTGGATCCTCTTGTGCTGTTTCAAATCACCATTTCTAGTGAAACTTGATGTGCATTCATCACATTTATAAGGTTTTTCTCCCGTGTGGATCCTCTTGTGCCGTTTCAAATGATTATTTCTAGCGTAACTTGATGTGCATTTATCACATTTGTAAGGTTTTTCTCCTGTGTGGATCCTCTTGTGGTCTTTCAACGATTCATTTCTAGTGAAACTTGATGTGCATTGATCACATTTATACGGTTTTTCTTCTGTGTGGATCCTCTTGTGGTTTTTCAACGATTCATTTCTAGTGAAACTTGATGTGCATTCATCACATTTGTAGGTATTTTCTTCAGTGTGGATGATGTGCCTGTAGAAATAATATTGTAGTCATCCGCCAAATTATGCAACAATAATAAGTGCTACTTTGTAAGAAACTGCAGTATTTGTAAAAGACTATAAAACAAAATCATAAAAATTCACTTTTCAAATAAAAATATGTGTTTGACTCTGTAGTGGGAGAACAGTGTTAGAGTTGGACGGATTTTGAAGAGAACCACTGTTTTCTGGCAACCTTTGCCCCTGGCTGCCCTATTACGTAACTGCGAATTTACGCAAGTTGCATATTACGAAAGTAGGGGCATACTCCTCAGCATTTCAATCATGTGAAAATATTTCCATGTGAAATCAATTGATGGCAGTTGCACTGATCTCACAGAATTATGTGTTTTTTTTTTTGCTAGTATGTACAGTGCACTCGCAATACTCCCAAGATGGCAAAATGACGTTTGGTTGGCTAACATAAAAATCCCTAAATCAACTGATAGTAACTTAACATTTGATGTTGATAACGATTTAATTGGAAATCAATCTATCACTTTGAAGTATGTGTAAATGGCTCCCGTGTGTACGAGAGGAGATCGACAATAATCCTTATAAGAGCATTCACACCCATGCCAAAGTGGAAGGCCCTCTTCTGAAACAAACTGTATCTCGCTGACAGCAGCTTGTAATAATCAAAGCAAATCAAGTAAATTGTGTGTGCCTGAAAATATAGAATGAACTATAACATTAAATAAATCAGTTATAAATTATAGCTCACATTGGATGTATGAACCAAGTTAACTATCAGGCGAAAAGTTCGTATAAAAGGGAGACACAGGCGAGGCTCTAGGCAGTTGATTATAGATAAAATCAGTATCGTCGCTCTGTTGGTGAGCTCCAGAATCAAGACATTAACATTGCATCCAGTTGTATATGTGTGAGTTTAATAAAATACGTAGTAAGTGATGAAAATTAAAATACTAAATGTTAAATTAAGTTAAACGACAAGTCAGTGATAAATTTCAAATTTTCCACTAAATCAGAATGTGTATTAAAATAAAATAAAAGAAAAAGGGAATCAAAATTAATATCTCTCGCATTCAAAATAAATTTGACGAAGTTGGTCGTGACTTCCGGCTGAATTGGGAAAATTCATATTTGAAAAATGATATTGGAACCTTTGGTCGTGACTTCCGGCTGAATCGGGGAAGATACCATATAATTTTAAAAGATTAAATATTTATTTTAATAAAGAAATGAGAATAAAGATAAAAGAATGAAAACTTAATTAAACGGTTTTACTTCTGTCGAAATTTGTCGAAATGAGTAGAATTGGTTTCCTTATGTTTAAGAAGTTGTAAAGTAAACCATTGTAAAATAAATACACATATTTTCAATTATACTTTAGTGTCAAAAATTATCATTCATTATTAAAAATTCAATAATATTGAATTATATCGTTGTTTGTTCTGTATTGTTTGGTATTAAAATTTTAACATGTCATATAGATTTATTTGCATTTATTTTTATGAATAAAAACAAAATCTCTCTTTAACTCTGAATACATATTTTATATATATATAAACAATCTTTATTGGGCTATCGATACATATTTTATTTACCTAATATCTCTCGTTTTCAGGTATAAATATTAGCGTTGCGCTGACTCGAATAAATGTATTCGCTCAACTCGAATTGTCCATGTATTCGAATAACTCGAGTTATTAAGAGCAGTAACTCGATTTGGCCATGTGTGCTCGTGTTCAATTTTTATTGCGGGCAGTTCGATGAACTTAGACGTGTGGCTTTTTTTTTTTTTTTTTTTTTTTTTTATAACTATAAAACGCCTGAGTATTCCTTATTGTTGCTTTTAAAACAAGGCATAATTTAGAGAAGTAAATTTAAAAAAAAACTTCGACAATTCTAATGAATTATTAATTATCTCAGGTTAACACCCGAGTATTCTCGAAATACATGAACGAGGTGCGACTTGGAAATTGGGTAAACAACACTGCTGACAGCAGTGGCCAGGCTTCTTGTCTCTCGCCTTACTCGAGTTGATCAACTCGAATAATCATTCGAGTTCGAATATTTACGAGTTACGAGCATAGGATTATTCGAGTGTACGTCAACAGCATCTAACCTTATTTCAAAAGTTTGACACAGGTACAGTCAGATAAAATAGTTGGTAAATAATTGTTACCAAGTACAGTCCAAAATGTTTTTTTTTTGTCTTATGTCACTGGAGTTTTGTGAATGAACTATAAATATTGCTAGTAATAAAAAATGTTTAAATTATTTGGGCTGAGGTGAGAGGGTCATTATGTGGTTCATCCTCGCCCTTTAGTTGCGTTGTTTAGTTGTTTCAGCTATCACACCCTCGGCAGTAATGAAACACTTTACAAATTGCTTTTAATATACTATAACTTTGTAACAATGCCGCTGGGAATTATCTGATCTTAGCAATAAAAACACCATGTGTGGAACACATGCTCGTGACATCAGTGTGACATCAAGTATAAAATTACTATAAATTTTAATGCAAATTCTAAAAAAATTGAATAAAGTATTCTGTAGTTAAAATTTGTTGCTTTCCATCTGTGGGATAGGAATATCATTTTCCACCCATGAGATTGTTATTACTGTCAGGGCTGGCTTATTTTCAGACCGGGTAAGGGTTAAGAATCCATATATTACTATGATAATTGTGAGTAATAGATATTTCCCAATTAAAAATTATTATTCTGTTATAGTATGTCCGTAAAGCAACTAATAATGGCTATAACTTTTAAATGAAATGAAACATTTAAATAGGTATACAAAACTGTTTGTTAAGAAATACTCTTTTTGGAAAAATAAAAAATTAGGAGAATCACAAAGTTTGCGATACTACATTGGGGGCACTCTATACTTATAAAGATTTTCAATAAACAAATTTTCTAGAATTCCATCCACTGTTCTTTCTCAAGATCTACGTACATATTAAATTGAGTTATATTTCATCATACACAGGTTGATTAATATTTTTCTTACGTTTCATGTTTATCCTTCAGGTGCACCTCATAACTTGCCAAGCCATCATATGTAGCACTACATACTTCACATGTGTATGGTGTAACTTCATTAATCTGCACTGTCTCTTCTTCTGTCTTTACTACACAATAATTGTCCTGAAATTACATGGTGCTAGAAACTGTATACATTTTATTTAGTGTTCTACCTACTTTGGAATCACTGTGTTCACCTGAGTTCCAATTAGATTTGCAATTCACAAAACTTATTTGTGGTTCTAAACCTAAAAAAAGTAAATTTATGGTATCATCGGATCATAAAATAGTAATATATTAATATGTAGTGAGTAGCTAAATGGGATATGGGAAAGCAATTATAAAATGATGCAAAACATGCTTTTTTTGATTCTTAGTATTATCAGGAATCAAGATATTGGGATATTTAAGGCAATAAAGCCATGAAAAATAACCGATATTATTCGAGATGTTTGGCGTAATTTTTAAACATTTACCTATTCATATAAGACAATTTCGTACAAGTGTGTAGGTCAAGGGTAACATTATGGGAACACAGCAATATAAAGAATCACAGATGCCAGATATGGAAAGGCCCGTCAGAATGTTAAGTAATCATAGCAGTTGATTACCTAAACGAAGACATTTTATTATTTTTAGATTACTAACGTGGATATTTGTGGTAAGCTTCGAGGCCATGGGAAATAGTGTCCTGAGGAATCCCAGCTGGAGATTACATAAGCAAAAAGGAGGAAGAGTTTCATATATAAATAGGAATTATTTGACTGCAAAGAGTTAGTTGATTTTAGATTTCAGATAGACTAGCGCCCTGCTTATACATTCATTAAAGGCGACACAATTATAGGTATAAAGAGCATTAAATACTGTATACTGCCAGCTGTTACTTTGTAGAGTGTCGTAAACGAATTAAATAAACAACATTACTGCGTTATTGCCAGTTACACATTTATTTTAGAAAAAAATAGTGACTATAGCTTTGACCATGGTCTAATCATTATAAAGACAAGTTCAAGACTAAGCTCCACAGGTTTTCAGAACCTTTAATTTTCATGGGTGGGTCGCATGTACCCTAAGTTTGGGAACGAATGCAATAAGTTCACTCTAACAACATAACATTTAGACACTACGTTCACTGTTGAAAGATCAACTCCACACCCGCAACACAAATCGGTAGCAGAAGTGGGAGCCATGTTAAACGGAGATGTCCGGGATGTATTTTCAATATTAGTCGTTTCATGTATCGAATGGCTCACCTCCTTAGATAGCTGAGCAGAACTGGGCATATCTGATCTGAGTGAGAAATAAAAGAACGACCAATCAAGGCGCTCTGTTTTGCAGGTTAGGCGTAAACGTTTGTTTATAATGGTAACCATTGAAACACATGTTTGACAGCTTCTTCTCTGCTCACTTCCGAACTGATACCCTGGTATAAACGCTCTGCATCGAGAAGGGGGGAGGTGAGTTTGCTAAGCAAAAATAAGCAGAGCAAAATAAAAGAACGCCTACACTTTCCAGCTGATCTGAGGTTCGAGCTAATTCGATTAAAGAATACAACTAGTGTGTTCCGTTTTATGACACTTTTCTCTTGTTAGTTATGGTTATGTAAGAATATGTATACAAATTCTAGGGTATGTCATTTGTCGTGCCCAACAATAGATGAAACTTATACTGTATCTTGGGATAGACACAAGAGTATTTGATGAGCATTACAGGTTAGGATGCCGAAACATTTGTATTCGCATAAAAAGCAACTAGTTAAGTCTTATGTGAATCCCTCCACAGTCTCCTTACACCACAATCATAATTAGCGCCCAGTTATAATGCAATATTAATTTCACTTCAATAACATACCGTGTGCTGCACCAAATGCATCTAGTGAATCCTCTTTTTCTTCCTCAGATGTGCAATTTTCGATTTTAATCTTTACTCCTTCGGTCTCGCACCTCATCGTTTCATCTGTAGAATGAGTAGAATTATTCATTCTTGAGAATGCGAATGAGGGCAATGAGCAACAATCAATACAAAGAATGGTTTATGCGACCACAATTCTTATTTGCAAGTCTCAAAAATCTAAACACGAAATAAAACACTAGATTTGGTACTGAGAAAAAGTTCGACGATCCTAGAGCAAATAAGAAACCCAAGAATCAGGGAGTGTGAGAAAATGGCAAGAACGTGTGTGAAGTTGGCGACAAGTTAGACACTGAGTAACAAAAGCTAGGTTATGTGCAAATACCAACTTCACTGAAAATCCCTAGTCCATTGGAATTCGACGTACGTTTTGTAGCACGAATAATATTAAATAATATTTAATATTATTTCGTGCTCAATATATCGGGTATGTTTACAATTTTAACTGGAGTCTTATGAAATCCCCCGCTGGATTAAGCGAAATGAATACATTGTGATTGTGCACAGGGGGGGTGCACCGGATGCAGGGCACTCCACACTCCCCCAGATATATTCTAAATCTTAAGATGTGCTTTAGATTTAGTGTTTTGTTTTTGTTGTTTGTTATTTTGTAAGGTTTATTAGTGCATACAAGAATTGGCAAAAATTGAGTTCAGTAATTCATCAGTAATCATGAGTTATCAAAAAGTCACATAAAAACATTTATTTCTTGGCAAGAACTAACAATACGTCTCAATTTAAATAGTACCAGTAATAATAATATTCAGTTGAACAGAAGTAAGAAGATTGAATGGGTCAGGTTATTACTTTGCTAAATAGTAGATGCAATTTTATTCTTATGTAATCAACAATCATAACTTGGAGTTGCAAATAACGGAAATTTTCCAAATTTAATAGAATTATTAAGCAAGTATGATCCTATTTTAATGGACCATGTAGCTAGAATTAAGGATACAAATAAAAGAATTGTTCATCATTTAGCACACCGCTCACAGGCAGCGATTCTTACTGCTTTGAGTAATGAAGTACTCAATAGAATTAAGACAAATATAATTTCATCGAGGTGTTATAGCATTCAAATGGACCGTACACCTGATATTTCCCATACAGAACAAACTTCAACAATAATAAGATACGTAACTTTTTTGGATAATAGAGTGTAATCAACGAATCATGCGTAGGTTTTATTGAAGTTACAGACACAACTTCAGAGGGACTAACAAACACGCTTTTAGAAAAGTTAGCTGAACTTGACTTAGACATCAAATACTGTGGAGGTCAAGCATACGACAATGGAAGCAAAATGACGGGAAAATACAAACATGTGCAGCCCAGGATAATTAATATAAATACTCGTGCAGTGTACGTACCATGTTTGTCACACTCATTTAATTTATTAATATGTAAAGTAACATTCATTGCAAACATTTTTTTGGTACTTTGCAACGATTGTATACTCTTTTCACTGCATCTATTAAAAGATGGGAATTATAAAAAGAACAACATCTTAATAGTACCCGTAAACCGCTATGCGAGACACGATGGGAAGCCAAAATAGATTCGGTAAGAGCAGTACATGAGCAATCTGAAGACACATGTAACGCACTTGAAGAGTTAATAAATACAAGTTCAGATAATGTTGTTACATCTGAAGCTGAGAGCATTTTGAATGCAATACAAACTATCATTTTTTTTTAAGCTTACAAATTTGGTTTATAATTTTATACAAAATAAATAAAATCAATAAATTATTACAATGAAAAACAATAATTCTTGATTCAGCCTATAAACTTGTAACTACAGTAAAACAAGAAGTAATTGATTAAGATCTAAATAGACGAATTGCTTAACGTAGCTAAAAATGAAGCACATTAACTAAATATTTCCGAAAATTTTCCTGAAAAAAGAATTAGAAGAAGAAAACAGTTGTTTTCTGAATTAGCGCAAGATGATACACCTACAAATCCAATTGTGAATTTAGATTTTTTTTTTAATGTTATTGATACGATAATAATTCAAATTGAATGATTTACAAACATTCCAAAGATTATAACCAATTTCAGATTAATAACGGAAATAAAGACATTATAACTCGACGATCTAAAAAAATAACCAATAGGTTTTATTCAATATTATAATACTGATGTTGACAATGACCTAATTCAAGAAATCTTATCTTTAAAAGAATTAATTGCAACGGAAATAAATGTAAATTGCGCAAAGGATATACTGGAGTTTATATTAAATAATTATTTTAATGAACTATTTCGCAATGTATTGATTGTATTGAAAATGTTTCTTACCATACCGGTCACCGTAGCTAGTGCAGAACACTCTTTTAGCAAATTAAAGCTAATTAAAACAAATCTTCGCTCTGCAATGACTTCCCAAAGATCAAATTCACTTTCTATATTGAGCATTAAAAAGGATCTAGTTAAGAATTGTCTTTTCTACACTTGATCAACGAAATGGCAATAAAAAATCTAGGACTGCAATATGATGTAATAATAAAAAGTGTTTTACAACAGAATATTAATTAATTTATTTCTATAGTTAGATATCTAATTAGTTACCTGTAGTATCATAATGTAGGACTGCTCCATCATGACTGCGGAATCATCTTCTGCTACACTTGCTGTACGAGGTTTGTCCGGAAAATACGTATAAAAGTGGAATAATAACTTTACTTTACAATTATTCAGGTATTTCAATATGGTGTCCTTCAAAGTACTCCCCCTGAGACAAGATGCACTTCTGCCAACGCCCTTTCCACTGTTGATAAGATCGCTGAAAGTCTTCAGTTGTGAGGCTCTTCAGTTGCCGTGTCGTTGCTGCCTTGATGACTTAAACATCCCTCAAGTGCCGCCCCCGAAGCACCATTTTGCATTTTGGGAATAGGAAGAAGTCGCAAGGGGCTAAATCGGGAGAATAAGGCGGGTGTTCTATCACGGTGATTGAGCTTTGGGCCAAAAAGTCACGCACAACGAGAGTTCAACACATTTCAAGTTTTTCAGTCAGAATTTCGTGGACGATTGTTTTGGGGATTGATAGATCCTCAGCTATAATTCTGATTGTCAATCGGCGGTCTTTAAGAACACAAACCAGAATTCGTTCAACATTTCCATCAGAACTCGATGTGCCTTTTTAACCACTTGTTGACGGTAGGTTACTTCAGAGAAGTGGCTAGCTTTGCAAGAAACTTGATGTTTATGCGCTGTTTCTCAATCAGAGAGAGTTCCATGCCGACGGCAGGTAAAAAGGGTTACTTTCAACAAGCAGACGTAAAGTCCTACTTACTCGCAGAGCGCTCTGTCTCGAACTGAGCGTTGAGGGGATTGCATAGCGAGGGGGGACCACCTGGCCGCCCTTCCACAACACCTTGGCACATCGCCACGAATTTTTTATACGTATTTTCCGGACAAACCTCGTATTGTCTAACTTTTTCACAAACTTGCTAATTGCTGATACACACGGAATTGGTCGATTGTTAAATTTAACTGAAAATAAGTCACGAACTCTGCGTAAACTGACGCCACTGTAAGAAGTTTTGATAATGAATAAATTATCTTTCTTCCACTAATTACGAGTTATTATGATTTATCCCAAACGACAAGCATGAATTTATAATAATTTGTCATCATTTAAAAATATATTCCTTTACGATTTTTCTCCAAAATTAATAAGGGAGCTAATACTTACACATTAAACATGTGAAATTCCTATGTTCGCCCCTTATCCGGGGGCGACCTTATCCCAGACACTCGGTATAATTATGATATTAAAAAGTCATGTGTTGCAGATTTTTTGATGACTGTAAGCCATCTTATTTTTCTCTTCCCGACTGTTGATAGTCCAAAACTACATCACATGTTTTGGATAGGTATTACGATAGGTATATGGGGGCAAAACGTACCTCAAGACGATGCAAGGTCAAGACGGCGCGGCGGCGGCAGTAATAGCCAGAAATAAAATGAATTGGTACTTTTCAATAAAAATAATAACTAGTAATATCAAGTAGTAGTATTTTTTTATTCTATTAAATAAGCGATACAGATATATACAAAAAACACAGAGAGTAAATTAATTATTAGTAAATTTTTTTTATAGGATTAGTCACAAATACTTGTACTAAAAAAAAAATATTGCAGTTGCATACATTCGAGTCGTTCGGACACCCGACCTATTTATTTACTAAATTGTACTACTAGCGCTCTCTGGGCTGGTTTGGAAAGCCATATTTTCTTTCAGGTTTTTAAGAGTTATTTATTTAGAAATTGTCAAGCACTACATACCGTATGTTCATAAAAAAAGTATATAAGGAGCGGCTGTGGAAACTTAAACGTATGTCCGTGACTTGCTTCAGATGCATAAAATTAAAATCGAATGTCATTGAGCTGTATGTCAATGTCAGAAATATAGCTTTCACTGCAGAACACCGAAAAGGTTTATGATTGAGTCCTATTTTTGTAATGGAATTCATAAAAATGGAAAATGGTATAACGTTTAAGCTGTAATTGGAAATATGTCAGCCGATCATTAGGATAGCGGCCTGCTCCGGCATGTCCTCTGCTGCCTGTCTCGCTGCATCCTCAACATGCTCCTCTTGTCATAGAATATACGAGGGCTGTTTGACGGAAGAGTGACTTTTTAATGAAAACGTTATTTTTCTGTTAAAATTATATTTCATTTTTCAACATAACACCCTTTCAACTGTACACACTTAGCCCAGCGAGTTTACAGTTTTTGTAAACCTTCCAAAAAGTAATCTTTCGGAATGTCTTCAAAATACGCATTTGTCTCGGTTATCACCTCTTCATTTGCCTGAAATCTTTTTCCACCCAACCATTTTTTTAAATTTGGAAATAAGAAGATATTACTGGGAGCCAGATCTGGCGAATATGGCGGATAAAGCAGTAATTCGTAATGCAATTCGGCCAATTTAGTTGTTGCAATTGCAGACGAATGAGAGGTCGCATTATCGTAATGGAACAAAAATTTTTCTTCATCAAATGGCGGTCGTTGTTTTTTAAGTTCGGCATCAAAACGTGTCAGCATAATCAGCATAATACTGGCCAGTTATCGTTTATCCTTTTTTTAAATAATTAATAAAGATTACACCTTTAGAATCCCAAAAAAACTGTGGCCATGACCTTATTGGCAGAAAAAAGTGTTTTTGCCTTTTTGGGAGCATGTTCGCATGGAGAAATCCATTATTTAGACTGTATTCTTGTTTCTGGAGTATAATAATGTATCCAAGTTTCATCTTCTGTGACATATCGACGGAAAAAATTATTTGAATTACGTTGAAGACGCTAAACATTCCTCTGAATTCTTAATGCGAGCGCACATTTGATCACCATTAAGCAAACGCGGCAACCATATCGCGGATAGCTTTTTCTTATTGAAATGTTCATGCAAAATATTGTATACCCGTTCGGTTGAGATGTTTACTTCATTAGCTATCTCACGAACTTTTATTCGACGATTGCCAATTACAAGGCCATAGAGTTTATTAACCATTTCTGGAGTAGTTACAGTAAATGATGGTTTTGGACGATCTGCATCAACCGTGCTCATATGGCCACTTTCAAAAACAGAAACCACTTACAAATCATTCCATGGGACGGAGCAGATTCTGGATAATATTTACGTAAGTTTTCCTCGGTTTCTTCAATTGTTTTTTCACGTAGAAAATAATGTTTAATCAACACTCGAAATTATTTTTTCTCCATATTTACACAACAACGAAAACAGTTTTCTTCAAATAAGTATAAAACATAATCTATCTGTCAGATTGGTGCCAAATTTTGACAGTAGACCTCCGAAAGACCTCAGGAGCTAGCAACATAATCATTATAGCGAAAGTGTTACCAACCTTTGAAAAGTCACTCTTCCATCAAACCGCCCTCGTATGCCACACCCAGGTTAACTATAGACTTGGAGGGTCGAGTTTTGCCTCTCGAAAGATCGAACATTTTAATGAAATTACATATAAAAACATAAATAATCGAAAAACTAACTATTCAGTGGCACATAGTATTTATTTTATAAATTTATGGTACAGAAAAGATAACGTTAAAGTGGTTATTAACAAGAATGTAACAGATTTTCAATTTTATGCCCGAAAACTGTGCTCTTAATGAATAGTACTATATGTTCATAAAAAAAGTCCATCAGGGTAGGCTGTGGAAACTTAGCCGTATGTCTGTGACTTGATTCACATTAATAAAATTCAAATCGAATGTCATTGAGCTGTCTGCCAATGTTGGAATTATAGCAAAACTGTCGACTTGTCCCGGACAACTCGCAGCGCAGATTGAAAAAAGAAAAGCTGCCGGCCCACAGTGCGTACGTAGAAAGTCATTGGTGATATGCAAGACCGCTTATTAAATGAACCAACAAAATCATTGCGCCGTCTTAGACAAGAGGTTAGTTTTCACTTGGCACTTATTGGAAAAATGAAAATATGAAACAAGTCACGGACATACGTTTGAATTTCCACAGCCACCCCTGATGGACTTTTCTTAAGAACATTGATATAATTAGATTGGCTTTTATCTGCATTTTAACACCATTATTTTTAGTGTAGATTAAAGAATTGAGGAGGAAGTTCAGAAAACGTTCAACAAAATGTTATTTCCTATGGCCATGTTTGCTACTTTACACAGGTATGTGGATATACAGTACAGAAAATAATATTCAAAATTATTAATTATCTTCAGAGATTAACGGGGATTCTCGGAAAATTTCGTTTTCAACTCTCCGTAACCGCTGTGTTAAAATTATTTTAAGCATATCTGGCATGGCTCAGCTTTTGAAGGTATGCACCTAAATGCTTTTCACTTGAATCGCTCATTCTGTGCCTCTTGAAATGAATTCTTTGGGTGCAACTTGAGGTGCATTCATTCACATTTATAAGGTTTTTCTCCTGCATGGATCCTCTTGTGCATTATCAAACCATAACTTACAGGGAAACTTGATGGGCATTCATCACATTTGTAAAGTTTTTCTCCTGTGTGGTTTATCTTGTGATTCTTCAAACTCCTACTTCCAGTGAAACTTGATGAGCATTGATCACATTTATAAGGTTTTTCTCCCGTGTGGATCCTCTTGTGCTGTTTCAAATGATCATTTCTAGTGAAACTTGATGTGCATTCATCACATTTATAAGGTTTTTCTCCCGTGTGAATCCTCTTGTGCTTCTTCAAACTACCACTTTCAGTGAAACTTGATGTGCATTCATCACATTTATAAGGTTTTTCTCCTGAGTGGATCCTCTTGTGTGTTTTCAAATTACTTCTAACAGTGAAACTTGATGTGCATTCATCACATTTATAAGGCTTTTCTCCTGTATGGATCCTCTTGTGCATTATCAAACCAAAACTTACAGCGAAACTTGATGTGCATTGATCACATTTATAAGGTTTTTCTATCGTGTGGATCCTCTTGTGCTTCTTCAAACTACCCCTTTCAATGAAACTTGATGTGCATTCATCACATTTATAAGGTTTTTCTCCTGCATGGATCCTCTTGTGCTTCTTCAAACTACCACTTTGAGTGAAACATGATGTGCATTGATCACATTTATAAGGTTTTTCTCCTGTATGGATCCTCTTGTGCTTCTTTAAACTACCACTTACAGTGAAACTTGATGTGCATTCATCACATTTGTAAGGTTTTTCTCCCGTGTGGATCCTCTTGTGATTCTTCAAACTACCACTTTCACTGAAACTTGATGTGCATTCTTCACATTTATAAGGTTTTTCTCCTGTGTGGATCCTCTTGTGCTTCTTCAAACTACGACTATCAGTGAAACATGATGGGCAATCATCACATTTATAAGGTTTTTCTCCTGTGTGGATCCTCTTGTGGTTTTTCAACGATTCATTTCTAGTGAAACTTGATGTGCATTGATCACATTTGTAGGTATTTTCTTCTGTGTAGATGATGTGCCTGTAGAAATAATATTGTAGTCATCCGCCGAGTTATGCAACAATAATAAGTGCTACTGTGTGCTACAAAATCATAAATATTCACTTTTCAAATAAAAATGTGTTTGACTCCGTAGTGGGATAATCAGTGTTAGAGTTGGATGGTTTTGAAGAGAAACACTGTTTTCTGGCAACCTTTGCCCCTGGTCGCCCTATTACGTAACTGCCAATTTATGCAAGTCGCGTATTACGAAAGTAGGGACATACCTTCCCAGCATTTCAATCATGTGAAATCAATTAAGTTAAACGACAAGTCAGAGATAAATTTCTAATTTTCCACTAAATCAGAATATATATTAAAATAAAATATTCAGGTTCCATTCAAAATAAATTTGAATGGAACCTTTTGTCGTGACTTCCGGCTAAATTGGGGAAGATACCATATGATTTTAAAAGATTAAATATTTATTTTAATAAAGAAATGAGAATAAAGATAAAAGAATGAAAACATAATTAAATGGTTTTACTTCTGTCGAAATTATCAGTAGAATTGGTTTCCTTATGTTAAAGAAGTTGTAAAATAAATCATTGTAAAATAAATACACATATTTTCAATTATACTTTAGTGTCAAAAATTATCATTCATTATTAAAAATTCATTAATATTAAATTATATCGTTGTTTGTTCTGTATTGTGTGGTATTAAAATTTTAACATGTCATATAGATTTGTTTGCATTTATTTTTATGAATAAAAACAAAATCTCTCTTTAACTCTGAATACATATTTAAATTATCTAATATCTCTCGTTTTCAGGTATAAATATTAGTGTTGGGCCGACTCGAATAAATGTATTCGCTCAACTCGAGTTGTCCATGTATTCGAATAACTCGAGTTATTAATAGCAGTAACTCGAGTTGGCCGTGTGTGCTCGTGTTCAAATTTTATCACGTGCGGGACGGCGGTATGATGAACTTAGACGCCTGGCTTTTTTTTTTTATAACTATAAAACGCCTGAGTATTCCTCAACGTTGCTTTTAAAACAAGGCATAAGTTAGAGAGGTAAATTTAAAACAACTTCGAAAATTCTAACGAATTATTAATTATCTCGGGGTAACACCAGAGTATTCTTGAAAAACATGAACGAGTTGCGACTTGAAAATTGGGTAAACAACACTGCTGACAGTAGTGGCAAGGCTTCTTGTCTCTCGCCTTACTCGAGTTGACCAACTCGAATAATCATTCGAGTTAGAATATTTACGAGTTACTAGTCATAGGATTATTCCAGTGTACGTACACAGTACACGAGTGTACGTTACAGCACCTAACCATATTTCAAAAGTTTGACACAGCTACAGTCAGATAAAATAGTTGGTAATTAATAGTTACCAAGTACAGTCCTAAATGTTTTTTTTGTCTTATGTCACTGGAGTTTTGTGAATGAACTATAAATATTGCTAGTAATAAAAAATGTTTAAATTATTTGGGCTGAGGTGAGAGGGTCATTATGTGGTTCATCCTCGCCCTTTAGTTGCGTTGTTTAGTTGTTTCAGCTATCACACCCTCGGCAGTGTAACGATCCGACACATACTGCTTTTATGGTTGTGTTTTTTATCGTGAAATTATTATATAATTTCCTGATTATTTTTGGCTCGTGATTTGTGATCGTATTTAGTACTTACACGTCGTGACGCTCAACTAACTACCGTGATTATTTTCAAGGTACTTTGCTATTGGTAATGTGTTAGAAAATGCAAATCATGGGTTAGAATAATAAAGCATATATATATATATATATATATATATATATATATATATATATATATATATATATATATATATATATATATATGGGTTTGTTTTGTTTATTCAGTTGTATACATATTAAAATTGGAAGAGACCGGCAAATAATACACACATTAACAAGTAGACCTGATTTAATTCATTTTATATTTCATTCACCTTTATAAAGAATTTGTAATTTCTGTTATTCATTAATATTTGAATATGAAGGAAAATGAAAATTTTATTTACATGAGTTTATTTTGTGTTCATTCATTTGTATTTATTCATTCTATTTATTTAATTTACGTGAGTTGATTTTACATGCTCATGCATTTATCGATTCTCTAATCCTTTAATACCATATTCAATCATTCTATTTATTTTATTTTACGTGAGTTTATTTTACATGCTCATGCATCTTTCGTTTCTCTAATCCTTTAATACCATATTCAATCATTCTATTTATTTTATTTACATGAGTTTGGTTCACATGCTCATGTGTCTCTCTTTTCTTCAATCATTTATTACCATATTCACTCATTCTATTTTATTACGCTGATTGATATGATTAAAAATAGAACAACTCAGAAATTTTGAAACATCATAAATAATCCAAGGCTACAAACGATATTTCGCGATCTCCCCGGATCACATCACTGTATCTGTGTCTACAGGTATGCCACCCAGCTTCTCTTTATCTACGTTGATTGACATGATAAAAAAAACCCATTAATTATTTGAAAGATATGGGAGCTATTATTCCACCTATGTTTAATTGAATTGTTCCTCATCTTCATTTTATTCATTCTCTATCTTTACCTGAATGCGTTTAATACTTCTATTCAAACTATGTTTATTTAAATTGTTCATCACTTTCATTTCATTCGTTCTCTATGTTCATATATCTACGTTTAATGACTCTATTCAAACTACGATTAATTAACTTGTTCATCATTTTCGTTTCATTCATTCTCCATGTTTACCTGTCTACGATTACTAATTCTATTCAAACTACGTTTATTTAAATTGTTACTCATCAGTACATCCAAATCATAAATTTGACTGAGCTTATCATTGCCTGATTTTGTTTGAATGCTATCGTATATATCAACATTTAGTTTGGTTGTTGTTTGACCCATTAACCCGTTCGCGCGCGGATCGTCATTTCGTTGGCGATCATTCTCGAATCGTCGGTGGTGATTAGCCTTATGATTGACTCTTTAATTATGCCGTAACGAGGTTGTTCGTTGGGATTGGTCAATGATATTATATTCGTTTAGTTGATATATAATACCGGGAATTAAGTCTGCCATATTAACTACTGACAAAAATCACCCCGCTATTGAAAGCGCGGATTTCATTAATATGCTTCCTTAATATTTTTAGACGCAACGGCTATCTCTAGCCATGGCCTGACAGGACGCAGGTAATAATGGTTGTGGTTTAGCTTTTATGGTAATTTGTTCACTCCCGATACTTTTTAACTTGTGATTTTCTTTCTAAAATGATCCCGAATTAATATGAAGAATCTTTATCATACCAACGACTTTACGTTCGTGGACTTGCAAAATTTTATTCGTAATAATGATTCGTAAGTTTGGTTATTCGCGCGCGTGCTACGTTTGTCGACGTTAGCCAAACTACTGATCTGAACCGACTGATCCCTACCTCCTTTCTTGTTTCCCTTTTATAATTATTTTTAGTCATTAATTCCACCCCCCTTGCATTCCACGGTGCAAAATCCCATGTGTGGCCCACGTGGCTTAAGTTTGTTGCGTTTTTCGTGCCCGAGTGTCACAGATTAGGCTAAGTTCTTTGTTACCATTCGCCAGAGGCATCGTTATTCCCAGAATTCGTCGCCTTTTCCGTGTTTCGGCGCCCACCCTGATTAGCGCGTTCAGTCTCTTATCGAGAGATTTGAATAGCTGTTTTTACTTATGAGGCAGCTAACACGTAACTTTATCGACACGTGTTTACCATGCATAGGGTGTCTATTTTGCTTCGACTTGGCTGGCGCCGTCCTGTCGTGTGCATTTTCTGGCATTTACTTTAAATGAATAAGTTCAATGATTTTATTTATTACTCGTAATCTTATAATATTGGTCATTTCATCGCGCGGGTGCGTTTCATAATGTGCGTATATTCTGGCTCACTACAGCAGTAATAAAACACATCCCACCTTGCTTTTAATATACTATACTTTGTAACAATGCCGCTGGGAATCATCTGATCTTAGCAGTAACAACACCATGTGTGGAACACATGCTCGTGTTCATGTGACATCATGTTACAAAGTATAAAATTACTATAAATGTAAATTCTAGAGAAAAAAATATATTTTTTGAAAACAAATTGAATAAAGTATTCTATAGTTCGTAAAATTTGTTATTTTCCACCTGTGGGATAGGAATATCATTTTCCAGCCATGAGATTGTTATTCGTGTCAGGACTGGCTTATTTTCAAACCTGGTAAAGGTTAAGAATCTATATATTACTATGATAATTGTGAGTAATAGATATTTCGTAATTAAAAATTATTATTCTATTATAGTATGTCCGTAAAGCAACTAATAATGGCTATGACTTTTAAATGAAATGAAACAATTAAATAGGTATACAAAACTGTTTGTTAAGAATGACTCTTTTTGGAAAAATAAAAAATTAGGAGAATCACAAAGTTTGCAATATTACATTGGGGGCACTCTATACTTATAAAGATTTTCAATAAACAAATTTTCTAGAATTCCATCCACTGTTCTTTCTCAAGATCTACGTACATATTAAATTGAGTTATATTTCATCATACACAGGTTGATTAATATATTTCTTACGTTTCATGTTTATCCTTCAAGTGCACCTCATAACTTGCCAAGCCATCATACGTAGCACTACATACTTCACATGTGTATGGTGTAACTTCATTAATCTGCACTGTCTCTTCTTCTGTCTTTACTACACAATAATTGTCCTGAAAATACATGGTGCTAGAAACTGTATAAATCTCATTTAGTGTCCTACCAACCTCTGAATCACTGTCTTGACCTGAGTTCCAATTAGATGTGGAATTCACAGAACTCATTTGTGGTTCTAAAACTAACAAAAAGTATTATCAGGAATCAGGATATTAGGACATTTTTGGCAATAAAGCCATGAAAAATAACTGATATTATTTGAGATGTTTGGCGTAATTTTTAAACATTTACCTATTCATATAAGACAATTTCATACAAGTGTGTAGGTCAAGGGTCACATTATGGGAACACAACAATATAAAGAATCACAGATGCCAGATATGGAAGGGCCCGTCAGAATGTTAAGTAATCATAGCACTTGATTACTTAAACGCAGACATTTTATTAATTTTAGATTACTAACGTGGATATTTGCAGTGAACTTCGAGGCCATGGGAAATAGTATCCTGAGGAATCCCAGCTGGAGATTACATAAGCAAAAAGGAGGAAGAGTTTCGTATATAAATAGGAATTATTTGACTGCAAAGAGTTAGTTGATCTTAGATTTCAGATAGACTAGCGCCCTGCTTGTGCATTCATTACAGGCGAAACAATTATAGGTATAAAGAGTATTAAATACTGTATTCTGCCAGCTGTTACTTTGTGGAGTGTCGTAAACGAATTAAATAAAGAACATTAGTGTGTTAGCCAGTTACACATTTATTTTAGAAAAAATAGTGACTGTAGCTGCGACAAAGGTCTAGTCATTATAAAGACCAAGTTCAAGACTAAGCTCCACAGGTTTTCAGAATCGTTAATTTTCATCAGTGGGTCGCATGTACCCAAAGTTTGGGAACCAATGCAATAAGTTCAGTCTAACGACATAACATTTAGGTACTACGTTCACTGTTGAAAGATAAACTCCACATCCGCAACACAAATCGGTAGTGTGGGAGCCGTGTTAAATGGAGATGTCCGGGATGTATTTTCAATATTAGTCGTTTCATTTATCGAACGGCTCACCTCCTTAGATAGCTGAGCAGAACTGAGCATATCTGATCTGAGCAAGTAATATAAGAACGACCAATCAAGGCGCTCTGTTTTGCAGGTTAAGCGTAAACGTTTGTTTATAATGGTAACCATTGAAACACACGTTTGACAGCTTCTTCCCTGCTCAATTCTTGACTGGTACTACCCCAGTATAAACGCTCTGCTTCGGGAAGGGGGGAGGTGAGTTTGCTAAGCAAAAATAAGCAAAGCAAAATAAAAGAACGCCTACACTTTCCAACTGATCTGAGGTTCGAGCTAATTCGATTAAAGAACACTATTGTGTTCCGTTTTATAACACTTTTCTCTTGTTAGTTTTCGTTATGTAAGAATATGTATACAAATTCTAGGGTATGTAATTTGTCGTGCCCATCAATAGATGAAACTTATACTGTATCTTGGGATACACATAAGAGTATTTGCAGAGCATTATAGGTTAGGATGCCGAAACATATTAAACATATTATGTATTCACATAAAAATCAACTAGTTAGGTCATATGTGCATTCCTCCACAGTCTCCTTACGCCACAATCATAATTAACGTCCAGTTATAATGCAATATTAATTTCACTTCAATAACATACCGTGTGCTGCACCAAATGCATCTAGTGAATCCTCTTTTTCCTTCTCGAATGTGCAATTTTCGATTTTAATATTTACTCCTTCGGTCTGGCACCTCATCGTTTCATCTGTAGAATGAGTAGAAGTATTCATTCTTGAAGAAGCGAATGAGGGCAATGAGCAACAATCAATACAAAGAGTGGTTTATGCGACCACAATTCTTATTTGCAAGTCTCAAAAAATTAAACACTACATTTTGTACTGAGAAAAAGGTCGACGATCCTAGAGCCTCCTAGTTTGTAAACATGTATGAAGTTGACGACAAGTTAGACACTAAGTAACAAAAGCTAGGTTATGTGCAAATACCAACTTCACTGAAAATCCCTTGTCCAATGGAATTCGACGTACGTTTTGTAGCAAGAAAAAGTATTAAATAATATGTAATATTATTTCGTGCTCAATATATCTTGTATGTTTACAATTTTAACCGGAGTCTTATGAATTCTCCCGCTATATTACGCGAAATGAATACATTGGGGTTTTGCACAGGGAGGGTGCACCGAATGCATCCCCCCCCCCCAGATATAAAGTTAACTGAACTGAACTTGGACATCAAATACTGTGGAGGTCAAGCATACGACAATGGAAGCAAAATGATGGGAAATTTCAAAGATATGCGGTCCAGGATAATTAATATAAATAATCTTGCAATGTACGTACCGTATTTGTCACACTAATTTATTTATCAATATGTGCTGCTGCCTCCAGTAACATTCATTGCAAAATTTTTTTTGGTACTTTGCAACGATTGTATACTCATTTCACTGCATCTACTAAAAGATAAATCGCAGTCACATGCATTCAATTCCGTTGGGACACCCAACCTATTTATTTAGGAAATTGTACTACTATCACTCTCTGGTCAGGGTTGAAAACCCGCCTTATCTTTCACTTTTTTAAGAGTTACTTATTTAGAAATTGTCTAACACTACATACAGTATGTTCATAAAAAAGTCCATAAGGAGCAGCTGTGGAAACTTAAACGTATGTCCGTGACTTGCTTCAGATGCATAAAATTAAAATCGAATGTCATTGTGCTGTATGTCGATGTCAGAAATATGGCTTTCAGTTCAGAATACCGAAAACGTTTATGATTGAGTCCTATTTTTGTAATGGAATTTATAAAAATGGGAAATGGTATAGCGCTCAAGCTTTAATTGGAAATACGTCAGCCGATCATTAGGATAGCGGCCTGCTCCGGCATTTCCTCTGCTTACTGTTCGGCTGCATCCTCAGCATGCTGCTCTCGTCGTAGAATATATACCACACCCAGGATAACTACGGACTTGGGGGGTCGAGCTTCACCTCTCGAAAGATCGAATATTTTAATGAAATTACATATAAAAACGTTAATAATCGAATAACCAACTATTCAGTGGCACGTAGTATTTATTCTATAAATTCATGGTACAGAAAAGATAAAGTTAAAGTGGTTATTAACAAGAATGTAACCGATTTTCAAGTTTACGCACGAAAGCTCTGCTCTTAATGAATAGTACCATATGTCTGTGACTTGATTCAAATTAATAAAATTCAAATGGAATGTCATTGAGCCGTCTGTCAATGTTAAAAATATACCAAAACTGTCGACTTGTTACGGAAAACTCGCAGCGTAGAATGACAAAAGGAAAGCTGCCGGCCCACAGTGTGTATGCAGAAAGTCATTGGTGATATGCAGCAATGCTTATTAAACGAACCAACAAAATCATTGCGTCTTAGACGAGAGGTTAGTTTTCACTTGGCACTTGGAAAATTGAAAATATGAAACAAGTCACGGACATACGTTTGAATTTCCACCGCCACCCCTGTTGGAGTTTTTTATGAACATATGAAATCATTAGATGGGCTTTTATTTGTATTTTGATACCATTATATTTCCTGTAGATTAAATAATTGAGGAGTAAGTTCAGAAAACGTAAAAAAAAAAAGTTATTTCCTATGGCCAGGTTTGCTACTTAACACAGGTATGTTGATGTACAGTACAGAAAAAAAAATTTAAATTTATTAATTATCTTCAGAGATTAACGGGGACTCTCCCGCATTAATAAAATTTTGTTTTCAACTCTCCGTAACCGCTGTGTTAAAATTCTTTTAAGCATACCTGACATGGTTCGGCTTCTGAAGGGACGCACCTAAATGCTTTTGTCCTGAATCGCTCATTCTGTGGTTCTTGAAATTAATTCTTTGGGCGCAACTTGAGGTGCATTCATTCACATTTATAAGGTATTTCTCTGGTGTGCTTTATTATGTGTTTCTTCAAATTACGCTTATCTTTGAAACTTGAGGTGTATTCATCACAATTATAAGGTTATTCTCCGGTGTGGCTCATTTTGTGTCTATTCAAATTACCTTTAACGCTGAAACTTGATGTGCATTCATCACATTTATAAGGTTTTTCTCCTGAGTGGATCCTCTTGTGGTTTTTCAAACTACCACTTACAGTGAAACATGATGTGCATTTATCACATTTATACGGTTTTTCTTCTGTGTGGATCCTCTTGTGCTTCTTCAAACTACCACTTTCAGTGAAACTTGATGTGCATTCATCACATTTATAAGGTTTTTCTCCTGAGTGGACCCTCTTGTGTGTTTTCAAATTACTTCTAACAGTGAAACTTGATGTGCATTCATCACATTTATAAGGTTTTTCTCCTGTGTGGATCCTCTTGTGATTCTTCAAACTACCACTTTCAGTGAAACATGATATGCATTCATCACATTTATAAGGTTTTTCTCCTGTGTGGATCCTCTTGTGCTTCTTCAAATTACCACTTTCAGTGAAACATGATGTGCATTTATCACATTTATAAGGTTTTTCTCCTGTGTGGATCCTCTTGTGATTCTTCAAACTACCACTTTCAGTGAAACATGATGTGCATTCATCACATTTATACGGTTTTTCTTCTGCATGGATCCTCTTGTGCATTATCAAACCAGAACTTACAGGGAAACTTGATGGGCTTTCATCACATTTGTAAAGTTTTTCTCCTGTGTGGTTTATCTTGTGATTCTTCAAACTACTTCTTCCAGTGAAACTTGATGAGCATTGATCACATTTATAAGGTTTTTCTCCCGTGTGGATCCTCTTGTGATTCTTCAAACTACCACTTTCACGGAAACTTGATGTGCATTTATCACATTTATACGGTTTTTCTTCTGTGTGGATCCTCTTGTGGTTTTTCAACGATTCATTTCCAGTGAAACTTGATGTGCATTGATCACATTTGTAGTTATTTTCTTCTGTGTGGATGATGTGCCTGTAGAAATAATATTGTAGTCATCCGCCGAGTTATGCAACAATAATAAGTGCTACTGTGTGCTACAAAATCATAAAAATTCACTTTTCAAATAAAAATGTGTTTGACTCCGTAGTGGGATAATCAGTGTTAGAGTTGGATGGTTTTGAAGAGAAACACTGTTTTCTGGCAACCTTTGTCCCTGGTCGCCCTATTACGTAACTGCGAATTTATGCAAGTCGCGTATTACGAAAGTAGGAGGATACCTATACAGCATATCAATCAGGTGAAAATATTTCCATGAGAAATCAATTGATGGCAATTGCACTCATCTTACAGAATTATGTGATTTAATTTGCTAGTATGTACAGTGCATTCACCAAACTCCCAAGATAGCAAAATGACATTTGGTTGGCTACCATAAAAATCCCTAAATCAGCTGATAGTAACTTAACATTTGATGTTGATAACGATTTAATTGGAAATCAATCAGTCACTTTGAAATATGTGTTTACGGCTCTCGTGTGCACGAAAGATGGATAATAATCCTTATAAGAGCATTCACACGAACCCATGCCAAAGTGGAAGGCCCTCTTCTGAAACAAACACAGGCCATTGTATCTCGCTGAGGAGCTAACAGTGAACGTCTACAGCACCTAACCTTATTTCAAAAGTTTGACAAGTACAGTCAAATAAAATAGTTGGTAATTAATAGTTATCAAGTACAGTCTAAAATGTTGTTTTTCTTTGTCTTGTGTCACTGGAGTTGTGTGAATGAACTATAAATATTGCTAGTAATAAAAAATGTTTAAATTATTATTTAGAATATTTAGGGTGATGTGAGAGGGTCATTATGTGGATCATCCTCGCCCTTTAGTTGCGTTGTTTCAGCTATCACACCCTCGGCAGTAATGAAACACTTCCCAAATCGCATTTAATATACCATAACTTTGTAACAATGTCGCTGGGAATCATCTGATCGTAGCTGAAAAAACACAGCCACGAATGATCCTCGGCAATAATGCAAAGCCACCAGATGTGATGAACACATGCTCATGACATTAGTGTGACATCATGTTACAAAGTATAAATATTACTATTAAATTTAATAGGCAGGCACACGTAGGGGATTTTCTAGCGATCTGTCCCGCCGTCCGCATCTGTCGTCCCTGTTACGCCGATCTGTCTGAATTCTGCATGACAAGGATGTCAGATGCGGACGGCGGCACAGATCGCTTGAAAATCTCTTCCGTGCGTGCCTGCCTAATGTACAGTCTAAAAAAAAAATATTTTTTTAAAACAAATTGAATAAAGAATTCTATATTTGTTCAAATTTGTTGTTTTCCACCTGTGGGATAGGAATATCATTTTCCACCCATGAGATTGTTATTACTGTCAGGACTGGCTTATTTTCAAACCTGGTGAAAGTTAAGAATCCATATATTTTGTGATAATTGTGAATAATATATATTTCGTAATTAAAAATTATTATTCTATTATAGTGTGTCCGTAAAGCAACTAATAATAGCTATAATTTTTAAATGAAATGAAACATTTAAATAGGTATACAAAACTGTTTGTTAAGAATGACTCATTTTGGAAAAATAAAAAATTAGGAGATTCACAAAGTTTGAGATATTCCATTCCACTCTATACTTATAAAGATTTTCAATAAACTAATATCTAGAATTCCATCCACTGTTCTTTCTCAAGATCTACGTACATATTAAATTGAGTTATATTTCATCATACACTGGTTGATTAATATTTATCTTACGTTTCATGTTTATTCTTCAAGTGCACCTCATAACTTGCCAAGCCATCATATGTAGCACTACATACTTCACATGTGTATGGTGTAACTTCATTAATCTGCACTGTCTCTTCTTCTGTCTTTACTACACAATAATTGTCCTGAAAATACATGGTGCTAGAAACTGTATAAATCTCATTTAGTGTCCTACCAACCTCTGAATCACTGTCTTGACCTGAGTTCCAATTAGATGTGGAATTCACAGAACTTATTTGTGCTTCTAAGCCTGAAAAAAGTAAAATTATGGTATCATCGGATCATAAAATAGTAATATATTAATTTGTAGTGCGTAGCTAAATGGGATATGGGAAACCAATTAAAAAGTGAATTTAACACATAAAGCAGCCATCCATGTTGGAGGCTTGAAGTTAATTCACAATTGTTTCATTTCAAGGCACGTGCCGCTTAAAATTGTTTTTTGATTTTAGAAGTCCTTCATGCAAAACATGCTTTTTTTGATTCTTAGTATTATCAGGAATCAGAATATCAGGATATTTTTGGCAATCAAGCCATGAAAAATAACCGATATTATTTCAGATGTTTTGCGTAATTTTTAAACATTTACCTACATGTAAGACAATTTCACACAAGTGTGCCGGTCAAGGGTTACATTATGGGAACAAAACAATATAAAAAATCACAGATGCCAGATATGGGATGGCCCGCCAGACAGAATGATAAGTAATCATAGCAGTAGATTACTTAAACGTAGACAATTTATTATATTTAGGTTACTAACGTGGATATTTGCGGTGAGCTTCGAGGCCAAAAAGGAGGAAGAGTTTCGTATATAAATAGGAATTATTTGACTGCAAAGAGTTAGTTGATCTTAGATTTCAGATAGACTAACGTCCTGCTTGTGTATTCATTAAAGTCGACACAATTATAGGTATAAAGAGTATTAAATACTGTATACTGCCAGCTGTTACTTTGCGGAGTGCCGTAAACGAATTAAATAAACAACATTACTGTTATTGCCAGTTACACATTTAATTTAGAAAAAATAGTGACTGTAGCGTAGCTTCGACAAAGGTCTAGTCATTAGTTCAAGACTAAGCTCCACAGGTTTTCAGAATCTTTAATTTTCATCAGTGGGTCGCATGTACCCAAAGTTTGGGAACCAATGCAATAAGTTCACTCTAACGACATAACATTTAGGCACCATGTTCACTGTTGAAAGATTAACTCCACACCCGCAACACAAATTGGTAGTGGGGAGCCATGTTAAACGGAGATGTTCGGGATGTATTTTCAATATTAGTCGTTTCATTTATTGAATGGCTCACCTCGATAGATAGCTGAACAGAACTGGGTATATCTGATCTGAGTGAGCAATAAAAGAACGACCAATCAAGGCGCTCCGTTTTGCAGGTTACGTGTAAACGTTTGTTTATAATGGTAACCATTGAAACACAAGTTTGACAGCTTCTTCTCTGCTGACTTCCAAACTGATACCCTGGTATAAAGGCTCTGCATCGGGAAGGGGAGAGGTGAGTTTGCTAAGCAAAAATAAGCAGAGCAAAATAAAAGAACGCCTAGACTTTTCAACTGATCTGAGGTTCGAACTAATTCGATTAAAGAACACAACTATTGTGTTCCGTTTTATGACACTTTTCTCTTGTTAGTTTTGGTCATGTAAGAATATGTATACAAATTATAGGGTGTCGTGCCCAACAATAGATGAAACTTATACTGTATCTTGGGATAGACACAAGAGTATTTGCAGAGCATTATAGGTTAGGATGCCGAAACATTAGTATTCGCATAAAAAGCAACCTAACATAAGACTAGTTAGGTCTTATGTGCATCCCTCCATAGTCTCCTTACACCACAATCATAATTAGCGCCCACTTATAATGCAATATTAATTTCACTTCAATAACATACCGTGTGCTGCACCAAATGCATCTAGTGAATCCTCTTTTGCCTCCTCAGATGTGCAATTTTCGATTTTAATCTTTATTCCTTCGGTCTCGCACCTCATCGTTTCATCCGTAGAATGAGTAGAATTATTCATTCTTGAGGAAGCGAAAGAGGGCAATGAGCCACAATTAACACAAAGAGTGGTTTATGCAACCACAATTCTTATTTGCAAGTCTCAAAAAACTAAACACTAGAAAAAAACACTAGATTTTGTACTGAGAAAAAGTACGATGATCCTAGAGCAAACCAAGAAACCATGAATCAGTATATTCTTTGCCATGAATCAAGGAAACAGGGAGAGTGTGAAAATGGCTCAAACATGTGTGAAGTTGGCGACAAGTTAGACACTAAGTAACAAAAGCTAGGTTATGTGCAAATACCAACTTCACTGAAAATCCCTAGTCCATTGGAATTCGACGTACGTTTTGTAGCAAGAAAAAGTTTTAAATAATATGTAATATTATTTCGTGCTCAATATATCGGGTATGTTTACAATTTTAATTGGAGTCTTATGAATTTTCCCGCTGGATTACGCGAAATTAATACATTGTGGTTGTGCACAGGGGGGGTTGCACCAGATGCAGGGCACCCCACACCACCCCCCGCAGATGTATTCTAAGTCTATAGATGTGCTTTAGATTTAGTGTTTTGCACAGGCGTTTTGTTTTTGTTGTTTGTTATTTTGTAAGAAGGTTTATTAGTGGATACAAGAATTGACAAAAATTGAGTTCAGTAATTCATCAGTAATCATGAGTTATCAAAAAGTCACATAAAAACATTTATTTCTTGGCAAGAACTAACAATACGTCTCAATTTAAATTGTACAAGTGATAATAATATTCAGTTGAACAGAAGTAAGAAGATTGAATGGGTCAGGTTATTACTTTGCCAAATAGTAGATGCAATTTTATTCTTATGCAATCAACAATCAAAACTAGGAGTTGCAAATAACGGAAATTTTCTAGGTTTAATAGAATTATTAAGCAAGTATGATCCTATTTTAATGGACCATATAGCTAAAATTAGGGATACAAATAAAAGAATTGTTCATCATTTAGCACACCGTTCACAGGCAGAGATTCTTGCAGCTTTGAGTAATGAAGTACTCAATAGAATTAAGACAAATATAGTTTCATCGATGTATTATAGCATTCAAATGGACTGTACACCTGATATTTCCCATGCAGAACAAACTTCAATAATAATAATCGCATACTTTTCGCTCAATAATACATAACTTTTTTGGATAATAGAGTGTAATCAACGAATCATGCGTAGGTTTTATTGAAGTTACAGACACAACTGGAGAGGGACTAACAAACATGCTTCTAGAAAAGTTAGCTGAACTTGACTTAGACATCAAATACTGTGGAGGTCAAGCATACGACAATGGAAGCAAAATGAAGGGAAAATACAAACATGTACAGTCCAGGATAATTAATATAAATACTCGTGCAATGTAAGTACCGTATTTGTCACACTCATTTAATTTATTAATATGTGAAGTAACATTCATTGCAAACATTTTTTTGGTACTTTGCAATGATTGTATACTCTTCTTGCTGCATCGCTGCATCTACTAAAAGATGGGATATTATAAAGATAACATCTTAATAGTACCCTTAAACCGCTATGCGAGACACAATGGGAAGCCAAAATAGATCCAGTAAGAGCAGTACATGAGCAATCTGAAGGAAGACACATGTAACGCACTTGAAGAGTTAATAAATACAAGTTCAGATAATGTTGTTACATCTGAAGCTGAGAGCATTTTGAACTATGCCATTTCTTTTAAGCTTACAAATTTGGTTTATAATTTTACACAAAATAAATAAAATCAATAAGTTATTACAATCAAAAACAATAATTCTTGATTCAGCCTATAAACTTGTAACTACCTACAAATACCTACAAATCCAATTGTGAATTTAGATTTTTGTTTTAATGTTATAGTAGATACGATAATAATTCAAATTGAAGAGCGATTTACAAACATTTCAAAGATTATAACCAATATCAGATTAATAACGGAAATAAAGACATTAGAACTCGTCGAATTAAAAAAAACAAACAATAGGTTTTATTCAATATTATAAAACTGATGTTGACAATAACTGAATTCAAGAAATCCTATCTTTAAAAGAATTAATTGCAATGGAAATAAATGTAAATTGCGCAAAGGATATACTAGAGTTTATATTAAATAATCATTTTAATGAACTATTTCGCAATGTATTGATTGTATTGAAAATGTTTCTTACCATACCGGTCACCGTAGCTAGTGCAGAACACTCTTTTAGCAAATTAAAGCTAATTAAAACAAATCTCCACTCTGCAATGTCTTCCCAAAGATCAAATTCACTTTCTATATTGAGCATTAAAAAGGATCTAGTTAAGAATTGTCTTTTCTACACTTGATCAACGAAATGGCAATAAAAAATCTAGGACTGCAATATGATGTAATAATAAAAAGTGTTTTACAACAGAATATTAATTAATTTATTTCTATAGTTAGATATCTAATTAGTTACCTGTAGTATCATAATGTAAGACTGCTCCATCATGACTGCGGAATCATCTTCTGCTACACTTGCTGTACGAGGTTTGTCCGGAAAATACGTATAAAAGTGGAATAATAACTTTATTTTACAATTATTCAGGTATTTCAATATGGTGTCCTTCAAAGTACTCCCCCTGAGACAAGATGCACTTCTGCCAACGCCTTTTCCACTGTTGATAAGACCGCTGAAAGTCTTCAGTTGTGAGGCTCTTCAGTTGCCGTGTCGTTGCTGCCTTGATGACTTAAACATCCCTCAAGTGCCGCCCCCGAAGCACCATTTTGCATTTTGGGAATAGGAAGAAGTCGCAAGGGGCTAAATCGGGAGAATAAGGCGGGTGTTCTATCACGGTGATTGAGCTTTGGGCCAAAAAGTCACGCACAACGAGAGTTCAACACATTTCAAGTTTTTCAGTCAGAATTTCGTGGACGATTGTTTTGGGGATTGATAGATCCTCAGCTATAATTCTGATTGTCAATCGGCGGTCTTTAAGAACACAAACCCGAATTCGTTCAACATTTCCATCAGAACTCGATGTGCCTTTTTAACCACTTGTTGACGGTAGGTTACTTCAGAGAAGTGGCTAGCTTTGCAAGAAACTTGATGTTTATGCGCTGTTTCTCAATCAGAGAGAGTTCCATGCCGATGGCAGGTAAAAAAGGGTTACT
This sequence comes from Othius punctulatus, assembly GCA_951805005.1. Lineage (NCBI taxonomy): Eukaryota > Metazoa > Arthropoda > Insecta > Coleoptera > Staphylinidae > Othius > Othius punctulatus. Next base: position 41,923,525 of record OX638146.1, read on the forward strand.
TTCAACAAGCAGACGTAAAGTCCTACTTACTCGCAGAGCGCTCTGTCTAGAACTGAGCGTTGAGGGGATTGCATAGCGAGGGGGGACCACCTGGCCGCCCTTCCACAACGCCTTGACACATCGCCACGAATTTTTTATACGTATTTTCCGGACAAACCTCGTATTGTCTAACTTTTTCACAAACTTGCTAATTGCTGATACACACGGAATTGGTCGATTGTTAAATTTAACTGAAAATAAGTCACGAACTCTGCGTAAACTGACGCCACTGTAAGAAGTTTTGATAATGAATAAATTATCTTTCTTCCACTAATTACGAGTTATTATGATTTATCCCAAACGACAAGCATGAATTTATAATAATTTGTCATCATTTAAAAATATATTCCTTTACGATTTTTCTCCAAAATTAATAAGGGAGCTAATACTTACACATTAAACATGTGAAATTCCTATGTTCGCCCCTTATCCGGGGGCAACCTTATCCCAGACACTCGGTATAATTATGATATTAAAAAGTCATGTGTTGCAGATTTTTTTATGACTGTAAGCCATCTTATTTTTCTCTTCCCGACTGTTGATAGTCCAAAACTACATCACATGTTTTGGATAGGTATTATGATAGGTATATGGGGGCAAAACGTACCTCAAGACGATGCAAGGTCAAGACGGCGCGGCGGCGGCAGTAATAGCCAGAAATAAAATGAATTGGTACTTTTCAATAAAAATAATAACTAGTAATATCAAGTAGTAGTATTTTTTTATTCTATTAAATAAGCGATACAGATATATACAAAAAACACAGAGAGTAAATTAATTATTAGTAAATTTTTTTTTATAGGATTAGTCACAAATACTTGTACTAAAAAAAAAATATTGCAGTTGCATACATTCGAGTCGTTCGGACACCCGACCTATTTATTTACTAAATTGTACTACTAGCGCTCTCTGGGCTGGTTTGGAAAGCCATATTTTCTTTCAGGTTTTTAAGAGTTATTTATTTAGAAATTGTCAAGCACTACATACCGTATGTTCATAAAAAAAGTATATAAGGAGCGGCTGTGGAAACTTAAACGTATGTCCGTGACTTGCTTCAGATGCATAAAATTAAAATCGAATGTCATTGAGCTGTATGTCAATGTCAGAAATATAGCTTTCACTGCAGAACACCGAAAAGGTTTATGATTGAGTCCTATTTTTGTAATGGAATTCATAAAAATGGAAAATGGTATAACGTTTAAGCTGTAATTGGAAATATGTCAGCCGATCATTAGGATAGCGGCCTGCTCCGGCATGTCCTCTGCTGCCTGTCTCGCTGCATCCTCAACATGCTCCTCTTGTCATAGAATATACGAGGGCTGTTTGACGGAAGAGTGACTTTTTAATGAAAACGTTATTTTTCTGTTAAAATTATATTTCATTTTTCAACATAACACCCTTTCAACTGTACACACTTAGCCCAGCGAGTTTACAGTTTTTGTAAACCTTCCAAAAAGTAATCTTTCGGAATGTCTTCAAAATACGCATTTGTCTCGGTTATCACCTCTTCATTTGCCTGAAATCTTTTTCCACCCAACCATTTTTTTAAATTTGGAAATAAGAAGATATTACTGGGAGCCAGATCTGGCGAATATGGCGGATAAAGCAGTAACTCGTAATGCAATTCGGCCAATTTAGTTGTTGCAATTGCAGACGAATGAGAGGTCGCATTATCGTAATGGAACAAAAATTTTTCTTCATCAAATGGCGGTCGTTGTTTTTTAAGTTCGGCATCAAAACGTGTCAGCATAATCAGCATAATACTGGCCAGTTATCGTTTATCCTTTTTTTAAATAATTAATAAAGATTACACCTTTAGAATCCCAAAAAAACTGTGGCCATGACCTTATTGGCCGAAAAAAGTGTTTTTGCCTTTTTGGGAGCATGTTCGCATGGAGAAATCCATTATTTAGACTGTATTCTTGTTTCTGGAGTATAATAATGTATCCAAGTTTCATCTTCTGTGACATATCGACGGAAAAAATTATTTGAATTACGTTGAAGACGCTAAACATTCCTCTGAATTCTTAATGCGAGCGCACATTTGATCACCATTAAGCAAACGCGGCAACCATATCGCGGATAGCTTTTTCTTATTGAAATGTTCATGCAAAATATTGTATACCCGTTCGGTTGAGATGTTTACTTCATTAGCTATCTCACGAACTTTTATTCGACGATTGCCAATTACAAGGCCATAGAGTTTATTAACCATTTCTGGAGTAGTTACAGTAAATGATGGTTTTGGACGATCTGCATCAACCGTGCTCATATGGCCACTTTCAAAAACAGAAACCACTTACAAATCATTCCATGGGACGGAGCAGATTCTGGATAATATTTACGTAAGTTTTCCTCGGTTTCTTCAATTGTTTTTTCACGTAGAAAATAATGTTTAATCAACACTCGAAATTATTTTTTCTCCATATTTACACAACAACGAAAACAGTTTTCTTCAAATAAGTATAAAACATATTCTATCTGTCAGATTGCTACCAAATTTTGACAGTAGACCTCCGAAAGACCTCAGGAGCTAGCAACATAATCATTATAGCGAAAGTGTTACCAACCATTGAAAAGTCACTCTTCCGTCAAACCGCCCTCGTATGCCACACCCAGGTTAACTATAGACTTGGAGGGTCGAGTTTTGCCTCTCGAAAGATCGAACATTTTAATGAAATTACATATAAAAACATAAATAATCGAAAAAGTAACTATTCAGTGGTACATAGTATTTATTTTATAAATTTATGGTACAGAAAAGATAACGTTAAAGTGGTTATTAACAAGAATGTAACAGATTTTCAATTTTATGCCCGAAAACTGTGCTCTTAATGAATAGTACTATATGTTCATAAAAAAAGTCCATCAGGGTAGGCTGTGGAAACTTAGCCGTATGTCTGTGACTTGATTCACATTAATAAAATTCAAATCGAATGTCATTGAGCTGTCTGCCAATGTTGGAATTATAGCAAAACTGTCGACTTGTCCCGGACAACTCGCAGCGCAGATTGAAAAAAGAAAATCTGCCGGCCCACAGTGCGTACGTAGAAAGTCATTGGTGATATGCAAGACCGCTTATTAAATGAACCAACAAAATCATTGCGCCGTCTTAGACAAGAGGTTAGTTTTCACTTGGCACTTATTGGAAAAATGAAAATATGAAACAAGTCACGGACATATGTTTGAATTTCCACAGCCACCCTAGATGGACTTTTTTTAAGAACATTGATATAAATAAATTGACTTTTATCTGCATTTTAATACCATTATTTTTAGTGTAGATTAAAGAATTGAGGAGGAAGTTCAGAAAACGTTCAACAAAATGTTATTTCCTATGGCCATGTTTGCTACTTTACACAGGTATGTGGATATACAGTACAGAAAATAATATTCAAAATTAGTAATTATCTTCAGAGATTAACGGGGATTCTCAGAAAATTTCGTTTTCAACTCTCCGTAACCGCTGTGTTAAAATTATTTTAAGCATATCTGGCATGGCTCAGCTTTTGAAGGTATGCACCTAAATGCTTTTCACTTGAATCGCTCATTCTGCGCCTCTTGAAATGAATTCTTTGGGTGCAACTTGAGGTGCATTCATTCACATTTATAAGGTTTTTCTCCTGCATGGATCCTCTTGTGCATTATCAAACCATAACTTACAGGGAAACTTGATGGGCATTCATCACATTTGTAAAGTTTTTCTCCTGTGTGGTTTATCTTGTGATTCTTCAAACTATTACTTCCAGTGAAACATGATGAGCATTGATCACATTTATAAGGTTTTTCTCCCGTGTGGATCCTCTTGTGCTGTTTCAAATGATCATTTCTAGTGAAACTTGATGTGCATTCATCACATTTATAAGGTTTTTCTCCCGTGTGAATCCTCTTGTGCTTCTTCAAACTACCACTTTCAGTGAAACTTGATGTGCATTCATCACATTTATAAGGTTTTTCTCCTGAGTGGATCCTCTTGTGTGTTTTCAAATTACTTCTAACAGTGAAACTTGATGTGCATTCATCACATTTATAAGGCTTTTCTCCTGTATGGATCCTCTTGTGCATTATCAAACCAAAACTTACAGCGAAACTTGATGTGCATTGATCACATTTATAAGGTTTTTCTATCGTGTGGATCCTCTTGTGCTTCTTCAAACTACCCATTTCAATGAAACTTGATGTGCATTCATCACATTTATAAGGTTTTTCTCCTGCATGGATCCTCTTGTGCTTCTTCAAACTACCACTTTGAGTGAAACATGATGTGCATTGATCACATTTATAAGGTTTTTCTCCTGTATGGATCCTCTTGTGCTTCTTTAAACTACCACTTACAGTGAAACTTGATGTGCATTCATCACATTTGTAAGGTTTTTCTCCCGTGTGGATCCTCTTGTGATTCTTCAAACTACCACTTTCACTGAAACTTGATGTGCATTCTTCACATTTATAAGGTTTTTCTCCTGTGTGGATCCTCTTGTGCTTCTTCAAACTACGACTATCAGTGAAACATGATGGGCAATCATCACATTTATAAGGTTTTTCTCCTGTGTGGATCCTCTTGTGGTTTTTCAACGATTCATTTCTAGTGAAACTTGATGTGCATTGATCACATTTGTAGGTATTTTCTTCTGTGTAGATGATGTGCCTGTAGAAATAATATTGTAGTCATCCGCCGAGTTATGCAACAATAATAAGTGCTACTGTGTGCTACAAAATCATAAATATTCACTTTTCAAATAAAAATGTGTTTGACTCCGTAGTGGGATAATCAGTGTTAGAGTTGGATGGTTTTGAAGAGAAACACTGTTTTCTGGCAACCTTTGCCCCTGGTCGCCCTATTACGTAACTGCCAATTTATGCAAGTCGCGTATTACGAAAGTAGGGACATACCTTCTCAGCATTTCAATCATGTGAAATCAATTAAGTTAAACGACAAGTCAGAGATAAATTTCTAATTTTCCACTAAATCAGAATATATATTAAAATAAAATAAAAGAAAGGCAATATAAATTAATATCTCTCACATTCAAAATAAATTTGAATGGAATCTTTTGTCGTGACTTCCGGCTAAATTGGGGAAGATACCATATGATTTTAAAAGATTAAATATTTATTTTAATAAAGAAATGAGAATAAAGATAAAAGAATGAAAACATAATTAAATGGTTTTACTTCTGTCGAAATTATCAGTAGAATTGGTTTCCTTATGTTAAAGAAGTTGTAAAATAAATCATTGTAAAATAAATACACATATTTTCAATTATACTTTAGTGTCAAAAATTATCATTCATTATTAAAAATTCATTAATAGTAAATTATATCGTTGTTTGTTCTGTATTGTGTGGTATTAAAATTTTAACATGTCATATAGATTTGTTTGCATTTATTTTTATGAATAAAAACAAAATCTCTCTTTAACTCTGAATACATATTTAAATTACCTAATATCTCTCGTTTTCAGGTATAAATATTAGCGTTGGGCCGACTCAAATAAATGTATTCGCTCAACTCGAGTTGTCCATGTATTCGAATAACTCGAGTTATTAATAGCAGTAACTCGAGTTGGCCGTGTGTGCTCGTGTTCAAATTTTTTCATTTGTGGGACGGCGGAATGATGAACTTAGACACCTGGCATTTTTTTTTTATAACTATAAAACGCCTGAGTATTCCTCAACGTTGCTTTTAAAACAAGGCATAAGTTAGAGAAGTAAATTTAAAAAGACTTCGAAAATTCTAACGAATTATTAATTATCTCGGGGTAACACCCGAGTATTCTCGAAAAACATGAACGAGTTGCGACTTGAAAATTGGGTAAACAACACTGCTGACAGTAGTGGCAAGGCTTCTTGTCTCTCGCCTTACTCGAGATGACCAACTCGAATAATCATTCGAGTTAGAATATTTACGAGTTACTAGTCATAGGATTATTCCAGTGTACGTACACAGTACACGAGTGTACGTAACAGCACCTAACCATATTTCAAATGTTTGACACAGGTACAGTCAGATAAAATAGTTGGTAATTAATAGTTACCAAGTACAGTCCTAAATGTTTTTTTTGTCTTATGTCACTGGAGTTTTGTGAATGAACTATAAATATTGCTAGTAATAAAAAATGTTTAAATTATTTGGGCTGAGGTGAGAGGGTCATTATGTTGTTCATCCTCGCCCTTTAGTTGCGTTGTTTAGTTGTTTCAGCTATCACACCCTCGGCAGTGTAACGATCCGACACATACTGCTTTTATGGTTGTGTTTTTTATCGTGAAATTATTATATAATTTCCTGATTATTTTTGGCTCGTGATTTGTGATCGTATTTAGTACTTACACGTCGTGACGCTCAACTAACTACCGTGATTATTTTCAAGGTACTTTGCTATTGGTAATGTGTTAGAAAATGCAAATCATGGGTTAGAATAATAAAGCATATATATATATATATATATATATATATATATATATATATATATATATATATATATATATGGGTTTGTTTTGTTTATTCAGTTGTATACATATTAAAATTGGAAGAGACCGGCAAATAATACACACATTAACAAGTAGACCTGATTTAATTCATTTTATATTTCATTCACCTTTATAAAGAATTTGTAATTTCTGTTATTCATTAATATTTGAATATGAAGGAAAATGAAAATTTTATTTACATGAGTTTATTTTGTGTTCATTCATTTGTATTTATTCATTCTATTTATTTAATTTACGTGAGTTGATTTTACATGCTCATGCATTTATCGATTCTCTAATCCTTTAATACCATATTCAATCATTCTATTTATTTTATTTAGATGAGTTTATCTTACATGCTCATGCATCTCTTGTTCCTCTAGTCCTTTAATACCATATTCAATCATTCTATTTATTTTATTTACATGAGTTTGGTTCACATGCTCATGTGTCTCTCTTTTCTTCAATCATTTATTACCATATTCAATCATTCTATTTATTTTATTTACATGAGTTTGGTTCACATGCTCATGTGTCTCTCTTTTCTTCAATCATTTATTACCATATTCACTCATTCTATTTTATTACGCTGATTGATATGATTAAAAATAGAACAACTCAGAGATTTTGAAACATCATAAATAACACAAGGCTACAAACGATATTTCGCGATCTCCCCTAATCACATCACTGTATCTGTGTCTACAGGTATGCCACCCAGCTTCTCTTTATCTACGTTGATTGACATGATAAATAAAAACCATTAATTATTTGAAAGATTTGGGAGCTATTATTCCACCTATCTTTAATTGAATTGTTCCTCATCTTCATTTTATTCATTCTCTATCTTTACCTGTATGCGTTTAATACCTCTATTCAAACAATGTTTATTTAAAGTGTTCATCACTTTCATTTCATTCGTTCTCTATGTTCATATATCTACGTTTAATGACTCTATTTAAACTACGATTAATTAACTTGTTCATCATTTTCGTTTCATTCATTCTCCATGTTTACCTGTCTACGATTACTAATTCTATTCAAACTACGTTTATTTAAATTGTTACTCATCAGTACATCCAAATCATAAATTTGATTGAGCTTATCATTGCCTGATTTTGTTTGAATGCTATCGGATATTATCAACATTTAGTTTGGTTGTTGTTTGACCCATTAACCCGTTCGCGCGCGGATCGTCATTTCGATTGACTTCGGCCGACTTATGATTGACTCTTTAATTATGCCGTAACGAGGTTGTTCGTTGGGATTGGTCAATGATATTATATTCGTTTAGTTGATATATAATACCGGGAATTAAGTCTGCCATATTAACTACTGACAAAAATCACCCCGCTATTGAAAGCGCGGATTTCATTAATATGCTTCCTTAATATTTTTAGACGCAACGGCTATCTCTAGCTATGGCCTGACAGGACGCAGGTAATAATGGTTGTGGTTTAGCTTTTATGGTAATTTGTTCACTCCCGATACTTTTTAACTTGTGATTTTCTTTCTAAAATGATCCCGAATTAATATGAAGAATCTTTATCATACCAACGACTTTACGTTCGTGGACTCGCAAAATTTTATTCGTAATAATGATTCGTAAGTTTGGTTATTCGCGCGCGTGCTACGTTTGTCGACGTTCGCCAAACTACTGATCTGAACCGACTGATCCCCACCTCCTTTCTTGTTTCCCTTTTATAATTATTTTTAGTCATTAATTCCACCCCCCTTGCATTCCACGGTGCAAAATCCCATGTGTGGCTCATGTGGCTTAAGTTTGTTGCGTTTTTCGTGCTCGAGTGTCACAGATTAGGCTTAAGTTCTTTGTTACCATTCGCCAGAGGCATCGTTATTCCCAGAATTCGTCGCCTTTTCCGTGTTTCGGCGCCCACCCTGATTAGCGCGTTCAGTCTCTTATCGAGAGATTTGAATAGCTGTTTTTACTTATGAGACAGCTAACACGTAACTTTATCGACACGTGTTCACCCTGCATAGGGTGTCTATTTTGCTTCGACTTGGCTGGCGCCGTCCTGTCGTGTGCATTTTCTGGCATTTACTTTAAATGAATAAGTTTAATGATTTTATTTATTACTCGTAATCTTATAATATTGGTCATTTCATCGCGCGGGTGCGTTTCATAATGTGCGTATATTCTGGCTCACTACAGCAGTAATAAAACACATCCCACCTTGCTTTTAATATACTATACTTTGTAACAATGCCGCTGGGAATCATCTGATCTTAGCAGTAACAACACCATGTGTGGAACACATGCTCGTGTTCATGTGACATCATGTTACAAAGTATAAAATTACTATAAATGTAAATTCTAGAGAAAAAAATATATTTTTTGAAAACAAATTGAATAAAGTATTCTATAGTTCGTAAAATTTGTTATTTTCCACCTGTGGGATAGGAATATCATTTTCCAGCCATGAGATTGTTATTCGTGCCAGGACTGGCTTATTTTCAAACCTGGTAAAGGTTAAGAATCTATATATTACTATGATAATTGTGAGTAATAGATATTTCGTAATTAAAAATTATTATTCTATTATAGTATGTCCGTAAAGCAACTAATAATGGCTATGACTTTTAAATGAAATGAAACAATTAAATAGGTATACAAAACTGTTTGTTAAGAATGACTCTTTTTGGAAAAATAAAAAATTAGGAGAATCACAAAGTTTGCAATATTACATTGGGGGCACTCTATACTTATAAAGATTTTCAATAAACAAATTTTCTAGAATTCCATCCACTGTTCTTTCTCAAGATCTACGTACATATTAAATTGAGTTATATTTCATCATACACAGGTTGATTAATATATTTCTTACGTTTCATGTTTATCCTTCAAGTGCACCTCATAACTTGCCAAGCCATCATACGTAGCACTACATACTTCACATGTGTATGGTGTAACTTCATTAATCTGCACTGTCTCTTCTTCTGTCTTTACTACACAATAATTGTCCTGAAAATACATGGTGCTAGAAACTGTATAAATCTCATTTAGTGTCCTACCAACCTCTGAATCACTGTCTTGACCTGAGTTCCAATTAGATGTGGAATTCACAGAACTCATTTGTGGTTCTAAAACTAACAAAAAGTATTATCAGGAATCAGGATATTAGGACATTTTTGGCAATAAAGCCATGAAAAATAACTGATATTATTTGAGATGTTTGGCGTAATTTTTAAACATTTACCTATTCATATAAGACAATTTCATACAAGTGTGTAGGTCAAGGGTCACATTATGGGAACACAACAATATAAAGAATCACAGATGCCAGATATGGAAGGGCCCGTCAGAATGTTAAGTAATCATAGCAGTTGATTACTTAAACGCAGACATTTTATTAATTTTAGATTACTAACGTGGATATTTGCGGTGAACTTCGAGGCCATGGGAAATAGTATCCTGAGGAATCCCAGCTGGAGATTACATAAGCAAAAAGGAGGAAGAGTTTCGTATATAAATAGGAATTATTTGACTGCAAAGAGTTAGTTGATCTTAGATTTCAGATAGACTAGCGCCCTGCTTGTGCATTCATTAAAGGCGAAACAATTATAGGTATAAAGAGTATTAAATACTGTATTCTGCCAGCTGTTACTTTGTGGAGTGTCGTAAATGAATTAAATAAAGAACATTAGTGTGTTAGCCAGTTACACATTTATTTTAGAAAAAATAGTGACTGTAGCTGCGACAAAGGTCTAGTCATTATAAAGACCAAGTTCAAGACTAAGCTCCACAGGTTTTCAGAATCGTTAATTTTCATCAGTGGGTCGCATGTACCCAAAGTTTGGGAACCAATGCAATAAGTTCAGTCTAACGACATAACATTTCGGTACTACGTTCACTGTTGAAAGATAAACTCCACACCCGCAACACAAATCGGTAGTGTGGGAGCCGTGTTAAACGGAGATGTCCGGGATGTATTTTCAATATTAGTCGTTTCATTTATCGAACGGCTCACCTCCTTAGATAGCTGAGCAGAACTGAGCATATCTGATCTGAGCGAGTAATATAAGAACGACCAATCAAGGCGCTCTGTTTTGCAGGTTAAGCGTAAACGTTTGTTTATAATGGTAACCATTGAAACACACGTTTGACAGCTTCTTCCCTGCTCAATTCTTGACTGGTACTACCCCAGTATAAACGCTCTGCTTCGGGAAGGGGGGAGGTGAGTTTGCTAAGCAAAAATAAGCAAAGCAAAATAAAAGAACGCCTACACTTTCCAACTGATCTGAGGTTCGAGCTAATTCGATTAAAGAACACTATTGTGTTCCGTTTTATAACACTTTTCTCTTGTTAGTTTTCGTTATGTAAGAATATGTATACCAATTCTAGGGTATGTCATTTGTCGTGCCCAACAATAGATGAAACTTATACTGTATCTTGGGATACACATAAGAGTATTTGCAGAGCATTATAGGTTAGGATGCCGAAACATATTAAACATATTATGTATTCACATAAAAATCAACTAGTTAGGTCATATGTGCATTCCTCCACAGTCTCCTTACGCCACAATCATAATTAACGTCCAGTTATAATGCAATATTAATTTCACTTCAATAACATACCGTGTGCTGCACCAAATGCATCTAGTGAATCCTCTTTTTCCTTCTCGAATGTGCAATTTTCGATTTTAATATTTACTCCTTCGGTCCGGCACCTCATCGTTTCATCTGTAGAATGAGTAGAAGTATTCATTCTTGAAGAAGCGAATGAGGGCAATGAGCAACAATCAATACAAAGAGTGGTTTATGCGACCACAATTCTTATTTGCAAGTCTGAAAAAATTAAACACTACATTTTGTACTGAGAAAAAGGTCGACGTCCTAGAGCCTCCTAGTTTGTAAACATGCGTGAAGTTGGCGACAAGTTAGACACCGAGTAACAAAAGCTAGGTTATGTGCAAATACCAACTTCACTGAAAATCCCTTGTCCATTGGAATTCGACGTACGTTCATAGGTTCATTCCAAGTAACAATCCCGGACTAGTCCTGGACGGTTACGCATGCGCCCTTTCATGTCAGGCGTTCCAAGTGCATGCGGACTGGTTTCGGACGGATCGTGTACTGTAGTCCAGCGTTCCAAGTGATCTTCGGACTAGTTTCGGACACATTTTTGGACCTTTAAACGTGTTAAACCACAGACCACCAATATAAGACGCCTTGATTCCATGTTATAAGTTGGCAACAAGTTCTCAGCGGCATCTGAGGGTATACAGGGAGAACTATTTCGACCGCACGGTGAATGGCGCGCTTTTTCAAATCAGTATTTTTGACTTTTAAAATAGATATAGTGAATGTTCCATATTATTTACATTACCAACTGTTACATATGATTATAAAAACCATATTAACATCGGAATAATGTAAATAATACGAAATATATATAATATCACTCAAGTTTTTACATTTAAAGGATATACAAATGCTATTAAACCAACACCTAATATGGAATTAAATATTTATTACACAAAATTGGGGACATGGGACATATACAATCAAAGTGGGAACATAAAAAAAGTGATACATAGAATACATACAAGTATTGTACAAAATTCATGACATATACATTCATATGTTACAAACCACTGTGACAAACAATATATATGTGTACAAACAAAGGAAGTAGATGAAATACATCTAGTTTTGGCAATATTATGTTTCGAAATATATGGTTCTCATCAGTACGATGCACTTTAGTTCTGATTTTTTAAAGACTAATAAATCTTGGGTGAATTTCTGTTCATAAAAAATCAGTACTTTAGAAATCGTAGACACAAATCATGTGCCAAATTAAACAGTGTACAATCAACATGAAAAATATGAATACATCCAACACATAAAAGCAAATGTGGTGAAATCATGGCACATGCTTCGTCGAAAAAAATTACAAAATATAAACTCTTAAATAAACATATAAAAATTTATACTATACTCTAAAAGTAACAAACAATAAAATATATTAAGACTAATAAATCATGGCACATGCTTCTTCGAAAAAAATAACAAAATATAAACTCTTAAATAAACATATAAAAAATTAAACTATACTCTAAAAGTAACAAACAATAAAATATAAAATTTAAGTAACTCATGCAGAAAATATATTAAAACTAAACAATTAACTATACACTCTAGATACTAAGTTAACTAATATCACAAAAAAATGTGTTTTAGTGTGAAACGTGTTTTAATTTATTCATTTTATTACGAACATTTACCCGACGATTTTCAGTATGATGTTTGCGACGAAGATCATCATAAAACTTTCTGATTATTAATACCGAGGATAAATCTAATAATGTGGAATGTATACTTTGAGAGTGCTCAGAACACTTATACCATGAAAAATCTATTTTGTCTAAAACTAAAAGTATTTTTTTTTTGGAGATTATCAATGTGACCAAAAGACTCTAAAATTTTTACAATTGCATCATGAACATTGATAATATAAATAACTAATTCTCTCGAAGCATACGTTAAACGTGTTACATCGTCTAATTCTTTGAACATTGTTAATAAATGTTGGGATTCTAAATTTTCTACCGACAGTGATTTAGTACAATTTAAACACCCTGTAAAATTTAGTTTTTTTATTAGAAAGCCACAAACATATGCAGTAGCCTGTGTATCAAAATTGGCATCGGAAATCTGTGATTCTGTTACAAACGTTAACTGAAAATCATGCAATTCATTCTTCCCCAGTTCAAATGTTGCATTTGTGTTATTGTACAAATCCTCAGGTTCTACTTCAAAATAATGACTTTGAAACTTTGAAAAAATTCATCGGCAAAGTGGTCTTGGCATAGATAAATTTTTATAGATTCAGAATTAAATGGAACACCACTTCCTATCCGTATAGCCTCAAACCAAGCTTTCTAGTCTCTACAGAAGTTGGAAATAGGAAAAAGCTTTTGTTTTTGTAGGTTAGGTTACTTACTTTGGTATAGTATGCGGTATGCGTTCTTACAATTTGGAGCTTTGCATCGGTATTTGTAGACACCTGGGGGTTGCATTGTGGACATCGCAACAAAATTAACTACTATACACTATGAACTACTACCCCTTAAAAACCCTTAAAAACAATTTCAATAAACTTGTTCAAAGCACATGCAAAAGCGGCAGCCATTAAAACGCAATCTGGCGGGATCAGGCGCGTCCGGCGCGACATGCTAACTAACACAGACAAACAATATGCGATTGAATGCGATCACTACAGTTTACTATTTTATTATAGTTAACTACATTTACAAGTTCTCAGCGCACTCTGAGGGTTTTCCGGGAGAAGTAACTCTTTTTTATGTGTTTCCATTTCTCCTATACCATTAAATACACCCTGTATATGTTAAACCAACATCCGCACAAGCGCAGTAATCACGCGAAGCAAGTTACACGTGGATGATAGTGCAATTTCTATTTTGATTTATTTTAGTTTTCTGGACAATTATAAAGGTAAGAAAGCAATGGTAATTTGCTGGTACTTTATTATTTTAATTGCACTTGCACAAAATAAAGTTTTGCTCAATTGTTATTTCTCTTATTTAAATAAAGTTATACTGATTTGTAATTCACATATTTGTTTAGATGAATGGTTTCTGGTCCAGCGATGAAGATTTGGAAGAGTTGTTGGAGGTTATGAATGTACCAAAAACGGAAAATTATTTTGAAGAAACCGTACCGTTACTAAGTGATGAACAATATATTAAACATTTTAGGATAAGTCGTAGATTAACGGAAGAATTATCGGAAAAATATCATGATAGTCGTTATTTTAATGATAATGAAGGGCCAGCTATGAAAATATCAGCTTTAAAAGCTATGACTGTATTTTTATGGTTTGCTGGTAACGAAGGGACATCATTCAGAGCAGTTGCTGATCGCTTTAATATAAGCCAAAGCTCGTTAAGCAGACTAATTAAAAAAATTACTTATTTCATAAGTAATCTCTCCCAAGAAGTAATAGTTTGGCCGACAATTGAGGAGAAGCAAGATATTGCTAGAAATTTTGAACAAAATGGACTTCCTAATGTAATCGGGGCTATTGATGGAACCCACGTCCGAATTGACAAACTGGCGGAAGACCCAGAGTCATATTTCAATCGAAAACATTTTTTTCAATACAGGTAATTATTAGGCCATTGAAAAAAAAAAAACTTTTGTAAATACAACAAAAAATATATAATATAGCTAATGCAATATTTGGTAAACACTTTATATCTCTTTTCAGGCACAAGTTGTTTGTGACAACAATAGAAGAATTAGGGACATTTTCGTCGGATATGCTGGATCCGTACATGATGCGAGGGTATACCATATGTCTCCTTTAGGCGACTCGTTAATTTAAAAATGTGGCGAATATTATATATTAGGTGACAGTGCATATCCTTGCCTTCAAAATTTAATAACGCCATTTAAGGATAATGGACATTTATCCCAGGAGCAAACCCGTTTTAATATTTTATTATCACAAAATCGATACGTAGTAGAACATTGTTTTGGGATTTTAAAACAAAAGTTTCGACAGTTGTATCACATTAAAATGCACAACATTAATGTTATAACACATTTTATAAGGGCTTGTGCAGTACTTCACAACCTTGCACTGGACGATGATTTTCCTGAAAACCTCCCGGAAATTGAGTTAGAAAATGATCACCATAATGCTTTAGAAGTAAATAATCAAGCTGGGGCTGCAAGGAGGAATAATATAATGAGACTACTACAACTGTAACTTGAAATTTAGTTTATTTTAGTCAGTTATAAATTTATTACCAATTTTTTCTAATAAATTAATAATTCTCTCATGGTTTTCTGTTTTTTTTTAATTCCAATTTTTTATTTTCAATTTCTAAATGTTGTTTATAAAAAGTACCTCTATCTTCCCTTATCTGCAGTAGAGTATCTGCTCTTCTTTTTCGATTCGCTTTGGTTTTTTTTGGTTGGCTGTCGGGATCACACTTTGCCTGCATTCCCGACAGTCCTGGAACTGGTGCATCTTCTAATACTTCATCTTCTAAAGGTTCATCTACAGAACTACTTGATAAAACCATAGTCGGGAATATATATATTTTTTTTCCTAATATATCGTCCATTTCAGAAAAAAACTCAAAAGTTTTTCTTCCTCTTCCTGTTTTCTTATTATTGTCGATATATCTTTTATACCCCCTTTCTAAAACCCTCCACTTAATTTCGCAATATTTTCGCACTTATTTTCGTGCTTAATATATCGGGTATGTTTACAATTTTAACTGGAGTCTTTTGAATTCTCCCGCTATATTACGCGAAATGAATACATTGGGGTTTTGCACAGGGAGGGTGCACCGAATGCACCCCCCCCCCCCCCCCCGATATAAAGTTAACTGAACTGAACTTGGACATCAAATACTGTGGAGGTAAAGCATACGACAATGGAAGCAAAATGATGGGAAATTTCAAAGATATGCGGTCCAGGATAATTAATATAAATAATCTTGCAATGTACGTACCGTATTTGTCACACTCATTTATTTATCAATATGTGCTGCTGCCTCCAGTAACATTCATTGCAAATTTTTTTTTGGTACTTTGCAACGATTGTATACTCTTTTCACTGCATCTACTAAAAGATAAATCGCAGTCACATGCATTCAAGTCTGTTGGGACACCCAACCTATTTATTTAGGAAATTGTACTACTATCACTCTCTGGGCAGGGTTCAAATCCCGCCTTATCTTTCACTTTTTTAAGAGTTACTTATTTAGAAATTGTCCAGCACTACATACAGTATGTTCATAAAAAAGTCCATAAGGAGCAGCTGTGGAAACTTAAACGTATGTCCGTGACTTGCTTCAGATGCATAAAATTAAAATCGAATGTCATTGTGCTGTATGTCGATGTCAGAAATATGGCTTTCAGTTCAGAATACCGAAAACGTTTATGATTGAGTCCTATTTTTGTAATGGAATTTATAAAAATGGGAAATGGTATAGCGCTCAAGCTTTAATTGGAAATACGTCAGCCGATCATTAGGATAGCGGCCTGCTCCGGCATTTCCTCTGCTTACTGTTCGGCTGCATCCTCAGCATGCTGCTCTCGTCGTAGAATATATACCACACCCAGGTTAACTATGGACTTGGGGGGTCGAGCTTCACCTCTCGAAAGATCGAATATTTTAATGAAATTACATATAAAAACGTTAATAATCGAAAAACCAACTATTCAGTGGCACGTAGTATTTATTCTATAAATTCATGGTACAGAAAAGATAAAGTTAAAGTGGTTATTAACAAGAATGTAACCGATTTTCAAGTTTACGCACGAAAGCTCTGCTCTTAATGAATAGTACCATATGTCTGTGACTTGATTCAAATTAATAAAATTCAAATGGAATGTCATTGAGCCATCTGTCAATGTTAAAAATATACCAAAACTGTCGACTTGTTACGGAAAACTCGCAGCGTAGAATGACAAAAGGAAAGCTGCCGGCCCACAGTGTGTATGCAGAAAGTCATTGGTGATATGCAGGAATGCTTATTAAACGAACCAACAAAATCATTGCGTCTTAGACGAGAGGTTAGTTTTCACTTGGCACTTGGAAAATTGAAAATATGAAAGAAGTCACGGACATACGTTTGAATTTCCACCGCCACCCCTGTAGGAGTTTTTTATGAACATATGAAATCATTAGATGGGCTTTTATTTGTATGTTGATACCATTATATTTCCTGTAGATTAAATAATTGAGGAGTAAGTTCAGAAAACGTTAAAAAAAAAAGTTATTTCCTATGGCCAGGTTTGCTACTTAACACAGGTATGTTGATGTACAGTACAGAAAAAAAGATTTAAATTTATTAATTATCTTCAGAGATTAACGGGGAATCTCCCGCATTAATAAAATTTTGTTTTCAACTCTCCGTAACCGCTGTGTTAAAATTCTTTTAAGCATACCTGACATGGTTCGGCTTCTGAAGGGACGCACCTAAATGCTTTTGTCCTGAATCGCTCATTCTGTGGTTCTTGAAATTAATTCTTTGGGCGTAACTTGAGGTGCATTCATCACAATTATAAGGTCATTCTCCAGTGTGGCTCATTTTGTGTCTATTCAAATTACCTTTAACGCTGAAACTTGACGTGCATTCATCACATTTGTAAGGTTTTTCTCCTGTATGGATCCTTTTGTGCTTCTTTAAACTACCACTTACAGCGAAACTTGATGTGCATTCATCACATTTGAAAGGTTTTTCTCCCGTGTGGATCCTCTTGTGATTCTTCAAACTACCACTTTCACGGAAACTTGATGTGCATTCATCACATTTATAAGGTTTTTCTCCTGTGTGGATCCTCTTGTGCTTCTTCAAATTACCACTTTCAGTGAAACATGATGTGCATTCATCACATTTATAAGGTTTTTCTCCCGTGTGGATCCTCTTGTGATTCTTAAAACTACCACTTTCAGTGAAACACGATGTGCATTCATCACATTTATAAGGTTTTTCTCCCGTGTGGATCCTCTTGTGATTCTTCAAACTACCACTTTCACGGAAACTTGATGTGCATTGATCACATTTGTAAGGTTTTTCTCCTGAGTGGATCCTCTTGTGCTTCTTCAAACTATTACTTTCAGTGAAACATGATGTGCATTCATCACATTTATAAGGTTTTTCTCCTGTGTGGATCCTCTTGTGGTTTTTCAACGATTCATTTCCAGTGAAACTTGATGTGCATTGATCACATTTGTAGTTATTTTCTTCTGTGTGGATGATGTGCCTGTAGAAATAATATTATAGTCATCCGCCGAGTTATGCAACAATAATAAGTGCTACTGTGTGCTACAAAATCATAAAAATTCACTTTTCAAATAAAAATGTGTTTGACTCCGTAGTGGGATAATCAGTGTTAGAGTTGGATGGTTTTGAAGAGAAACACTGTTTTCTGGCAACCTTTGTCCCTGGTCGCCCTATTACGTAACTGCGAATTTATGCAAGTCGCGTATTACGAAAGTAGGAGGATACCTATACAGCATATCAATCAGGTGAAAATATTTCCATGAGAAATCAATTGATGGCAATTGCACTCATCTTACAGAATTATGTGATTTAATTTGCTAGTATGTACAGTGCATTCACAAAATTCCCAAGATAGCAAAATGACATTTGGTTGGCTACCATAAAAATCCCTGAATCAGCTGATAGTAACTTAACATTTGATGTTGATAACGATTTAATTGGAAATCAATCAGTCACTTTGAAATATGTGTTTACGGCTCACGTGTGCAGGAAAGATGGATAATAATCCTTATAAGAGCATTCACACGAACCCATGCCAAAGTGGAAGGCCCTCTTCTGAAACAAACACAGGCCATTGTATCTCGCTGAGGAGCTAACAGTGAACGTCTACAGCACCTAACCTTATTTCAAAAGTTTGACAAGTACAGTCAGATAAAATAGTTGGTAATTAATAGTTACCAAGTACAGTCTAAAATGTTGTTTTTCTTTGTCTTGTGTCGCTGGAGTTGTGTGAATGAACTATAAATATTGCTAGTAATAAAAAATGTTTAAATTATTATTTAGAATATTTAGGGTGATGTGAGAGGGTCATTATGTGGATCATCCTCGCCCTTTAGTTGCGTTGTTTAGTTGTTTCAGCTATCACACCCTCGGCAGTAACGAAACACTTTCCAAATCGCATTTAATATACCATAACTTTGTAACAATGTCGCTGGGAATCATCTGATCGTAGCTGAAAAAACACAGCCACGTATGATCCCCGGCAATAATGCAAAGCCGCCAGATGTGATGAACACATGCTCATGACATTAGTGTGACATCATGTTACAAAGTATAAATATTACTATTAATTTTAATAGGCAGACACACGTAGGGGATTTTCAAGCGATCTGTCCCGCCGTCCGCATCTGTCATCCCTGTTACGCCGATCTGTCTGAATTCTGCGTGACAAAGATGTCAGATGCGGACAGCGGCACAGATCGCTTGAAAATCTCTTCCGTGTGTGCCTGCCTAATGTAAATTCTAAAAAAAAAATATATATTTTTAAAACAAATTGAATAAAGTATTCTATATTTGTTAAAATTTGTTGTTTTCCACCTGTAGTATAGGAATATCATTTTCCACCCATGAGATTGTTATAACTGTCAGGAGTGGCTTATTTTCAAACCTGGTGAAAGTTAAGAATTCATATATTTTGTGATAATTGTGAATAATATATATTTCGTAATTAAAAATTATTATTCTATTATAGTGTGTCCGTAAAGGAACTAATAATAGCTATAATTTTAAAATGAAATGAAACATTTAAATAGGTTTACAAAACTGTTTGTTAAGAATGACTCATTTTGGAAAAATAAAAAATTAGGAGATTCGCAAAGTTTGAGATATTCCATTCCACTCTATACTTATAAAGATTTTCAATAAACTAATTTTCTAGAATTCCATCCACTGTTCTTTCTCAAGATCTACGTACATATTGAATTGAGTTATATTTCATCATACACAGGTTGACTAATATTTTTCTTACGTTTCATGTTTATCCTTCAGGTGCACCTCATAACTTGCCAAGCCATCATATGTAGCACTACATACTTCACATGTGTATGGTGTAACTTCATTAATCTGCACTGTCTCTTCTTCTGTCTTTACTACACAATAATTGTACTGAAAATACATGGTGCTAGAAACTGTATAAATCTCATTTAGTGTCCTACCAACCTCTGAATCACTGTCTTGACCTGAGTTCCAATTAGATGTGGAATTCACAGAACTTATTTGTGGTTCTAAGCCTGAAAAAAGTAAAATTAAGGTATCATCGGATCATAAAATAATAATATATTAATTTGTAGTGCGTAGCTAAATAGGATATGGGAAACCAATTAAAAAGTGAATTTAACACATAAAGCAGCCATCCATGTTGGAGGCTTGAAGTTAATTCACAATTGTTTCATTTCAAGGCACGTGCCGCTTAAAATTGTTTTTTGATTTTAGAAGTCCTTCATGCAAAACATGCTTTTTTTGATTCTTAGTATTATCAGGAATCAGAATATCAGGATATTTTTGGCAATCAAGCCATGAAAAATAACCGATATTATTTCAGATGTTTTGCGTAATTTTTAAACATTTACCTATTCATGTAAGACAATTTCACACAAGTGTGCCGGTCAAGGGTTACATTATGGGAACAAAACAATATAAAAAATCACAGATGCCAGATATGGGATGGCCCGCCAGACAGAATGTTAAGTAATCATAGCAGTAGATTACTTAAACGTAGACAATTTATTATATTTAGGTTACTAACGTGGATATTTGCGGTGAGCTTCGAGGCCAAAAAGGAGGAAGAGTTTCGTATATAAATAGGAATTATTTGACTGCAAAGAGTTAGTTGATCTTAGATTTCAGATAGACTAACGTCCTGCTTGTGTATTCATTAAAGTCGACACAATTATAGGTATAAAGAGTATTAAATACTGTATACTGCCAGCTGTTACTTTGCGGAGTGCCGTAAACGAATTAAATAAACAACATTACTGTTATTGCCAGTTACACATTTAATTTAGAAAAAATAGTGACTGTAGCTTCGACAAAGGTCCAGTCATTAGTTCAAGACTAAGCTCCACAGGTTTTCAGAATCTTTACTTTTCATCAGTGGGTCGCATGTACAGAAAGTTTGGGAACCAATGCAATAGTTCAGTCTAACGACATAACATTTAGGCACCACGTTCACTGTTGAAAGATTAACTCCACACCCGCAACACAAATCGGTAGTGTGGGAGCCATGTTAAACGGAGATGTCCGGGATGTATTTTCAATATTAGTCGTTTCATTTATTGAATGGCTCACCTCGATAGATAGCTGAACAGAACTGGGTATATCTGATCTAAGTGAGTAATAAAAGAACGACCAATCAAGGCGCTCCGTTTTGCAGGTTACGTGTAAACGTTTGTTTATAATGGTAACCATTGAAACACACGTTTGACAGCTTGTTCTCTGCTCACTTCCGAACTGACACCCTGGTATAAAAGCTCTGCATCGGGAAGGGGTGGAGGTGAGTTTGCTAAGTAAAAATAAGCAGAGCAAAATAAAAGAACCCCTACATTTTCCAACTGATCTGAGGTTAGAGCTAATTCGATTAAAGAACACAACTATTGTGTTGTGTTTTATGATACTTTTCTCTTGTAAGTTTTGGTTATGTAAGAATATGTATACCAATTCTAGGGTATGTCATTTGTCGTGCCCAACAATAGATGAAACTTATACTGTATCTTGGGATGCACACAAGAGTACCTGCAGAGCATTATAGATTAGGACGTTGAAACATTTGTATTCGCATAAAAAGCAACTAGTGAGGTCTTATGTGCATTCCTCCACAGTCTCCTAACACCACAATCATAATTAGCGCACAGTTAGAGTGCAATTTAATTTTACTTCGATAACATACCCTGTGATGCATCAAATGCATTTAGTGGACCCTCGTGTTCATCCGCGGATGTGCAGGTTTCGATTTTAATCTTTACTCCTTTGGTCTCGCAGATCATCGTTTCACCTTCAGAATGAGTAGAATTATTCATTCTCGCAGAAGTGAATGAGAGCAATGATGCAATGATCAAATCACAGACAACTTATATCAGACGCGTCAATCCCGTGTACTAAAGTGGAAACACGAAACAGCGCCCCTTTCCGCTGCAGGGGGTACTATCCGTGCTGTACGTGTGTGTGGGTGTATCCGTGTTTCGATTTGCGCGCTTTTTAAAATTTATATTTACTACATTATAAAAGTTCTATATTATTTACATTTCCAAATGTTACATACGATTCAATGAATCAGATATAACATCCGAATACTGTAAATAATATAGAAAATACACAATATCAATTCATTCATTCATCCTGTGGCAATACAAACCTCTGTGGGTCTTGGCTTCCTCCATCAGCCTCTTCCAGAACACTCTGTCCTTAACAACCTCCTTCCAACTTCTGACCGTCATTATGCGAACACAATATCAATTTTTATTCAGATTTGATGATCAAGGGAAATAATTAAGATATCACAAAATCAAGAGATATAATAGAGTATAATAAAGTATGTTTTATATAAAATACATGGAACACACATTTAAATATTACAAACATTAATAACATAATAAACAATAGTAAGAATCAATGTATTAAAAAACAATGGATATATTAAATACATCTAAGTTTGGCAATATCGTGTTTCGAACTATATGGTTCACATCAGTACGATGCACTTTAGTTCTGATTTTTTCAACACTAATAAATCGAGGGCGAATATTTGTTAAAAAAAAAAATCAGTACTTACAGAAATCGTAGACACAAATCATGTGCCAAATAAAACTGTGTACAATCAACATAAATAATATGAATATGTCCAAAACATAAAAGTAAATCTGGTAAAATCATGGCACATGCTTCGTCGAAAAAAATAACAAAATATAAACTCTTCAAAAAACATAACAAAATTAAAATTATACACTAAACGTAAAAAAAAAACAATAAAATATTAAATTTAAGCAACTATTGTCATGCAGAAAATATATTAAAACTAAAAAACAAACTATAAACTCTTGAATTTCAAACAATATTTTAACCCCTAAATAGTAAGTTAACTTATTTCATTCATATAATGTTATTAATAAAGAAACAAATATCACAAAAATTTAGGAACATTCATAACAGCAATAAAGCAATAAGCAATAAATATAATTATCACAGAAAGTTGGTAATTAAAAAATGTGTAAGAAATTAAACGTGTTTTAGTTTTAATTTTATTTCGAAAATTAATCCGGCGATTTTCATAATGATGTTTCCGGCGAAGATCTTCATAAAACTTTCTTATTATTAATAATGATGATAAATCTAATAATTGGGAATGCATATTTTGAGAGTGGTCAGAACATGTGAACCACGTAAAATCAATTTTAACTAAAATTGTAAACATTTTTTTTTTTATATTATCAATGTGGCCAAAAGACTCTAACATTTTGACAATTGCATCATGAACATTGATAATATATATAACCAATTGTCTTGAAGCATACTTTAAACGCCTTACATCGTCTAATTCCTTAAACATAGTTAATATGTGTTGTGATTCTAAATTTTCCACTGAAACTAATTTAGTACAATTCAAACAATCCGAAAATTGAAGTTTGTTTATTAAAGATCCACAAACATAGGCAACAGCCTGAGTATCAAAATTGACATCTGAAAAGTGCGATTCTGTTACAATTGCTAACTCAAATGCATGCAATTCATTCTGCCCCACTTGAATGTAGCATTTGTGATAACATTTGAATGTTCAGGTTCGACTTGAAAAAAATCTTGCAAATTATCCAGAATACTGCTGTCATCCTGTTCACAATTTGCATGAATGCTATGAGGTGCAACCAAATTATTTAAAACTGCAGTTTTTAATGAAGACACAAAATGGTATGGTTCTGGATTATTGTTAGCTGCTGTGCACTGACGAACTACTCCAAATAAATTTTCCAAAGGATCCTGATTGAGTAGATTCGTCCGTAAGTATTTAAAGCCTAATTTCCGACATTCATTCCAAATACTTTGTACCCCTTTGATAGTTTGGATCCATCCCCTTTTAACTGGTAAACTGTCCTTGATTTTATTGTCTTGTATATTCACAAATTTCCACCCACTAATTTTTTTACTCATTAAATTCCAAAATTTCAAATGACGTGATTTACCATTAATACATGTCTTTAAAGATTGTCTACCTTCTATATTTATAAATTTTGCGTTTAAACTGTCAAACAAGTCATTAATGTCTTGGACAAATTCAGCGGTATGAATTGCCTCAGCAGGTAACAGTTGTGAATCCGAACACATTGATTCAATTGCTGAAGCTACTGAAGCACTAAGGGTGCGTGCAGCAATTGAAACTTTCATTTTTAATGCACTATTATTTAATTCTAAATAGCATTCTCTTATCTTTCTTAGACTTTGGAATCTTTTGGTTTTATCCACTGCATAGCATTTTTTAATGTGACTAAATTTAGCAATTTTTTTGTTATCGTATACAATATTATATTTTAGCAGACTGTTCCTAGTATTCTTGAGGAGATGAGGTACATCATGAATTGGATATATTTTTGATCCATTAACTACAAAATGATCAAGTGTTTCAGTTTTGGATTCACATATTAATTTTTTTACAGCAGCAACGTTCGTGGTGCCCTGGTCACAAACTGTGCCGATCACATTCAATCCGGTTGTCTGAAGGGCAGAAATGACTTCTTTGATTAAAACTTTTAAATTATCTGTTCCAATAACATCCTTAGTAAAGTAGTAAGCAATGGGCTGTTTCCACCGTTTCATTAAACCTTGAACCATGAAAACCAAAGCATGGTTAGCCTGTTCATTGCGTCTGCCAAGATAGCCGAGGTCCACATACCCTATAACTTTATCTATCGACTTTACGTAAGTGCAACCGGTTGCCAATGATATTTCATTGAACATTACAATACAACATTTTTCTAATGGGTTCATATTTTTGACTCTCTAGGACAGTTTTTGGAAAATAGATTTATTTATGCCTGTCTCTCGAAAGGAACTGATTTTAAATATTTTTGAATTGTTGATTTCGAAGGCAATCTTAAAAATTTTGCTAAAAATCTGTAACAACGTGGACCTCTCTTATAAATTGCTAGTGCAAGTGCTTTGTTCTCAGGAGTATATAATGGTCGTTTTCGAGAAGCATTTGCAATCTGTGATTCCAAAAATTTAACACCTGCTGGATCTAATTTATTTACAACATCAGAAAATAGGTTAGTAAGGCATAATGTATACATGGCTTTTAAGTTAGTTGGTTTCTTATTCACAAGTCTTTTCAATTTTGCGATTCTGGATAATTGTACTCGATTGGTTTTGTAACAATTTTTTTTTCTAGGAGATAACTTACAAACTCTAGAAACTTTTATTGACTGCAATAACGTATTCTTGTTAGGTTTAAGTTTTTTTCCTGTTTGTGGATCTTCATTTCTTAAAGAATCGTCAAATTCTAAATTTAGTGAACGTTTCACTGGCAAACGAATGGGAACATGTTTACTGGTGGAGGGTACACTTGTAACTTGCCTGGAATCTAATAAATCACACGTATCTGCAATTTCAACAGATTCCACTACATTACACTTATCTAAACATTCTAAATGAGGCGATTTTGAGGTTAACAATATTACGTCTGGATTGGCGGCAGGAAGGCCTTGATTAGGATTCACATTTAAAACATTATGTTCAACAGATACGTCTGACTTTATAGAAAATATAGAAGGTACTTTGTTTATGGAATGTAATCTATTTTTAAGTGTACTGTTAAACGATTCATCACCAAAATGGTCTTGGCATAAATAAATTCTTTTGAATTCAGAATGAAATGGAACTCCACTTCCTTTTCATATAGCATCAAACCATGCCTTCCTACCCTCTTCAGAAGATGGGAACGAGAAAAAACTTTTGTTTTTGTAAGAGGGATCGGTTATATTGGAAAAATACCTACGGTCACAATTTGGAGCTTTGAAGCTATATTTGCACACACCAGGAGCTTGCATTGTATCCCACAACACAAATGAACTATTTCTATAAATATTGAAACACTCTGAATAACTTTCTGTGAAAATCAGTGATTTGTGAAATACCGTGCATAAAGCCCAAATAAAGCCCATGAAGCAAAATAAAGCAACAGTCAGCAACTCTACATTAAATGGTGGGGTGTGGTGGGGCAGCGAGCCGCAGCTGCGATCTGACCGGCAATATAGTCAAGATACAGTGATCTGTATTAAAATATATAGGAATCCGTATTAAAGCGACACCTACGCCTTTGCCTTGGTATGCAGGAACTAAATACGTGTTTCCAGTTTTGTAATGCTATTAAATAGCCCCATGCACTCTCTGTAGGCTCTGTATAGTACATTCACGACCTTTTTGCAACCGAGTTGGCTGGGTTTTCTTTTTGTCATGTTGGACAAACTGATTTAGCGATGCAACGTAAGTTAATTATTTTTTTGTGTCGATGTCTATAAGACATTTGCTTCCTACCACATTGTCAGATTTATAATTTTTTTCACTACTAGCTTTCATCTCTAATAATTTAAACTAAATAAACATCTGGCAACAATGTTATTCAAAAAATATAACCCCAAATTGAAAACAACTTAACCCAAAAAAAAAGTTCCATTGGGGAATTCAGTTATTTCGGAAGCACTACCAACAAAATTACTAGATATTCATAGACTCCTCTGACGCAAAAACATCGTGAATGGAGAGTATATTGCGATTTTGAGTTAAGTTGATGCCCCCTGTCGCCTGTGTCGCTCGCATCGGGAGCATTTGACAGTGTTCTACAATTATTTTATCGGCAGTGCTCGAAAATGACCTTACCGGCTGTTCAATGAGTGATTTCATTAAGCGATCTGTAATATTTTCCAAATCTTTGAAAAGCCAAAAGTGGGACAACATTTTATGAATTTTTGTTATATTTACACTTAAATTTTTTTCAAATAAATAAATAATTAAAAGTTAAAACATTTATAAAACATTTCATGTAATATCATATATATATATATATATATATACTGGGTGATACAAGTTTTATTACCAGGCCAAATATGGCGACTTCTAATTGAAATAAAAAATCCAAAATAAGTACACATGTTTAGATATTGATGAAGCCCAATCTGACGATAAAAAAAAAAAATAACCATCCGGTAGTTTATACGCTATTTCACAAAGAATTAGTAATTTTTTTTATATAGTTTTGTCAGAACATACTTTAATGATATTCCAAACACTCCAGTGTATTCCAACTCAAAAAACAATGCACCAATTATTGAATTAAATGAATTTTGATATTGCAACATTAAGATTTATTACTAAATAGTAAAATATGACGGCTGCTTCCAGTAATAGTCCCTATAATGAATTTTATGGGTTTTATGATAGGGCCGTACCTAATCCCTCAGCCTGCCGGGTGGATACCGACGCAAGGATTTCTTCAGGGCCGGAGCTCAATATTAATAATAAAGTCATAAAATGTTCCAACCGCACCGGCGCGGTCAATGCTTTGTAGGGCTCTTGACTTACAAAATCATAAATCATACCGAGGAAAGTTGGTCAGTAATGTAAAAATGCTTTAATCTGAAATCTAATCAATTTCGTTAATTTTTGATTTCATAAATGGGTTCTATGAATATACACAAACGCTCGTTCGCAAACGTTTGATTATGTACATACCATCGTTGACATAGATATATTAAGCGGGTTACAGTGTTACTGATAGTTGTATTTTACTTATTTTACTCGCGCAGAGTACACTTTTACGCAAATGTAGGTATGGTTTTTCATTAAACAAAATAATAGTATATGGTTGTTTCAATATTTTTGGACCATTTTTTTTAACAGAAATTAATCTTAAACAAAATCAGTATTGTTAACAATAGAATTATAATTAATTTTTTTCTTCAACATTTGTAATATTGCGAAATCAAAATTTGTTTGGATATTTAGTTATTTATTATTTTAATTTGATTGTATTAGTTTCATTAGCTTTTGCATATTTTGAAAAGTTACATGAAAATTTTTGAAGATTCGTACAGAACCCAGAAGCAGTATAAAATACATGTAGTATTGCCAAGGTCAAAATGAAAATTTTTACAATAAACATTGAAATCTTGATAGACATATTAGAAATTATGATAATTTTTTTTGCAAATGTAACAATAATTAAACACATGATCGGAATAATTACTCTTTTAATACAAATAATGAAATTTGGACAGAAATCATTGATATATTGTTAGTAGTCATTCAGATATAGCAGAATATTTTTAATTTTTACCAAATACCGGTTGACATTAAACATTGTAATCTTAACAAAAATGATTGAAAATTTATTAGACAGCGTGACCCACGCTAATGAATCATTAAAAGTTAATGGGGTTCTCGATAAAATAAAAATTTGAAAAAAATCATCCAAACTTCCAATATTTGTCATATTTTTAAATGTATGTGTCCAAAATTGGCATATTTTCAACTGTAGCTGTCATAATTTTTCATATTTTCAACTCTAAACTGTCTAAACATATCACATTTTCAACTGTAATTGTCAAATTTTGTTTCATTTTTAAATGTAATTGTTAATGTTATATTTATAGTTATATTATATTTATATTTTCAACTGAAGCTATTAATATTTGTCATATTTTCAACTGAAACAGTTAATATTACTCATATTTTTAACTGAATGTATCCAAAATTGTCTTAATTACAATAATAACCGTCAAAATCAGTCATATATCAACTGTAACTGTCAAAGTATGTCATATTTTCAACTGTAAGTGCCAAATTTGTTATATTATCAAATGTAATTGTAAATATTATGTTCTCAACTGCAACTGTTAATACATGTCATATTTTCAACTGAAAGTTAATATTTGTCATATATTCAGCATATTTTCAACTGTAACTGTCATATTTATAACTAAAAATGTCAAAATCTATCATATTTTTAACAGTAATTTTCAAAATATGTCATATTTTCAACTGCGATTTTCAAAGTTTGTCATATTTTCAACTAAACTGGCCAAAATCTGGCATACTTTCAACTGTAATTGTAAAAATTTATTATATGTATTTTCAAATGTAGCTGTTAATGCCATATTTTCAACTGAAACTGCTAGCATGTGTCATATTTTTAACTGTATGTATCAAATTTTATTATATATTCAACTATAACTGCCAAAATCCGTAATATTTCCAGCTATAATTGTTAAAACTTATATTTTCAGATATGATGGTTAATGTGTCTTATTTTCAAGTAAAATTGTTAAAATTTGTCATATTTTTAACTGTAACTGTAATAATTTGTCATTTTCATACTATGACTGTAAAATTATCAAATTTTCCATTTGAACCGTTAAAATATGCAAAATTTTCAACAGTAATAATTGTCCAATTTTAATATATTTTCAAATGTAATTGTTAATGTCATATTTGCAACTGAAACTATTAATATTTGTCATGTGTTCACCTGCATGTGTCCAAAATTGACATATTTTCAACTGCGACTGTCATAATTTGTCATATTTACAACTATAATTTGCATATTTGTCATATTTTCTACCGTAATTGTAAAAATATGTTATATTTTTAGATATAATGCAGAATATGTCATATTTTCCTCCGAAATGATTTATATGTCATATTTTTAACTGTGACTGTAATAAATTGACATTTTCAACTGTAACTATAAAATTCTCACATTTTCAATTTAAACTGCAATTGTCAAAATTTCTTATATTTTCAAATGTAATTGTTAATTTCATATTTTCAACTGAAACTGTCATGATTTCTCATTTTTTCAATTCAAAACTATCAATATGTTATATTTTCAACTGTAATTGTCGAAATCTGTCATATTTTCAGATGTAATTGTTAAAATGTTATATTTTTTGGTATAATGTTTAGTATGTCAAATTTTCAACTAAAATTATTAATATTTGTCATATTTTTAACTGTAACTAATAATTTGTCATTTTTATCTATAACTGTAAAATTCTCTTTCAATTTCAACTGCACTTGTCAAATTTAGTTATATTTTCATACGTAATTGTTAATATCATATTTCCAACTGAAACTGATATTATATCAATATATTCAACTGTATGTGTACAAAATAGGCATATTTTTATATGTAACTGCCAAAACATGTCATATTTTCAACTATAATTGTCATAATTTGTAATATTTTCAACTCTAAACTGTCAAAACATGTGATATTTTCAACTGTACTTTTTATTTTCTGTTGTAGTTTCAAATGTAATGGTTAATGTCATATTTTCAACTCAGACTGTCAATAATCGTCATATTTTCAACTCTATGTGTCCAATATGGACATGTTCTCTACTACAACTAGCATAATTTGTCATATTTACAACAATAACTGTGAAAATCAGTCATATTTTGGATATAGGTAAATAGGTATAGTTTTTCATTTCATTAAACAAAATAATAGTATATGATTGTTTCATTATTTTAGCACCATGTTTTTTTAACAGAAATGAATCTTAAAGAAAATCAGAATTGTTAACACTAGAAATATAATTAATTCATTTCTTCAACATTTCTAATATTGCGAAATCAAAAAATGTCCGGATTTTTAGTTATTTATTATTTTAATTTGATTGTATTTGTTTCATTTGCTTTTGCATATTTTGAAAAGTTACACGCAAATTTATGAAGATTCGTACATCACCCGGAAGCAGTATAAAATACAGGCAGTATTATCAAGGTCGTACTGTACCTATATGAAAATTTTTACAATAAACATTAAAATGTTGATAAACATATTTGAAATCATGATGAAAATATTTGCAATGTAACAATAATTAAACACTTGATCAGAATAATTACACTTTCAATACAAATAATGAAATTTGGACAGAAATCATTGAAATATTGTTAAAATTGTTAAAATCAGCAAAACTAACAAATTCTACTAAAAAGTGTTAATTTTAGTAGTATCTTTAAAAAAATGACAGGTTTTCACAGCTGCAGCTAAGAATTTAACTTATTTTGACAGATGCAATTGAAAAATTGACAGATTTCGACGATTCTATTTGAGAATTAGACGTATGTGAACTGTTGCACTTAAAAATCTGATAGATGTTTACATTTTAAAATTGGGATATCAAAAATTGACAAAAATTAACAGATTCAGGCAGTATCTATTGAAAAATACACGGATCTTCACAGCTGTAGCTTTGAATTTTGTAGATTTGAATGTTTCAGTCGGAAATTTTACCAATTTAGAAAGTTGTTTTACAACATACAACAGATTTTGACAACAGTAATTGTAAATTTGGCAGATTTTGAGAGTTGTTAATTAAATTTGACACACAGGGACATTGAAAAGGTGGGGTTCAAACATTTAGGTATAATTGATGATATTACAATTCCAATTCTATCATAACAAAATAGTATTTTGAAAAATGTAACAATCCTTGCCGAGTTGAATGGATTTAACTAATGAATTTATGCACAACTTTGACAAAACTTATCAAACTTTTTCTCATTTTAATTAACCTATCGTTGAAAATGAACGCTAATAAATTCAGTTTTAAAAAGAAAATACAATTTCATTTCAAGTGTGGTAAAAACGAAGTACAATTTTAATAAAGTTTCATTTAAATAAAGTGCCATTTGTTGCAGGAGTATTAAAAATGAAACGTAATATTAATTCAGAGGTCTTAAAAACCGTCGTTATTAAAATAGTGTCTTCTATAAATAATGCGTTATTTGTAATAAAAATTAAATATAATTTAAATTTGAGCGTGGAAAACAGTGCAGATTTTTTACAAGTTCCACATAAATATCTTGCATTTTCATTGAGTTTCATATAAAACATTGCTTTTGACATGTGTATAGAAAACTGCGTGTTCCAATGAAACAAATAAAAAATGAATATGAACATTATTTACTACATATCCGGTTTACAACATAAGAAGCCTATTTATATTTAAAAACAATGCAATATTTTCAACTGTAATTGTCGAAATCTGTGACAATGTGATTCCAATTATTTTTATTGGCTCAGTCTTCGTTAAACTAAATCCATTGACTATGTGCGTTAAAAGCACAAAAAGTTTTCACGCCACTTTACCTACACCTACACAGAAATAGGTTAAAAAATGTATTGCAATTATTAATTGCAACTTTTAAATCCGTCAACTTGTTTAAAAATTGTAATGATTCAAATGCTTCTATGTCTATGGAGAAACTATTTCATGTACTTCGCCATTTCAAGGACGCACTAATCCATCGACTTATTATAAGACAAATGACTATACCCATTCAACTTCAACTTAGCACTAATCACATTCAAGTTGGCGTTAATCATTATCAATTTGGCATTAATTAAAACCATGTTGGCATTAAACAAATTTATGTTGCCATTGTTTAATGCCAACGTGGTTTTGATTAATGCCAATCTGATGATCAATGCCAACTTTACTGTGATTAGTGCCAAGTTGAAGTTGAAAAGATATAGTTCTCTATAGATGTTTTTAAACAGATGTTATTAAGATTTCTGTAACCATAATAATATGCTTGCGCAGTATCGGCTCTTTGAATTGATCGTTCATGGGATGGTAAGCAGACCGGGAGTGTGGCGCACTCCTGTAATCCAGCTACCATGGAGGTCGGATTCAGTGGATAGTCGATTCCAGTTTGTACGCGTTGTCTGGCAAGTTCGTGGTACTGATAGTCTGGATTCATAATCACGTCATTGCATTATCGGAACATTTAACAGTCATGGGAGGCAAATTGAGGTAATGCGTTGGCAAAAACCAAATCGTCCGCTGATGCTACCATGGCATTGGTTCGCGTCCTCCAGACAACAAGTATGCGTGGTACTGGAATTTATCGAAGGACACAGCTAAACCTGAATCTTTTATTTATTTGATAATTATGTATCGGCAATAAAATATATTTACTTATTTTTAAATTGCAGTTATAACAGTATTATTATTATTATTATCTCGTTACGTTATTGGGGATTGAATTCTACCTTAACTTTAGCCATCTGTTAAGTAAGGCAGGAACTATTTTTCGCATGATCAGAGTTTGATGAGATACGCCGCCATATGTTTCCCTAGCAATTGTTTGCATTTATTGGTAGTTAATTTATACATTCTTCATAATTTCTAAATAATTATTTACATATTTCACTTGGCATTGGAGAAATTTCAAACTGATCAAATTGGGTAGGCAACCAAACTAACTTAAGATGAAGCAAGCGATGTGTCGACGGAATTTTATGAAATAGCTAGCCGTGTACAAAGAAATACCGCATTTAGGGCATATATATGGAATACCGTTTTACTATTTATTCAACAAAATCTTCATGTGTAAAATTAAAGAATATATATATATATATATATATATATATATAATTTGTTATGATGGAATTGGAATTGTAATATCATCAATTATACCTAAATGTTTGGACCCCACCTTTTCAATGTCCCTGTGTGTCAAATTTAATTAACAACTCTCAAAATCTGCCAAATTTACAATTACTGTTGTCAAAATCTGTTGTATGTTGTAAAACATCTTTCTAAATTGGTAAAATTTCCGACTGAAACATTCATATCTACAAAATTCAAAGCTTTAGCTGTGAAGATCCGTGTATTTTTCAATAGATACTGCCTGAATCTGTTAATTTTTGTCAATTTTTGATATCCCAATTTTAAAATGTAAACATCTATCAGATTTTTAAGTGCAACAGTTCACATACGTCTAATTCTCAAATAGAATCGTCGAAATCTGTCAAGTTTTCAATTGCATCTGTCAAAATAAGTTAAATTCTTAGCTGCAGCTGTGAAAACCTGTCATTTTTTTAAAGATACTACAAAAATTAACACTTTTTAGTAGAATTCGTTAGTTTTGCTGATTTTAACAATTTTCACAATATTTCAATGATTTTTGTCCAAATTTCATTATTTGTATTAAAAGTGTAATTATTCTGATCAAGTGTTTAATTATTGTTACATTGCAAATATTTTCATCATGATTTCAAATATGTTTATCAACATTTTAATGTGTTATTGTAAAAATTTTCATATAGGTACAGTACGACCTTGATAATACTGCCTGTATTTTATACTGCTTCCGGATAATGTACGAATCTTCAAAAATTTGCGTGTAACTTTTCAAAATATGCAAAAGCTAATGAAACAAATACAATCAAATTAAAATAATAAATAACTAAAAATCCGAACAATTTTTGATTTTTATTACAAATATTGAAGAAAAGAATTAATTATATTTCTAGTGTTAACAATTCTGATTTTCTTTAAGATTCATTTCTGTTAAAAAAACATGGTGCTAAAATAATGAAACAATCATATACTATTATTTTGTTTAATGAAATGAAAAACTATACCTATTTACCTATATCCAAAATATGACTGATTTTCACAGTTATTGTTGTAAATATGACAAATTATGGTAGTTGCAGTAGAAAACATGTCCATATTGGACACATAGAGTTGAAAACAGTCTGAGTTGATAATATGACATTAACCATTACATTTGAAAGTACGACAGAAGTTGAAAAGTACAGTTGAAAATATGACATGTTTTAACAGTTTAGAGTTGAAAATATGACAAATTATGATAATTACTGTTAAATATATGACATGTTTTGACAGTTACATATGAAAATATGCCAATGTTGGACACATACAGTTGAATAGATTGATATAATATCAGTTTCAGTTGGAAATATGATATTAACAATTACGTTTGAAAATATAACTAAATTTGACAAGTGCAGTTGAAACTGAAAGAGAATTTTACAGTTATAGATGAAAATTACATATTATTAGTTACAGTTAAAAATATGACAAATATGAATAATTTTAGTTGAAAATTTGACATATTAAGCATTATACCTAAAAATATAACATTTTGACAATTACAGTTGAGAATATGACAGATTTCGACAATTACAGTTGAAAATATAACATATTGATAGTTATGAGTTGAATAAATGACAAATGGTGACAGTTTCAGTTGAAAATATGAAATTAGCAATTACATTTGAAAATATAAAAAAAAATGACAATTGCAGTTTAAATTGAAAATCTGAGAATTTTACAGTTACAGTTGAAAATGTCAATTTATTACAGTCACAGTTAAAAATATGACATATAAATCATTTCGGAGGAAAATATGACATATTCAGCATTATATCTAAAAATATAACATATTTTTAGAATTACAGTAGAAAATATGACAAATATGCAAATTATAGTTGTAAATATGACAAAT
Source organism: Othius punctulatus (assembly GCA_951805005.1). Classification (NCBI taxonomy): domain Eukaryota; kingdom Metazoa; phylum Arthropoda; class Insecta; order Coleoptera; family Staphylinidae; genus Othius; species Othius punctulatus. Next base: position 41,958,917 of record OX638146.1, read on the forward strand.
TATGACAGTTGCAGTTAAAAATATGTCAATTTTGGACACATACAGTGTTCACCTGTATGTAAGGTGACCAGATCCTAACGATACAAAAGCGGGACAGCGGGTTGGGGGGGAAGGGGGCTTGATTCTTAATTTTTTAAATTAATTAACAAAGAAGGTAAAACGCAAAATATACAGGGTGTCTCCTAAAAAACGCCGCTGGCCAATAACTCCATAACTCCCTAACTATTTATTGCCCGATTTCAACAAAACAAAAACAAAATTGAATGTCTCTACATGTTCTACAAACGGGCCCTAATTTTCTTTTTTTTTGCAAAATCAACTTTCATTTCAGCGATAGTCTGCTAAATTTTACAACAACAAAAAACAGGGCCCCTTTGTAGACATGTGGAGCCATTTAGTTTTTTTTTGTTTTATTGAAATCAACCAATAAATAAAGGAGTTATCACCCTGTATAATATTATATTAAATTTTTTTTAACAACATGAAATATAATGTCATATTTACAAATATAATAAATACGAGGCATGTTTTTAAAGTACTATTTTGTATTTTGGCCGCTGCAGCGCTGCTACGAAATAGAGATATTGGCGAAATATATACGCTGATAACTTCAAAATAGCGAATAAAAGATGATCCCGAAAAAAAACCCAATTTTTCAAAAGTCGGGACATTTTTGAAACGTAGCGGGACGCGGGACAAATTTCTAAAAATCGGGACTGTCCCGCCAAAATCGGGACGTCTGGTCACCTTACCTGTATGTGTCCAAAATGGCAAATATTAATAGTTTCAGTTGAAAATATGACATTAACAATTACATTTGAAAATATATTAAAATTGGACAATTATTATTGTTGAAAACTTTGCATATTTTAACTGTTCAAATGGAAAATTTGAGAATTTTACAGTCATAGTTTGAAAATGACAAATTATTACAGTTACAGTTAAAAATATGACAAATTTTAACAATTTTACTTGAAAATAAGACACATTAACCATCATATCTGAAAATATAAGTTTCAACAATTATAGCTGAAAATATGACGGATTTTGGCAGTTATACTTGAATATACAGGGTGTCCGGAAAATACGTGTACAACGTTTGACGACAGACTCCTGACGTCAAAATAGGTCGATCTAAGCCGACTTAGTTATATCCAAAATTGTCTCGTTTAGCCGGTAGAGGGCGTCAAAAATTAATATCAATGACGTTTAATAATTTGACAATTAATCAAGTATAATATTTACTCAAGTATACGATCAACATTATTGAATTACAAGTTCATTTTACCATTAAAAATGGAAAATTATACAAACTCTCAGAAAGTTGACATGCTCCTGGTATACGGGTTTTGTCGAGGAAATGGGCGTCAGAGTGTTAGGGTTTACATGGAGAGGTTTCCTAACCGTCGAATACCAAACCACCAAACATTTGCCAATATTGAGCGTCATCTTCGGGAAACGGGCAGTTTTGAGAAAAAGTTTGAAGGCAGGGGTCGTATGCGAACAACTCGAACTGTGGAAACAGAAGAGATGATTCTGGAAAGAGTTGAAGAAGAACCAAGTACCAGTACCCGTCTCTTAGAACGTGAGTTAAATGTTCCTAAAACGATTGTCAATGAGGTTTTAAGAGAACAGTTGTTACATCCTTACCACATACAAAAAGTCCAGGAACTTTTACCGACTGATCCCCCCATGCGGCTTACATTTTGTCAATTTATTAGAAACAAAAGAATCCTTGTTCCAAATTTTTGTAGAAAAATTATGTTTACTGACGAGGCATGCTTTACAAGATCTGGGGTAACCAATCTGCACAACGAACATATTTATTCCGATGAAAATCCACATGCCATTAAAGTTGCACATCATCAGCATCAATTTAAAATTAATATTTGGGCAGGTATTATTGATCACTACCTTATTGGTCCCATTGTTATTCCAGACAGGTTAGATGGAAATATTTATTTAAATTTTTTGCAAGACACATTACCAATTCTTCTGGAGAATTTGCCCATTTTACTTCGGAGGGAAATGTGGTATATGCATGATGGTGCCCCGCCCCATTTTTCCGTTGCCGTTCGGCAATACTTACATCATCAGTATCCCAACCGATGGATTGGAAGAGGCAATGATGCACCAGTAAAATGGCCACCACGTTCTCCTGAGTTAAATATGTGTGACTTCTTTTTGTGGGGCGCTATTAAAACAGAAGTTTACAAGACTCCGGTAAACACACGCGATGATTTATTGCAGCGGATTTTAAATGCAGGCAACCATTTTAATAATCCCGAGACATTAGATAGGGTCCAATATCATTTTTTAAAGAGTGTTAATAAGTGTATTCAGCAAGATGGCGGTCATTTTACACATTTGCTTAAGTAATGTTTTTGTTTTACTTAGTTTCTTACAATAGATACTTTCAACTTTGTTATACTTTTGTTTTTTTTGACGCCCTCTACCGGCTAAACGAGACAATTTTGGATATAACTAAGTCGGCTTAGATCGACCTATTTTGACGTCAGGAGTCTGTCGTCAAACGTTGTACACGTATTTTCCGGACACCCTGTATAATAAAAATTGATACATACAGTTAAAAATATGACACATGCTAGTAGTTTCAGTTGAAAATATGGCATTAACATAAGGTGACCAGACGTCCCGATTTTGGCGGGACAGTCCCGATTTTTAGAAATTTGTCCCGCGTCCCGCGACGTTTCAAAAATGTCCCGACTTTTGAAAGATTGGGTTTTTTTTTCGGGATGATCTTATATTCGCTATTTTGAAGTTATCAGCGTATATATTTCGCCAATATCTGTATTTGGTAGCAGGGCTGCAGCGGCCAAAATACAAAACGGTACTTTAAAAACATGCCTCGTATTTATTATATTTGTAAATATGACATTATATTCATGTTGTTAAAAAAATTTGTAATTTAATATTATACAGGGAGTCTGCTAAAAAACGCCGCTAGCGATAACTCCTTTATTTATTGGCCGATTTCAATAAAACGAAAACAAAACTAAATGGCTCCACATGTCTACAAAGGGGACCTAATTTTTATTTTGCAAAATCTAGCAAACTATCACTGAAATGAAAGTTGATTTTGCAAAAAAAAAGAAAATTAGGGCCCCTTTATAGAACATGTGGACACATTTAATTTTGTTTTTGTTTTATTGAAATCGGGCATAAATAGTTAGGGAGTTATGGAGGTATCGGCCAGCGGCGTTTTTTAGGAGACACTCTGTATATTTTGCGCTTTGCGTTCTTTGTTAATTAATTTAAAAAATTAAAAATCACCCCCCCCCCCCTGACCCTGCTGTCCCGCTTTTGTATCGTTAGGATCTGGTCACCTTACATTAACAGCTACATTTGAAAATAAATATAATAAACTTTGACAATTACAGTTGAAAGTATGCCAGATTTTGACCTGTTTAGTTGAAAATATGACAAATTTTGACAATCGCAGTTGAAAAAATGACATATTTTGAAAATTACAGTTAAAAATATGATATATTTTGACAGTTTTAGTTATAAATATGACAGTTACAGTTGAAAATATGCTGAAAATATGACAAATATTAACTTTTAGTTGAAAATATGACATATATTAGTAGTTGCAGTTAAAAATATAATATTTACAATTACATTTGGTAATATAACAATTTTGGCACTTACAGTTGAAAATATGACATACTTTGAAAGTTACAGTTGAATATATGACTGATTTTGGTAGTTATTATTGTAATTATGACAATTTTGGATACATACAGTTGAAAATATGAGTAATATTAACTGTTTTAGTTGAAAATATGACAAATATTAATTGCTTCAGTTGAATATATAACATTAACAATTACATTTGAAAATGAAACAAAATTTGACAATTACAGTTGAAAATGTGAAATGTTTTGACAGTTTAGAGCTGAAAATATGAAAAATTATGACAGCTACAGTTGAAAATATGCCAATTTTGGACACATACATTTGTAAATATGACAAATATTGGATGTTTGGATGATATTTTTCAAATTTTTATTTTATCGAGAACCCCATTAACTTTTAACGATTCATTAGGTGGGACACGCTGTATAATAAATTTTCAATCATTTTAGTTAAGATTACAATATTTAATGTCAATAGGTATTTGGTAAAAATTAAAAATATTCTGCTATATCTAAATGCCTACTAACAATATATCAAATAATTCGGTCAAAATTTCATTATTTGTATTAAAAGTGTAATTATTCTGATCATGTGTTCAATTATTGTTACATTTGCGAATTGTTTTATCATAATTTCAAATATGTTTATCAAGATTTCAATGTTTATTGTAAAAATTTTGGCCTGGATAATACTACATGTATTTTATATTGCTTCTGGGTTCCGTACGAATCTTAAAAAATTTGCATGTAACTTTATAAAATATGCAAAGGCTAATGAAACTAATACAATCAAATTAAAATAATAAGTAACTAAATATCCAAACAATTTTTGGTTTCGCAATATTACATATGTTGAATACAAAAATTAATTATAATTCTATTGTTAACAATACTGATTTTGTTTAAGATTAATTTCTGTTAAAAAAATGGTGCAAAAATAATGAAACAACCATATACTATAGGAATAATAAAACACTTGGTTGACGTTTCACAGTATATATAGAAAAAAACTCTGCAATTGTTTCGGTCTCTCTGAATGGCTGAGAGGCCGAAACAATTGCAACAAGCAACCCACAATACGCCGTTGCATAAAATGAAGTATATAGTAATATCAATTATAATAATACAATTCTACTGCGGAGAACCTCGGCTAGATCTTCGAACACTAACTTTAAAAACTGTAATAATGAAACAATCAACACTTGGTTGACGTTTCACCGTTGAGTGAAGGAGTTTAAGAAGAGGCGCAGCCCCATAGAAATATTCGTGCCGTGTTTGCCTCTCGCTCTGTTCCACTCCCCGCACGCCTCTGCCACCGAACAGGGCTGCTGACGACTGTCGCCCCCAACATTTCAAGTAACGGAAACACAAATATCCTAGCGAGTGTAATTCATACTTGTAAAAATCTCAGGCCGGTGGTTGTGAGCCCAAATACGGGTCCGAACGTAGCGAGCGTCGTCTCGTTGCTGTCCTTTTTTTTGCAAACTCGGAATACATTAGGTAACTTTTTACTTTCTCATACAAGTATAAATATTTTTTTCGCAAATGTTATTGTCATAGTAATTCCCTCATACAATAAATAACTATTATTATATGCTTACAAAATACAAACTTCTAATCAAAATAGTATGTAAATAATGATACATTTTTAAGAGAATAAGAAAAATAAATAAACATACTAGTATTGGGCAGGAACATAATAAAGATGAAAATCAGATGTGCGCATGTATGTGTGGCCCATGACTCTCCATATTAATATGTATGAATTAAAAGATAAAATATAAATTTCAACGAAGTTTTGTCCACAAAGCAAGACTGCTTTGAAAATTAGTTTTCTTATGCACTTTAAGATTATCTTCAACTCTTATTAAGACAATTTTTAAATATTTGTAATATTTTCGAAATAATTGATAAATAATATAAATTAAATGACAAACACCAAATTTCAACGCTTTTTTTTCTGCAAACCAAGAGTGCTATGAAATTGTGTTTCTTACAAAATATGTGCAGCTAAATCATTTAAACGTCATAAGTTTTTTTTTTTTATTTGTGTTTATTTTTATTTTGTTGTTTATACTGTTTTAATTGATTTTTATTTTTTTTAATATTTTTAAAATTCCACTTACCAAAACTAAATTTTACATTTCCTTTCGGGTTTCGTAAAAACTTTGAAGATGAGTCATTAGATAAACAATACAGAATATTAATTATTTCTTTAGAATTTTTATTATTTACCTATCATACTATATACCATATCACTGCATACTATCCACGTTTTTGATGCAAGGTTTTTTAGGAGAAATATTTTTGAATGTTAATTATTATTAATTTTTAAATAGCTTCAAAAAGCATGAATATACTCCTGCTAATATTTTAGTTCTACTAAATCCTGTAGGTGTTCTTAAACTGGGGCCTAATGAGGAGAATTAATATTTAATAAATATCCATTTTTTTGGAAAATCTATTTCTGGTGATCAGGAGTGGACCTTTAAGGCCCAGTTGTACGATCGTGGATCAACCTTGACCATGTACCACATTCTCTGCAGTATCTGCAAATTATTCTTTGCATTCATTACTTTTGGATCATGATTTTTTTGAATAAACCTTTCTTACCATAGCGCGATGTATTAAGCACTCGGGACCGCTGCGACTCCTACAGGGACAGCTAAGAATTTTAAACAAATTACGTAATAAATGCAATGTTTATGAATTGTTACATGTTTATTAATAATGATATACAATGTATAAAAAAAACTAAATAATAATACAAATTTGGCGCTGCGACTCCTACATGTACAGCTAAGGATTTTAAACAAATTACATAATATAAGCAACGTTTATGAATATTTACATATTTATTAATATAGACATATAATGTATAAAAAGAAAACTAAAATATAAAACAAACTTGGCCCAACTAACTTTTTGTAACGCCGTATATAAGAACAGGAAGGCCCAAATTTTCACAAACAGGAACGTCTTAAGATAAAATGCGCACCTTTCTATGGGGTTTTATATTTTTTTTTTCTTTACAAGTTCTCATGTATTTTTCAGTATCCCATTTTAACTGCCTAAATATTTTCATTTTTATTAATAAACTTAATATAAATGCTTTATGAAATTTGCACTGTTCATTTTCATTTAATGTGAACCAATCGGTCACTTGGTTTAATGAAATTTTTAGCATTTTTTCAATATTTAGACTGACATTCGCCCCAAATTTGTATTTTTCAAATGCGATACTGAACTGTTCTAATAAATATGTAACAATGTGGGCAAATTCAGTTGACGGTGTTTTCAAAAATTGTATGTTACCTTCACGAGAGTAATCTTTGCATAATAAAAAGAGCTCATTATCGTTTCGAAGCTCCCCTGCATCTTTAGTGAGTTTAGTATAACAATATGAGCAATTGAATTGTTTTGCAACACGATGAGCTAAATATCCAGCAACGTAAATATTAGAGCATGTCTCTAAACTCACACTTTTTGTTTTAATTGCCTCAAAACTTATCTCTCGTTGTCCCTTTTGTTGTTTTTCCGCTATCTCTTCAGGTTGATTTTCATTTTCCGTATATGCAGCAACTATACTATCTTTGTAATTATCATTATTATCATCTGCCTGGGTGATATCAAGATTAAGCATTTCGACTTCTTGTATTACGCAATTACCCGTATCAGCAGCCATGGGAAGTCTGATGTTGATATTGCGCTGTATGGCAATTCGACACTGACGAACTGTTGGAGTGGGATTGTATCCACATCTATTTCTAATTACTGAATTAAAATTTTCCAGAGGATCCTGGTTTAGAAACCCGGTTATTAAATATTTTATACCTTGCTCCTGCAGGTTGTTCCAGAGCAATAAAATTGATGTAATGGTCCACTCAAATCCGCCTAAACAATATATATTTTTGAAATAGTTCTAGAAAAATATCAACATCTACAAATTATTGCAATGCTAAAGCCATGCGTCTGCTACAATATGCAAAAAGGTTAAGTTTCTATTTTATTCATAAGAGAAATTATGATTATTTTAAAAATCGTCTATTTCAAGCAAAAATTTCGGAAATTATTTTTTTCTTCAAGAACTAGTAAAATGAAGTACCCCTCAGGCTTAACCAAATGTGTTCAGAATTTAACGTGCAATCTTAATATGTAGAACTATACGGGTATTCCATTTAAAATAACAAAGTTCATGCCTGGAAGTTATAGAAATATAATATATATGTATTTTCCTTGAGGAGATCGCAATGAACCACGTTTATGTGATTAAAAAAAAATCAGGAACCTCGTAAACAACTTGCTTGAGACACCCTGTATTATTCGTAATAATTAGTCTCGGAATTGTTTTATGTGCCTGAATACCCGATGAAGTTCACTACGAAATTCATTCAACAATCAATTACAGCTGTTTTACAAGTCAGATTTTGACATCTATTAAATTTATGCATGCATTTTGTAAAGAAATATCATATCGAACTTTGGTGAGAATAGGACGTGAACGGTGTTTATTAGGAACACAATTTTAGTAAATGTTTTTAACTTACCTTCAACAAATTTTATTGGCACTGCTGTTTTCACTAACAACCGTCGTCGATTATTTATTAAAATATCTTTAGGTAGGAAGTGTTTTTCACAAATTAGTTTCCGTTTTAAATTATTTTCTTCCACAGCTGAAATGCTGATGTTCCCACAATTTCTCTTCCATTCTTCTAAACTCTCCACATTTTTTACCGGAAATTGGAAAAAGCTAATGTCTTTATTAATCCTAGTGTTATTCAAACAATTGATATAACAACACTTGTGATAAGCGGTACTCATATTGATAATATCGATGATGATAAATGTTCAGATACTTTAAACAAATCAAATGGAGCACACAGAACAATTTCTTTTGATGCGAACGAATGAGCTGGTACGACAAGAATGAAAATTGTTTCATTTTATTATGCTTTAGTTACATTTTAGGGTAGATTTACGCCGAACTGTACTTGTGTAATCCGATCATTAGTACAATCGGTAATTTGCATAATTCTTTTGAAAATTGAATGTTAGAAATGATACCATAAATCTTCTTAAAGGTGACATATTTTTTTAATCTGTTTAGTTTGTAAGACAGAATCTCGAGAAGTCCGTACATATTGCTTGTTTTGGTGCGAAATTTGCGTCCTGTCGAGCGCTAGGAGCGTCAGAGCACACGGACAGTCATCCGAGATACGAACCAGACATCCACCTCCCATCGCAGTCATGGCGAGAATAAGAAATCTCAACACTACTCCGACCACAGCGCCCGCTGGATGTCAACACTACTTTCGGACACGCTGAATTCTCACATAGCTGCGCCTCTTTACAAACTCCTTCACTCAACGGTTTCACAGTATATATAGAAAAAAACTCTGCAATTGTTTCGGTCTCTCTGAATGGCTGAGAGGCCGAAACAATTGCAACAAGCAACCCACAATACGCTGTTGCATAAAATGAAGTATATAGTAATATCAATTATAAGTACTTTTCAATCCGGGTATAAAGTTATAATTCTGTAGTAAGTAAATGTTAAATATAACATTTCAAAACAGAATAATATTCCCGTTTTCATGATACTTTCGCTTTTTTTCGTCCTAGGGGTTGATATTTCCTCAAAACTTTTTCCTCCAGTTGGCAACACTATTGATATTTCCTCAAAAATTTACCTCCAGTTAGCAACACTGTCTGTATGTCGGCCATTTATAAATTTATTTTGTAAGTGTGCAGAAGCCAATCGATATTAGGTATGTATTTTAATATATAAAAGCCTAATAATATTAGTTAATACATAAACATATTGGTGTAATCACAATATAAGAATATTGCGCCCTGAAAGCCGAAACTTTGCCATAATATATGATTACGAGTGATTGTAATGCGCCATGGTCTTGTTAGTCCTGTAATTTGATGGCGGCAATATTGATCGCATCTTATGAGCTGTATTTCGTAAAATACATGATAATAACAATCCGCTGCTAAAATCTATTATACTCGCGTGTTTTCAATTGCACTCCTTATATTATCACATCTAACGTGATTATGGTATTGGCACGGGTTGGTTTAGTGCATAGTTATGGTGCATTGAACTCATTAGGGCCTCGAACGACTAAGGCCTTATTTTACAAGAGTGGTACAAGCCCCTGTTCCAGGAACAAAATGCTTGTCGATATTTTACATTGCCGGAATGAGGCCGGAACAACTAGTTCTGCAGAACAAAATTGTCCGCGGGATCCCAAGGCGGGGCAAACAAATATGTCGCGAGATATCATTTATTGATTTAACTGATGATCGGACATCTAAGGTTATTGTTATTCTTCTTCTATAAAACCAACCAATGTATTAATGGCTATGGATTTCTACGATTGGCCGATTCTGGACGTAAATCATTTGTAGTATGATCTACCTGCCAATCGACAGTTTTAAAGAATGCGAAATGTTGTTTTGCAACCAACCTAACACATTGGATGTCTTATTCCAGGGACCGCTATACCAACGGTTTCGTTACTTTCCCCTCAAACAAGCGTTGTACTTATTTTAACTCTTAATCGAAATAAATCAATAAAATTGTTCCATGCGTTACGAGATGCATAGGTCTTGTAACACATTGCAACAGTACCAAGTACGGGAAACCAAAGTCTCGTACCGCACAATCGAGGATTCATAAAATATCAGCGCCGCGGTGAACGAGTACAAGTTAAATCCTCGTGGTCGTAACAACGTATCAGGCTGCGATAAGATTTGGAAGCAAATTATGGACACTGCACAAAACCCTTCCATGGTAATGGAAATTATAAAAATTCAAATTTATCAATAATTTATACAAATTTTAATATTTGAGTAACGTCTGTTACGACTTGCGGTCAGTAAGTTCTATGATCAGTTTAGGCCCCCCGACATCAGACAGGTCCTCTAATTAATAACATATAATATTGTGTAAACACACTTTATCAATTTTAACGATACAATATCCACTCGCAGTTTACAATTCTACTGCGGAGTACCTCGGCTAGATCTTCGAACACTAACTTTAAAAACTGTAATAATGAAACAATCAACTTTTGCGCATCCACACATTTGACGGAAATAGTTATGGAAGTACACGTTAAAACGAATGAAGTGTAGAAAATTGATGGCGGCAATATTGATCGCATTTGATGAGCTGTATTTCGTAAAATACATAATAATAACAATCCGCTGCTAAAATCTATTATACTCGCGTGTTTTCAATTGCACTCCTTATATTATCACATATCCTTTGCGTCTTGTGTCAAAGGCCGAACGCTTCACTCATAAATCATACTAACAAAACAGCGAACGGACGGTTATTTGCCGGGGCCCTAAAAGTGCCAGTGTGATCGTCAACGCCTCTGGCTTTTGTTTGATAATGTTGACTAGATGTAACTTGTTTTAGCAATGGAACATGTTTACTGAATTTGCTGTATAGGACTCGATACGATTGCGGTACGACGTCTAGTGGCATATATAAAACCAGTCAAACATGTGTATGCAGCTGTGAGCGATAGACAATAGCAATGCCTTTGCATTCGTTTTCAACAGCCGCTGAAATAATAACTAGCAAAATTGTTTTGCAGCTTGTGTTGTCAGTTTGTGTCCAATTTGAGTCCAATAGTCCGTTTATTTTAAAGATTATTGCAATTTCTCTCGTTAGCATTAGTGGCAACCAGGGTTGGAATAAATCATGATTTAAAAAAAAACATAATTCAATGATATTTATTTTAATCATATAATATTTATATTTTTATTTTTAATCATATGTACTAATATACTAATGATAATAATAATGTATCAACGACACATAAATTGATACTTTTTGAGCTGTCATTATTGCAGAGGACCATCAACATGAAAATATATTGAATTGTGACAGTTAATAGTCGAATATATGGAAAATTTTGACAATTGCAGTTGAAAATGTGACAAATTTTGACAATTAGAGTTGAAAATATGACAAATTATGACAGTTACAGTTGAAAATGCTACTAACTAAATTTTTACACATACAGTTGAAAGTATGACAAATATCAGCTTCAGTTGAATATATGACATTAACAATTGCATTTGAAAATATAATGAATTTTGACAAATACATTTGAATATATTATGACAGATTTTGACAGTTTTAGTTGAGAATATGACAGATTTTTTACAGTTACAGTTGAAAATATGACAGATTTTGACAATTGTAGTTGTAAATAAGACAAATTATGACGGTTACAATTAAAAATATCTTTTCAAATGAATTTTTTGAAATGAATTGAAATGAATTTCAATATGAATATATAATTTTGGACACCGTTGAAAATATGAAAAATATTAATAGTTTCAGTTGAAAATATGACACATATTAACAGTTTCTGTTATTAACTGTTAAAGTTGAAAATTTGACAGGCGTTTTACAGTTGAAAATACAACAAATTTTAAAAATCGCAGTAAATAATATTGCATATTTTGCCCAATTTTGCCAAATTTTGACAATTGCAGTTGAAAATGTGACAAATTTCGACAATTAGAGTTGAAAATATGACAAATTATGACAGTTACAGTTGAAAATGCTACTAACTAAATTTTTACACAAACAGTTGAAAGTATGACAAATATCAGCTTCAGTTGAATATATGACAATAACAATTGCATTTGAAAATATAACGAATTTTGACAAATACATTTGAATATATTATGACAGATTTTGACAGTTTCAGTTGAGAATATGACAGATTTTTTACAGTTACAGTTGAAAATATGACAGATTTTGACAATTGTAGTTGTAAATAAGACAAATTATGACGGTTACAATTAAAAATATGTTTTCAAATGATTTTTTTTAAATGAATTGAAATGAATTTCAATATTAATATATAATTTTGGACACCGTTGAAAATATGAAAAATATTAATAGTTTCAGTTGAAAATATGACACATATTAACAGTTTCTGTTATTAACTGTCAAATTTGACAGGCGTTTTACAGTTGAAAATACAACAAATTTTAAAAATCGCAGTAAATAATATTGCATATTTTGCCCAATTTTGCCAAATTTTGACAATTGCAGTTGAAAATGTGACAAATTTCGACAATTAGAGTTGAAAATATGACAAATTATGACAGTTACAGTTGAAAATGCTACTAACAAAATTTTTACACATACAGTTGAAAGTATGACAAATATCAGCTTCAGTTGAATATATGACATTAACAATTGCATTTGAAAATATAATGAATTTTGACAAATACATTTGAATATATTATGACAGATTTTGACAGTTTCAGTTGAGAATATGACAGATTTTTTACAGTTACAGTTGAAAATATGACAGATTTTGACAATTGTAGTTGTGAATAAGACAAATTATGACGGTTACAATTAAAAATATGTTTTCAAATGAATTTTTTGAAATGAATTGAAATGAATTTCAATATGAATATATAATTTTGGACACCGTTGAAAATATGAAAAATATTAATAGTTTCAGTTGAAAATATGACACATATTAACAGTTTCTGTTATTAACTGTTAAAGTTGAAAATTTGACAGGCGTTTTACAGTTGAAAATACAACAAATTTTAAAAATCGCAGTAAATAATATTGCATATTTTGCCCAATTTTGCCAAATTTTGACAATTGCAGTTGAAAATGTGACAAATTTTGACAATTAGAGTTGAAAATATGACAAATTATGACAGTTACAGTTGAAAATGCTACTAACTAAATTTTTACACATACAGTTGAAAGTATGACAAATATCAGCTTCAGTTGACAATGACAATGACAATAACAATTGCATTTGAAAATATAACGAATTTTGACAAATACATTTGAATATATTATGACAGATTTTGACAGTTTCAGTTGAGAATATGACAGATTTTTTACAGTTACAGTTGAAAATATGACAGATTTTGACAATTGTAGTTGTAAATAAGACAAATTATGACGGTTACAATTAAAAATATGTTTTCAAATGATTTTTTTTAAATGAATTGAAATGAATTTCAATATTAATATATAATTTTGGACACCGTTGAAAATATGAAAAATATTAATAGTTTCAGTTGAAAATATGACACATATTAACAGTTTCTGTTATTAACTGTCAAATTTGACAGGCGTTTTACAGTTGAAAATACAACAAATTTTAAAAATCGCAGTAAATAATATTGCATATTTTGCCCAATTTTGCCAAATTTTGACAATTGCAGTTGAAAATGTGACAAATTTCGACAATTAGAGTTGAAAATATGACAAATTATGACAGTTACAGTTGAAAATGCTACTAACTAAATTTTTACACATACAGTTGAAAGTATGACAAAGATCAGCTTCAGTTGAATATATGACAATAACAATTGCATTTGAAAATATAACGAATTTTGACAAATACATTTGAATATATTATGACAGATTTTGACAGTTTCAGTTGAGAATATGACAGATTTTTTACAGTTACAGTTGAAAATATGACAGATTTTGATAATTGTAGTTGTAAATAAGACAAATTATGACGGTTACAATTAAAAATATGTTTTCAAATGAATTTTTTGAAATGAATTGAAATGAATTTCAATATGAATATATAATTTTGGACACCGTTGAAAATATGAAAAATATTAATAATTTCAGTTGAAAATATAACACATATTAACAGTTTCTGTTATTAACTGTTAAAGTTGAAAATTTGAAATTAACAATTACATTTGAAAATATAAGAAGTTTTGACAAATGCAGTTTAAAATGAAAATGTGAGAATTTTACAGTTAAAGTCGAAAATGTCAATTTATTACAGTCACAGTTAAAAATATGACATATAAACAATTTTGGAGGAAAATATGACATATTGAGCATTATTTGCATTATAGGTGTTTTACAGTTGAAAATTCAACAAATTTTAAAAATCGCAATAAATAATATTGCATATTTTGCCCTGTTATAGTTATGATAAATTATGAAAATTACAGTTGAAAATATGTCGTACATATTTTGAAACTAATCAGTTGAAAATATGACAGCTTTTTACAGTTATACTTGTAAATATGACACTTGAAAATATGCCTATTTTGGACACATACAGTGGAAAATATGACAAATATTAACAGTTTCAGTTGAAAATATTACATTAACAATTACATGTGAAAATATAACGAATTTTGAGATTGCATCAGAAATTGGAAATCTGAGAATTTTACAGTTACAGTAAAAATATGACAAATATTAACAATTCCAGTTAAAAATATCATGTATTGAGCATTATATTTCAAAATATATTAAATTTTGACAATCACAATTCAAAATATGACAGATTTTGACAATTATAGTTGTAAATATGACAGATTTTGACAATTATAGTTGTAAATCTGACGAAATGACGACAGTCACAGCTGAAAATATGCCAATTTTGGGCACATACAGTTAAAAATATGACTAATATTAACTGTTTCAGTTGAAAATATGACAAATATTAATAGCTTGAGTTGAAAATATAACATTAACAATTACATTTGAAAATGAAATAAAATTGACAATTACAGTTGAAAATGTGACATATTTTGACAGTTTAGAGTTGAAAATATGAAAAATTATGACAGATACAGATGAAAATATGCCAATTTTGGACACAGAGTTGAACATATTGATATATTAACAGTTTCAGTTGGAAATATGACATTGACAATTACATTTGTAAATATAACAAATTTTGACAATTGCAGTTTACATTAAAAATCTGAATATTTTACATTGCAGTTAAAAATGACAAATTATTACAGTTACAGTTAAAAATATGACAAATATTAACAATCTGAGTTGAAAATGTGACATTAACCATTATATCTGAAAATATAACAAATTTTCACAATTACAGTTGAAAATATAACATATTGATAGTTTTGAGTTGAAAAAATGACAAATAATGACAGTTTCAGTTGAAAATATGAAATTAACAATTACATTTGAAAATATAACAAAGTTTGACAATTGCAGTTTAAATTGAAAATGTGAGAATTTTACAGTTACAGTTGAACATGACGAATTATTACACTTACAGTTAAAAATATGAGAAATATTAACAAGTTCAATTAAAAATATGAATATATTGATAACAGTTTCAAAACATTAACATTTGAAAATATAACAAATTTTGACAATTTTAGTTTAAAAATGTATTGATATATTAACAGTTTCAAAACATTAATAATTACATTTGAAAATATAACAAATTTTGACAATTTTAGTTGAAATTGAAGATCTGAGAATTTTACAGTTACAGTTGAAAATGACAAATTATTACAGTTACAGATAAAATTATGACAAATATTATTATTATATTATTATTATAATGTAAATAACAATCTATTACAGTTAAGGTTGAAAATATGACAAATATCAACAATTTTATTTGAAAATATGACAAATTAACCATTAAATCTAAAAATATAACATATTTTGACAATCATACTTGAAAATATTACATATCTTGACAGTTATAGTTCAAAATATGACTGATTATGACAGTTATTGTTGTAAATATGACAAATTATGATTGTTGCCGTAGAAAACATGTCAATTTTGGACACATACAGTTGAAAATATGACGATTATTAACAGTCTGAGTTGAAAATATGTCATTAACAATTACATTTGAAAATATAACAGAATTTGAAAAGTACAGTTGAATGTATGATATGTTTTGACAGTTTCGAGTTGAAAATATGACAAATTATAGCAATTACTGTTGAAAATATTACGTGTTTTGACAGTTTAGAGTTGAACATATGACAAATTATGGTAGTTACATATGAAAATATGCCAATTTTGGACACAGTTGAATACAGTTAAATATATATTTATATAATATCAGTTTCAGTTGGAAATATGATATTAACAATTACGTTAATTACAACAATTGCAGTTGAAGTTGAAAATATGAGAATTTTACAGTCATAGCTGAAAATGACAAATTATTACAGTTACACCTAAAATTATGACAATTAATAACAATTTTAGTTGAAAATATGACATGTTAAGCATTATCGAGAAAATATAACATTTTGACAATTACAGCTGAAAATATGACAGATTATGACAGTTTCAGTTGAATATATAATAAAATTTGACACATACAGTTGATAATATGGCACATACTAACAGTTTCAGTTGAAAATATGGAATTAACTACATTTCAAATTACATATAATAAATTTTGAGAATTACAGTTGAAAGTATGAGAGATTTTGACCAGTTTAGTTAAAAATATGAAAATTTTTGTAAATCGCAGTTGAAAATATGATAGATTTGACAGTTTTAGTTGTAAATATGACAGTGACAGTTAAACATATGCTTGAAAATATGACAAATATTAACTGTTTCAGTTGAAAATGTGACATTAACAATTAAATTTGAAAATATAACAAAATTTGACAATTACATTTGAAAATATGACATATTTTGACAGTTCAGAGTTGAAAATAACACATATTATGACAAATACAGTTGAAAATATCCCAATTTGGACACACAGTTGAAAATACGACAAATAATAACATTTTCAGTTGAAAACATAACATTTACAATTACATTTGATAATATAACAAATTTTGGCACTTACAGTTGAAAATGTGACATATTTTGCCAGTTAAACTTAAAAATTATGACACATTATGAAAATCATAGTAGAATATACGACAGGTTTTGATAGTTATAGTTGTAAATTTGACAAATTATGACTCTTATAGTTGAATATGACTAATTTTTACACTCACAGTTGGAAATATGATAAATATTAACAGTTTCAGTTGAAAATATAACATATTAACAGTTACATTTCAAATTATAACAAACTTTGACAATTACAGTTGATTATATGACAGATTTTGACAGTTATTATTGTAACTATGACAAATTAATGGGCGTTTTACACGGTCACAATACACAAAATTGTCGTGAATAAATTGACAACAATAAATTCATGAATAAATTGTCACAATAGAACCTGCTTTTAGTATTCAGCATTTTGTTGGGGAATTCTAGTTACATTTCGGTTTTTAAACTAATACCAACCCAACCTACTGAAAAGTGACATGTGCACATGGTGTATCTAACATGGTGTAATCATGGTGTAATACATATGCAGCTACTGCTAACGCATACAAGGCAGCACATGTTTTTTGTTACTATTCCTACTTTCATTTTTATTTAAATGAGAACACAGAAATGGAGACAAGATGAGAAGAACGTAACTCTGAAAGTTGGCAACACATTGGCAGTGTAGAAGTCCCAAGTTTACAGTTGGCAAAAATTTGACCGTGTAATACGTCTTTACATTTTCAATTTAGTTACGCATTTATCCACGAATAAATTCATCAATTTCTTTGATCGTGTAAAACAGATATACGACAGTTACAGTTGAAAATATGCCAATTTTGGACACATTCAGTTAAAAATATGGCAAATATTAATAGTCTCTAAATGACATTAACAATTACATTTGAAAATATAACAAACTTTGACAATTACAGCTGAAAATATGATATATTCTGACTGATATATGATATATGATATATGAGACATTTTAAAAATCACTAGAAAATATGACAGATTTTTACAGTACTAGCTAAAAATATGACTAATTATTGGCACTTGCAGTTGAAAATATGACTAATTTTGACACATAGTTGAAAATATTACAAATATCAGTTTAGGTGAAAATATAACATTAACAATTACATTTGATATTATTATATATTTTAACAGTTTCGGTTGAAAATATGACACATTTTTAAAATCACAGTAGAAAATATGACAGATTTTGACAATTATAGTTGAAAATATGACAAATTATGATACTTACAGTTGCATATGACTAATTTCGATTCACATACTTGAAAATATGATAAATACCAACAGTTTCAGTTGAAAATATAACATACAAACAATTACTTTCAAAATCTAACAGATTTTAAAAAGTGCAGTTGATTATGGGACAGATTTTGACAGTTACAGATGAAAATATGACTGTTTTGATTGCAAACGACAATTTCGTCGTCTTCAATTTTTGTTGTACACACGCTATAACTACTTTGACAATTACCGTTGAAAATATGACAAATTTTGACTTAGTTAATTACTAACAAATGATATTATTTTTATATAGTGGTATGTGGTTAGATTTTATTCATATGATTATGTAACATATTATGCAAATTTAATAAGAAGCAATACAATTTTATAAATGACTTTATTAAACTGGAATTAACCTTTCCTCAAGGCGGAACGACCCCTTGAGGGGTCGATAGCCTAATAGACATTTTTTCTCTATTTCTCTCAGTATCAACACAGTATCCTCATATAATAATAATATTTTTTCTTTGTTACAGAAAACCATGACGCAATAAAACCTGCCAGAATTTCACGAAGACGTCCAAGCCCATAAGATCAAGTGACTTTCCGTCCAGTTTCTTCAACACCGGCTTGAATTAAGAGAACGTATGCGCCAGGCTTCAGGAATCATTCGGTGTTCAATAACTCCACAACTAGAATCATTCGAAGGGGAAACATGAAAGAAGCAAAGAAAATTCCATTGAAACGACTCATCAAGACTACAACTAAGTGCTACCTCAAAACCTGCTGTATCAACTGACATGAGATGTGCAAGAAAGTGTTTGAATCAACTGAAGTTAAATAATGAACAACATACACATTTCAACTAAACCAAGAAAATTTCATGAAGCTTCATCAAGACTACTAATTACCATCAAGAGTAATAGCTATTCAGTGAAGCAATTACCTGTTACTGGATGGCCTAAAGAAATTCACAAGATTGCGAAATATTATTCAGCAATATCAGTCTATATTTGTTCACTAAAGCAAGAATACACGTAATGCAAAAAAACATTTCATTTAAATGAAACTTCAAGACAAAAAATTATTTATGAAAATTCAAGACCCAAAGAAGGATTAGCGAATCAACTGAACATTTCACATCTTTCACCGCCAAGATGTGGGGCTTATATAGCACACGCTTGAATTTTAAAATACGAATTGCATTTATTTATTCAGTATAAAGCCTATCTACTTTTACAGTTAAGGCGTATGTGTTCCATTTACTGCATGGAAAGTTGGGGGCTTGTTGTGGCTGCACTCTGCATATCTACCGCACTGAAAAATGATGATTTTTCGATAAAATTATGTTTTGTGGAATTTTCATTTTTTAAGCAGCCCAGTAGAAGATTTAAAAAAAATGAAACATTTAAAGGATTTGTTGTTCTCTGCAAGTAAGGTTCATGAACAACTAAAGTTTTCATCAATGTAAAAGATGAACGGTTAATGAGGAAAAAACATGTACTACACAATTATTTTCCGATTGTCTACGGAAAAATTATTGTTTATAAGATGAAATTGCATCCTATCCATGGATAACCATATTTAACAGACAGAAATGCAATCTATTTGTCAATAGCTGCAGCATGTGCAGCGATCTAGGCAACCGATATGCGCCAAAGATCTATGGGTTGAATCCCGGCAAAGTTCTGAATCTTTCACATGCGACACACTTCTGTGGCTGCATATACTTCCTCAAGTTTCCTCATGTAATGTGAGTTGCCTACACTACGAGCAGGGGAGTGCCCACAATATAATATGGGCGTGAAAGGAAAGCACAATAAACCCTCGAAATGCTACCTGCAATAAATCCATTCATCACAATAATAGTTCCCTGAGTCTGGGTAATACCAAGCTACATTGCGGAAAAAAATATCGTATCGCTTTTATCTTATGTTTACAGGTTTCTGTTTGTCCTTTTGTTTTTTTATTGTTAAATAAGGCTTGTCCTATTTGTCCAATAGCTGCAGCAAGCTCGAACGCTTTGGTTTCATATGCGATCCAATTTTATAAATAATGAAAGCATCCGCAACCGTTCAATCAACAAAATGAAAATTTGTGCTCCCGTTCTCTTTAGGTTTCCTGTCGAGCTCGTAGAGAACGATTTGTCTACATACGGTTTTCTCATTTTCTCATTTTTAAGTTCAATACATTTTTGTCTTTCGTACCTGAAGTAACTACCTAAGAAACGAAACAAATCTTTCTAAAATACGAGTTTTTATTCCTCTTGTTGGAAATAGGTACTTCAATTAATCCAGAAATCACATATTGTCGAAACTCTTGAAAATTGCAACAAAAAGGATATATTTAAATTATAATGTTGTAAATGGTAAAAGTCTTTGAATATGGGTGTTTTATTTGGTGTTTTGAGCAACAGTCAGGTTCCTTATATATTAAATTATAATGGTTGCGATGTGCCCGAAGGGCTTTCGACACATAAGGGCATGGTGCAATTGGATGTCCCGTTACAGCCCAATTCATGGTAACTTCTAGTTACCAAGAAGTTCATTAACAATTTCCATGTAATTATCAGATTTTGTGCTTCCTTGAAAACTTTTGGGTCACACTCTTAAAAGCATTCCAAGTACCACGTTTCAAGTCATTTAAGGTCTCTTCAAATTGTACATCTTGTTGTAGAAGTTTAATTTGGAGTAGTACAAAAGTTCCCTCCTCAAGTGTTGCATTCGAGATATTGGGAAATTTTTGTTTAAGGTATTGGAATCCACGACCCTCGTTATCCATTGCTTTGGCGTAATTCTTTATCAAACCTAATTTTATGTGCAATGGCGATAGAAATATTTTATCAAGTTCCACTAGTGACTTATGAAGTATATTCGTTTGTCCAGGAATATACCGAGTCCTGATTCTTTAACAATGTAGTGGGCATTTCTTGCTCGACTAACAAGGGAAACCCGGTGCTTTGTATACCCCAGTTGTAAACCGAGTAGAATTGTTACAACTTTGAGGTCAGCGCTGATTATACATTTTGTAATTAATTTTGTCGAGAAGACGAGTCGTATTGTCATAATATTCCTTCATATGAACTGCGTGGCCAACCGGGATGGATGGATAAACGTTGCGACGCCAACTTTCTCCTCTCCTTACCTTGTCGCTCACTCCATGGACCCGTGCCGGTAGCCTTTAACGACAGAGAAGGCGTGGATTATGGTAAATTAGGGCGCCACACAATTACCGAGTCAGCGGAGGGTGAGCTTCAACGACCCTTGCAATTGTGAGCAAGGACAGCTGCGGCTCACGGACATGGTTATTTCGACTAAAACAAACGCGACAAACTAAACTGTCAAGGAGGAGTTTGTTAAGATTCTCAGTCTCGGCAATATCACACATCAACAAACATGTACATATGGTGGGGATGACGCAAACGGGGTAAAATATGGGCTGAGAGGGCGATTGATAGACCGAAATCCGCTCTGCGGCGGTCTAATCTACAAACGCTCGCGATTCGGAAGTAAGTACGTGCGGCGCCGCGCGGGATTACCAAATCGCGTGCTAACAGGCGATCCTTGCCTATAAAGCGCGCTCGCAGAAGCTGATGGGGCTTACAGATAGGTGAACAAAATATGAGATTATGACGTGGGAAAAATATAGTGGACTTCGCGCCGCTCGGCGACGAACTTCACGCCGTTCGACTTCAACGTGGCAACGCTGCTCACTGCTTCCTCACTGCGTGACCGCAACAAAATGGACGCTGGCGCGCTTCCGGTGCGTTCACGTGCCTCAGCTTGGTGGACTCGGGCTTGGGCGGCGGTTTGGTCCCGCGTTCGTTGCCCCGACGTACGGCCCCCCAAACTGGAGATGGCTCGCACTGCTCTAGACTGGCCCCAGACTAGCAGTAGGCTGGTGTGTAGGCGTCGTAGCCCCAATGAGTGGAGTGGGCTAGCACTAGGAGTAGGAGTAGCTAGTGTGGCACTAGGAGTAGCTAGGAGTGGGCGTCGTAGCCCCAACCTAGGACTCTGATAAAACGAAAGACGCGATAAGAAACACGAACAATGGCTACGCGTGGCCGACTCGTGGGGAAAGAAAACCTCGCCCAGATCTCTGGAGTCACGAAACACAAAATGTGGACAACTCCCGACTCTGCGGAAGGATCGCAGCATCGCTATCACATTGTTTGCCGCAGCGTCCCAGGTCATGATGGTGCATGGGCTAAAACACATAAGCGCTGGCATGTATATTGGGCCTGCTAGAGGAGCAGGCGGTGTGAACTCTGAGTATCCTCCGGGCAAATGATAAGCCGTCTGGGCAGATAGTAACAGATGTGCAGGTTGCAGGAACTGGGTTATGGCATTGATGTGATACCATCGCTATCACATTGTTTGCCGCAGCGTCCCAAGTCATGATGGTGCATGGGCTAAAACACACAAGCGCTGGCATGTATATTGGGCCTGCTAGGGGAGCAGGCGGTGTGAACTCTGAGTATCCTCCGGGCAAATGATAAGCCGTCTGGGCAGATAGTAACAGATGTGCAGGTTGCAGGAACTGGGTTATGGCATTGATGTGATACCATCGCTATCACATTGTTTGCCGCAGCGTCCCAAGTCATGATGGTGCATGGGCTAAAACACACAAGCGCTGGCATGTATATTGGGCCTGCTAGGGGAGCAGGCGGTGTGAACTCTGAGTATCCTCCGGGAAAATGATAAGCCGTCAGGGCAGAGAGTAACTGATGTGCAGACTGCAGGAACTGGGTTATGGCACTGATGTGATACCATCGCTATCACGTTGTTTGCCGCAGCGTCCCAAGTCATAATGGTGTATGGGCTAAAACACACAAGCGCTGGCATGTATATTGGGCCTGCTAGGGGAGCAGGCGGTGTGAACTCTGAGTATCCTCCGGGAAAATGATAAGCCGTCTGGGCAGATAGTAACTGATGTGCAGGTTGCAGGGACTGGGTTATGGCATTGATGTGATACCATCGCTATCACGTTGTTTGCCGCAGCGTCCCAAGTCATAATGGTGTATGGGCTAAAACACACAAGCGCTGGCATGTATATTGGGCCTGCTAGGGGAGCAGGCTTTGTGAACTCTGAGTATCCTCCGGGAAAATGATAAGCCGTCTGGGCAGATAGTAACTGATGTGCAGGTTGCAGGAACTGGGTTATGGCATTGATGTGATACCATCGCTATCACGTTGTTTGCCGCAGCGTCCCAAGTCATAATGGTGTATGGGCTAAAACACACAAGCGCTGGCATGTATATTGGGCCTGCTAGGGGAGCAGGCGGTGTGAACTCTGAGTATCCTCCGGGAAAATGATAAGCCGTCAGGGCAGATAGTAACTGATGTGCAGACTGCAGGAACTGGGTTATGGCATTGATGTGATAGCATCGCTATCACATAGTTTGCCCCAGCGTCCCAAGTCATAATGGTGTATGGGCTAAAACACACAAGCGCTGGCATGTATATTGGGCCTGCTAGGGGAGCAGGCGGTGTGAACTCTGAGTATCCTCCGGGAAAATGATAAGCCGTCTGGGCAGATAGTAACTGATGTGCAGACTGCAGGAACTGGGTTATGGCACTGATGTGATACCATCGCTATCACGTTGTTTGCCGCAGCGTCCCAAGTCATAATGGTGTATGGGCTAAAACACACAAGCGCTGGCATGTATATTGGGCCTGCTAGGGGAGCAGGCGGTGTGAACTCTGAGTATCCTCCGGGAAAATGATAAGCCGTCTGGGCAGATAGTAACTGATGTGCAGGTTGCAGGGACTGGGTTATGGCATTGATGTGATACCATCGCTATCACGTTGTTTGCCGCAGCGTCCCAAGTCATAATGGTGTATGGGCTAAAACACACAAGCGCTGGCATGTATATTGGGCCTGCTAGGGGAGCAGGCGGTGTGAACTCTGAGTATCCTCCGGGAAAATGATAAGCCGTCAGGGCAGAGAGTAACTGATGTGCAGACTGCAAGAACTGGGTTATGGCACTGATGTGATACCATCGCTATCACGTTGTTTGCCGCAGCGTCCCAAGTCATAATGGTGTATGGGCTAAAACACACAAGCGCTGGCATGTATATTGGGCCTGCTAGGGGAGCAGGCGGTGTGAACTCTGAGTATCCTCCGGGAAAATGATAAGCCGTCTGGGCAGATAGTAACTGATGTGCAGGTTGCAGGGACTGGGTTATGGCATTGATGTGATACCATCGCTATCACGTTGTTTGCCGCAGCGTCCCAAGTCATAATGGTGCATGGGCTAAAACACACAAGCGCTGGCATGTATATTGGACTTTCTAGGGGAGCAGGCGGTGTGAACCCTGAGTATCCTCCGGGAAAATGATAAGCCGTCAGGGCAGAGAGTAACTGATGTGCAGACTGCAGGAACTGGGTTATGGCACTGATGTGATACCATCGCTATCACGTTGTTTGCCGCAGCGTCCCAAGTCATAATGGTGTATGGGCTAAAACACACAAGCGCTGGCATGTATATTGGGCCTGCTAGGGGAGCAGGCGGTGTGAACTCTGAGTATCCTCCGGGAAAATGATAAGCCGTCTGGGCAGATAGTAACTGATGTGCAGGTTGCAGGGACTGGGTTATGGCATTGATGTGATACCATCGCTATCACGTTGTTTGCCGCAGCGTCCCAAGTCATAATGGTGTATGGGCTAAAACACACAAGCGCTGGCATGTATGTTGGGCCTGCTAGGGGAGCAGGCGGTGTGAACTCTGAGTATCCTCCGGGAAAATGATAAGCCGTCAGGGCAGATAGTAACTGATGTGCAGACTGCAGGAACTGGGTTATGGCATTGATGTGATACCATCGCTATCACGTTGTTTGCCGCAGCGTCCCAAGTCATAATGGTGTATGGGCTAAAACACACAAGCGCTGGCATGTATATTGGGCCTGCTAGGGGAGCAGGCGGTGTGAACTCTGAGTATCCTCCGGGAAAATGATAAGCCGTCTGGGCAGATAGTAACTGATGTGCAGGTTGCAGGGACTGGGTTATGGCATTGATGTGATACCATCGCTATCACGTTGTTTGCCGCAGCGTCCCAAGTCATAATGGTGTATGGGCTAAAACACACAAGCGCTGGCATGTATATTGGGCCTGCTAGGGGAGCAGGCGGTGTGAACTCTGAGTATCCTCCGGGAAAATGATAAGCCGTCTGGGCAGATAGTAACTGATGTGCAGGTTGCAGGGACTGGGTTATGGCATTGATGTTGCGACGCTTACTTCCTGTCAAAACTGTCAACCCCCCAAATAACTCTACTGGCGCGGGCCGCTAGCCGTTTAATCAGTGGAGACGGCGGGGTTCGGATGGTAAAGTATAAAATGGGCGCCACACAATTACCGCACCAGTAGAGGGTGATCACGCCTCCTGGTCCCAACTGTGAAGGATAAGGAGGCTTTACCTCAGACGCTGGTAAACAATGAAATAGAGAAAAACTATGGTTTGACAATTAACAACAGAAGATTTATTTAAAACTAAATGGTCATTTAACAATATTGTTGTAAACTTGTTCTTAAATCTGGCTATCAAAATGATTAATGGGAATGGAAATGTGCGATGACCCCTTGTGGTCTCAGACGTCCCGATGCCCTGCGGGGGCGGTTCGCGAAATGGAGGGTTTTCCCGAAGAAAAAGGACGATGGTACCAACGCTTCCCTATTCCCCGCTATTTACGCAGTCTCCGTATTTCCGCTCACGCCTTACCTTTACCGCAGAGACCGTCAACGCCCTAAATACAATTGACAAATGGAATGATGTGACATATGAGTGATTACGTAGAATGATTTGGAGGCTCGGCGTTCCCACGGCGATCCACTCCGGGCGCCGCCACTGGCTTATACGTTCCGCGCGACGGTTGACGCACGGTTTTGCGATATTGGCCACTACTGTTGGCTACGTCACGCAGCGGCAAAACCTCCTCTTGTGGACACGACAGCGCCGTCAACTCGCCGTCCGTAATAAAAAACCGGGACCACTGGCCGTAATTTAGCCGTAGGTTAGCCGTAGGTTGCGTATACCGCCTCCCACTAGAACCCTATAAAACAATTTACCCAGTAAGAAACGTAGTACGTGAAGCGTGCGCGCGGGGCTTAACTTACCCTTGTGCAAGGGGTTTCCGACCACTAAAACTGCGACACCACTATATTCCCCCTTGGGAGAGAATCGTCCTCGACGGATCCTCCTAACGCAAACAGAATACTCCCGCTCTAATTGCAGATCGACCTTTGTCGATATATCTCTTCGCGTGCGCGTGTCTTGCTGCAGTTAAATTCACACCAAAAATGGCCGGTCCGTCTCGTCCGCTCGCGAAAACGCTGCCCAAAAATTCCGCCGCGAGCAGCGCCTCGGTCAGCAATGACCATAGGCGGCGCTCAAAGGAGGATAATGCAGAGGCGCGCGCTAACGTTGAAACTTCACGTTACAGTTCCCCCCCTTTCCCGGAAAGAAGGAACTACCTTACGAGTTCCTGCCTACTAACTACCCGAAACAAATAAGAAATAGAAGGAAGAAAGAAAGAAGAAATGAGGATGAGTAGAGGTCGGGCTTATTAGTCCCGTACCAACAGACGTAGGTCCCTCGCATGCCAAAGCCCTGCAGGCTGCCCTGCCTCGTTTTCCAGCTCATAGGTCCACTGGCCTGTTTTCTTCCGCACCTTGTACGGTCCTACAAACTTCGGGGCCAACTTTGCCGCAAACCCTTTTGAGGCATCCGACAGTACATAGTTTTTCTTCAGAACCTGCTGTCCCGTGAAGAACTCGTCTGGTCTCCGACGTAAGTTATAATATTTCTGGTTTCGCACGTCTGCTGTGCGCATGCGCTGCCGAACCTGGCTGTAAACCGCTTTCAACTTCTCATGCCGGATTAGAGGATCCTCTACGACCTCATCGGCACCAATCAGCTGGTCACCAATAATCGATTGCTTATCAAACACCGACCCAGACAATATTATTTCTCTACCAAAATTCATGAAATATGGACTGAACCCGGTCACCTCGTGTTTAGCACTGCGAATCGAACACGCTAAATGTGACAGCTTATCCGCCCAATGACGATGGTCCTCCTTTGCGAACATCGCCACCAGAGTCTTGATTACCCTGTTGGTCCTCTCTGTCGGATTTGCTTGGGGGTGGTAATGGGGATTGTATCTCACCCTCACATCATATTTCTCGAAAAGCTGTCGAAACTCTCGGCTCCTATATTGCGGTCCATTATCCACCAGAATGACCTCAGGGGCTCCGAAAAACAGAATCACTCTCTCCTCGATGATTTTCACTATGCCTGGGGCCGTGGCCTTGCGAAGCGGAAAGATCAAAGGCATCTTTGAAA
This sequence comes from Othius punctulatus, assembly GCA_951805005.1. Taxonomy (NCBI): domain Eukaryota; kingdom Metazoa; phylum Arthropoda; class Insecta; order Coleoptera; family Staphylinidae; genus Othius; species Othius punctulatus. The sequence continues at coordinate 41,986,791 of OX638146.1, forward strand.
ATGTGTCTACTACCACCAATAAGTACGAATATCCACTAGTAGACCTCGGGAACGGCCCCATGAGATCGCTGCTAATGATCTGCCATGGGCGAGCTGCCTTTCGGTTCGGTACCAAATACCCAGCCGGTTTCTGTTGAGGCGGCTTATATCGAACACAAACTGGACATCGGCGAACATATTTGGCCACGTCTGCACGCATCTTGGGCCAATAGTATCTATCAGCCACTCTCCCAAACGTCTTATAGACACCCATGTGACCGGCCGTGGGCACATCGTGACATTCACGCAGTACTCGTCCGCGATCCTCCTTCGGCACAACCTCTCTCCACTCGTCCACTCCGGTTCCTAACCCAAAACGCTCTTTGACGTACCTAAAAAGTCTTCCTTCGCTGACCCTATACTGCGTAAACTTAAGAGGATGTCTCAGGACATCTTCTCTCCTTCTGGCATACCACTTATCTACTACTGGCCTAGCCTGTAATGCAGACACTTCGGTCAAACCATTAATTTCGGGTACAGCTCGTGATAAAAGATCCGGAACGATATGGTCCTTACCCTTCCGATGAACAATCTGAAAATCGTACTGCTGCATTCGGACTGACCATCTCGCCAAACGACCTGTGGGATCTTTCATATTCTGTAACCACACCAAACTATGGTGATCAGTAATGACCTTGAAGGACAATCCCTCGAGATAGGGGCGAAACTTTTCCACTGCCCAAATAACGGCCAAACACTCCCGCTCCGTCGCCGAATAGTTTCGCTCTGCCCTAATAAGAGACCTACTGATGTAGCTGACGACTCTCTCGCCATCGGGGTGTGTCTGCGTCAAAACCGCACCCAGCCCGTGGCCACTCGCGTCGGTCTGCACTGTAAATGGCAGAGTGAAATCAGGACAGGTGAGGATTGGGGCCTTGATAAGATGCTCCTTGATAGTACGAAACGACTCCTCGCACTCCTCAGACCAAATTACCTTGCAGCCCTTCTTCAACAGCGCAGTGATCGGAGCGATAATCGTAGAAAAGTTAGGTACAAATCGTCTATACCACGAAGCCATTCCTACCAATCTCCTTACCTCCGTGCTCGTCCTTGGTGGGGGGATGTTGACAATGGCTTCCACCTTGCCCGGATCCACATGAAGACCTCTTCGATTTACTATGTACCCCAGGTACTTTAATTCCGAACGACAAAAATGGCACTTGTCCTCACTCAGTGTCAGGCCAGCTGCACGGATTCTACGCAGTACCTCTTTAAGAACTGACATGTGCTTTGCGAAGGAATCCGCTACCACGACGATGTCGTCCAGGTAGACGAAAACATTCGGCTCGAGATCGTAGCCGATCACGCTGTCAATAAGTCTCTGCCAGGTTGCTGGGGCGTTATGCAGCCCAAACGGCATCCTAGTGAACTGGTACAGTCCTCTCCCTGGAACTGCAAAAGCAGTGTACTGCTTTGATGATTGAGCCATGGGTATCTGCCAATACGCGCTTTTAATATCCAACGACGTCAGATACTTTACGCTGCGCAGTTTGTCTAAGGTGCTGGTGACGTAGGGTAGGGGGTAGCTATCCTTGACAGTCACCTGATTCAGCTTGCGGAAGTCGACACAGAACCTAAAGGTGCCATCCTTCTTCTTCACCAGCAAGATCGGAGATGACCACGGTGAGTTAGAACGCTCTACCACTCCCAAAGACAACATTTCTTGAAGCTCCTTGTCAATCTGCTCCTGCATCACCGGAGACACTGGATAGTTTCTAGACTTAATTGGGGATGATGTGGTGGAAATCGTGTGCTCCGCCAACGTCGCCCGACCCAACTGCCTCTGCTCTCCGCTAAAATGAGCTGAAATTACGCCTGACAAAATGGACTGCTCCCCCGAGCTCAATCCTAAATCCTCATCGATCACGTCCAGAACTGCCTGCTCTGCAAAGGTCCAAACACCACTACGCAAATTCGGGACTACTCCCATCTCCTTAAAAAAATCTATGCCTAAAATTAACCTATGCGAAACGCCGGGAATAACGAGCACTTCGAGTACTATTACGCGACCCAACACGCTAAAAGGAATCCTGCAACTGCCCAAACTCTCGCATCTCTCGCCGTTCGCCACCGTACAATCCACGGTGGAAGGCAACAATTCTAAACCTAACTGGGCCAGCTGCTTCCATCCAAGGGATCCTAGAACCGTGCGTGTTGCACCCGTGTCCAATAAACCTAACATATTTACACCATACACATCCACTTTCAAATAAGGTCGTTCATCACCTATCGCGCTATCCAAAATAAAATCAAGGCGAGCCCTCTCTCTGCTAAACGTACCCTCTGTGGTCTCCAATCTTGGGTGGGGCGTTAGACCTACACGCCCTACCGTCTGGCATTTCCCGAACACTGCGAACATGACGCCCTGGTTACGCCGCGCTGACCACAACCAAAACAACGTCTGCTCGACCGCTCGGTACAATCCCGCGCAATATGCCCTTCTCGTTGACAGTTGAAGCACATTACACCCAGCCGAGCTGGTGTCTTCGCAGGGGTTGAAAAACCACCCCGACTGTTCACGTCAACGTAAGCCAGATCGGGTTCTAAAGTCTCGTGTTTCTGTGGAGGCCTCTTGTACGCTTCGGTCATGGCTCGCGTATGTTCGATAGAGCGACCAATTTTCCGTAATTCGTCGATCGACTTCACGTCTACCAAGCACAATCGCTGGAGGTAAAATGGAGCTAGGTTCTTCGTAACCATCTTCAAACGAACCTCCTCAGTCAACTTGACCCCGAGGTCCTCTAACCTCGCGAAATAGACACTCATCACCGTAAGGAACGTACCAACTGTTTCCTTCGGCCCCTGGGTCCGACCCCTCGCCTCGTCAAATAGTCGATCTGCGAAATCCACCGGTTGAAATTCCTCGCGGAGTCTCGCCACCAAATCTTCCCAAGACACTAGGCTCCTACGGACGGCCGAATACCACAACAGCGCTTTACCCTTGAACAGATCCAACGCGGACGCGAATAGCTGAGGTTTCTTCACGTTACGGGCCACCTGCAGCTCCTCTACTTTAGCTACAAAAGTGCAGACGGACATGTCCGACGCTTCCCCAGAATACTTTAGGTTCCACTGCGAGACGGGGACTGATTTGATCGGTGTACGCGACGGTGTACTCGAGACCACGGGTAGAGGGTCATCGTCACTGGACGAATCACTAGCGCACCCGCTAGGCGCTAGTGGGCTCGAGGCAATCAGCGACAAATTTAATGGTGGAATAGAAGGCTGACTCACCCTTTTAACTCTGTCCTCCAGGTCCGATTGTAACGATTGTAGGGTCACCAACATCTGCGATCGACTTGTCTTCTCCTCCTCCGTCGTAGGTGTAGACCTATCTATTCTAGCGGCGAGATGAGCCAATGTGCTCAGAATGTTCGAATAGCCGCTGCTATTTGCCACACCGGTGAAGGTGCTAATGGTATTCGTCAATGAGTCACATCCCAGTGTCACTGCATCAAGGTCTTCTTTATATGGGAAAGGATACTTGGGGTAATGCAAACTCGCACCCCCGCGCTCTACTCTAAGGACGTTGCTAAGGGTTTTTCGCATCTCATCTACTAAGCCTTCGGGATATCCACGATATTTAAGCTCATATGCGAGCTCAGCCTTAGAAAGGGACTTGACCTTCATGGTCCCGCCAATATTAGCCATGATTACTATGGGGTGAGTGGAAAGAAAAGACAAATAAATAGAAAATAGCCAAAATACTTATACCCAACTAAACCTAACCTAACTAAAAATTCGACACGGGTTGGCTTTACTTGCAAACGCTTCTCGTACTCTATACAAAAAAGACATTGACCTCCCAGGTCACCAAACAGCGTCAACTACGCTACCAACAATGATAAGTACTCCGATTGCAAAGTAAAGTTCCCTAAAAATTCATCCAAAAAAAATCGCGGAAACTAAGTAGCGCACCGTGGTTACTAAAGCCGCTGCTACGCCGTACCCGAGTTTCAGCGAGTTAAAAAATCACAATTGAAAAAAGAAAATTACAGAGTTTTTTTTTTTTTTTTTTTTTTTTTTTTTTTTTTTTTTTTTACTAGACGAGTGCCGTAGATCAAGAACAAACTTGCACCAAGACCAAAATACAATCGGGCCCCACGTTGGGCGCCAAAAATGCGACGCTTACTTCCTGTCAAAACTGTCAACCCCCCAAATAACTCTACTGGCGCGGGCCGCTAGCCGTTTAATCAGTGGAGACGGCGGGGTTCGGATGGTAAAGTATAAAATGGGCGCCACACAATTACCGCACCAGTAGAGGGTGATCACGCCTCCTGGTCCCAACTGTGAAGGATAAGGAGGCTTTACCTCAGACGCTGGTAAACAATGAAATAGAGAAAAACTATGGTTTGACAATTAACAACAGAAGATTTATTTAAAACTAAATGGTCATTTAACAATATTGTTGTAAACTTGTTCTTAAATCTGGCTATCAAAATGATTAATGGGAATGGAAATGTGCGATGACCCCTTGTGGTCTCAGACGTCCCGATGCCCTGCGGGGGCGGTTCGCGAAATGGAGGGTTTTCCCGAAGAAAAAGGACGATGGTACCAACGCTTCCCTATTCCCCGCTATTTACGCAGTCTCCGTATTTCCGCTCACGCCTTACCTTTACCGCAGAGACCGTCAACGCCCTAAATACAATTGACAAATGGAATGATGTGACATATGAGTGATTACGTAGAATGATTTGGAGGCTCGGCGTTCCCACGGCGATCCACTCCGGGCGCCGCCACTGGCTTATACGTTCCGCGCGACGGTTGACGCACGGTTTTGCGATATTGGCCACTACTGTTGGCTACGTCACGCAGCGGCAAAACCTCCTCTTGTGGACACGACAGCGCCGTCAACTCGCCGTCCGTAATAAAAAACCGGGACCACTGGCCGTAATTTAGCCGTAGGTTAGCCGTAGGTTGCGTATACCGCCTCCCACTAGAACCCTATAAAACAATTTACCCAGTAAGAAACGTAGTACGTGAAGCGTGCGCGCGGGGCTTAACTTACCCTTGTGCAAGGGGTTTCCGACCACTAAAACTGCGACACCACTATATTCCCCCTTGGGAGAGAATCGTCCTCGACGGATCCTCCTAACGCAAACAGAATACTCCCGCTCTAATTGCAGATCGACCTTTGTCGATATATCTCTTCGCGTGCGCGTGTCTTGCTGCAGTTAAATTCACACCAAAAATGGCCGGTCCGTCTCGTCCGCTCGCGAAAACGCTGCCCAAAAATTCCGCCGCGAGCAGCGCCTCGGTCAGCAATGACCATAGGCGGCGCTCAAAGGAGGATAATGCAGAGGCGCGCGCTAACGTTGAAACTTCACGTTACAGTTCGATACCATCGCTATCACGTTGTTTGCCGCAGCGTCCCAAGTCATAATGGTGTATGGGCTAAAACACACAAGCGCTGGCATGTATATTGGGCCTGCTAGGGGAGCAGGCGGTGTGAACTCTGAGTATCCTCCGGGAAAATGATAAGCCGTCAGGGCAGATAGTAACTGATGTGCAGACTGCAGGAACTGGGTTATGGCATTGATGTGATACCATCGCTATCACGTTGTTTGCCGCAGCGTCCCAAGTCATAATGGTGTATGGGCTAAAACACACAAGCGCTGGCATGTATGTTGGGCCTGCTAGGGGAGCAGGCGGTGTGAACTCTGAGTATCCTCCGGGAAAATGATAAGCCGTCTGGGCAGATAGTAACTGATGTGCAGGTTGCAGGGACTGGGTTATGGCATTGATGTGATACCATCGCTATCACGTTGTTTGCCGCAGCGTCCCAAGTCATAATGGTGTATGGGCTAAAACACACAAGCGCTGGCATGTATATTGGGCCTGCTAGGGGAGCAGGCGGTGTGAACTCTGAGTATCCTCCGGGAAAATGATAAGCCGTCTGGGCAGATAGTAACTGATGTGCAGGTTGCAGGGACTGGGTTATGGCATTGATGTGATACCATCGCTATCACGTTGTTTGCCGCAGCGTCCCAAGTCATAATGGTGTATGGGCTAAAACACACAAGCGCTGGCATGTATATTGGGCCTGCTAGGGGAGCAGGCGGTGTGAACTCTGAGTATCCTCCGGGAAAATGATAAGCCGTCTGGGCAGATAGTAACTGATGTGCAGGTTGCAGGGACTGGGTTATGGCATTGATGTGATACCATCGCTATCACGTTGTTTGCCGCAGCGTCCCAAGTCATAATGGTGTATGGGCTAAAACACACAAGCGCTGGCATGTATATTGGGCCTGCTAGGGGAGCAGGCGGTGTGAACTCTGAGTATCCTCCGGGAAAATGATAAGCCGTCTGGGCAGATAGTAACTGATGTGCAGGTTGCAGGAACTGGGTTATGGCATTGATGTGATACCATCGCTATCACGTTGTTTGCCGCAGCGTCCCAAGTCATAATGGTGCATGGGCGAAAACACTCGAGCGCTGGCATGTATATTGGACCTGGTAGGGGAGCAGGCGGTGTGAACTCTGAGTATCCTCCGGGAAAATGATAAGCCGTCTGGGCAGATAGTAACTGATGTGCAGGTTGCAGGGACTGGGTTATGGCATTGATGTGATACCATCGCTATCACGTTGTTTGCCGCAGCGTCCCAAGTCATAATGGTGTATGGGCTAAAACACACAAGCGCTGGCATGTATATTGGGCCTGCTAGGGGAGCAGGCGGTGTGAACTCTGAGTATCCTCCGGGAAAATGATAAGCCGTCTGGGCAGATAGTAACTGCTGTGCAGGCTGCAGGAACTGGGTTATGGCATTGATCGCGAATGCCCCATATTCGACGTAGCAGAAAGGCATTGTGCTGGTAGCCTGTTCCCGATATGCGGAAGAACCCAGAATTGCTCGTCATCCTTGTTGGGCCTGGGGCACTTGCACAAGCAACTCCTTTGATAGGTCGACTTTGGGGCACGGCCCGGAGATGCCCCACTCCCGGGGGCGACAAGATATAAACTTATCAATGATGAAGGGATTGTACATTCTAGGGGTTATAGGCGGCTAAGAAAGCAGGCTGGAAAGCAGTCCTTAATCATGTTGTATATGCGTGGCTCACTTGTGACGCGCGCGTTCCTCGCGGCGACTTCGCTGGCGGTTCGGGGTTGGCTCTCGGACCTCTTGCGGTCGGCAATCGTGGGGATGCCGTCGCTAAATTGCGGTCCTCCGAAAAACTCTGGCAGGGTGGTCGTCGCCCCTAGCCGAGAACCTGACTGGCTGGGTTGCTTGAGCCCCTACCCAAAAAACGCTCTGGTGTTTGAGCGTGTTTAGCCGATTATTGCTGCACTCTCCCTCGCCTTGTGCCGGTGTCGTCAATCCCTCATAGGACGTTTAATGGAGGACACGTTTTAAATCCCGGAAACCGGTTGGCGATAAGCCCAAAGAAAAACTGTGTACCTCTTGACACTTCTGCACTTCCACAACAATAGAGTTGACTAGCTTCTGCCTTCATCGCAGCGCCCCGCGGCCGAATTACAATTATACGCATATCGGAAACGCGTCAAGGTTTAAAAAAAACGTGTGCGTAGCGGTTGCCTACGTTGACGGTCCGTGAGCGCAATTAAAAATTAAAACAGGGTTCGTCTTAAACGACCGGAGTCAGAACAGGCCCGTTACAAGACAACTCGACAATATGGAACAATCAAGTGCATCTGATCCAACCGTGAGCTGCAATGAGGAAGGGTATGCTCCCATCCAACCGCGCGATCTCTGTAGACGTTACTTGAACGGTTTATGCACAAAGGGCACTGCACGCCACTTTGCACATAATTACGCAAATATTACGTTACCTAACCTAGCTGTTCAAATCGATTATCTGATAAGGGTGGTTACCGACACTAGAAGAGATCTGGACACCTTGCTTAAAGATAAGAGCAACGACAACAGATCGAATTATAGATCGCAATCAAGAACCAATTATGAGCGAAAAAGATCTCAAAGCGCTCCTAGACAAAGATCAAGCTCATCCGTTATAAAGTACCATTCAGAGTTAAAACTTGGAACCAAGAGGGGTGCAGATTTACATAAAAAAATCCTATCGATGACTCATAATTTCGGAAATCAGACTCGTATATCAAGAAAAGATGATTATGATCAGACCTCCAACCGAGGCGAGCAATGTACTTCCAATAATACAAGCGGGGAAAATAAACACTGAAGCAAGAGTCAAAGACAAAAATAAGAAATAACAAGTGCACACAACTATATTAATTCGTGTTTTTAATTATAATTACGGTCTATTTTTTATACTGTTGAAAATAATTTTTATTCTAAAAAAAATAAAACTTGTGACGTGCCTGAAGGGCTATCAGCGCGTTAGGCCGCAGAGCGAGTGGAGGGTCCCTTCGAAGCAGCGATGAGGGCCAGGCTCTCGGTGTCGGAGAGTGGGGGGGTTAAAAAAGGCTCCTCGTAATTTTATCCTCGCCACTACTTCGTCACAATGGGGGCTCCACCCTATCTGCGTGGGTTGACGGCAGACAGTCACCGAAGTTCAGAAATTACGAACTGTCGCAACGGCTGACCATCTGGCGCCCACACCACCAGATTTAAATCTCGCAACGAGAAAAGGAAGTTAAACTGAGAAGAATGCCTGATTGAGAAAACGTGGGGGAACAAAAAAATAACAGATGTGAATTTTGTGGTTGTAAACTATCTGCGTTTATTAAACACAAAGGACGGAACACCGTGTCCGCGCTCCCTGAAAATACCTCCGCTCCTAGATCTATCACGCCGCATTCACTGAATTCGGCCGAACCCGCGTACGCCTATCGCGCGATGCGAAGTGCCCTCGGAGCTACTTTTTTCTTACAAAAACGCAAAACACGTACGGCACGAAACACGCAACGCAAATTTACACAAAAGAAAACGATACAACAAAAAAAAATTAAAGACAATAAAGGAGAACAAAAAAAATATAGATCTGGCCTGTTCGTCCACGTGGCGCCTCCGCTGCCGGTGATTGCTGCTTGGTTCTTAGGAATTCGTACTGCTGCCAATCGCCGGGAACGCCGCCACTAATTTGCGGTCTTCAGAAAAACTCTGGCAGGGTGGTCGTCGCCCCTAGCCGAGAACCTGACTGGCTGGGTTCATGGCCTTATTGATAATGGCCGGACACGTGTCTTTACAAAAATAATGTTGGTTTTAATCACTTACTCTGGTGTTTGAGCGTGTATAGCCGATTATTGCTGCTCTCTCCCTCGCCTTGTGCCGGTGTCGTCAATCCCTCATAGGGCGGTTATTGGAGTACACATTTTAAATCCCGGAAACCGGTTTGCGATAAGCGCAAAGAAAAACCGTGTACCTCCTGACACTTCCACACCCGAAGAGATTTGGCTATCTTCTACCTTCATTGAAGCGCCTCGTGGCCGAATCACAATTATACGCAGCCCGGAAACGCGTCGACGTTTAAACAAACGTGTGCGCAGCGGTTGCCTACGTTGACGGTCCGTCAGCGCAATTAAAAATAAAACAGAATTCGTCTTAACCGACCGGAGTCATAACCGACCCGTTACACACTGCCGGGCAGGCCTCCGCCCATAGTGCCGTTGAGGGGCATCATATTGACATTGGCTGAGGGTGCAACTAATAGCCCAGCGGCCCATTCACGCAATCTATCGCTTGATACTTGCACCGAGTGCAATACGGTGGTGGCAAAGACGCTAAAGCACGCCGTGAATAGAGCGGTAATGCGTAGGCGCTCAAGGGGGCGTATGGCTAGGTACTGGTGAACTTCGGCACCATCTTTGCTGGAACAGCTGAAAGAAGTGGGCCTTGGTATAGTCACATCAGCGATTCTGAAATCAGGCAACACATATTGGGCCAGAGGGACACCGGCAGCAGTACAATAGCGTACTCCTGCATGATCCAGGACCCATTAGATGCCTGAAAACAGGTATCGCATTTCGTTTCGCCTCTGAGCCAGCTTGATGGCAAACGCCAATAGGGCTATTTCCTACACTTTTATTGGAATGCCTCGATCGCTCGCGCAGTTCCGGCGTCTCACAATGATTGTGCCTCCGAACGTCCGCTCCAGCGCTTCGGTCGTCTGAAAAAAGCTCCACATAATTTTACCTCGTCTCTACTTCAATATAAGGGCCTCAACGTTATCCGTACGGGTTGACGGAAGATAATCAGCGATACTCAGAACTACGAAAACATCCTAGCAGCCAGCGATACTCAAAACTACGAAAACATCTTAACAGCTGACTATCTAACGCCCACACCACCAGATCCGAAGGTCTCAAAGTAAGAATGATAGTGTTATAAAAAAAAAAAGATTAAGAACATTTGGGGTAATGAAAAGTTTTGAGTTGTGCGCTGTCAATAAATTACGTTTATTCACACACAAAATGGCGGTCACCGTGTTCCGTTATCACCTGTAAGAAAATACCTCTGCTCTGTAGATAATTACACTGCATTAACAGAATTTGGCCAAATCCCGCTCGACACTTATCGCGTATTGTGAAATACCTACGGAAATATCTCTTTCACAATGGCGCAAGAACACGCACAATACAATAACGCCGTACCACAAAAATATATACAACTGTCAGGCCGATAATTTGAGTGGTGGAAAGGGACGCGATTAAGAGCAAGTTTAATACGCCTTTAACACAAGACAAACGCTTTAGAACATACTTATTATTAGATTACATTATTATTATTATATGAATGGCTGGGGCACCTAGGTTGGCGTGTCAAGGCTTGTCGGAAGCGGCTCGATTCTGTAACGAAGAGAAAATATTCCCGAGCCTAAGCTCAGTAAGCACCCTTCCCAAGATGTGGCGAATATACACATACACACATACATATATGTATATATACATATACATATAGACTGCCATATAACGAATGCTCCCCAGGGAGTGCTCATAATCACCCTTGAGGACGGAACGTGTGCCCGGCCAGGGGTTAGGGGATTAGGGTCTACTATCCATAAATAGTAGGTAAAAATACCATTGACCCTAAACCGCCCCTGGACACATCCTGCAATTATATATACCTATAGAGACTGCCATATAACGAATGCTCCTCAGGGACTACTCATAATCACCCCTGAGGACGGAACATATGCCCGGCCAGGGGTTAGGGGATTAGGGTCTATTATAAATAGTAGGTAAAAATACCATTAACCCTAAACCGCCCCTGGACACATCCCGCAAAATATGCGATTCATTTAAGTAATATGTGGGATCCCTTATACGACGATGGCCATTAAGTCTCTCTACTAATTACATTTCTACCTTATTTTACCGTGCAATCTACGAAGGTGTACTTACATTATTTAATTCTACGGAACTACAGGCATTATTTACCGCTATGTGAAACTAATCGACTTGCTGGATAAATACGTACTAATGAATGACATAGTGCCCAGTTGCCCAAGAGGCCCCTACGATCATGCGACTACGCGAGTTAATGTGCTGACTTTGAGTAAATAAAGGTTACTGGAGCTCAAAGCGGGAAGATACAGGCAAGCGAAATTATTCACGCGTAACACAACGAGAAATACAATAAGTAATAATATAAAATTTGAACTGAAAAGCTTTAAGAGTGACTTGTACTTAATGAAGATTATATGATTATGTTAAATTAAAGAAGTTATGGAAAAAAATGGCCTGATTTAGAAGTTCTTGGTAATATCCGCTGGTCCGCCGCAACTTCACGAACGACCCTGGTATGCCTGTATTCACGCTTCAATCACCCAGCTTTTGACACGTGGACGCTCGGCCTGGCGCTCGTTCACCAGCGATCTCCAAACTCCCTGTTGTAATTATTAGCAGGGCTGTGCCGATGTTAGCCTCTGTGCCTAAACGCCTAAAACCACAGGGCGTATTAGCAAATGATCGCCACGTGTTCAATAAAAAAATATATTCCGTTCGTTCTAATTACTTACTCGATTAGATGCTTGCGAGCGTAATAAACTTTTTCCTTCCCAGCTTCGTACTCGGCATTTTATCCTCCTATGGAGTATGGATGGGAGCTCACGATTATCCCGAACTCGGCTTTCGCTTTTAGTTCATCAAGTCTTATGTAGCTCTTGTATAGTTTAAATAACAACTCAATTTGTTGGTTGGCTCAAGTTGGTATTATACCAACAAAACGTGTCGTTTCAACTTTATTGTGTACTCAGCTGTAGATGCAGATTGAATGGCCGGCCACAGCTCTTCCGGCCGCGGAGCCAACCACATGTGGCCTGAATACGGCCACGTAGTGTTGCCAACCCGCGCAACACAAAAATCCCCGAACCAAAAATAATTAAGAGCCTTTTGGGACCGTTACATTCTTTATAACCTTCTTGTGGCACACTCTACACCGGGTTTGTTTCTCTTGCGAAATAAGGAAATGGTTTTCATTGTCCAACTGCGATTCAATATTTTCTAAAGCAGGTCTTCCTCTCTTTGTTGTCGACTTATTGCTTTCCATCAATGTTAGGGCAATTTGTCTTCTGAATGTTAATTGGTCTAAGGTTCCTCTTTGTAGTCTATGCAAATGCCACGAATTTTGTACAGCCAGATCTAAGCAATATGCAATTATGCATGAGTACCACTTCTATCCCCTTATGGCTACTCGATACAAACTAATGGTCTCATCACATCGATCAAACCCGCCCATATATCTATTATAAGTGTGTATATTATGGGGTTGATCGACAGATATTCTCTTATTTTCCTTTTTGTTGTATCGTGATACTGCGTGAAGTGGGTTCACTTGTAGGCTATTTGATGCCAAATTAAGAATATTATTGTCGTGACACTTTACAAATACAATTTTCTTATCGGTCGATCTATAAAATCTCAATGCCCCTTTTCTCCTTTTTCATGTCATGTTTTGATATCACAGGACAATGAGACATGCGGTTCTCTCTGATCGTACCTGTTCCGCGAATATTTCTATCCGGTTCATCTAAAAGGGGCACTGTGGTGAAGTAATTGTCACAAAAGATATGGTACGGATGAGTTCCAAGCCTCAAGAGTACGTCTGAATATTGTTCGCAAAAATGTGTATTTGGAAATAACACATTTTTAACATTTTGGGGTACTCTGATATGACCAATAACATTCAGAATGCACTTTTCCATGCGCCCTAACGAGCTCTTGCCGATGCAAGTCGCAGACTTAAAATCGGTTGAGATTTGTAAATGTTATAACGAATTTACCGGAAATAAGCTCAATTCAACGGCTTTTTTGGTCAATTTCTTCGTGACGCGGGCGAGAAACACTATTGATGGGCCCAATCCAAGGCGTTTGTATCTTTCTTCAATTTTAGTCTTAGAACCGTGATAAGGTTCAAACCACACCGTGTAGCCAGTACTTGTCGTACCCATCCATATTTTGAACCCATACATACGTTTCAAAATATCAGGCTTCACTGAACATCAAATTTTAATTATGGGAATATCTGAAAGAGATTAAAAAAAAAATTAAGTGTATACACAATTCACACTGTGAATTGTGAATCAAATACATTATGCTACAAAATAACTATGTTAAATAAGATATTGTTCATTCCCAGAAGAGGCCCAATTGACAACACATTGTTACTAATTAAGTTTAGATTTTGCTGAATATAATACCTGAGGTTTAGCGAAGATGCTCATCAGATGAAATCATTTCAGGCTGTATAGCGCAGCAAATGTGAAACAGATTGCGAAGCTATGTTAGAAGAATTTTCCGCTAGCATATGGACATTAGACCGAAGTGAAATTCACAAAGTTTGGCAGCAAATGTGAAGCTGCGTTAGAAGAATGTTCCGTTAGCGTATGGACTTTAGACCGAAGTGAAATTCAAAGAGTTTTAAAATCCACACTCAAACACATTATTTATTAACTTCCTGGAAAATCCAGTTATATACAAAATATTATACAAAATATTATTACTACAGAATATCATTAAAATATCAATTAAATTAATACATTCTAAATATTAACTTAAAAACTATTGACAAAGATCTTAAATAACTAAACTGTTATCTAAATACTAAATGCACATAGTAAGTATAAAAATATTAAAACAAAATAATTAAATTGAATTTACAGGCGAACATGTCTCTTGAAAGATGATTTGAATGAATTGAAAGAAGAGTTGAAAAGATTGAACCAGATATATGAATTAAAAGTATTGGTATGACGCATAATTCGGCTAATGGTGTTATTATATGTGATAATAAGAGACACGATGGTACTCAATCTGCGCTGTTCAATCCATACGGCCATGATGTCGTGATAGACATTTTTGACGATGCTATGATCGCCGATGGTGATGGGGTTCTGCATCTTCGAGATGTTCATTGCAGAAAACTGGTTCCATTCCTCGTTGAAGTGAGCGCCCCAGATTTTCACAATTGGACTGTAGCCTGCTGTGGGGCTGATGCCGATGGACACGTTCTTTGTTCCAGACTTGTTCAGTGGATACGTTGATTGACCCAGAAGTGTAGACTTCTTCTTGACGCTGTTATAGAACGTGCGGATTTCCATTTCTAGAGGATCGACGTCGGTTTCAACTTTAACGAAAGACATCTTAAGTAGTCGACTGTTTATACTCGAATGGTTCTTAAAACTCCGGCTTAAATATATAGCCATACGCCCTCCATACAAGACTTACATTCTGTCCAATATATCCTGCGTAGAAAAAAATGCGTCTTCTGAATCTGCTGAATAATCGCTCCAATCCGTAATTTGCACTCCAGCAAGTTGCTCGAATGACAATCTTCGAGCCGGTTGCACGGCCGGGTATCTCACAGGTGTTAGCGTGGCCAAACCAGGTGCTGGGTCTTCTTCCATTTTTTTCTTAGCTGTTGTTTGCGTGTTATATGTAGGCAGATATATTCTAAATACTAGCGTTTTCTTTACCCCACATACCACACACGAAGTTAATTTGCTGAAACAAAAAGAGCAATACGAATGCCCACAATTCATCGCATATTTTATCAAGATATTCAGACATACAGGGCATCTGCCGGCGTCACAGCCACATGCAAATTCTGTAAAAATCGTTTTAGGGGCTGAAGTTCTTGGCGAATCCTCTTGGACTCCTTTCAGCTGTTCCGTGTTGATAATGATCCCTTAGTTAAAGTGGAGTATTTACAAATGCTCGAACGCAAATAATCACTGTCCCGAAATTGATTATATTCGCGTAAAAACGTAAATCAAACGTGAATGTAAATAACTATTGTTCCACGATATTGTTACAACTGTTTTCTTTTTCTCTGCTGACCGACGTGGATGCTCCGGGATCTAAAGCGAATCAGATTGTTTATCGGCGTTCAGCCTTTTTAAAACTTCGATTAAACAAGTGATTTTCGCTTTTTAAAATCCGCCTACGTTGATCCAAATAAGCGTGTAAATTGTCGAGTTGCAAGCCGAATCTAGTTTGTAACCATGGCAACGAATCAACAAATTATATTTATGATTATATTTATCCATATACCGGTGAAACCATAATTCCAATTGGATTTGAAACTGATATTTTTCTAAAAACTTCGATATTTCCATAATTTTGAAAGATGCGGAAAAAAATTTAAAATAAAAGTTTAAAATTACTGGTATTATGGGCATTGGCTGTCTTTTTGTGTCTACTGTGAATATTATGCCAACGTGGTCTGAACACAGGTCCGGGGTTAATACCACGCCAGTGATGTTATTTGTCAAGTTGTCTGTGTATAGGAATGTCAGGAGTGCTATCTTTGTTAGGCATAACGAATGTCGGGTCTGTGTATCATCTAGTAAATTCGGAATTTTGAAGGAAAGTCTCCATCTGTCTACGTTTCTGTGTGTTTAGATTAAAGTCGCTAATTATGATTGCATATTTGAAAAGCGACGTTTTACCAAATATGCTTTGTTCTAGGGGAGATGTCGGATGAATGTAGATTATGAAGATGTGAAGTCTATCGTTTTGAAAAGGAACTGTGAAATGGAGACAGTCTTTCAGGGGAACGGTTAGGGTAGGAGGTACATTAGGGATGTAACGATCCATGCAACAATTGAAATGAATACAACTAAAGTTAGCTTAAATTCGTCTTTGTACGTATATTTACTCTGCGAGTTTTTCCGAATTCTTACTACACCTCTAACTGAATTTTGAAGAATTTCTTCAACAATATTTAAAAATATAAAACCATTCATAACAAATGGTATTTCCCACTCCGAAATTACAAAAATAAAATATAAGCACGTATATGCACATCATTCGAAAGATAGTCTATTGAACATGCAGTTAAAAAGCTATCGTACGAATAGCTGCCTAGCCCTATGTCTAACGTTGGCATCAGTGCACTTCCGATACACCGCATTACTCATCTTAACTTAAAGAAGTTTTTCTCGAACTCGTTATCTTACCCTATGTATCTTAGTCACATTCAGGCCCTCTGCTACATATTGTTTAAGATTGCGATAGTGAACGATGTACTTCTCCTTGGAGAAAAGAGTGGCGAGCATTTTCTCCTGCTTCGAGCCGGGGCCCTAACTTTCGCCTGCGCCATGGGAAGACCTCTCTGGCGATCGTGGATATGCTGCGGATGCTCGAGATCTACCTCCAAGGCGTAACCTATCGAGTTAACGTATGAGAGGTTGAAGTTAAAGGAGTTAAACCTTTTAAAAGTTCAACGATGAAATCCAATCTTCGCAGATCGATCGTTCAACAACTTCGTTGCTCGATGAAACGTATGGCGTTTGTTGCTCGACAATTTCGTTGCTCGATAAAATAATAATAATAATAATAATAATTTTATTGGTATCAAATGCCATTAAGGCTTATACAAGTCAGAGTACAAAAATAGAACATATACGATACAATATACAATACAATACAATACAATATAAAATCCAGATATAGAGTATGCAAAACAATACATACAAGATATATTTATTTATTTAGTTATTTATTTATTCATTTATCCGTGCCACCGGATCTCGTACATCAGTTTACACATGTCAATGCAATATTACATAATTAACAGGTTCACGAACACGTTAAAATCAGAGACACAATGCCTCATACAAACTGAGACATGTCGAAATCCCGAAACCTGTTGGACATACACTCATCTGTACTATAGAACGCCTTCTTGAGCAAATATTTCTTAATGAGGGTATTATACACATCATCCGTGCATAGCTTCAGAATGGCAGGCAACTCATTGTAGAGTGTAGGCCCATAATAATTCACACCGTTTCTACTCTTACAAATTCGTTGGTATGGCAGGCAGATGTGGCTACCATTACGAGTCTGATAGTCGTGTTTTTCAGCGACGGTTCTGTATGTCGCAATGTGCCTTCGAACACGTTTGAGGGACTCCATGATAAAGATGCACGGTAACGTAAGAATATCCTGCTCTATGAAGGACCGTTTGCAGCAGTCACGATATTTCAAATTAAATATAACACGGATAGCTCGCCGCTGGAGAGCGAACAAGCGATTCACTATAGTGGAGTGACCCCATGTAATGATTCCGTAGGTGATATGGCTATCTATGAAACAATGAGTAATAAGCAACCTTTATTGCCCTTTGAGGTAGAGAGTCTGCGATGAAGATGTGAAGTCTATCGTTTTGAAAAGGGACTGAGAAATGGAGACAGTCTTTCAGGGGCACGGTTAGGGTAGGAGGTACATTAATGATGCAACGATCCATGCAACAATTGAAATTAATACAACTAAAGTTAGCTTAAATTCGTCCTTGTACGTATATTTACATTGAGAATTTTTACGAATTCTTACTACACCTCTAACTGAATTTTGAAGAATTTCTTCAACAATATTTAAAAATATAAAACCATTCATAACAAATGGTATTTCCCACTCCGAAATTACAAAAAATTAAATATAAGCACGAATATGCACATCATTCGAAAGATAGTCTACTGAACATGCAGTTAAAAAGCCATCGTACGAATAGCTGCCTAGCCCTATGTCTAACGTTGGCATCAGTGCACTTCCGAAACACCGCATTACTCATCTCAACTTAACGAAGTTTTTCTCGAACTCCTTATCATACCCTATGTATCTTAGTCACATTAAGGCCCTCTGCTATATATTGTTTAAGACTGCGATAGTGAACGATGCACTTCTCCTTGGAGAAAAGGGTGGCGAGCATTTTCTCCTGCTTCGAGCCGGGGCGTTACCTTTCGTCGGCGCCATGGGAAGATCTCTCTGGCGATCGTGGATATGCTGCGGATACTCGAGATCTACCTCCAAGGCGTAACCTATCGAGTTATCGTCTGATGAGACGACGATATCTCCAGGATCTAAAGCGAATCTGATTGTTTATCGGCGTTCAGCCTTTTTAAAACCTCGATTAAACAAGTAATATTTGCTTGTTAAAATCCGCCTACGTTGATCCAAATAAACGCGTAAATTGTCGAGTTGCAAGCCGAATCTAGTTTGTAACCACGGCAACGAATCAACAGATTATAATTATGATTATACTTATTCATATACCGGTGAAACCATAATTCCAATTGGATTTGAATTTGATATTTTTCTAAAAACTCCTATATTTCCATAATATTTAAAGATGCGGAAAAAAGTTTAAAATAAAAGTTAATAATTACTGGTTTTATGGGCATTGGCTGTCGTTTTGTGTCTACTGTGAATATTATGCCTAGGTGGTCTGAACATAGGTCCGGGGTTAATTCCACGTCAGTGATGTTATTTGTCAAGTTGTCTGTGTATAGGAATATGTCAGGAGTGCTATCTTTGTTAGGCATAACGAATGTCGGGTCTGTGTATCATCTAGTAAATTCGGAATTTTGAAGGAATGTCTGCACC
This sequence comes from Othius punctulatus, assembly GCA_951805005.1. Lineage (NCBI taxonomy): Eukaryota > Metazoa > Arthropoda > Insecta > Coleoptera > Staphylinidae > Othius > Othius punctulatus. The sequence goes on from OX638146.1 coordinate 42,005,593, forward strand.
AGTCTACGTTTCTGTGTGTTTAGGTCAAAGTCGCCAATTATGATTGCATATTTGAAAAGCGACGTTTTAACAAATTTGCTCTGTTCTAGGGGAGATGTCGGATGAATGTTGATTATGAAGATGTGAAGTCTATCGTTTTGAAAAGGAACTGTGAAATGGAGACAGTCTTTCAGGGGAACGGTTAGGGTAGGAGGTACATTAGGGATGTAACGATCCATGCAACAATTGAAATGAATACAACTAAAGTTAGCTTAAATTCGTCCTTGTACGTATATATATTAAGTGAGTTTTTCCGAATTCTTACTACACCTCTAACTGAATTTTGAAGAATTTCTTCAACAATATTTAAAAATATAAAACCATTCATAACAAATGGTATTTCCCACTCCGAAATTACAAAAATAAAATATAAGCACGTATATGCACATCATTCGAAAGATAGTCTACTGAACATGCAGTTAAAAAGCCATCGTATTGATAGCTGCCTAGCCCTATGTATAACGTTGGCATCAGTGCAAAAAAAGCAGTAATAAACCAACAGTTAGAGGCATATATCGCTGAAAGTTTCCTAGTAAAATTTGTTAGCTTAAATTCGTCCTTGTACGTATATATATTATGTGAGTTTTTCCGAATTCTTACTACACCTCTAACTGAAATTTGAAGAATTTCTTCAACAATATTTAAAAATATAAAACCATTTATAACAAATGGTATTTCCCACTCCGAAATTACAAAAATAAAATATAAGCACGTATATGCACATCATTCGAAATATAGTCTACTGGACATGTAGTTAAAAAGCCATCGTACCAATAGCTGCCTAGCCCTATGTCTAATGTTGGCATCAGTGCAAAAAAAAAACACTAATAAGCCAACAGTTAGAGGCATATATCGCTGAGAGCTTCCTAGTAAAATTTGTTCAAAGTTAGCTTAAATTCGTCCTTGTACGTATATTATATTATGTGAGTTTTTCCGAATTCTTACTACATCTCTAACTGAAATTTGAAGAATTTCTTCAACAATATTTAAAAATATAAAACCATTCATAACAAATGGCATTTCTACACCTGAATTTTGAAGAATTTCTTCAACAATATTCAAAAAACATAAAACCACTTATAACAAATGGTATTGCCCACTCCGAAATTGCAAAAATTAAAATATAAGCACGTATATGCACATCATTCGAAAGATAGTCTACTGAACATGTAATTAAAAAGCCATCGTACCGATAGCTGCCTAGTCCTATGCCTAACGTTGGCATCAGTGCACAAAAAAACACTAACAAGCCAACAGCCAGGGGCATCATATATCGCTGAGAGTTTCCTAGTAAAATTTGTTCAAAGTATCTTAAATTCGTCCTTGTACGTATATTTACTATGATTTTTTTTTTATCCTTACTACACCTCTAATTGAATATCGAAGAATTTCTTCACCAATATTTAAAAACATAAAACCAGTCATGACAAATGGTATTATCCTCTTCGAAATTAATAATGTAATGAATAATTTATAATAATTAATTTAATAAACATGCAGACTTTCCAACGTCAAGTAAGTGTTTTGAGAATGCGTGTGTTGTGAGATTAACGTAGATATTGTAGTGTATAAATCTCTATCTAATTTTAAACATGCAAAAAGGCTCCACGTAATTGTAACCTCGTCTCTACTTCGTCGCAAAGGGGGCTCCACAACACCACCCTATTTGTTTTATTTCAAGGCACACGTGGTCCGCACTTCCTTCGTCGAGGTTCTCATCGCATCTCTCGCTTCTTCCTCGTCATTACCTATAGCTCTTTCCTCTTTGTCTACAGCTTCAGGTAAGCTAGTCTCATCTCCTGAATTGTCACTCTCGTCATCATCAAAATCCTCATTCTCTACTTCTTTCTCCTTGCCATATGACAACTTAACTACAGAAGATCCACTGCCTGGTCTATTCATATTTGTCCCTCTACTACCTCTACCTCTTCCTCTCTGGCGCATATTCCTATTGTTGCCTGTACTGGTAAATCCTCTTTCTTTATCTCTTTCCTCTCTTCGTTTGTGTATACCGTCGAATATATTCTGGATTTCACCTTCACTCAAAAGCTCATCCTCATCATCTATACTCTTCTCATTTATTGCTTTAATAAATGGCTCTGTGTATCCTGGTACGTCGTATTTCTTAATCGGACAACCGATCCCATCAATCATTCTCTTCACCATTGACGATTTGACCACGTGCACTGAATTGTACCTACTACCCCGTTTGATATTGTTGACTTCAATCTTTACTCTGTCTATTCCCAATTGAATATCCATCTCATGAATGCTTATGGAATTAGGTTGTTCTAAAACTACGGTCCGCTCCAATGGTCTAATATTCGCGGGTGAAAGTCTCTCAATCCTTTCTATTTTTGCATCACATGTAGTTAATAACCACCTTCCTTCAAAAAAACTGTCGAAATCTACCACGAGAGCCAAAGTCTGCATTTTCCTGTCCATCTTGATTGGTATTTTTTTAAATGATCTCTTTAAATCTTTAAATCTCCATCAAATATTTTCAACGGAAGCTTAGGTAACGAAACAGGCAAACTGGCGCCTGCCGGTGATGCAGGCCCACTTGCACCAGCAAGTGATGTGAGGCTAACGTTTAAAGTAGGGTCTGGTGGGAAGGTGGCATCTAAAACTGCCTTTACGTTGTAATACCTAGTCTCAAACTCCACAATCCGCAAAGGGGGTTCCACCCTACCTGCGTGGGTGGACGGCAGACAGTCAGCGAAGTTCAGAAATCACGAACTGTCACAACGCTGACCATTTGGCGCCAACACCACCAGATTTAAATCTCGCAGTGAGAATAAAAACTGAAACTGAAATAAATGCTCGATCGAGAAAACGTGGGGGGAACAAAAAATAACAGGTGTGAATTTTGTAGTGTAAAATATCGGCGTTTATTCACAAAAACGACAGGACACCGTGCCTACGCTTCCTGAAACAAATACCTCCGTACGCAACCCTTTCACGCAGGGTTCACCCTATTCGGCCGAATATTGCGAGCTCCTTATCGCGCGATTCAAAGGGCCGACGGAGCGACATTTCTCTTACACAAGCGCAAATCACGTACGGCAGGAAACACGTAACGCAAATTTTACACAAAAGAAATATACGATATGTCAATATGGAATTAAATTCAATTGAGACCAAAAATCAAACAAAAGGTCTGGCTCAATTGAGAACACAAAAAAAATAGGTATCAATATCTATATCTGGCCTGTGTTTCCTCGTCTGCGTGACTCCGCTGGCGGACTCGGGTTCTTAAGACAGGCGGCGGCCGCGATCGTCGAGGACGCCGTCGCTGGATTCCAAACCTCAGAGCAGGATGATCGCTGCCTCTAGCCAAGAACTGGCTGGCTGAGCTGCTTAGCGCTTACCCCGTAAAAAAAACGCTCGGATGTTATGAGCGTATGGGTAGTTCCTTGCCTTGTACCTGGTGCCTCAATCCTCTCAAGGGTGGTTAACTGAGTCCCCGTTTATTATCCAGGAAACCGGATGGTGGTACACCTATTAAAACGGTTCTTCTGGCACTTCCGTACGACACGCAAGGCAACTGATTTCTGCCTCTATGGTGGCGTCTCGCCGGCGATTTTAAAAATCGCACACATATGGGAAACACGTCACCACAACAAAAAAAGGTGCGAGTACGGTCGTCTACAGTGCAGGTCTATGCGCCAATTAATTATTAAAATGCAGTTTCTGCCAAAGACGTTTCCGGACCGTTACAACGTTGATTGACCTAGAAGTGTAGGCTCCTTCTTGACGATGTTATCGAACGTGCGGATTTCCATTTCTAGAGGATCGACGCCGGTTTCAACTTTAACACGTTTGGCTACCTTGGGGTAGAAACAAATAGTCTCAGGTGGACCGTTACCACTTCCTGAAGAATCTGTGTGCCAAATGTTTATTGGAAAACGAAGTTCAGGTTTTTTTTTGGAAAAAAACAATAATTTTGCACCATTTTTGACAACAATAGACCATTCGGCTCACATATGAGACGTAACATTTGGTATCAATATCTACACAAAAACTAACAATATAAGGAAATAAAAGATATTATTAATTAGAAAAAAATAATTTATATAAAAATAACTAGGCTTTTTACATTCTTTATGCAATATTATGGTGTAGAGCGAAACGTACATCCAGACATAGCCCGATGGGTTTATTTTTATCATCTCTCCATACCAAACACACATACCATGTTTGGGTTCTCTTCTTTTTCTGTCCACATATACGACATCGTACTCTTTTACCAACGTTTTTCAGATAATGCTGTGCTTTTGCCGTAATTGCTGTGCTAACAGACGGTGCGATTACAGGTCCAATAAGCTGTAATATTATTTGATTTCTAAATGCCAAATAACGAATATTTTTTCTGGTCTCATTTTTATACAACAAATGCCCATTCCAGAGACATGAGTCAAATAGATGAAAAAATAATTTCATATACCATCGAATTGTTTTTCATGGGGTTGGATAATAAGATAGCATCTGATCTGACTTGTCGATCCCTGATACGAATTTGTTGTAATCGACGATAACGTTAGGTTTGATACATTCCTGATTTTTCCTGTTAGTCGTTTGGATCATTTCGAATTTATGGCAATTAGAAATAAAAAGGACGTCTCGTTTGTCACGCCATTTTGCAATTACGGTAGCTCCGTGTATGTGCTATGCACAATTATGCGTTGCAAACTACAGGGTGGTCAACTAAGGAATTCCGATTTAAAAGAGAAATAAAACAAAAACTATCAAGTCAATTATAATTTTTTTTTTACAAATAATGTTCAGCTCTTTGGAAATTCATTTCTTAAAAATTACGCTGTCCAAATGTCCACCGTTTTTCTGCTGGCACTCTTCGAGTCGAACCCCGACATTTAGAAAAACACGTCGCAAAGTTTCTGGACCGATGGCTTGAATTTCCTGGCGGATATTTTCCTTCAACGCAATTAGAGTGCGGGGATTGTTGCGGTAGACTACACTTTTGAGGTATCCCCATAAGTAAAAGTCGCAAGGTGTCAAGTCCGGGCTTCTGGGGGGCCATGGAAGGTCTCCACGCCGAGAAATCAATTTTTCAGGAAAAAGCGCCTGAATAACAGGTAAAGACCGATTTGAAGTGTGACAAGTGGCCCCGTCTTGCTGAAACCAAGTGTCCCGATTGTATCCATCAAAGTCCTGAAGGGCTGGTTCAAAAAAATTGTTCAACATGTCCACATAACGATCAGAATCCACTGTTACTGCTCGGCCGCGTCCGTCTTCGAAAAAGTACGGGCCAATAATGCCTTGTGCGTGTATTGCACACCAAACTGTGACCTTCAGACTATGCAATTGAGTTTCATGTTGCTGTTTGGGGTTTTCTGAAGACCAATACCGGCAATTCTGTTTGTTTACATAGCCGTTCAGATGAAAATGGGCTTCATCAGAGAAAAAAATGTTGTCGTACGCTTGAAATCGGTTCACCATTTCATTGACGTAATCAAGGCGTTGTTGATGGTCCCCTGGCTTTAATTCCTGCACTAATTGGATCTTGTAGGGGTGCATGTGTAAATCTTTATGAAGAATGTTTATCAATGACGATCTCTTCACATTTAGAGTGGCCGCGCGCCGGCGTGTCGAGAGGCCCGGTTGGTTGCGAACAGATGCTCTCACTCGCTCTACGTTTGCATCGTTTCTCACAGACCGTCGACGGTTTATCACTCGCTGGGGCAATGTCGAACCAGTTTCTTCGAATGTTCTGACCCATTTCCGAATGAGTTGAGCACTCGGACATTGGTTAAGATTGTGCAAAGCATAATGTGCACGAAAACGACGACGCACAATAATGCAAGAATTTTGATTTTGGTAATAAGCGCGCACACAGAACGAACGCTCCTCACCCGTCCAGCGAACCATGGCGACTGAATTTCCATGAGCCCCTCCTTCGTTTAAGACCAACCCCACTTCTCTATTCCTATTCAAAACAATTTTAGAGCGCTTGTAAATCAAAATTCCTTAGTTGACCACCCTGTATTACTATCCCAATGGATATTTTGTCTACAATCATCCCCATCACATAACACAAACAATGGAACTTTAACGCAATTATCACACCAATTGTTTATGTTCGATAATGTACGTAATACTGTTGGGAAATCACACATTCCTTCATGATCAATTACATGAATTTCCAATTTACCGTACCAATCAGGAAGATGTGCGAGTTCGTAATTAATACGTTTACAAATATATGGCACTGTTTTATAACCTATGCATTTAAAACATAATCGTTCCGCTGTTGGTGTAAATATATGCGCACTTGACAATATACATATATCATTTTGTTCTACACATAAAAAACAATAAAAATAACACTCTATCTCTGGATCCATGAATAATCTCATTTGTTTAGGAGTATACTCTCTAAACATCTCCATATTCAATCGGTGTAAATTTTCCACAGGTTCTCTTCGAAGACTCATATAATTTTTACAGTAGAAATTCCAAATCCAATGTTTAAAATTTTGTTCCAAATATTTTATTAAAATAATTGGAAGACACAAATCTTCGATAAAACATTTAGATTGCGAATCTAAATTCAACGCGTGAAAATCTTTGTCCATCGAAGCATCCCACACCGTGTAAAGCATGCACATAGGAAAATAAATCCTGTGGCTCTGCCTTGAAGTTGTTATTAACAAAATTTCGGCCAGTAGTTATTAATAGCTACAAGATCCCTTATCCTAGTAACCCCCTAGTTGCCACTATTAAGTCATCAATTCCGGGGATGTGGGCAAGCATGTTCTTTACAGCGTCCTCCCATTTCTTTCTAAATTTGAGATCAGGAGTTCTCAGGATAGTAAGGAACACTGTCATGGGACCTATACTTTGAACCATTGCCGACCTCCTTTCAGGGCCATAGGTGATCCCCTCGAGTAGAATATGATGTGAACCATTAAGCCCCATTGTGCTTACAGCTGCCCCTTTTGTATCTCCGTTGGCGTCTCTCCCCAGCATCATCCTTCCCTGGCCCATTCTAACCTCTTTGAGCCGTAGGTTGAAGGCGGCGGAATACGCAAGGTAGGGGCTGATGGTACCAATCCAATTATCAGCGTCTCCAGCCGCGAACTTTTTGTACTGGAGCCCTGAAGCAGATATTGCATTCTCCCAGCAAGAGATCGCTTCGTCTTTAGTAAGTTTGTAATTAGTACCCTGGTACGTAACCTGGAACGAATTAGCTGCTGCTTTCGTCTCTATACTGGGGGTTGCTCCGTTCTGATTAACTCTTTGTCTCATAATATTGTGGCACGTCTGCATTATACTGGTTACTTGAGACGATACAGACACATTCTGAGTGAAGTTGGAGTCGTTGCTAGGTTTGCTGGAGTTATCTTTCTCATTATTAGCCCGTAACCCCTAAGCATAGCTATGAACACCCTATGAACTTCTTTTTGGAAGACGGGCAGTCTTGCCGTCCTCGCTTCATAGAGAGCCCGAGTTAGTATATAACTACGATAATTACGCTAACGAATTGAAATCTAGATTGCAACACTGTAATAAAATTGGACGCGAAAACCTATGTAAATCGAAAACTTTGAGCAAGGCGCGCTATAAGAAAATTAACAACTTGAACGTAAAAATCGGAGATGAAGTATTATTAAGAAACGAAACGATCCAACGTGGAAAGTCCAAGAAATTACTTCCATTATACAACGGACCTTACAATGTTCTTTCTATCGACTCTCCGGTAAATTGCACTATTCAAATTAACAGAAGAAAGGTCAAGGTACATCTTAATCGATTAAAAAAGTACTATGATTAGATTATTATGTAATATTATGTACAATACATACAGTCATTTAAGTTTCAAATCCTATTAAAATCTAAGGAACGCTACACATCGCTGATTTGCATGTTTCAGATATCTGGTTACCATGAACATACCCAAATGGATGCCCCTTGTGATGGCAATCGTTGTAACGTATGTATTTTGTGAAAAATATTACGATATCCAGGTCATAAACTCCAGTTCAGGCCTATATTACGAACAAACCGCTCATTTGAAATTACATAACAGTAAGTGGACACTATATCTTGCAATAAACCAAGAAAAATATTTTGAGGAATATGAAGAAATTTTTCAGATCTCTCAAGCTATATCAAAAATATGTGACCACCGCGAAGAACTACATTTAGATGAATGCGATATGGTTTTAAAACCCATAAACGCAACGATTTTACAATTCACAGATCGAAATATGTTAATCACTCAAATTCTTAGCGAAAACTATGCGCGCAAAAGACGTGGCCTTGTAAATGCTGTAGACAACATTTCTAAAACCCTATTCGGAACCTTAGACTCGGACGATGGTGAGAATATCCATAATGCAATATCACATTTAGAATCAAACGATCAAAATCTATTACATCTTATAGAAGATCAAACCACAATTATTGATTATACTACGAAAATATTCAATTCCACCATCGCCTCAATAGACTTTACCACAAAAATATATACAACTGTCAGGCCGATAATTTGAGTGGTGGAAAGGGACGCGATTAAGAGCAAGTTTAATACGCCTTTAATACAAGACAAACGCTTTAGAACATACTTATTATTAGATTACATTATTATTATTATATGAATGGCTGGGGCACCTAGGTTGGCGTGTCAAGGCTTGTCGGAAGCGGCTCGATTCTGTGACGAAGAGAAAATATTCCCGAGCCTAAGCTCAGTAAACACCCTACCCAAGAAGTGGCGAATATACACATACACACATACATATATGTATATATACATATACATATAGACTGCCATATAACGAATGTTCCCCAGGGACTACTCATAATCACCCTTTAGGACGGAACGTGTGCCCGGCCAGGGGTTAGGGGATTAGGGTCTACTATCCATAAATAGTAGGTAAAAATACCATTGACCCTGAACCGCCCCTGGACACATCCTGCAATTATATATATACCCATAGAGACTGCCATATAACGAATGCTCCTCAGGGACTACTCATAATCACCCCTGAGGACGGAACATATGCCCAGGGCCATATGGCCAGGGGTTAGGAGATTAGGGTCTATTATAAATAGTAGGTAAAAATACCATTAACCCTAAACCGCCCCTGGACACATCCCGCAAAATATGCGATTCATTTAAGTAATATGTGGGATCCCTTATACGACGATGGCCAATAAGTCTATCTACTAATTATATTTCTACCGTATTCTACCGTGCAATCTACGAAGGTGTACTTACATTATTTAATTCTACGGAACTACAGGCACTATTTACTGCTATATGAAACTAATCGACTTGCTGGATAAATACGTACTAATGAATGACATAAGCGCCCAGGTGCCCAAGAGGCCCCTACGATCATGCGGCTACGCGAGGGAATGTGCTGACTTTGAGTAAATAAAGGTTACTGGAGCTCAGCGGGAAGATACAGGCAAGCGAAATTATTCACGCGTAACACAACGAGAAATATAATAAGTAATAATATAAAATTTGAACGGAAAAGCTTGAAGAGTGACTTGTACTTAATGAAGATTATATGATTATGTTAAATTAAAGAAGTTATGGAAAAAAATTGGCCTGATTTAGAAGTTCTTGGTAAAATCCGCTGGTCCGCCGCAACTTCACGAACGACCCTGGTATGCCTGTATTCACGCGTCAATCACCCAGCTTTCGCCACGTCGCTTTCGGCCTGGCGCTCGTTCACCAGCGATCTCCAAACTCCCTATCGTAATTGTAAGCAGGGCTGTGCCGATGTTAGCCTCTGTGCCTAAACGCCTAAAACCACATGGCGTATTAGCAAATGATCGCCACGTGTTCAATAAAAAAATATATTCCGTTCGTTCTAATTACTTACTCGATTAGATGCTTGCGAGCGTAATAAACTCTTTCCCAGCTTTGTACTCGGCATTTTATCCTCATATGGAGTATGGATGGGAGCTCACGATTATCCCGAACTCGGCTTACGGTATTATACCAACAAAACGTGTCGTTTCAACTTTATTGTGTACTCAGCTGTAGATGCAGATTGAATGGCCGGCCACAGCTCTTTTGGCCGCGGAGCCAACCACATGTGGCCTGAATACGGCCACGTAGTGTTGCCAAGCCGCGCAACACAAAAAGCCCCGAACCAATAATAATCAAGAGCCTTTTGGGACCGTTACATTCTTTTTAACCTTCTTGTGGCACACTCTACACCGGGTTTGTTTCTCTTGCGAAATAAGGAAATGGTTTTCATTGTCCAATTGCGATTCAATATTTTCTAAAGCAGGTCTTCCTCTCTTTGTTGTCGACTTATTGCTTTCCATCAATGTTAGGGCAATTTGTCTTCTGAATGTTAATTGGTCTAAGGTTCCTCTTTGTAGTCTATGCAAATGCCACGAATTTTGTACAGCCACATCTAAGCAATATGCAATAATGCATGAGTGCCACTTCTTTCCCCTTATGGCTACTCGATATAAACTAATGGTCTCATCACATCGATCAAACCCGCCCATATATCTATTATAAGTGTGTATATTATGGGGTTGATCGACTGATATTCTCTTATTTTCCTTTTTGTTGTATCGTGATACTGCGTGAAGTGGGTTCACTTGTAGGCTATTTGATGCCAAATTAAGAATATTATTGTCGTGACACTTTACAAATACAATTTTCTTATCGGTCGATCTATAAAATCTCAATGCCCCTTTTCTCCTTTTTCATGTCATGTTTTGATATCACAGGACAATGAGACATGCGGTTCTCTCTGATCGTACTTGTTCCGCGAATATTTCTATCCGGTTCATCTAAAAGGGGCACTGTGGTGAAGTAATTGTCACAAAAGATATGGTACGGATGAGTTCCAAGCCTCAAGTGTACGTCTGAAAAATGTGTATTTGGAAATAACACATTTTCAACATTTTGGGGTACTCTGATATGACCAATAACATTCAGAATGCACTTTTTCTATGCGCCCTAACGAGCTTTAGCCGATGCAAATCGCAGAATTAAAATCTGTTGAGATTTGTAAATGTTATAACGAATTTACCGGAAATAAGCTCAATTCAACGGCTTAGAGTACTTTTTTGGTAAATTTCTTCGTGACGCGGGCGAGAAACACTATTGCAATCCAAGGCGTTTGTATCTTTCTTCAATTTTAGTCTTAGAACCGTGATAAGGTTCAAACCACACCGTGTAGCCAGTACTTGTCGTACCCATCCATATTTTGAACCCATGCATACGTTTCAAAATACCAGGCTTCATTGAACATCAAATTTTAATTATGGGAATATCTGAAAGAGATTAAAAAAAAATTAAGTGTATACACAATTCACATTGTGAATTGTGAATCAAATACATTATGCTACAAAATAACTATGTTAAATAAGATATTGTTCATTCCCAGAAGAGGCACAATTGACAACACATTGTTACTAATTAAGTTTAGATTTTGCTGAATATAATACCTGAGGTTTAGCGAAGATGCTCATCAGATGAAATCATTTCAGGCTGTATAGCGCAGCAAATGTGAAACAGATTGCGAAGCTATGTTAGAAGAATTTTCCGCTAGCATATGGACATTAGACCGAAGTGAAATTCACAAAGTTTGGCAGCAAATGTGAAGCTGCGTTAGAAGAATGTTCCGTTAGCGTATGGACATTAGACCGAAGTGAAATTCAAAGAGTTTTAAAATCCACACTCAAACACATTATTTATTTACTTCCTGGAAAATCCTGTTATATACAAAATATTATACAAAATATTATTACTACAGAATATCATTAAAACATCAATTAAATTAATACATTCTAAATATTAACTTAAAAACTATTGACAAAAATCTTAAATAACTAAACTGTTATCTAAATACTAAATGCACATAGTAAGTATAAAAATATTAAAACAAAATAATTAAATTGAATTTATAGGCGAACATGTCTCTTGAAAGATGATTTGAATGAATTGAAAGAAGAGTTGAAAAGATTGAACCAGATATATGAATTAAAAGTATTGGTATGACGCATAATTCGGCTAATGGTGTTATTATATGTGATAATAAGAGACACGATGGTACTCAATCTGCGCTGTTCAATCCATACGGCCATGATGTCGTGATAGACATTTTTGACGATGCTATGAACGCCGATGGTGATGGGGTTCTGCATCTTCGAGATGTTCATTGCAGAAAACTGGTTCCATTCCTCGTTGAAGTGAGCGCCCCAGATTTTCACAATTGGACTGTAGCCTGCTGTGGGGCTGATGCCGATGGACACGTTCTTTGTTCCAGACTTGTTCAGTGGATACGTTGATTGACCCAGAAGTGTAGACTTCTTCTTGACGCTGTTATAGAACGTGCGGATTTCCATTTCTAGAGGATCGACGTCGGTTTCAACTTTAACGAAAGACATCTTAAGTAGTCGACTGTTTATACTCGAATGGTTCTTAAAACTCCGGCTTAAATATATAGCCATACGCCCTCCATACAAGACTTACATTCTGTCCAATATATCCTGCGTAGAAAAAAATGCGTCTTCTGAATCTGCTGAATAATAATCTGAATTACGGATTGGAGAAATCCGTAATTTGCACTCCAGCAAGTTGCTCGAATGACAATCTTCGACGGGCCGGGTATCTCACAGGTGTTAGCGTGGACAAAACAGGTGCTGGGTCTTCTTCCATTTTTTTCTTCTTAGCTGTTGTTTGCGTGTTATATGTAGGCAGACATATTCTAAATACTAGCGTTTTCTTTACCCCACATACCACATACGAAGTTAATTTGCTCATACAAAAAGAGCAATACGAATGCCCACAATTCATCGCATATTTTATCAAGATATTCAGGCATACAGGGCATCTGCCGGCGTCACAGCCATATGCAAATTCTGTAAAAATCGTCTTGGGGGCTGAAGTTCTCGGCGAATCCTCATGGACTCCTTTCAGCTGTTCCGTGTTGATAATGATCCCTTAGTTCGCGTCGAGGTTTTACAGATGCTCGAACACAAATAATTACTGTCCCGAAATTGATTATATCCGCGTAAAAACCTAAATCAAACGTGAATGTAAATAACTATTGTTCGACGATATTGGTTTCTGTACAACTGTTTTCTTTTTCTCTGCTGACCGACGTGGATGCTCCGGTATCTAAAGCAAATCTGATTGTTTATCGGCGTTCAGCCTTTTTAAAACCTCGATTAAACAAGTAATATTTGCTTGTTAAAATCCGCCTACGTTGATCCAAATAAACGCGTAAATTGTCGAGTTGCAAGCCGAATCTAGTTTGTAACCACGGCAACGAATCAACAGATTATAATTATGATTATACTTATTCATATACCGGTGAAACCATAATTCCAATTGGATTTGAATTTGATATTTTTCTAAAAACTCCTATATTTCCATAATATTTAAAGATGCGGAAAAAAGTTTAAAATAAAAGTTAATAATTACTGGTTTTATGGGCATTGGCTGTCGTTTTGTGTCTACTGTGAATATTATGCCTAGGTGGTCTGAACATAGGTCCGGGGTTAATACCACGTCAGTGATGTTATTTGTCAAGTTGTCTGTGTATAGGAATATGTCAGGAGTGCTATCTTTGTTAGGCATAACGAATGTCGGGTCTGTGTATCATCTAGTAAATTCGGAATTTTGAAGGAATGTCTGCACCAGTCTACGTTTCTGTGTGTTTAGGTCAAAGTCGCCAATTATGATTGCATATTTGAAAAGCGACGTTTTAACAAATTTGCTTTGTTCTAGGGGAGATGTCGGATGAATGTTGATTATGAAGATGTGAAGTCTATCGTTTTGAAAAGGAACTGTGAAATGGAGACAGTCTTTCAGGGAAACGGTTAGGGTAGGAGGTACATAAGGGATGTAACGATCCATGCAACAATTGAAATGAATACAACTAAAGTTAGCTTAAATTCGTCCTTGTACGTATATATCTTAAGTGAGTTTTTCCGAATTCTTACTACACCTCTAACTGAATTTTGAAGAATTTCTTCAACAATATTTAAAAATATAAAACCATTCATAACAAATGGTATTTCCCACTCCGAAATTACAAAAATAAAATATAAGCACGTATATGCACATCATTCGAAAGATAGTCTACTGAACATGCAGTTAAAAAGCCATCGTATTGATAGCTGCCTAGCCCTATGTATAACGTTGGCATCAGTGCAAAAAAAGCAGTAATAAACCAACAGTTAGAGGCATATATCGCTGAAAGTTTCCTAGTAAAATTTGTTCAAACTTTGTTTAAATTCGTCCTTGTACGTATATATAATAAGTGAGTTTTTCCAAATTCTTACTACACCTCTAACTGAATTTTGAAGAATTTCTTAACAATATTTAAAAATATAAAACCATTCATAACAAATGGTATTTCCCACTCCGAAATTACAAAAATAAAATATAAGCACGTATATGCACATCATTCGAAAGATAGTCTACTGAACATGTAGTTAAAAAGCCAATAGCTGCCTAGTCCTATGTGTAACGTTGCCATCAGTGCAAAAAAAGCACTAATAAACCAACAGCCAGCGGCATATATCGCTGAAAGTTTCCTAGTAAAATTTGTTCAAAGTTAGCTTAAATTCGTCCTTGTACGTATATATATTAAGTGAGTTTTTCCGATTTCTTACTACACCTCTAACTGAATTTTGAAGAATTTCTTCAACAATATTTAAAAATATAAAACCATTCATAACAAATGGTATTTCCCACTCCGAAATTTCAAAAATAAAATATAAGCACGTATATGCACATCATTCGAAAGATAGTCTACTGGACATGTAGTTAAAAAGCCAATAGCTGCCTAGTCCTATGTGTAACGTTGGCATAAGTGCAAAAAAAGCACTAATAAACCAACAGCCAGCGGCATATATCGCTGAAAGTTTCCTAGTAAAATTTGTTCAAAGTTAGCTTAAATTCGTCCTTGTACGTATATATATTAAGTGAGTTTTTCCGAATTCTTACTACACCTCTAACTGAATTTTGAAGAATTTCTTCAACAATATTTAAAATTATAAAACCATTCATAACAAATGGTATTTCCCACTCCGAAATTACAAAAATAAAATATAAGCACGTAAATGCACATCATTCGAAAGATAGTCTATTGAACATGCAGTTAAAAAGCCATCGTATTGATAGCTGCCTAGCTCTATGTATAACGTTGGCATCAGTGCAAAAAAAGCAGTTATAAACCAACAGTTAGAGGCATATATCGCTGAAAGTTTCCTAGTAAAATTTGTTCAAACTTTGTTTAAATTCGTCCTTGTACGTATATATAATAAGTGAGTTTTTCCAAATTCTTACTAAACACTAAAAAACACTAACAAGCCAACAGCCAGAGGCATCATATATCGCTGAGAGTTTCCTAGTAAAATTTGTTCAAAGTATCTTAAATTCGTCCTTGTACGTAAATTTACTATGATTTTTTTTAATCCTTACTACACCTCTAACTGAATATTGAAGAATTTCTTCACCAATATTTAAAAACATAAAACCAGTCATGACAAATGGTATTATCCTCTTCGAAATTAATAATGTAATGAGTAATTTATAATAATTAATTTAATAAACATGCAGACTTTCCAACGTCAAATAAGTGTTTTGAGAATGCGTGTGTTGTGAAATTAACGTAGATATTGTAGTGTATAAATCTCCATCTAATTTTAAACATGCAGACAATATCACAATACATATTAAATTCCAAAGCTTTTAGCATATTCTACTTGTAATTAATCACTTTTGCCAAATCGAATAAATTTCCGAGCGTTTCTTCAGCCACGATGATACTCGAACTGCGCTGTTCAATCCATACGGCCATGATGTGATAGACGTTTTTGACGATCTTATGATCGCCGATGGTGATTGGGTTTTGCATCTGCGAGATGTTGATTGCAGAAAACTGGTTCCATTCCTATTCGTTGAAGATGATGCAGGAGTAAACGTCCCTGTTATTCATAATTGGACTGAAGCCTGAGGTTCGGCCGATCCGATGGACACAATCTTTGTTCCAGACTTGTTCATTGGATACGTTGTGACGTACCTGAAGGGCAATCAGCGCTTAGGCCATGGAGCGAGTGGAGGGTCCCTTCGAAGCAGTGACGAGGGCCAGGCTCTCGGTGTCAGAGAGGGGGGGGGGGGGGGGTTAAAAAAGGCTCCACGTAATTTTAACCTCGTCTCTACTTTGTCGCAAAGGGTGGCTCCACCCTACCTGCGTGGGTGGACGGCAGACAGTCAGCGAAGTTCAGAAATCACGAACTGTCACAACGCTGACCATTTGGCGCCAACACCACCAGATTTAAATCTCGCAGTGAGAATAAAAACTGAAACTGAAATAAATGCTCGATCGAGAAAACGTGGGGGGAACAAAAAATAACAGGTGTGAATTTTGTAGTGTAAAATATCGGCGTTTATTCACAAAAACGACAGGACACCGTGCCTACGCTTCCTGAAACAAATACCTCCGTACGCAACCCTTTCACGCAGGGTTCACCCTATTCGGCCGAATAATGCGAGCTCCTTATCGCGCGATTCAAAGGGCCGACGGAGCGACCTTTCTCTTACACAAGCGCAAAACACGTACGGCACGAAACACGTAACGCAAATTTTACACAAAAGAAATATACGATATGTCAATATGGAATTAAATTCAATTGAGACCAAAAATCAAACGAAAGGTCAGGCTCAATTGGGAACACAAAAAAAATAGGTATCAATATCTATATCTGGCCTGTGTTTCCTCGTCTGCGTGACTCCGCTGGCGGACTCGGGTTCTTAGGACGGGCGGCGGCCGCGATCGTCGAGGACGCCGTCGCTGGATTCCAAACCTCAGAGCAGGATGATCGCTGCCTCTAGCCAAGAACTGGCTGGCTGAGCTGCTTAGCGCTTACCCCGTAAAAAAAACGCTCGGATGTTATGAGCGTATGGGTAGTTCCTTGCCTTGTACCTGGTGCCTCAATCCTCTCAAGGGTGGTTAACTGAGTCCCCGTTTATTATCCAGGAAACCGGATGGTGGTACACCTATTAAAACGGTTCTTCTGGCACTTCCGTACGACACGCAAGGCAACTGATTTCTGCCTCTATGGTGGCGTCTCGCCGGCGATTTTAAAAATCGCGCACATATGGGAAACACGTCACCACAACAAAAAAAGGTGCGAGTACGGGCGTCTACAGTGCAGGTCTATGCGCCAATTAATTATTAAAATGCAGTTTCTGCCAAAGACGTTTCCGGACCATTACAACGTTGATTGACCTAGAAGTGTAGGCTCCTTCTTGACGATGTTATCGAACGTGCGGATTTCCATTTCTAGAGGATCGACGCCGGTTTCAACTTTAACACGTTTGGCTACCTTGGGGTAGAAACAAATATAGGCTCAGGTGGACCGTTACCACTTCCTGAAGAATCTGTGTGCCAAATGTTTATTGGAAAACGAAGTTCAGGTTTTTTTTGGAAAAAAACAATAATTTTGCACCATTTTTGACAACAATAGACCATTCGGCTCACATATGAGACGTAACATTTGGTATCAATATCTTCACAAAAACTAACAATATAAGGAAATAAAAGATATTATTAATTAGAAAAAATAATTTATATAAAAATAACTAGGCTTTTTACATTCTTTATGCAATATTATGGTGTAGAGCGAAACATACATCCAGACATAGCCCGATGGGTTTATTTTTATCATCTCTCCATACAGAACACACATACCATGTTTGGGTTCTCTTCTTTTTCTGTCCACATATACGACATCGCACTCTTTTACCAACGTTTTTCAGATAATGCTGTGCTTTTGCCGTAATTGCTGTGCTAACAGACGGTGCGATTACAGGTCCAATAAGCTGTAATATTATTTGATTTCTAAATGCCAAATAACGAATATTTTTTCTGGTCTCATTTTTATACAACAAATGCCCATTCCAGAGACATGAGTCAAATAGATGAAAAAATAATTTCATATACCATCGAATTGTTTTTCATGGGGTTGGATAATAAGATAGCATCTGATCTGACTTGTCGATCCCTGATACGAATTTGTTGTAATCGACGATAACGTTAGGTTTGATACATTCCTGATTTTTCCTGTTAGTCGTTTGGATCATTTCGAATTTATGGCAATTAGAAATAAAAAGGACGTCTCGTTTGTCACGCCATTTTGCAATTACGGTAGCTCCGTGTATGTGCTATGCACAATTATGCGTTGCAAACTAGTTTGTGACTTCAGTTCGATCTCAGTCGCGTCACATTTGAGTCGCTCCGTGTAAATATGGCCATATAAGTTTTATGGAAGCACATGTTTGATACAATGTCAATATAGCCAGCGACGATTCGATTACACGTTTTTGGTGTAAATCGGTACATTTCCCTAGTAGTTTTGTTGTTGTGTGATACAGGCCCTCCACCAGTGGTGATGTTCCTCCTATATGTGATGTAGCGGGATCTGTTCGAGTTCATCCTACATTAGTACAAATGTTTTGCCCACTTTGCCAGTCAGACGTTCATTACATTCAGAATTTTAATTTTTCTTTAAATTGCACTGAATCTCAACAACAAATTCCAAATGTAGAAGCGAATCTAGAGATTCCTTCCACCAGTGAGGATGTTCCTTCTATACGTGATGTAGCAGGATCTGTTCAAGGTACATCCTACATTAATACAAATGTTTTGGCCACTTTACCAGCCAAACGTTCATTAAATTCAGAATTTAATTTTTCTTTAAATAGCGGTGAATCTCAATTACAAAAGAAATTTAAACATGGTAAGAGAACTTTATTGCAATCTTTAGACGTTTCTCGAGTTTCCCAGGTCTTCGCAGAAGGTTCCAAACATGGCATGAAACACCACTTGGCTTGCTTTGGCTGAATCCATATCGCCGTTGATAAACCAACCATAGCTGCAAATTAGCTTATACATTCTAAATCCCCCGTGACTCGAAACGTCAAACTCGCTCAACAGTGCATCTTTGTCCATCGAAGCATCCCACACCGTGTAAAGCATGCACATAGGAAAATAAATCCTGTGGCTCTGCCTTGAAGTTGTTATTAACAAAATTTCGGCCAGTAGTGTATTAATAGCTACAAGATCCCTTATCCTAGTAACCCCCCTAGTTGCCACTATTAAGTCATCAATTCCGGGGATGTGGGCAAGCCTGTTCTTTACAGCGTCCTCCCATTTCTTTCTAAATTTGAGATCAGGAGTTCTCAGGATAGTAAGGAACACTGTCATGGGACCTATACTTTGAACCATTGCCGACCTCCTTTCAGGGCCATAGGTGATCCCCTCGAGTAGAATATGATGTGCATCATTAAGCCCCATAGTGCTTACAGCTGCCCCTTTTGTATCTCCGTAGGCGTCTCTCCCCAGCATCATCCTTCCCTGGCCCATTCTAACCTCTTTGAGCCGTAGGTTGAAGGCGGCGGAATACGCAAGGTAGGGGCTGATGGTACCAATCCAATTATCAGCGTCTCCAGCCGCGAACTTTTTGTACTGGAGCCCTGAAGCAGATATTGCATTCTCCCAGCAAGAGATCGCTTCGTCTTTAGTAAGTTTGTAATTAGTACCCTGGTACGTAACCTGGAACGAATTAGCTGCTGCTTTGGTCTCTATACTGGGGGTTGCTCCGTTCTAATTAACTCTTTGTCTCATAATATTGTGGCACGTCTGCATTATACTGGTTACTTGAGACGATACAGACACATTCTGAGTGAAGTTGGAGTCGTTTGCTAGGTTTGCTGGAGTTATCTCTTATATATATATATATATACATACATTCATTAGTGAAATATAAAGAAATAAAAAAATAACAAACTTAGCAAATTATTTTTTTGCGAATTCTATAAGTAAAGCGGGGTTTGCACTGCCGGTATCCTTTTCCTCTTTGTACACCAAGGCACAACTACTGTTCACAAGGTCCCCACAGTCTTTCGCTGGTATTAATCTAATGCAACGTTGAGGTAGAAACACATTAAATGTTTCCTCCTCGCTCTTAGGATGAGCACATGGTCTTCCCAAACTTTGTGCTAAAGACTTTGGCGTTTATCAGCTTATATAGCACTCCCATGGTCAAATCTTTGAGGTGTAACGTTGTCACTTCCTCAAAAGCGATATTTTTATTTACGCGTGCTAATTCGTTTATTTTAAGTATGTAAATGAAAAAATAAATGTAATAAAATAGGAAATTAATTTGGTATACTATGACACTTGAACTCCAAGTCAAGCTAATTACGCCAGCTATTTGCGCGATTATTCCGCAGGTAATTGCGCAGTTAATTACATTATGGCGATTCGGACAAGTTCCGGCCAACACACCACACCCACCCCGCGCCGCCCCCGAGTCACACACCAGACTCCGCCGCGCCGCCCCCAGGCTGCCCCACTGGGGCATTATGACACTTGAACTGCTCGTGTTAAACAATGCAACGCTACTGAATTGAAACGCGCAAATAAAGCACTATGTGCAACGGTACAATACCGGGGTATCATTATAAATTGTAAATAAATTATAATCGTAGTTTGGCTCGTAATCTAAGTGGTTGTACTTCAGCTGTGTTTGATTCATGGAATCGTTATAGTGACAAGATCGCTGGTTCGTTGTTCAAGTATTGTGTTACGGGGAAAATATCAGATTATACGCATACACAAATATCATCATACAGTAATTTATTCATTCGGCAATTCATATGGTTATACATTTTAATTTAGCAGTTAAGGTTTGGTTCATTTGGTCATGGTAAAATAATACGCCGTACATTTATGTGGTGACTAAGGGTTTATTTAATAAGTAATAACACAAATAATTAAGAATGACGATTTATTCTCAATTAAAGTTTTGAAATGAGTAATGATTTTTACGTGGTTTCTGACTATTTCATTTGGTTATGGTAAAATAACACGCTTTACATTTATGTGGAGACTAAGGCTTTATTTAATAAGTAATAACACACAAATAATTAAGAATGACGATTTATTCTCAATTAAAGTTTTGAAATGAGTAATTATTTTTACGTGGTTTCTGACTATATTTCGTGGAATTCTGACGTGAGTTGACGTTGTGATTCAAATTATAGTGATTAATGTTACATGCGACCTGTCCCTGCTATTTACGTTGTTTTAGTTGTCATTCATTCCACATGCGATTTTTGTAATAATTAATGACCTTCACGGATACCGATTTTTAGTTCCCGTTGCGACCGACACCTGGGAAATCCCTTGAGTTTATATTTGTTCAAATACCTTCCTGAACTAAGCTCTTTCCCGAATCCCTTGCTAATGAAATATAAATAATAATTAAAACACATGATAATCGAGTATATTACGTGGGCAGGATTTCATCACTTCGCACGTTTGTTTGAAGTTTCGTGGCAATGAAAGCGGTTGATAAAATGGTCCCGTTCTGGTAACTAGATTACAAGGATAAGATTGACATGTGGTTGAAGGAGCTTCTAGCGCGCACATCTGTTTCAAAATGCGTCACGAAACCCACATATCGCGCTTAAGGTATTCATATATCACTACGCCTATAGGCGCTAACACATGCTAGATCTATTATTAGGTACGGTAATTCGTGGTGGTTTGTTTGAAATTGTAAAACTTATCATACGTGACAATATTACGAAGAGAACCATGCACGTTGTGGTATGTGATTGGTTAATGTGTTCAATCCGAACACATCAAAGGGTAAGATTGATATGAAGTTGATGCTTCTAGCGCACACATCTGTTACAAAATGCGTCGCAAAACCCACATATCGTTCTTATTGCGGAGAGGACCACACACCTTTGTGCCAGTTTGGGCGTTTTGTTCTTTCGTAATTCTGTAACAGGATATTTTCCGGCGGATTGCCGAATTAATTTACTTGATACGCGTAATGACTTGCCTGCTAAATATTTCGCAGTGCCCTTCGAAATTGGCGGTTTTGATTCGCGTTACTCGATTATCAATTGCGACTCACTCATTAACCATTCCTATCTCTCGCCGACTGGACAGCCGATGTCGTGGTGGCACGTGCCATTGGTGTCGTTTTAATTACTCCGCGGTCTCCCCGAAAATATCTAACTGGATCAATACTGCCCTAATTGAATTATCAATCTCCCTGACTGTTTATACTAATCGCGCCCCCGTTTACAAACTCGCGATTTCTCTTGTGCCCTCGGCCGTCGAGAATCAAGTGATCTCCCCCTGCTTTCGCATATTCTTATATGTCCACCTTCTCCCCTCGCCCCAGGGCCCGTACACTGTCGTTCCCGATCTTCCACGGTGGCCTTCTTGCCTTGGCTAAGTGCCTTTTCGTTCGATTCCTGCGCAATAATTTCTCCCACATGTTCAAGCCATTCGAAATTGCTGGCTGATTTGTGTTTGCTACCGATACAAATCATGCCCCTTCGTGGTGTGAGTTATCCAGGCTACTTCCAATATTCCGCCCGAACAACTACAACTAGCAGTAGAGTTACAGTTCCTATTAGCCGACTCCTTGACGATTTGGAAAAACTTTCTGCAAGACATGTTAAGTACGTCCACGAAATCATTCGATATAAAAACAGTTCAGAGTTTTATGCAATCGTTGGCGTTGGAGCTAGACTCGCAAGTAAGTCTACATTCCACCTCATCGGCGTCCACCCACTCCCAGGGTTCGAGCACATTCACATCGCACATGTTTGCATCTGGGCAAATAGAGAGTGCAAATGTTTTCCCAGCACATTCGCGTTTGAACGAAAAAAATCAAAATCTCATTGGATTAGCACGTTATCAGAACGCGACTGGCAGAATATCATCAATTATTTCCATAAAGGAAGCAGACGGTGCATTGAAGTTAACAGCGCCGGGAGAAGATGGTCCGCTATATGTGGAGTTGAATGTGTACAACCCCAACGAATACCGAGCAGCACCGGATTCGGAGAAATGGAGAACAGCTCAATATCGGATCAAGAAATTAATCTCCCCTCAACAAGCGGACGAAATAATGCAGATCATCAATCAATGGGTGGAAGAGGTGTCCGAACATCAGCAGGTCGAGCGCAAGTGGATGCCGAAAAAATAGAACAGTTTATAATATCAAATATTACAGTGCCATTAAATGCCATACCACGTTCAATGAAGTGGAAAATGTCGCCATATAAATATCTCAACGAAGAAGACAAATTAGTACGTAAGGTAATTAATCATTTAAAATCTTTATTACATTCATATTCATACGAGCAATTTTACGACTTATATAATTCATCTAATAGTAATCCTGTATTTATGGCAATTGATGGTAATGTTAATAATCATTATATGTCTGTTTCCGACTCGGTTGACGTATTACTTTATTTGTTAAAGTATCAAATGTATGATTTTTCGCTTGAAGATGAATATTCATTGGATCAACATGTTGCAAAATTCATTTTAGATTTGTTTAATGTGCTAGAACGTAAAGTACCTAAAGTTAATTGTATCGAAATTATTTCTCCACCATCTGCTGGTAAGAATTTTTTTTTTGACTGTATAACATCTTACTATGTAAATGTAGGCAATATTGCTAATTTTAATCGAACTCAAAACTTTCCACTACAAGATGCATTTGATCGACGAGTATTAATTTGGAATGAACCCAACTGTGAATCGGCTGCCATGGATACAATTAAAATGTTATTCGCAGGAGATCCATGTGCGGCCAAGGTTAAATTTAAAGACGATGTCGTCATTTTTAAAACTCCGATCATTATTCTCTCCAACAAACAAGTATTTCCAGATTCCAAGGCCTTTAACGATAGAATGTATCGCTATACATGGAAAACCTGTCCGGAATTAATTAATTATAAGAAATATCCTTCACCTTTGTGTTGGCCACAGTTATTAGAGTGGGGGAAACAGCATATATAGTTTGTATCTTGACGTATAACTAGTAAATAAATATATTACGCTTATACATGCCTTTGTTTCCTGGGCACAATTACCTTGGTCCTGGAAATCCTGTTAATAACGGTGATCCTGTCGACAGTGATGATCGTATTGCACAGATACACGATAAATCTTATTCCACGGCAAAAAGTGCATCTGATATTAGACAAGCTGATCGAACAGCAATTGGTGCATTTGCGAAAGATTCAATTACACATTTAAATTGGCATAGTGCGGTTGGAGCCGTTGGACTTGCAGGGAAGTATTTGGGAGAATCGATTACAGGAGTACAATACCCGTCAATGCAAACATCTACACCAAGACGCATAAACGTATTAGACGATATAATAGTTCACCCAGGAGAGTCCACAGATTCCAGTGGTGTTATGGATATCAGCGAAACTGAATCAAGTGATGCCAGAGTTACCAGAGCGGGAAGTGGACCAGGATCTGGATCAATTGGATCAAGTGGTGGTCCAGCAGTGCCTATTTATAGAGGAATCTTGCAAAAACCAAACAGATTTACATTACGATACCACAAAGAATACCGTTATTTCATGGTTACATCGAAAACTGCAATATATGCAGGTACTGCGGCTACTGATCCAAATATTCATTTTGTGCTTGGTTCTATACACGACATTCCGTGGGACAGATTCGCATTTTACGTCTCTCCTAGAGAAGGTCAACTCCTCCGTACACAATTTACAAAATGTACGGTTAATAATGTAAGTGTTGCTGTACATTCCTTTGGTGTGCGATTGCCGTTTGAAACAAATGCTGGAGTAGCTACAACAGCAAATGCTAATGTACAAATGCCTATATTGGATATGTATAATATTGATAAAACATATTTAACGCGTTCAAATGGTGTAAATATTCTCGCAATGATACATCAATTACAAGGTACAACTGTATATCCTAATCATTTAAATGCAATTGCAAATACAACCACATTTGACAATATAACTGCAATGACAGAAACAAGACAATTTGATAATCCATTGGAAATATTACTACCTCGTCCTATTCGTCATAATGCAGATAATAATGATAATGTTAATGCCTTAGATGTTTACTATAATGAACCTCAATTTTTACAATGTATTCATGCCTCATTAAATGGATCAAATCATTTAGGATTAGCATTTGCACACAGCTATAAACCAAAGAATGGATGTATATTTTCACGGGATTCGAATTTATATTTACATCGAAATAATATAAAAGTTGGAGATTTTTCTTCAGTTAGGTCACCATATTTTTCAATTGGTGGAAATAACTTGCAAATGGAACCAAATGAAGATACTATGATAAATTGGAACAGTCATTATAAACAAGTACGTATTGAAAATATACATACGTTCAATAATACAGATCCAGAAGGTGTTGGAAGAATGCCACGGTTTCCAATAGGCCTATATAATTTACGAAATTATGGAGCTGAAAAAGATATAGTAAAAGCACAATGGGAATTTGCACTAGTAGCAGATATGGAAGTAACGGTTGAAGTTGGTGTTCCTGGTGTGTATAATCGTAATGATGATTTTCCTGAAGCACAATCTATGTATCCTCGTATGCGAGTGGGAACATTTGATTCTTTAATTGATGATTCCCATAATCATGAACGTCAAATATTCAATCATCACGCACAACAAGGTGGAATTATACCAAGTCAAATAAACCATACACATGACCATGCGCCTGCGCGCCAAAGAAGACATAATCGTGTCAAGCCATACACAACTATAAATATGGAACCTATACCTCCTACCAATCAGTCTCAATCCGTACCTGACGACGATAGTATTGATCTTACTACAAAAACTAATTTACAACCAGAAAAAATTATATTCGATTTGGACAAACTTGGCCAGGTAAAAATGCATTTTCTGATTATCAAATTTCAACTCCAACACCATCTATAGATCAATTGAAGGAATACTATAAAATTTTATTGTTATCAGCTTAATATGGCTGGACGATCACCATTTACCAAGGACCAACTGACTATTGGATACATTATTTATAAGACATAAAGAAGAAATTAAAGGAGAAGTTCTCGTTGATGTTAAAAAATTGTTATGTACAGATAAACAATCGTGTCGTGATAGTACAAAACAATTACATAAACAAACAGCAAAACGAGCAAAAGCGTTAAAGGATGGAAAAACAATGTTTGCGGAATATAAATAATATAAAAATGTAAATAATGTAAAAATGTTTTTATTAATCAGATTGTAATCCTATAATAAATTCTTTTAATGTTGTATTACTATCCCAATTGATATTTTGTCTACAATCATCCCCATCACATAACACAAACAATGGAACTTTAACGCAATTATCACACCAATTGTTTATGTTCGATAATGTACGTAATACTGTTGGGAAATCACACATTCCTTCATGATCAATTACATGAATTTCCAATTTACCGTACCAATCAGGAAGATGTGCGAGTTCGTAATTAATACGTTTACAAATATATGGCACTGTTTTATAACCTATGCATTTAAAACATAATCGTTCCGCTGTTGGTGTAAATATATGCGCACTTGACAATATACATATATCATTTTGTTCTACACATAAAAAACAATAAAAATAACACTCTATCTCTGGATCCATGAATAATCTCATTTGTTTAGGAGTATACTCTCTAAACATCTCCATATTCAATCGGTGTAAATTTTCCACAGGTTCTCTTCGAAGACTCATATAATTTTTACAGTAGAAATTCCAAATCCATTGTTTAAAATTTTGTTCCAAATATTTTATTAAAATAATTGGAAGACACAAATCTTCGATAAAACATTTAGATTGCGAATCTAAATTCAACGCGTGAAAATCTTTGTCCATCGAAGCATCCCACACCGTGTAAAGCATGCACATAGGAAAATAAATCCTGTGGCTCTGCCTTGAAGTTGTTATTAACAAAATTTCGGCCAGTAGTTATTAATAGCTACAAGATCCCTTATCCTAGTAACCCCCTAGTTGCCACTATTAAGTCATCAATTCCGGGGATGTGGGCAAGCATGTTCTTTACAGCGTCCTCCCATTTCTTTCTAAATTTGAGATCAGGAGTTCTCAGGATAGTAAGGAACACTGTCATGGGACCTATACTTTGAACCATTGCCGACCTCCTTTCAGGGCCATAGGTGATCCCCTCGAGTAGAATATGATGTGCACCATTAAGCCCCATTGTGTTTACAGCTGCCCCTTTTGTATCTCCGTTGGCGTCTCTCCCCAGCATCATCCTTCCCTGGCCCATTCTAACCTCTTTGAGCCGTAGGTTGAAGGCGGCGGAATACGCAAGGTAGGGGCTGATGGTACCAATCCAATTATCAGCGTCTCCAGCCGCGAACTTTTTGTACTGGAGCCCTGAAGCAGATATTGCATTCTCCCAGCAAGAGATCGCTTCGTCTTTAGTAAGTTTTTTAATTAGTACCCTGGTACGTAACCTGGAACGATTTAGCTGCTGCTTTCGTCTCTATACTGGGGGTTGCTCCGTTCTGATTAACTCTTTGTCTCATAATATTGTGGTACGTCTGCATTATACTGGTTACTTGAGACGATACAGACACATTCTGAGTGAAGTTGGAGTCGTTTGCTAGGTTTGACGGAGTTATCTTTTATATATATATATATATACATACATTCATTAGTGAAATATAAATAAATAAAAAAATAACAAACTTAGCAAATTATTTTTTTGCGAATTCTATAAGTAAAGCGGGGTTTGCACTGCCGGTATCCTTTTCCTCTTTGTACACCAAGGCACAACTACTGTTCACAAGGTCCCCCAAGTCTTTCGCTGGTATTAATCTTATGCAACGTTGAGGTAGAAACACATTAAATGTTTCCTCCTCGCTCTTAGGATTAGCACAAGGTCTTCCCAAACTTTGTGCTAAAGACTTTGGCGTTCATCAGCTTATATAGCACTCCCATGGTCAAATCTTTGAGGTGTAACGTTGTCACTTCCTCAAAAGCGATATTTTTATTTACGCGTGTTAATTCGTCCATTTTAAGTATGTAAATGAAAAAATAAATGTAATAAAATTGGAAATTAATTTGGTCTTCTATGACACATGAACTCCAAGTCAAGCTAATTACGCCAGCTATTTGCGCGATTATTCCGCAGGTAATTGCGCAGTTAAGTGGGGGGAACAAAAAATAACAGGTGTGAATTTTGTGGTGTAAAATATCTGCGTTTATTCACACAAAAGACGGGACACCGTGCCTACGCTTCCTGAAATAAATTCCTCCGTCCGCAACCCTATCACGCAGGGTTCACTATATTCGGCCGAATACCGCGAACTCGTAATCGCGCGATTCAAAGGGCCGTCGGAGCGACATTTTTCTTACAAAAGCGCAAAACACGTACGGCACGAAACACGCAACGCAAACTTTACACAAAAGAATTCTTATGACGGGCGGCCGGCCGGCGATCGTCGATCGTCGCTGGATTAAAATTTTCGGAACCGAATTAAAGGGCAGTTTCCGTTGGAGGCGATACCGGACCGTTACAAATGGATAATGTTGCAATTAATCAAGATTGTAATTTATACCGCAGTAATAACTATTAGTAGTTAAAATTTAAAACTCAATCACTTCAACACACATTTATTAATTATTGTAATAGGTCTTTAGTACAGGTTCTTTTTAACAAGTCTAATTTTAAAAGATGCTCTTCCTCTGCAAACTTGAGCTTTTGATCATGCAGCTCTTACATATGCTGCATTTTTAATTTGTGTTCCTCCATTTTAATGTTGTATTCTACGTCTTGTGTCTCCACTTTCTTCTCCACCCATGAATACAATTTATTTACTAATTTTCCGCTCGCACGCATGTTCTTAGTAACAAGTGGCTTTGAAGTGGGTGTTTTTAATGTGGTTCGTGTATAAAATGACCAATTAGCCTGACCGGAGTTTCTCGTAGATGGTTCTGGTTCTAAAATTGATTTAATAAAGTTTTTACTTTTTAGTTTTTAAGTAGGATTTTACTTACCACAAATAACAGTGTCCTGCACAGTAATTTCTACTGGTACAGCATCTACTTCTTCAATACATGGTGACGCTGCTGAAAATTTAAACAACTTGTTTTATAATAAACTAAAAATGTACTTGTAACAATAATACTTTTTTGACGATCACCATCATATTCACTGCCGAATCCAGTGACTTGGTCTTCTAGCAGCTCCAAAACCTGCATGTCCACAGAATCTATAGTGGTCTCCACTAGTGGCTCACCACCTGTTCCCATTAGGTGAAATTTTTGTTCTGCAAATTTTTTCTTGCTCCTTTTTTTATATTTTTGTATTTGTTTTTTAAGATCAGGGCCTTTCTCGGTGTTTACCAACTTGCATTAAATTCCTCTTGAATTTTTACCCAAATTTCTGTTTTCGGCAAGTTTGCCTGCCCATCGGTCTTCTTGCATTCCACTATTGTCTTATACTTGTCAAGCAACAACAACCTCGACTCCTCCAAACTAGAAAAAATTGCGGAACGCATTTCCATACCTAGTAAATACAAACACTTCATTATATATATATATATATATATATATATATATATATATATATATCCTCAGACATCCTCATGATTTGACTAGAGTGTGTAGAGTGTAGACTTAGAGTGTGTAGAGCAATAAACCAAGAAATGCCTCAAATTCCATGTAATCTATTTCGGAAAGTTCTGGTCTATTTTGTTTTTTAAATTTAGTTTTGAATGTGGATAATTTATTATTACTCCAATGTATAATTTCTTGTTTTATATCTGCCCTAAACAGCAAATCCCAAACTTCTTTTGGTGTTGGTTAACGCCTAATCTTTTTGCACTATCTTTTAGACCCGGTTTTTCCAGATATATATTATGACTTGGCGTTCTAATAGACTTTTTTGGGTCAATACTTGACCATTTAAACCTATTTTTACCATAAAAATAAATAGGTCTAGATTGCTTGGACAACTCAACCTTAGTCTTTTTCATAAGAATTGCTAAAGGTATGGAATCTTCGTCATCCAATGTCAACGCTTTATCATCTCAAGTTTGGGCAACGTTTACACCACCATCAGAAATACCACTGAAATATCACAAATATTTGTTTCATTGTCATGTTTGTTAGGGGCATCAATGTTATCTTCTATTTCACATTCTGATTACCATGGTCGTTTGAAGTGTATGTGATTCATCTATACCATCGTCCAAGTCACTCTTTGATTCGTCCAACCACTGAAGAAGCGTTTTTTTTATAATCTGGATCAGTAAATTGTACTGTTCGTGAAGAACAAGCCATAATACTATTAAGAAAAGTTCAAAAAAAAAGGGGAAAAAGATAACGTATTTACTGTACCAGGGTCAGTATAACCCTATAATACTTACTTTCGATATTTCCAAATCAACAGGAAGAACTACTTACACGGTCAACGTCTACTTATCATCTAACTCGAAGGTATTGAGACGCTCGAGCGAATACAGCACATGCGCGAAGTACAGTTGGTACATAAAAATTATGCAGGGTCACAATTCATCCTGGTACAGCAGTTAAGAGTTAAAATTCCGGCTTAAATATATAGCCATACGCCCTCCAAACAAGACTTACATTCTGTGCAATATATCCTGCGTAGAAAAAAATGCGTCTTCTGAATCTGATGAATAATCGCTCCAATCCGTAATTTGCACTCCAGCAAGTTGCTCGAATGACAATCTTCGACGGGCCGGGTATCTCACAGGTGTTAGCGTGGCCAAAACAGGTGCTGGGTCTTCTACCAATTATTTCTTCTTAGCTGTTGTTTGCGTGTTATATGTAGGCAGATATGTTCTAAATACTAGCGTTTTCTTTACCCCACATACCACACACGAAATTAATTTGCTGATACAAAATGAGCAATACGAATGCCCACAATTCATCGCATATTTTATCAAGTTATTCAGGCATACTGAGCATCTGCCGGCGTCACAGCCATATGCAAATTCTGTAAAAATCGTCTTGGGGGCTGAAGTTCTCGGCGAATCCTCATGGACTCCTTTCAGCTGTTCCGTGTTGATAGTGATCCCTTAGTTCAAGTGGAGTATTTACAGATGCTCGAACGCAAATAATTACTGTCCCGAAATTGATTATATCCGCGTAAAAACGTACATCAAACGTGAATGTAAATAACTATTGTTCGACGATATTTGTTTCTGTACAACTGTTTTCTTTTTCTCTGCTGACCGACGTGGATGCTCCGCTATCTAAAGCGAATCTGATTGTTTATCGGCGTTCAGCCTTTTTAAAACTTCGATTAAACAAGTGATTTTCGCTTGTTAAAATCCGCCTACGTTGATTCAAATAAGCGTGTTAATTGTCGAGTTGCAAGCCGAATCTAGTTTGTAACCACGGCAACGAATCAACAAACTATAATTATGATTATAATTATCCATATACCGGTGAAACCATAATTCCAATTGGATTTGAATCTGATATTCTTCTAAAAACTCCGATATTTCCATAATTATTAATGATGCGGAATAAAATATAAAATAAAAGTTTAAAATTACTGGTTTTATGGGCATTAGCTGTCTTTTTGGGTCTACTGTGAATATTATGCCAAGGTGGTCTGAACACAGGTCCGGGGTTAATACCACGTCAGTGATGTTATTTGTCAAGTTGTCTGTGTATGGGAATATGTCAGGAGTACTATCTTTGTTAGGCATAACGAATGTCGGGTCTGTGTATCATCTAGTAAATTCGGAATTTTAAAGGAATATCTGCATTTGTCTACGTTTCTGTGTGTTTAGGTTAAAGTCGCCAGTTATGATTGCATATTTAAAAAGCAACGTTTTAACAAATATGCTTTGTTCTAGGGGAGATGTCGGATGAATGTAGATTATGAAGATGTGAAGTCTATCGTTTTGAAAAATAACTGTGAAATGGAGACAGTCATTCAGGGGAACGGGTAGGGTAGGAGGTACATTAGGGATGTAACGACCCATGCAACAATTGACATGAATACAACTAAAGTTAGCTTAAATTAGCCGTTGTACGTATATTTCCATTGTGAGTTTTTACGAACTCTTACTACACCTCTAACTCAATTTTTAAGAATTTCTGCAACAATATTTAAAAACATAAAACCAGTCATAACAAATGGTATTACTCTCTTCGAAATTGCAGAAATTAAAATATAAGCACGTATATGCCATAATTCGAAAGATAGTCTACTGAACATGCAGTTAAAAGCCATCGTATTGATAGCTGCCTAGCCCTATGTCTAACGTTGGCATCAGTGCAAAAAAAGCAGTAATAAACAAACAGCTAGAGGCACATATCTTTGAAAGTTTCCTAGTAAAATTTGTTCAAAGTTAGCTTAAATTCGTCTTTGTACGTATATTTACTATAAGAAATTTTACGAATTCTTACTACACCTCTAACTGAATTTTGAAGAATTTCTTCAACAATATTTAATAACATAAAACCAGTCATTACAAATGGTATTTCCCACTCTGAAATTGCAAAAATTAAAATATAAGCACGTATATGCACATAATTCGAAAGATAGTCTACTGAACATGCAGTTAAAAGCCATCGTATTGATAGCTGCCTAGCCCTATGTCTAACGTTGGCATCAGTGCAAAAAAAGCAGTAATAAACAAACAGCTAGAGGCGCACATATCTTTGAAAGTTTCCTAGTAAAATTTGTTCAAAGTTAGCTTAAATTCGTCTTTGTACGTATATTTACTATGAGAATTTTTACGAATTCTTACTACACCTCTAACTGTATTTTGAGTAAGTTCTTCAACAATATTTAATAACATAAAACCAGTCATAACAAATGGTATTTCCCACTCTGAAATTGCAAAAATTGAAATATAAGCACGTATATGCACATAATTCGAAAGATAGTCTACTGAACATGCAGTTAAAAGCCATCGTATTGATAGCTGCCTAGCCCTATGTCTAACGTTGGCATCAGTGCAAAAAAAGCAGTAATAAACAAACAGCTAGAGGCGCACATATCTTTGAATGTTTCCTAGTAAAATTTGTTCAATGTTAGCTTAAATTCGTCTTTGTACGTATATTTACTATGAGAAATTTTACGAATTCTTACTACACCTCTAGCTGAATTTTGAAGAATTTCTTCAACAATATTTAATAACATAAAACCAGTCATTACAAATGGTATTTCCCACTCTGAAATTGCAAAAATTGAAATATAAGCACGTATATGCACATAATTCGAAAGATAGTCTACTGAACATGCAGTTAAAAGCCATCGTATTGATAGCTGCCTAGCCCTATGTCTAACGTTGGCATCAGTGCAAAAAAAGCAGTAATAAACAAACAGCTAGAGGCACATATCTTTGAAAGTTTCCTAGTAAAATTTGTTCAAAGTTAGCTTAAATTCGTCTTTGTACGTATATTTACTATGAGAAATTTTACGAATTCTTACTACACCTCTAACTGAATTTTGAAGAATTTCTTCAACAATATTTAATAACATAAAACCAGTCATTACAAATGGTATTTCCCACTCTGAAATTGCAAAAATTAAAATATAAGCACGTATATGCACATAATTCGAAAGATAGTCTACTGAACATGCAGTTAAAAGCCATCGTATTGATAGCTGCCTAGCCCTATGTCTAACGTTGGCATCAGTGCAAAAAAAGCAGTAATAAACAAACAGCTAGAGGCACATATCTTTGAAAGTTTCCTAGTAAAATTTGTTCAAAGTTAGCTTAAATTCGTCTTTGTACGTATATTTACTATAAGAAATTTTACGAATTCTTACTACACCTCTAACTGAATTTTGAAGAATTTCTTCAACAATATTTAATAACATAAAACCAGTCATTACAAATGGTATTTCCCACTCTGAAATTGCAAAAATTAAAATATAAGCACGTATATGCACATAATTCGAAAGATAGTCTACTGAACATGCAGTTAAAAGCCATCGTATTGATAGCTGCCTAGCCCTATGTCTAACGTTGGCATCAGTGCAAAAAAAGCAGTAATAAACAAACAGCTAGAGGCGCACATATCTTTGAAAGTTTCCTAGTAAAATTTGTTCAAAGTTAGCTTAAATTCGTCTTTGTACGTATATTTACTATGAGAATTTTTACGAATTCTTACTACACCTCTAACTGTATTTTGAGTAAGTTCTTCAACAATATTTAATAACATAAAACCAGTCATAACAAATGGTATTTCCCACTCTGAAATTGCAAAAATTGAAATATAAGCACGTATATGCACATAATTCGAAAGATAGTCTACTGAACATGCAGTTAAAAGCCATCGTATTGATAGCTGCCTAGCCCTATGTCTAACGTTGGCATCAGTGCAAAAAAAGCAGTAATAAACAAACAGCTAGAGGCGCACATATCTTTGAATGTTTCCTAGTAAAATTTGTTCAATGTTAGCTTAAATTCGTCTTTGTACGTATATTTACTATGAGAAATTTTACGAATTCTTACTACACCTTTAACTGAATTTTCAAGAATTTCTTCAACAATATATAAAAACATAAAACCAGTCATACCAAATGGTATTTCCCACTCTGAAATTGCAAAAATTAAAATATAAGCACGTATATGCACATAATTCGAAAGATAGTCTACTGAACATGCAGTTAAAAGCCATCGTATTGATAGCTGCCTAGCCCTATGTCTAACGTTGGCATCAGTGCAAAAAAAGCAGTAATAAACAAACAGCTAGAGGCGCACATATCTTTGAAAGTTTCCTAGTAAAATTTGTTCAAAGTTAGCTTAAATTCGTCTTTGTACGTATATTTACTATGAGAATTTTTACGAATTCTTACTACACCTCTAACTGTATTTTGAGTAAGTTCTTCAACAATATTTAATAACATAAAACCAGTCATAACAAATGGTATTTCCCACTCTGAAATTGCAAAAATTGAAATATAAGCACGTATATGCACATAATTCGAAAGATAGTCTACTGAACATGCAGTTAAAAGCCATCGTATTGATAGCTGCCTAGCCCTATGTCTAACGTTGGCATCAGTGCAAAAAAAGCAGTAATAAACAAACAGCTAGAGGCGCACATATCTTTGAATGTTTCCTAGTAAAATTTGTTCAATGTTAGCTTAAATTCGTCTTTGTACGTATATTTACTATGAGAAATTTTACGAATTCTTACTACACCTTTAACTGAATTTTCAAGAATTTCTTCAACAATATATAAAAACATAAAACCAGTCATACCAAATGGTATTTCCCACTCTGAAATTGCAAAAATTAAAATATAAGCACGTATATGCACATAATTCGAAAGATAGTCTACTGAACATGCAGTTAAAAGCCATCGTATTGATAGCTGCCTAGCCCTATGTCTAACGTTGGCATCAGTGCAAAAAAAGCAGTAATAAACAAACAGCTAGAGGCGCATATATCTTTGAAAGTTTCCTAGTAAAATTTGTTCAAAGTTAGCATAAATTCGTCTTTGTACGTATATTTACTATGAGAATTTTTACTAATTCTTACTACACCTTTAACTGTATTTTGAATAAGTTCTTCAACAATATTTAATAACATAAAACCAGTCATAACAAATGGTATTTCCCACTCTGAAATTGCAAAAATTAAAATATAAGCACGTATATGCACATAATTCGAAAGATAGTCTACTGAACATGCAGTTAAAAGCCATCGTATTGATAGCTGCCTAGCCCTATGTCTAACGTTGGCATCAGTGCAAAAAAAGCAGTAATAGAGAAACAGCTAGAGGCGCACATATCTTTGAATGTTTCCTAGTAAAATTTGTTCAATGTTAGCTTAAATTCGTCTTTGTACGTATATTTACTATGAGAAATTTTACGAATTCTTACTACACCTTTAACTGAATTTTCAAGAATTTCTTCAACAATATATAAAAACATAAAACCAGTCATACCAAATGGTATTTCCCACTCTGAAATTGCAAAAATTAAAATATAAGCACGTATATGCACATAATTCGAAAGATAGTCTACTGAACATGCAGTTAAAAGCCATCGTATTGATAGCTGCCTAGCCCTATGTCTAACGTTGGCATCAGTGCAAAAAAAGCAGTAATAAACAAACAGCTAGAGGCGCATATATCTTTGAAAGTTTCCTAGTAAAATTTGTTCAAAGTTAGCATAAATTCGTCTTTGTACGTATATTTACTATGAGAATTTTTACTAATTCTTACTACACCTTTAACTGTATTTTGAATAAGTTCTTCAACAATATTTAATAACATAAAACCAGTCATAACAAATGGTATTTCCCACTCTGAAATTGCAAAAATTAAAATATAAGCACGTATATGCACATAATTCGAAAGATAGTCTACTGAACATGCAGTTAAAAGCCATCGTATTGATAGCTGCCTAGCCCTATGTCTAACGTTGGCATCAGTGCAAAAAAAGCAGTAATAAACAAACAGCTAGAGGCGCACATATCTTTGAAAGTTTCCTAGTAAAATTTGTTCAAAGTTAGCTTAAATTCGTCTTTGTACGTATATTTACTATGAGAATTTTTACGAATTCTTACTACACCTCTAACTGTATTTTAAATAAGTTCTTCAACAATATTTAATAACATAAAACCAGTCATAACAAATGGTATTTCCCACTCTGAAATTGCAAAAATTAAAATATAAGCACGTATATGCACATAATTCGAAAGATAGTCTACTGAACATGCAGTTAAAAGCCATCGTATTGATAGCTGCCTAGCCCTATGTCTAACGTTGGCATCAGTGCAAAAAAAGCAGTAATAAACAAACAGCTAGAGGCGCACATATCTTTGAAAGTTTCCTAGTAAAATTTGTTCAAAGTTAGCATAAATTCGTCCTTGTACGTATATTTACTATGAGAAATTTTACGAATTCTTACTACACCTCTAACTGTATTTTGAATAAGTTCTTCAACAATATTTAATAACATAAAACCAGTCATAACAAATGGTATTTCCCACTCTGAAATTGCAAAAATTAAAATATAAGCACGTATATGCACATAATTCGAAAGATAGTCTACTGAACATGCAGTTAAAAGCCATCGTATTGATAGCTGCCTAGCCCTATGTCTAACGTTGGCATCAGTGCAAAAAAAGCAGTTATAAACAAACAGCTAGAGGCACATATCTTTGAAAGTTTCCTAGTAAAATTTGTTCAAAGTTAGCTTAAATTCGTCCTTGTTCGTATATTTACTATGAGAAATATTTCGAATTCTTACTACAACTCTAACTGAATTTTGAAGAATTTCTTCAACAATATTTAATAACATAAAACCAGTCATAACAAAAGGTATTACTCTCTTCGAAATTGCAAAAATTAAAATATAAGCACGTATATGCACATCATTTGAAAGATAGTTTACTGAACATGCTGTTAAAAAGCCATCATCGTATTGATAGCTGCCTAGCCCTATGTCTAACGTTGGCATCAGTGCAAGAAATGCAGTAATAAACAAACAGCTAGAGGCGCACATATCTTTGAAAGTTTCCTAGTAAAATTTGTTCAAAGTTAGCTTAAATTCGTCCTTGTTCGTATATTTACTATGAGAAATATTTCGAATTCTTACTACAACTCTAACTGAATTTTGAAGAATTTCTTCAACAATATTTAATAACATAAAACCAGTCATAACAAAAGGTATTACTCTCTTCGAAATTGCAAAAATTAAAATATAAGCACGTATATGCACATCATTTGAAAGATAGTTTACTGAACATGCTGTTAAAAAGCCATCATCGTATTGATAGCTGCCTAGCCCTATGTCTAACGTTGGCATCAGTGCAAAAAAGCAGTAATAAACAAACCGCCAGAGGCACATATCTTTGCAAGTTTCCTAGTAAAATTTGTTCAAAGTTAGCTTAAATTCGTCCTTGTCCGTATATTTACTATGAGAAATATTTCGAATTCTTACTACAACTCTAACTGAATTTTGAAGAATTTCTTCAACAATATTTAATAACATAAAACCAGTCATAACAAAAGGTATTACTCTCTTCGAAATTGCAAAAATTAAAATATAAGCACGTATATGCACATCATTTGAAAGATAGTTTACTGAACATGCTGTTAAAAAGCCATCATCGTATTGATAGCTGCCTAGCCCTATGTCTAACGTTGGCATCAGTGCAAAAAAGCAGTAATAAACAAACCGCCAGAGGCACATATCTTTGCAAGTTTCCTAGTAAAATTTGTTCAAAGTTAGCTTAAATTCGTCCTTGTACGTATATTTACTATGAGAAATATTTCGAATTCTTACTACAACTCTAACTGAATTTTGAAGAATTTCTTCAACAATATTTAATAACATAAAACCAGTCATAACAAAAGGTATTACTCTCTTCGAAATTGCAAAAATTAAAATATAAGCACGTATATGCACATCATTTGAAAGATAGTTTACTGAACATGCTGTTAAAAAGCCATCATCGTTTTGATAGCTGCCTAGCCCTATGTCTAACGTTGGCATCAGTGCAAAAAAGCAGTAATAAACAAACCGCCAGAGGCACATATCTTTGCAAGTTTCCTAGTAAAATTTGTTCAAAGTTAGCTTAAATTCTTCCTTGTACGTATATTTACTATGAGAAATTTTACGAATTCTTACTACAACTCTAACTGAATTTTAAAGAATTTCTTCAACAATATTTAATAACATAAAACCAGTCATAACAAAAGGTATTACTCTCTTCGAAATTGCAAAAATTAAAATATAAGCACGTATATGCACATCATTTGAAAGATAGTTTACTGAACATGCTGTTAAAAAGCCATCATCGTATTGATAGCTGCCTAGCCCTATGTCTAACGTTGGCATCAGTGCAAGAAATGCAGTAATAAACAAACAGCTAGAGGCGCACATATCTTTGAAAGTTTCCTAGTAAAATTTGTTCAAAGTTAGCTTAAATTCGTCCTTGTCCGTATATTTACTATGAGAAATATTTCGAATTCTTACTACAACTCTAACTGAATTTTGAAGAATTTCTTCAACAATATTTAATAACATAAAACCAGTCATAACAAAAGGTATTACTCTCTTCGAAATTGCAAAAATTAAAATATAAGCACGTATATGCACATCATTTGAAAGATAGTTTACTGAACATGCTGTTAAAAAGCCATCATCGTATTGATAGCTGCCTAGCCCTATGTCTAACGTTGGCATCAGTGCAAGAAATGCAGTAATAAACAAACAGCTAGAGGCGCACATATCTTTGAAAGTTTCCTAGTAAAATTTGTTCAAAGTTAGCTTAAATTCGTCTTTGTACGTATATTTACTATGAGAATTTTTACGAATTCTTACTACACCTCTAACTGTATTTTGAATAAGTTCTTCAACAATATTTAATAACATAAAACCAGTCATAACAAATGGTATTTCCCACTCTGAAATTGCAAAAATTAAAATATAAGCACGTATATGCACATAATTCGAAAGATAGTCTACTGAACATGCAGTTAAAAAGCCATCATCGTATTGATAGCTGCCTAGCCCTATGTCTAACGTTGGCATCAGTGCAAAAAAAGCAGTAATAAACAAACCGCCAGAGGCACATATCTTTGCAAGTTTCCTAGTAAAATTTGTTCAAAGTTAGCTTAAATTCGTCCTTGTACGTATATTTACTATGAGAAATTTTACGAATTCTTACTACACCTCTAACTGAATTTTGAAGAATTTCTTCAACAATATTTAATAACATAAAACCAATCATAACAAATGGTATTACTCTCTTCGAAATTGCAAAAATTAAAATGTAAGCACGTATATGCACATCATTTGAAAGATAGTTTACTGAACATGCTGTTAAAAAGCCATCATCGTATTGATAGCTGCCTAGCCCTATGTCTAACGTTGGCATCAGTGCAAAAAAGCAGTAATAAACAAACCGCCAGAGGCACATATCTTTGCAAGTTTCCTAGTAAAATTTGTTCAAAGTTAGCTTAAATTCGTCCTTGTACGTATATTTACTATGAGAAATTTTACGAATTCTTACTACACCTCTAACTGAATTTTGAAGAATTTCTTCAACAATATTTAATAACATAAAACCAGTCATAACAAATGGTATTACTCTCTTCGAAATTGCAATAATTAAAATATAAGCACGTATATGCACATCATTTGAAAGATAGTTTACTGAACATGCTGTTAAAAAGCCATCATCGTATTGATAGCTGCCTAGCCCTATGTCTAACGTTGGCATCAGTGCAAAAAAGCAGTAATAAACAAACCGCCAGAGGCACATATCTTTGCAAGTTTCCTAGTAAAATTTGTTCAAAGTTAGCTTAAATTCGTCCTTGTACGTATATTTACTATGAGAAATTTTACGAATTCTTACTACACCTCTAACTGAATTTTGAAGAATTTCTTCAACAATATTTAATAACATAAAACCAATCATAACAAATGGTATTACTCTCTTCGAAATTGCAAAAATTAAAATGTAAGCACGTATATGCACATCATTTGAAAGATAGTTTACTGAACATGCTGTTAAAAAGCCATCATCGTATTGATAGCTGCCTAGCCCTATGTCTAACGTTGGCATCAGTGCAAAAAAAGCAGTAATAAACAAACC
Organism: Othius punctulatus; assembly: GCA_951805005.1. Taxonomy (NCBI): domain Eukaryota; kingdom Metazoa; phylum Arthropoda; class Insecta; order Coleoptera; family Staphylinidae; genus Othius; species Othius punctulatus. Next base: position 42,046,076 of record OX638146.1, read on the forward strand.
GCCAGAGGCACATATCTTTGCAAGTTTCCTAGTAAAATTTGTTCAAAGTTAGCTTAAATTCGTCCTTGTACGTATATTTACTATGAGAAATTTTACGAATTCTTACTACACCTCTAACTGAATTTTGAAGAATTTCTTCAACAATATTTAATAACATAAAACCAGTCATAACAAATGGTATTACTCTCTTCGAAATTGCAAAAATTAAAATATAAGCACGTATATGCCCATCATTTGAAAGATAGTTTACTGAACATGCTGTTAAAAAGCCATCATCGTATTGATAGCTGCCTAGCCCTATGTCTAACGTTGGCATCAGTGCAAGAAATGCAGTAATAAACAAAGAGCTAGAGGCGCACATATCTTTGAAAGTTTCCCAGTAAAATTTGTTCAAAGTTAGCTTAAATTCGTCCTTGTACGTATATTTACTATGAGAAATTTTACGAATTCTTACTACACCTCTAACTGAATTTTGAAGAATTTCTTCAACAATATTTAATAACATAAAACCAGTCATAACAAAAGGTATTACTCTCTTCGAAATTGCAAAAATTAAAATATAAGCACGTATATGCACATCATTTGAAAGATAGTTTACTGAACATGCTGTTAAAAAGCCATCATCGTATTGATAGCTGCCTAGCCCTATGTCTAACGTGCGCATCAGTGCAAGAAATGCAGTAATAAACAAACAGCTATAGGCGCACATATCTTTGAAAGTTTCCTAGTAAAATTTGTTCAAAGTTAGCTTAAATTCGTCCTTGTACGTATATTTACTATGAGAAATTTTACGAATTCTTACTACATCTCTAACTGAACTTTGAAGAATTTCTTCAACAATATTTAAAAACATAAAACCAGTCATAACAAATGGTATTTCCCACTCTGAAATTGCAAAAATTAAAATATAAGCACGTACATGCACATAATTCTCAAGATAGTCTACTGAACATGCAGTTAGAAAATTCTAGTGACTTAATAAAAAATCAAGAACATATCCCCAAAAAGTCCAGTAAACCTCCAGAAAATGTTAAGAAGGCAATTCATATTGAAAATATAATTCATGAATTATGAAAATATCTGGAAATTAATTGATATTTATACAAAATCTATAAAATTGCAACTTATTTCAACACATTCAATTAACAGAAAATTCTAGTAACTGGATAAAAAATATAGAAAGTAACCACACAAAAATCCAGAAAGTACCAGTAGTACCCAACAAATCTAAAAATATAAATAAAAGTATTAGAAAATTTTAGAAATATTTAATAATATTTTTTTAAATGCAATAAAGGGTATAATTTGAATCCGAGATGCTGAGATATTGCAATTTTTATTAAGGAAGAAGAAAATTTTAAACCGGATATTATAAATTGTCAAAAAGTTTTATGGACATTGAAAATTTCCAAACTAAATAATAAAAAAAATGAAAGACGATTTTTATGAACATTTTTAAATTATGTTTTAAGAATTATTCTCATAAATGTGATAATTGTACACATAGGTTACCAAGAATCATTGTTACAGAAGGTAAGATTTACTAAATTTGCAGACTTTTGTGAGAATCGTGCCACAATTAACTTGAAAATAAATAAAATCGTAAACGAAAATAAAATATAAAAACCAAATTGAATAAAAATTCCGCCCAAATTCAGCAAAGAGTTCAGCAAATCTGCAGGAAATCTTAAAAAGGCAATTCATGTTGAAAATATAATTCAAGAATTATGAAAATCCCTGGAAATTTATTGATTTTTATACAATTACTGTCATAATTGTAATAATAAGTATTTCTCGTTTAAGAAATCAAAAGGTAATCTTTTGGAAGGTTCAATATAGGAATACAATATTGAATCATATTTGTGATGTAAATTCGAATATGAGGAATAGAAATATAAATTCGAAATTGTTATTTTAATATTTTCTATAAGTACTTTTTTTGGATTTTTAAATTATGTTTTAAGAATTATTCTCATAAATGTGATAAATTGAATGATAAATGAAAAGATTTAATTTTAAAACTTGATAATAATGATAAATGTTGTCAATTGTTAAAGGTATTGGTAAAGTAAATTTTCTAATTATTATTTGTAACTCAGTAAATAATTCTTTTGGTCGAAGTATGTTAAGATTAATTGTGCCATGTTGTAATAAAGACAAGATGATTATATATTTTTGTACAGTCGCATATGATTCATTTGTCATTTTAATTAACAAGAGCATGTGATCTTTTAATTGAATTTCAATATCTTCCTTGTCTGAATTCATAAGTTCAATAATGACTTTTATCGTAATATTCTTTTGATTTTTGTTTAGCTTGTAATTGATTTTCACGTGGTTTCCCTAAGTCTTTGAAATATTTTTATTAAATTTTAATTATGTTCATCTAATGTTTTTCCATAAACAATAATATCGTCAATGTAGACAAAACAAATTTTTACCAATTAAACCCCTAAGAGCAATATTCATTAATCTTTGAAAGGTCGACGGAGCATTTTTTAGACCAAATGGCATTCTATTATATTCAAAATGACCATTAGGAACTTTAAATGCCGTTTTTTGTTTTGATTCTGGAGACATCTCTATTTGATGAAACCCTGATGCCAAATCCAAAGTTGTGAAATATTTTGAACCATCCAACTGGTCAATAATTTCAGTTATATTTGAAATAGGAAATGAATCTCCAACTGTGACATTATTTGGATTTCGGTAATCAATGACTATGCGCCATTTTTTATTGCCCGAAGCATCAATTTTCTTAGGAACTATCCACACTGGACTTGTCCATGGAGAGAATCATGGTTGAATAATATTTTGTTTTAGCATTTCGGTAATTTGTTTTTCAACTTCATGTTCATGGATTTTGGAATATCGATGTTTTCGAATTTATTGGTAAATTTGAATTTGTAATAATATCATGCTAAATTGTTTTTGTTGAACTTAGCATGTCATCTACAAATGAAATATGTCATTATATTTATTACATATGTTGATTAAACTAGTAGATTATTCATTTTTTATATGATTTATTCTTATATTTTGTACAAGTATTTGATCTCTTGGATAATTATTATTCGTTTGATTATTGAAATTTACTACGAATTTTCCAACATTAAATGTTATCGGATGCTCTGGTAATTTAATACAATTATTTTCGTAATCAATAACAGATGGTAAACCTTGAAATAAATCAGCACCAAGCAATACGTGATAACTAGGAGTTGCTGATGTTAACTTTTCATTAATAATGTACACTTTGTGCTAAATTGTTAAATTGTTTACCTTTAAAAATAAAATAGCCGATCCTATTGAAAAAATAGGTTTATTAGGAATAAATCCAAAAATTTGAATTTTATCTCTATTATTATTTTTTGTATTTTTAAAATCTATAATTTGAGAATTACATAAACTAACACCTGTATCTGCTAAAAATGTTATTTTTTAGTTTTCGAATTATCTGAATAAAATCAGTAAATTAAGTTAAGTTAAGTAAGAGTTTTTAAAATATTTTTATCATAATTTACGCCTCTTACTGCTGCATTTGGTCTCCCTGTGGAAACGTTCTTCACAGAAAGACCTGGAAAGTTTAAAGAAATTACCTCGAAATTGCCGTTATCATTATTCATAGTTTTATTTACATTAGGATTGCGGTTAAAATTGTTCCCATTATTATTCGCGTAATTCTTCCTCCTACACTCGCTATAAAGGTGCCCATTTATTTTACAGAATGTGCAGTACTTTGCTTGATAATTATTATATCTCTTATCATTTCCTTGGGAATTATGAGTTGCAGTATTATTTCTGTCAACTCTGTTATTGTCTGGTCTTCTGTTATTGCGGAACTGAGACGTTTGACCTGATTGATAATTTCGAGATGATTTGTTATTTCTACCCTGAGAATAACTTTGTATCTGATTTCTATGAGAACTATTTGGCTTTGGATTGTTATTATATTTATAATTGTTATTTTTATAATTATGAATTTTTTCTTCTGGTAGGGCTAAATTATGAGCTTCATTAATATTTTTAATATCTCTTGCTCTCAACATCTGATTTATCTCCGGTTTGCAATGAAAAATAAATCTGCGAAGTGCAGTATTTTGAATCGCTTTTTGAGTCCTGGTTCTTTGCAATTTTGAGTTTCAGCTTGGATACACGAATTTTTCGCGTACTCGCGATTAATATCTTCATTAGGATATTGTCTAATTGTTTCTAGCTCTTCATGAGCTTGTACGATATATTTAGTAAATCCGTAATAAAATTTTAATTTGCTTTTTAATTCTTCCCATGAATCAACATTGGATAATTCAATTTCGTTAATTACACTTGTTGATAATTGTGAAACAATTAGCATAATAAACCTTGCGTTTGTGCAGGTTCCGCCAAGTTAAATGCTGAATTACATTCTTTAAATTGATTTAGTACATTTTTAGGATTATTATTTATCCCCCCAATATTTTGAAAAAACTAAAAAAAGGGTTAAAAAAAGGCTCCACGTAATTTTAACCTCGCCACTACTTCGTCACAAAGGGGGCTCCACCCTATCTGCGTTGGTTGACGGCAGACAGTCAGCGAAGTTCAGAAATTACGAACTGTCGCAACGGCTGACCATCTGGCACCCACACCACCAGATTTATATCTCGCAATGAGAAAAAGGGAGTTAAATTTGAAAAGAATGCCCGATTGAGAAAACTTTGGGAACAAAAAAAAATAACAGATGCGAGTTTTGCGGTTGTAACATTACGGCGTATATTCAAACACAAAAAGACGGAACACCGTGTCCGCGCTCCCTGAAAGAAAATACCTCCGCTCGTAGATTTATCGCGCCGCGTTCACCGAATTCGGCCGAATTCCGCTTAACGTTTATCACGCGATGCGAACTGCTCTCGGAGCTACCTCTTTTTACAAAAACGCAAAACACGTACGGCACGAAACACGCAACGCAAGTTTACACAAAAGAAAACGATATAACAAAAAAAAATTAAAGAACGATAAAGAAAAAAAGTATGGACCTGGCCTGCTCTTCTGGCAACTCTGAAAAAACTCTGGCAGGGTGGTCGTCGCCCCTAGCCGAGAAACTGACTCACAGGGTTATTTCATCCCCAACCCAAAAAAACGCCTGTAAAGCACATGGCCTTATTAATAAAGGCCGGACACGTGTCTTTACAAAAATGATGTTGGTTCTAATCACTTATTCTGGTGTTTGAGCGTGTATAGTCGATTATTGCTGCTCCCTCTCGCCTTGTGCCGGTATCGCTTAATCCCTCATAGGGCGGTTATTGGAGAACACACTTAAAATCCCGGAAACCGGGTGGCTATATGCCCAAAGAAAACGTGTATCTCCCGACATTTTTAAACTCGACGAGAGTCTGCTGCGTTCTGCCGCTTCCCAGCGCCTCGTGGCCGGATCATAATGACACGCAGCGTGTATTTTTTTAAAAAACGTGTGCGTAGCGGTTGCCTACGTTGACGGTCTGTGAGCGCAATTAAAAATTAAAGGCAGATTTCGTCGTAGTCAAAACCGACCCGTTACAATTTTTCTACATTTTCTGACTTGTTATCGTCTTCATAAAATTGTGAGCCTTGACCATATTTATTTGATTCATTTAATTTTGAATCAGTTTTACATTTGTTCAATTTCGAATCCATTTTTAGAAAGGATGGGAAAAAGGGAATAACGAGAATTTACTTACAGTTCTCTTCTCACACAAATTCTTGAAAGAACACTCGCGCCAAATCCTCCTCAGTTGACTGATGCTGGATCCACCTGGTTGGTGACTCCCACGTGGTCTGCTTTGTCTGTTAAGGGATGTTCTGGACGAGTTGTGAGAAATCCCACTTCTGACACCAATTTTTCCTGTTGCGGTCCTGAATTGCAGTTGAGTTTTGGTTCATGTTCTGGGTAAAGTCAACCATTGGCTTTTATTTATCTACTTTTGACACTAGGTTGATTTATATGGATCCCAGCCGATTAATTAATAGAATTAGCAAGCAATTGTTAATTCTGTATCACTTGTGACCACTAGTAATAGAAACAGCAAGCAATTGTTGTTTCTATATCACTTCACCTTTAGGAATAGTTCATAAGGGTTCAAATATTGTATATTGTAATTAAATACGGTAAATTAAACTTTATTACACATTAAAATACAATTATAATGGATCGAAGTTGACAATAGAACGTATGGAGCAAGACTGAGTTATTCATGAGCGCACCTAATCTATTTATAAGAGAATAGTGCAACATAAGCAAAACGTAATATTACCTAACATGCAATAGTTATATAATGAGGCTATTGTTTGGGGTTAACCCAACAATATATATATATATAGTCGTACTGGTCGAGGTGGATGACTTGCTGCAGCGGTTATGTTAGGTAGTGAATTGATTTTTGACGGCAATTTACTTCTAGTTACTTGTATTCTTTCGGCAAAGTTGTGACGTGCCTGAAGGGCTATCAGCGCGTTAGGCCGCGGAGTGAATGGAGGGTCCCTTCGAAGCAGCGACGAGGGCCAGGCTCTCGGTGTCGGAGAGGGGTGGGGGGGTTAAAAAAAGGCTCCACGTAATTTTAACCTCGCCACTACTTCGTCACAAAGGGGGCTCCACCCTATCTGCGTGGGTTGACGGCAGACAGTCAGCGAAGTTCAGAAATTACGAACTGTCGCAACGGCTGGGCATCTGGCGCCCACACCACCAAATTTAAATCTCGCAATGAGGAAAAGGAAGTTAAATTGAAAAGAATGCCCGAATGCCCAATTCTTGAAAAGAATGCCCCAGAAAACTTGGGGGAACAAAAAATAACAGATGTGAATTTTGTGGTTGTAAACTATCTGCGTTTATTAACAACACAAACAGACGGGGCACCGTGTCCGCGCTCCCTGAAAGAAAATACCTCCGCTCGCAGATCTATCACTGCGCATTACCAAAATTCGGCCGAATTCCGCGCAACGCTTATCGCGTGATGCGAACTACACTCGGAGCCACCTTTTTTTTCTTAGAAAAACGCAAAACACGTACGGCACGAATCACGCAACGCAAATTTACACAAAAGAAAACGATATATCAAAAAATTAAAGACAGTAAAGGAGAACAAAACAATTATAGATCTGGCCTGCTTGTTCACGTGGCGTCTCCGCTGAGTGATTGTGGCTCGGTTCTCAGGAATTCGTCCTGCTGGCCATCGCCGTGGACGCCGCAACTAATATGCGGTCTTCAGAAAAACTGTGGCAGGGTTGTCGTCTCCCCTAGCCGAGAACCTGACTGGCTGGGTTGCTTGAGCCCCTACCTAACCCAAAACGCTCTCATGTTTGAGCGTGTATAGCCGATTATTGCTGCACTCTCCCTCGCCTTGTGCCGGTGTCGTCAATCCCTCATAGGGCGGTTTTTGGGGGACACATTTTAAATCCCGGAAACCGGTTGGCGATAAGCCCAAAGAAAAACCGTGTACCTCCTGACACTTCCACACCCGAAGAGAGTTGACTATCTTCACCCTTCATTCGAGCGCCTCGCTGCCGAAACACAATTATACGCAGACCGGAAACGCGTCGACGCTGAAAAAAGTGTCCGTAGCGGTTGTCTACGTTGACGATCCGTGAGCGCAATTAAAAATTAAAACAGATTTCGTCTTAACCGACCGGAGTCAAAACAGGCCCATTACAAAGTCCAAAATTTTCTCCGTTTTAAAAGGTCTCGAGCAGATCAGGTCTTGTACCAAACAATTATAGCTTCTTAAATCGCCAAATCTTTGTCTGATGCTGTTTTTTATTTCATTCCATGTGCGAAGTTTATCTCGGGATCCGATTGCAATGAGTACGCGGTCTGTTTATTTGCCGGTGATTGCTTTTAGTAAATAACTGTTTATGTGGGCATTGTTCGCGATTGTATATTTGCAAGCACGACTTCGCACCTGGCAATGAAAATTTTTGTCATTTCAGCATTGCCGTTAATATTAGGGATCGTATCTACCTTTAGTTTCAGCATTTGATAGTCTATATCATTATTTTCGTTATTAGCCATATTTAGGTCTAAATTATTTACTTGTTCAGCCAAATAATCGATTGGGTTATTATTCATGTGGAATTTGACGGGACTAAGCATTCTGGGAATGGAGTATGGAGGATCCGACATAAATACCTGTCAGCCGAATTTGCTCCTGAGTTTTGGATATCGTGGTGTTGGGTTTCGTCTTGTGCATCGAAGCGGCTTTGCCTCGTCGGAGAATCCCGAGTATGTAGCTCAGGTGTGGGCTGCTTGGATGTGCCGTCCTTCGGTCGATGAGAACGATTCTTCACGTGCAAGGGACAGATGTCGACTTCGAACAAAATGCTGCGAACTCAATAACGTGGAACTGATTTTTGGGACGAATCACGTGATAGTACTGAAACAACCACTTTTATGTGGTTGGTCCTTAATTAATTAATTAATAAAAGGAGGAGCTGATCGATTAATTCACAATGGAGAGGGCATTATTAAGGCAAGCCGGCGCAAGTTGGCGGGGCGCGCGCCAGACAGAGGCAGCGGGTTAAAAAGAGAGAAAAAAGGGACGCTGCTGGGGGATGAACTCGGAGCGGAACAGTTGACTCGAGGGCGTGAAAGAATTAGGATGGATCTGATAATACGTTCACGGTGAATGTGTGTATATGTGTGTGATATATTGGTGTTTAATAATTGGATTAATTCGAGTATGACAATAATTAAGGTCTGTGCTGAATTTTATATATTGCCGGAATATACCCAAAAAGGATTGTGGAGCTCCTGTATTAATATACAGAGCGGCGTCATACTGACGTGAGATGAATACGGGGTTTTCCATATAAATATCGCTTCATTGGCATGTTATGCGTGCCAATATTAAAGAGGGTGCGAGATGATTGTTGAAGCCGCACGGAGGTGCCCTTACAATCATGCGCCAAATTATAATAGATTGTTGAAGCCGCACGTGGGTGCCCTTACAATCATGCACCAAATTATAATAGATTGTTGAAGCCGCACTCGGTGCCCTTACAATCATGCGCTAAATTATAATAGATTGTTGAAGCCGCACGGGGGTGCCCTTACAATCATGAGCCCAATTATAATAGATTGTTGAAGCCGCACGGGGGTGCCCTTACAATCATGCGCTAAATTATAATAGATTGTTGAAGCCGCACGGGGGTGCCCTTACAATCATGAGCCCAATTATAATAGATTGTTGAAGCCGCACGGGGGTGCCCTTACAATCATGCGCCATATATACATTATATATATATATATATATATATATATATATATATATATATATATATATATATATATATATACTTTTGTTCGCAGCTGGGTTGTTATTTTCTTTTTTGTTTGCTAGTATATACTCCATTAATGATGAAGATGCAGTATCTCGATGCTTTCTTTTTTGAGATACTTTTGACTGTGCTGATGCCCGTTTTTTTCAAAGACAACAGTTGCCTTTCTCTCTGCCTCGTAATTTTGAGTTGAAGTCTCGCCATTATTTTCGTGTTCTGAAGTGTGGAGTACTTCTTCAACGTCGTTTTCGGAGTCATTGCATTCCACATTAATTGACTTAATTGTTTCACGCTCCTTCATGTACGGAAGTAAAAACGACATTTCATCCTCAAATCTTAACGTTTTGACATTATTCACAGCTTGGCCACTTGTGGTGACTTTTCTTTTCTTCATTGCCCTTAGAAATGCATCTCTTAGACTGTTCCACTGTTTCTTACATTCAGATCCTAAAAACATTAATAATACACTTTCAAACTTTTATTCATATTAAATATGGAGAAGGTCATGCACTGCCCATATCAGATATTTCTTTTGATTTCAACGATATTTTAGTTTCAGATTCTCAAAGCGATTCTTACAGAACAATAGCATTTAGCTATCGAATGGGGCACACTACTGTTTCAAAAATTGTAACTGAGGTTTGTGATGCCATAATTAGCCACCTTCTCTGAGAATTCATGCCAATACCAACGAAGAAAAATGGCTTGAACAAGCAAATTCTTTCTGGAGTACTTGGAACTCTTTCCAATTGGAGCCCTAGATGGGAAACACGTCACGATTACAACACCTAATAATAGCGGCTCTTTATATTTTAACTACAAAAACACATTTTCCATTGTTTTGTTAGCCCTTGTAGATGCTAACTATAGATTTATAGCTGCAGATATTGAATCGTTCGGAAAAAATAGTGATGGAGGCATTTTTGCCAACTCAAATCTGGGCAAATCCTTAGCACTTGATAAGCTAAATGTACCTGCAGATAGAAAATTACCAAATACAGAACCGGTTATGCCTCACGTAATTGTGGGAGATGAAATTTTCCCTCTGAAAACATACTTGTTAATATCATATCCTAAAACCCAACTTTACACTGACACTGAAAAACAACACTACAACTATCGGCATTCTCGTGCAAGAAGAGTGTCAGAAAATGCGTTTGGAATTCTTTCACAAAAGTTGAGGCTGTATAACAGAAGGATTCAACTAAAGCCAACTATTTAGAATCCCAGCAATTTTCTTGGTGAATATCCTTCACGAAGAAGAATAATCGTTTGGGATTTCTTCTGGTCTGCAATGGCATCTAGGCATATTTAATTAACTTAATGCAAACAAATTAACTAATTTTTGAAACATAAAGCAGGCTTTATTAATTAAATGAGTTAAAAAGGTGGGTCATCAATTAGAGCTTTTTGTTGACTTTTCGTTTCTTAGCAGATAATGTCCTGATGTGGTTAATAGTTTCATGGCACACTATTTGAATAATGCTTAATAAACGTCAATTTATGTCATGTGAAAGGTCTATTCAGAACAACTTGTAAATTGGAAAAGTTATTTCAAGTTGGTGGTGCCTTAATTTTGTCTGGAAGTGTAAATAAATAACCAAAATGTACGTAAAATCAATATTTCATGAAATATTTGAGAAAACCAGATTTTAGCGCCAATATGTTTTTGTTTTTCGGTCCATCTAATTCTATTGCCTTTGGGAATTTTGTCGATTTTATTTTTGCTGACAAGTGCACTCGCATTACTTGTGTTCTCATCGTCTTCGTACATATGATGCATTTTTGGAACTATTTTATCGGTCTTTTGTTTCTTTAGTTGACGTGATTCTTCATTTCCGTTATCGCTATTTAGTTCTTGACTAGTACTCGGTAAACTGTTGCATCCCACGATCACTTTCGTTATCGATGGATTCTAAATATTCCATATCTATTTCATTCAACGAGACTCCTTTGTATTGCATTCCTTTACCCTTATAAAATAGATTCAGCAACTTGGATATTTTTGCTGTTTGGTATGCATTTTGTGTGATTCTAAAATAAAGCTTAATATAAAAACAAACTTTATAAAAGAAGTTTACTTACTCATAAAATTATTTATGTTTTCTCCGTATGTCCCATAAATATCGCTAATTGCGAATAGTCTTCTTGGTCTAAGTTAATTATTTGCATAAGCGTTGCTTTCTCAATCGATTCGACGATATTGCTTCTGGATTCGAAAGATTGCTTGCTTTAGCAAATTTTGTGATAATTACATCAGACTAGCAATTTTCCAAATGATACACTTCCTTGCTGAGCTACTATGATTAATAAATTACAGCCATATTCATCAGTGCATTGAACATCAGCTCCTTTTTCGATTAATAACCTACCAAATGCTACGTGTCCATCTAAGGGTGCAATATGTAATGCATTACATCCATCAGTGTTGATTGTATGTCTATCAACTAGAATAAATCAACTCCATATTTAATTAATAGCTCGCTAAATTATGTGTGCTCATTCAACTTTGCAATTTGTAATGCATTACTTCCCTCAATGTTGGGGCTACATTTGCAAATCAGCTACAATCAGCTACATTTTCGACTAGCAATTTTCCAAATGATACACTTCCTTGCTGAGCTACTATAATTAAGACATTACAACCATATTTATCAGTGGATTGAATATCAGCTCCTTTTTCGATTAATAACTCACCAAATTCTACGTGTCCATCTAAGGCTGCAATATGTATTGCATTACATCCTTCTAAGGCCGCAATATGTAATGCATTATTTCCATCGTTATTGATTCCATTTATGTCAGTTCCCTTTTCGATCGGTAATTTTCCTAATGTTAAACTTTCTAGCTTGACTGCCATATGTAATGCATTTCAACCATTTTTATCCATCGATTGAAGATAAGCTCCTTTTTCGATAAATAACTAATTTCTGTGTACCCATCCAAGGCTGCATTACTTGCATCAATGTTGAATGCATGTATGTCAATTCCTTTTTCGATAAGTAATTTTCTAAATGCTAAACTAGCTAAAAATATTAAATAATGTGAAATAATTCCTGAGCCGTCGGCAACTCCCAACGTAGTTGGGTCTAATTTGTATGCTACTAAATATGTTAAAAAAATGTGGCATTGTTTCGTTGGTTGTCCCATAGCTTCAAGTGCGCGATTTAGGTTTATTTAACGACGAATTATATTAAAAAAAAAACATTTAGTATTATTAAATCGCCGGAGTTAATTAACATTATACAAAGTACAAATTATAACTGAATAATAAAATGCATTGCCATGCATAAGATGCTGCATTGTGCAAGGTGCAACGCAGATAAGTACTGAAAAACAAAAGTGCTATACAGGGCCGTGCAAAGAGAAACTGCGCCCGGGGCGAAAGTAAAATTGGCGCCCCCCTATCCCAAAAAATAAATTGTTGCGGAAAGTGTTACTTATATTGCTGAAAAAAAAAACAGAATTCAGGAAAAAATATTTAGATACGTTTATTGAAAAGTAATAAATAAAACAATATATAATAAAAACATAAATTAACATAATTAACTGAACTATATATTAATAAAAGTAACAATAAAAGATGCAAAACGATTTTTTAATTTTAGATCAGAACGAAAATAAAAAAATGTTAATAAAATGCAAAAAAAAAATATTTTAGATTTGAGGACAAAGTTGTGTAAAAAATATTTAAAAATATGTTATAACTAGCACAACTTTATCTTCCTCGCCTTCAAAGCGGCAAACTCATCGATGATTTTTTCTAAATCTAATGATTGAGTCATTTCACGTTCAATTGAAAGTAAACTTAAATTGATCAGCCTATCCTGAGCCATTGAAGATCTTAAATATTTTTTTACCAGTGTAAGTTTACTAAAGGACCTTTCTGCTGAGGCAGCTGTCACAGGAATACTTAGAAAAAATTTAAATGCAGTTTCCATGTTCTTATAATTTGCAGTTACGTCAAAGCGATGAATTAATTGGAGGATTTCCAAGTGTTCCATATTTTTAAAGTTCTCATCCAAAGACTGAAACAACTTTTTTGCACTTAAAATCTCACACACAAAATCCTCACCGCTTAAATCAGCTTTATATTTTATTGCAAGGTCCATAACATATTTCTTAAGACTATCTTCATTGAGCGAAGTAATGTTTGATCCACAGAGGAAATCGAAATCTTGTGACACCTGTCGAAGTTTTTCAAATCTCCAGGGGGAACAAAAAATAACAGGTGTGAATTCTGTGGTGTAAAATATCTGCGTTTATTCACACAAAAGACAGGACACCGTGCCTACGCTTATTGAAATAAATTCCTCCGCCCGCGACCTTATCACGCAGGCTTCCCTATATTCGGCCGAATACCGCGAACTCGTAATCGCGCGAAAGGGCCGTCGGAGCGACATTTTCTTAGAAAAGCGCAAAACACGTACGGCACGAAACACGTAACGCAAATTTTACACAAAAGAAAAAAACGATATATCAAAATGAAATTAAAGCGCAAATGAGAACAAAAAAAAAAATATAAAGATCTGGCCTGCGTTCCTTGTCCGCGACTTCGCTGGCGGGCTCTGGTTCTTATGACGGGCGGGCGGTCGGCGATCGTCGATCGTCGATCGTCGCTGGATTCCAATTTTCGGAACCACTCTGGCCGGATGTTCGTTGCCCCTTAGCCACGAACCTGGCTGGCTGGCTTACTTAGCCCTTACCCAAAAAAACGCTCTGATGTTGTGAGCGTATGGAGTTGAGTAGTATAGTACCCTCCCTTGCCTTGTACTTGGTGCCTCAATCCCTTTAAGGGTGGTTAAATGAGTTTTATATCCCGGAAACCGGATGGTGATATACCAAAGAAAACGGTGACCTCGTGGCATGTCCGCACGATAGGGAAGGTAACTAATTTCTGTCATCATGGCGGCGTCTCGCGACGATTTTTAAAACGTCGTCGAGACGTCACGACAAAAAATGTGTGAGTATGGTCGCCTACGGTGGAGGTCTGTGCACGCAATTAATAACTAAAAGGCAGTTTCTGTCGGAGGCAAAACCAGACCGTTACACAGAAGATATCAAACCATACGTCAATGTGTTCAACGAGTGCGATCTATTTTTCGGACATGCTTCGAAAACAAATTTTGTGAGCCTTCATAGGAAAGGCGTGAAAATTATTATTAGTCGAAAAGTGTTTGTAACTCTCTGCGAACTGATTCCGATCATTCAAACGCGAATGGAACGTCTGGAAAGTTTAAAACTTCTACAATGATTGCCTCGGGGAAATTGTTGCAACGAATAACTGCGACACGCCCGAGGCAGAATTGTTACAAATCCTGATCACGACGCATCGAGACCGAGTTGACACTTGTAAGGAAAATATCGAGTGTATGCAAGAAATTTGCATATGTAACCGGGAACGTTTGAGAAGAGACGCAGACGTAAATAGAACTTGTGTGCTTAACGAGAGAAAGACATAACCACACAGTGCTAGTGCATGTGTAAAAAAAACTATGAACAATACGTACGCTGATTCTTTGTTAATGCGCACGAGTGATGCAATAGACGCATAGTACAAGCTCCAGCTGAACAGTGAACACCTGAAATATCTCCCCGAACAGTACAGAAGAAAACTTGAGGGACTTGAACTCTTCAATGTTTGGCATTTGATGCCTCCGAGTTGCAAGAACGATCCGGATTACCGAAGCAGACTACCGTGTTATATGCATTATAACGTTTTTGGACGAACCGAAACTGAAGGAGGTCCAGATCCTATCTACAGGTGCCCAATCTGCATTCAGCTAAGATGCCAAAACTGTCCTGTCTGGTATCCCTCCTTGGACTTGCAGCAATAGTAATATGGGTTGTGGGGTTGCTGATTGGAATTTACGCCGTGCCAAACACCGATCCGCTCGCAGGAGGAGGAGGAAGATTTTTCCGATTGTTGTATGACATCGTAAAGAACATAACATTGTGACGTACCTAAAGGGCAATCAGCGCGTTAGGCCGTGGAGCGAGTGGAGGGTCCCTTCGAAGCAGTGACGAGGGCCAGGCTTACGGTGTCAGAGAGTGGGGGGGTTAAAAAAAAGGCTCCACGTAATTTATCCTCGTCCCTACTTCGTCGCAAAGGGTGGCTCCACCCTACCTGCGTGGGTGGACGGCAGACAGTCAGCGAAGTTCAGAAATCACGAACTGTCGCAACGGCTGACCATATGGCGCCAACCCCACCAGATTTAAATCTCGCAGTGAGAATAAGAACTGAAAACTGAAACGAATGCCCGATCGAGAAAACGTGGGGGGAACAAAAAATAACAGGTGTGAATTTTGTAGTGTAAAATATCGGCGTTTATTCACACAAACGACAGGACACCGTGCCTACGCTTCCTGAAATAAATACCTCCGTACGCAACCCTATCACGCAGGGTTCACCATATTCGGCCGAATATCGCGAGCTCCTTATCGCGCGATTCAAAGGGCCGTCGGAGCGACCTTTCTCTTACACAAGCTCAAAACACGTACGGCACGAAACACGTAACGCAAATTTTACACAAAAGAAATAAACGATATATCAATATGGAATTAAACTCAAAGGAGAACAAAAAAATAAATATCAAGATCTGGCCTGAGTTCCTAGTCTGTCTTCGCTGGCGGGCTGAGTTCGGCTCCTGGACGGCGGCGGTATGCGTCGGGGACGCCGATCACTCGATTCCAGGCCTCAGAGCAGGATGATCGCTGCCTCTAGCCAAGAACTGGTTGGCTGAGCTACTTAGCCCTTACCCCGTAAAAAAACGCCTCCAAAGCAATGGCCTTAATAACAATGGCCGGACACGTGGCTTTACGAAAAGGAAAAAAAATATCGGGCTTAATTACTTACTCGGATGTTGTGAGCGTATGGATAGTACCTTGCCTTGTACTTGGTGCCTCAATCCCCTCAAGGGTGGTTTAATGAGTCCCCGTTTATTATCCTGGAAACCGGATGGTGGTATACCAATTAAAACGGTTCCTCTGGCACGTCCGCACTATCAGGAAGGCGACTAGTTTCTGTCTTTATGGTGGCGTCTCGCCGGCGATTTTAAAAATCACACACATGGGAAACACGTCACCACAACAAAAAAAGGTGCGAGTACGGTCGCCTACAGTGCAGGTCTGTGCGCCAATTAATTATTAAAAGGCAGTTTCTGTCGAAGGCGTTTCCGGACCGTTACAACAGCATCAGTGAATGTAACATGCGTGTGAAACAATGTCTAAATTTACATGTGTAGTTTCGGTGCTGGGTTTCGCAGGATTTGTTATCTGGGCAATTGGTGTACTCATGGAATTTTTCAAAGTACCGGCCGAAACCTTCAGCGGAAGAAGAAATGTGCGAAGCGAATATAATGTATCCATATATGAATAAATTTGTATCTCCATCGTATTTCTCTCACTTTTATTTTTGTACACCCCATTTTATTCGTTTTCAGGTAATTAGTGTTCAATAGCTCCGGTGGTCTAACTGGTAAGACTCTTTGTAATTGTCGAAGCAATCAAGGTTCGAACCCTGGCGGGGGCATCATTTTTATTAAATAAAACATAAAATATATTTCTTAAAAAGAGGTTTATTCTACAACACACATTAACAGGTAGGTAGGTATTATACATCTACTAAACTTATTACATATTATATCGCTTAATTAATCTTGTCACACGTCTATGTACATTAGATCGAACATTTTTAAGATACATTCGAGCGTCACGGAAGTATTTCTTTGTTGAATTAGAAACCTTAAACTGTTCATAGCACGATATCATTTTTCTTTCATCTTCACTTCCAAATGTTGCAATAGGACTATAGATCCATTTATTGCTTGTGACGTGCCTGAAGGGCAATCAGCGCGTTAGGCCGCGGAGCGAGTGGAGGGTTCCTTCGAAGCAGCGACGAGGGCCGGCTCTCGGTGTCGGAGAGTGGGGGGGGGGGTTAAAAAAGGCTCTACGTAATTTTAACCTCGCCACTACTTCGTCGCAAAGGGGGGCTCCGTCCTACCTGCGTGGGTTGACGGCAGACAGTCAGCGAAGTTCAGAAATTACGAACTGTCGCGACGGATCACCATCTGGCGCCCACACCACCAGATTTAAATCTCGCAATGAGAAGAGGAAGTTGAACTGAAAAGAATGCCCGATTGAGAAAACGTGGGGGGAACAAAAAATAACAGGTGTGAATTGTGTGGTGTAAAATATCTGCGTTTATTCACACAAAAGACACCGTGCCTACGCTTCCTGAAATAAATACCTCCTCCCGAACCCTTATCGCGCCGCGTTCACTAGATTCGGCCGAATCCCGCGAATACGTAACGCGCGGTGCGAAGGGCCGTCGGAGCCACCCTTTTCTTACAAAAGCACAAAACACGTACGGCACGAAACACGTAACGCAAATTTTACACAAAAGAAAAAAACGATATATCAAAATGAGATTAAAGTAATAAGTGAGAACAATAAAAAAAATATATAAAGATCTGGCCTGCGTTCCTCGCGGCGACTTCGCTGGCGGCTCTGGACTCGGCTCCTGGACGTGCGGCGGCCGATAATCTCGTTGCCACCATTGACTAGAAAGGATACGGCCTTAGAGGCGTTCAGGCATAATCCCACGGATGGTAGCTTCGCACCACTGCCCGCTCGAGCGAGTGCGTGAACCAATACAATACAATACAATACAATACAATACAACATTATTTATTCTGATAACGTACATTTGGTTGCATAGATACATTATTTCTCCACCTATCGGCCCTGGGCCGTTTAAGGAGCCGTGCGCTCTTCTTACTTACGTAAGGAAAATTTTAACAAGTTTAAGTAGTAATTCGGGTGCTTGGTTAATTCATTACATTGGAGAGCCCCAGTTTCGTGGGGCAAACTCCCACGGGTCCGGTAATTGATAACAGCTATAAATATTTGAATGTACATAACAATAACTTATCTAAACTTAACAATGAAAACTTAACAATGAAACTTAACAGTAAACTTTAACAATTGCTTAACAACGAACACAGAACAAACTTAACAACTCCTTCCAACAACATCAATAACAGTAACAATAACAACAATGCTAAGTAACAAGTAACAAGTGTAACAAGAACAAGTAACAAGTAGCGGCACTAATGCCACCTTGGACCGGTAGCAGTGCCAACCCGGAATTGAGCAGTTGCAGCTTCCGCAGTAAGCGCAGCTGCTCTGTTTTCGTCTGGTGCATGGGCGGGCTTCGGCATCACCGCCGTGACCCATGGGGATTGGGGTTGATCTGCCTGTGGTGCCCTCTGTCTCGTAGAGGAACCCCAAGCTCTAATGCGTCGTACTGTTCTCGCTAAGAACTAAAGAAGTCGTTGTTATAATGAGGTGGTTTGTGCTTTAACTCACCCAGATTCCTCATGCGCATCCTCCTGAGTCTACCAAGGGCTCTGTTGCCATGAAATCGAATGCTGGAGTAGAATCTTTCGTTCGTTCTGCTGAGCCTTTCCCCCAACATCTCCATCTCGGTGGCGTCGTGCAGGTCGGCGATCCTGGTGTACCTATAGGACCCGGTCGCCAGGCGTAGGCATTTGTTCTGCACACGCTGTAGCCTCAGCGTCTCGGACTTTGACAATCCTGCCCAGACAGGAGAGGCATATGTCAAGACAGGGCGGATTGCAACCTTGTACAACAAGAGCTTATTCGCAGTTGACATTTCGCTACCGCGTGCAATGAGCGGATAGACCCTCCTCAGTGCAAGCAGGGACCGCTGGGCAGTGCCCCTAGCGTGCTGCGTGAACCGCAATCTGCGGTCCAGCATCACGCCAAGGTAACGCACGGCGCCCCGGGGCTCCAAAACTTCACCGTCTACCTTCAGGGTGGCTTGTGCCCTGCTGTCAGGTCCTTGCTTCCTGGTGAAGATAATCATCTCGCTTTTTGAGGCATTCAACTCCATCTTCCACTTGGCGTAGTATCGCTCCAATAGTCGAATGTGGATCTGCAGCTTCTGCACTGCTACGTTGGCGCACCACGCACCAGCATATACCGCAGTGTCATCAGCGTACAGAGCAAGATTCGTTCTTGGCATTGTGGGAATATCGTTGACATACAAATTAAACAAGATGGGTCCGAGGATACTCCCCTGGGGAACTCCGGAGAAGATCTCCTTCATCCCAGAGAGAGTAGAACGCACTCGGACCTGGATTTGTCTGCCTCGCAAGTACGAGCTGATTACCTGCACCAGATAACCGGGATACCCGTACTGAATAAGTTTGTATAGAAGGCCGTCAATCCAAACCCTGTCGAAAGCCCTCTGCAGGCCGAGCAAGACCATCGCTGTTACCGTTCCGGTATTGAAGTCACAGATGGTCTCGCAGGCAATCCTGGCCACCTGATGCGACGTTGATACACCAGGCCTGAAACCAAACTGTTCCGGGATGAAGATATCGTTGGTGCTGGTGAAAGACGCCACTCTCGCGTGGACAACCTTCTCCGCAACTTTGGCCATGGTCGGGAGGAGACTGACGGGCCGATAAGACTGCGGATCGTTCTTACTTTTCCCCGCCTTGAGAATCGGTGCGATTACCGCAGCTTTCCACGCCGCCGGGAAATGACCGTAAATGAGGCAGCCGTTGATGATTTTCACCAACAGCACGACACCCTTTCGCGACAGGTTCCTCAGCAACCGATTCTGGATGCCGTCTACACCAGGGGCCTTGTGGGGGGCTATCTTGGCAATAATCTCGCCGACCTCCCTGGGGGAGGTCAGCGAGCCCTGAAAGTCCGCCGGCTCCTTTTGGGTGAGGCCCTCCAGGTAGCGGGCAACTTCCTCCCCCACCTGGTGTTGCTCCAGACTCGGCGGAGCCGTGCTGAGACTGTGCACCTCCGCGTACTGCTCAGCCAGCACTTCGCATTTTTGCTCGTCAGTAAATGAAATACCACTGTCAGTCACGAGAGCAGGAATTGTAATTCCAGCTCTCTTGAATTTTTTGAGCAGGTTCCACATTTTTCGGTCCCCCTTCTGGAATGCCAAAAGTTTGTCATTCCAGATTCTGTCACGGTGATCCCTAATTTCCCATCTCACCCTCCTGGTCCAGTAGTCGTATGTAATTTTGTCCTCAGGAATGCGCCTGCTTCGCCATTTCCTTCGGGCAGCGTTGCGTTGCCTTATTGAATTTAAAATGTCTTCATTGATACCGTCCGTTTTGTCAGTGACTAGTTTGGTTGGTATCGTGGCGTTCGTGGCGTACTGTATCGCGTCCGTGAGCTGTTGCACAGCATTGTCTATGTCATCAGGTGAATTTAAATGACTCAATTGAATTTTACTGTCTAGGTTTCTCCTAAAACCCTTCCAGTCCGCCTTGCGGTAATCTAGAATGGCTCTAGGTGATTCCACCGGGGCTACCGACGCGAACTCGAAACCAATCATTGAGTGGTCCGAGTCCAGGTCCTCCCTGGTCGTCACGTCCGTGAAATACTGCAAATTACTAACCAAGGCAAAGTCAATAGTCGTCGGTGTCATTCCGTTGGGCGGAAAGTGAGTTGGTTCGCCCGGTGCATTCATCATAACATCCCTGGCGAGGATGTAATTATATACAATCCTGCCAGCAGCGTTGTTATAATGATTGCCCCAGGCGCTATGACTGGCATTAAAGTCCCCCATCAAGATTACGCGCGGTCCAAGGCCGAATAAAAAGTCCAGGCTCTGTCTGGTTAATTTTGTTTGCGGAGGTTTGTAAACTATCGCGAAGATAGTGCCGTCCACCATTCTCACGGCCACCGCCTGAAGCGTGAGCTGGGCATCCAAATCGACTCTCTCGTACGGGAGCCCCCTGCGGACGAGAAGAACAATACCACCAGACCTACCCTCCGGCGGCCTCGTCTCGGAAACATAGCCGCGGATGCTGACACTGTCGTGCTCGAGCCTGGTTTCCACCAATCCCAGGAAGTCCGGCTTTGCTCTCCCCACGAACTCCAAAATTTCACTCGTTTTGTTCCTCAGGGAACCGCAGTTCCAGGACAACGCGTGCAAGAGCCCTGTTGGATTAGTAGCCATTTTGGATACGCATGAAGTATCTCATAACGGTGATCTTCCGTTGTCCTTCGTTAGAGCAGCGTGCAATGGCCGCATTGAGTGCCTTGAGTTCCTGAAACAGAGAAGGCAGATCAACCATCCCCATGAGTTCTTTTACCTCACCCATGCAATCGGCAAAACAGTCCATTTCATCTTCCTTCCGGCGGCTCGAGGTTCCCTGCTCGCGTGCAGAAGTCGGCGGCCGGAGCCACTCCCCGTTGACGTCGCTGGCGTTGCCTCGCTGGTGTGGTTGGCGCTCTCGTTCGGCTTCAGGAGCCCTCAGCTGCTGATGGTGGAGTTGCCGGGTCGGGTCATTGGCCGCCCGCCGCTGCTCGCCTGTATTGGTGTCGCGTGCCGGGTCGTGAAACGTCTCGGCGGCGCGCACACCTGTTTGTTGGTGATGGTGGAGTCGCCGGGTCTGGTCGGCGCCAGGC